>OU342515.1:5706244-6906244 GCA_910589525.2 Ennomos quercinarius
GAGCCAGCCTTTCTCCTTGCTTTTTTCCTCCATCTCTTCCTCCTTCCGCTTTTCAGGTTGGTTCCCTCTGACGTTGGTAGGTCCCTGCCATAAGGGTAAGCATAGTACCCCGGATTGGCGGGGGGCTGAAGGTTGGTAACTTGGTTATTGTTGGCTCTCCAGTCGGGGTACCACTCTTGACGCCAGTTTTGTATCGGTGGCATTGGTTGTGATTGCTGTCGTTGGGGAGCAACATCTCTGTTCCTCCACTGGACTTCAGGAGATGTTTCTCTTGTGCTCCTAGGTGGAGGGGGTATGTTTGGTAAGGGGATTTTTCGACGCCTTGCTTCTTTACGGTATATCGGGCAGAGTCGGCTATTGGCCGAGTGCTCCCCTTTGCAGTTTGCACAGTTGGGTGCTTCCTCTGCTGGTTTGTCGCAGTTAACTGCCATGTGTTCACCCGCACAGCGGAGACATTTGAATGGTCGGAAACAGTTTACCGACGAATGTCCGAACCCTTGACAGCGATGACATTGCGGCATCGTTGTGTTTCCTCTCCAGGCCTCTATTTTAATGTCAGTAAAGTCCTGTATAGCGGTCAGTTCATATAGGCGCTTAAGCTCTTCTTTGTCGGTGTTTTGCAGGGCAACATGGAAAATGCCTGGGCCATCATCCCACCTTGGGATATATCTAGTGCTCAACACCGTGAAGTGGAGCGAGGCCAGTCCTTCTGACACTACCTCTGCGGCAGTTCCAACCGGGTAACCCCGGATCGCTACCTTAATTGGCTTTTCATTTTGTAGTGTATAACAATGCCAGGCTAGGCTCTTGTCCTTTGTGGCCGCTTCTACGAGATATTTCTGCACTACTCGAAACTCTTGAACGGATTGTGGAGTAAAGCGGATGCCTCGCTTAAACGCCTTGGCGTTTGGCGGATGGCCCAATCTCCGCCTTAGCTCAGCGAAGTGTATCGGCCAATCCGGCATACTTTCTACCACAATCGGTGGGTAATATTTCCTGAGCAGCTCCTGCTCTTTTCTGTTGGTGCTGATGCTTGCTCCCGCTTGCGGCTGCAAGACTGGAGAAGGTGCCTTTAGTGGCGATGCAGGGCGGGTAGGCGGGGGCGTTCTGAGCGCCTCAGCATAGGAAGCCGCCGCTTGCGGGGGTGGGCTAGGCGGGGAGGGAAGTGGTGCCGCGTGTATAGGCACTGACTCCAGCTCCGCATATGAGGTCGAGTTGTGGCTTGGTTGGGTGTAGGAGCTGGTTCCAGCTGCGACTCCTGTCAGCTCCATGCAGCTATTGATCCTTTCCGACTTTTCGGACTGCGACGAGGTTGCACTGCTTGACGGTTCGGCCGCCCCCTCCGAAGATGTTCGGGAGCGCGAGTCAGGTGCGCTGCCGCTGCTCAACCCTACTTCTCGGTTCGGAGGAAGTGGCAGGTCTCCATTGTCGGCCGGTGGTGGAGTGGTGATAACTGAACTTGGCAGTGGAGGCGGTTTTCTAAGAACGCTACCTCCCGCTCTTTCCTTGGCAATAATTTTGTAGGTCGGCTTGGGAATAGTTGTTGGAGCGTCCCTTCCGCTTCCTTTGGGAGTGCCCAAAGGGGGGGATGGCGGGGAGATGGACCCAATCTTGGGTCGTTTCTCATCCCCTTGAACCTCCTCATCTGATGTAGATGGTCGGGCTCGGGGCGGTGCTGCCCGTCTCGAGGTCGAGGGCCTTCCTTTCTCATCCACCGTGCTCTGGCGCGGCGGAAGGCGGAGACCCAACGCCGAGGCTGGGACTATCATGGACTGTTCCGGATGGAAAAGGTTTCGGCAGGCGTAACCTTGCCTCATGTCCTCTTCCATCCGGGCTGCAGCCTCCTCTTGGGAGCTGTCGCTTGACGGATCCTTGGTCGGGTCCATCGCGTCCGCTGGTCTGCCTATTCTCCTACGAGAACAGCTAGTCAGCAGACGGGCTACTAGCGAATCGAGTCGCTGCCTAGGTTGCGCTTCGGGTCACCAGCTAGTTGCGACCCTGGGTGATACTCGGCAAAAGCTTTTTGAAACTTTGCGTGGGTGGCGCGATGCTATGGCACTACAGGCCGGGATTGACACTTTATGTTGCGGAGTGCGGGGGAGTGTCGCGCAGTGCGGAGGGCGTAGTCTCAAACGCTACTGCGGAGCTCTCTAACCACTCATACGCAAGACGACTACGCGTCCCCACACTCGGCTTTACGCGGGTGAGTTTAGCCCGCTGGTGGGTACTACTCGCGGCCTAGCGGAGCTACGTACAGCTTTCGCGCTGCACGCTGCTCAACGCCTCAATTCGCGGTATTGCAGCGACCAGCAGGCGTCCGCGGGGGTGGGCTGCGGTAAGGGGGGCCTTTGCCACCGCCTAAGCCCTTTTAGACTATTTCGTAGTTGGTGCAGAAGATACAAAAGAAGGATACAGTAAAGATAGATACAGATACAGATAGATAACAGTTTTCACCAACGAAGTTGGTAGCGTAGGTGGAGGTGGGGGGGGGCACCGGACGCGGGGGCGGAGCAACACGTAACCCTCTCGTTACGTGCGCTCAACGCAACCTGCCACAGTCCGGCGACCAGAGCATACGTAAGAAGTCGGCGGGTAGGTGAGGTGGCGCGCGGGAGGGGTCTCGACCGCACGTCCACTCGGCACGACGAACAGCTAACGTATGATTGTATGAAAAATTATTTGAAAAATGGGGTATCAAAATGAAACTTTACTGTAAAGAGAACACCACAGTCGAGAGACGATTTCTCGTAAGAACGCTTATGACTTTTCACTAACATCGTTCTGATTAAATTGCATTTTTATATCATTTTGATACCGCACCCTGCGCGTAGAAAGTTTTGCGTGGTCCATTTTGAACATGATCACACGTGGGAAAGTTTAGATTGCGTGAAATTGGCTCGGTTCAAGTTGTAAATCGATTTATTCCCACCACTCGTGATGGCGGATAGCTCGTGCTCTGTTTAAAATTGAATTTTCTTTATTTACCAAGTACATTGCACTCGTTTAACACGATAAATAAACGACAAAGATATCGTTTCCATTATATACAGTGAAATCAATAAAAATTTACACGTTTAAACGGTATAAAACGATCGTTATTTCGGAGCTCGTAAAACACCACGAACATTTTCCGACCAAAGATGGGATGTCTTCTATCGGGACGTGTATATTTCGCTGCACTTTGAAAACGCAACATTGATATTGTTCAAAACAAAAAAATAACCCAATAATAAAATACATTCTCCGCGTTTTATTTCATTTATACGGCCTCTTAGAATAAGCGTTTAAACACCGCGCGCGTGTACCTGCACGGGCGGGCGAGCGACGCGGCTCGGCGCGGCCCCCGATGCTGCCCTAACTTAGTAATAAACATCATACCTACATAATAATGTTAATTTTGTTAATATAGTATCTATCTAATCCCCGTTTATGTGTACGGTGCATGCACAATAAAATTGCACACGCACCACTCACAGTACAGAACCACAGATATGATCACGCGCGTGTTTAATAAAATGCGCTACATACTACTTTACCTTATAATTTTGGGTAGAGTAAGCACAGACCTAAGCTTTGTTTATTTTAAAATATGTATGTACGTTGGTAAGTATTGTGTGTGACAGAGATCCTTAGATGCATGTATTATTGTTACTTATCCGAGTTTATCGATAGTAGAGTGCGTACGCATATAAAATGTAAAAGTTGTTGTTAATAGAGAGTTTGAATATCGTGCTAGTTTTGACTGACACTATGAAACAAATTAAATGGTATTCGAAACGTATGCGGCCCTGAAAAGGGCCTTTTATGTGGTCGTTGAGAGTTAACAACAAGAGCCTTTCGACACTATATGTAACACTATGGCGGCGGCTGGTGCGTTGGTTATACACGTAATAAATACGCGTTTAACCACCGAAACCGTAAAGGGTGCGGCCTTGACGCTTCAGAGCGTACACCACATCCATAGCTGTGACAGTCTTCCTCTTGGCGTGCTCCGTGTAGGTGACGGCGTCGCGGATCACGTTCTCGAGGAACACCTTCAGCACACCTCTGGTCTCTTCGTATATCAAACCGGAGATACGCTTCACTCCGCCACGGCGCGCCAGACGACGGATGGCAGGCTTGGTAATACCCTGGATGTTATCACGAAGCACTTTCCTGTGACGCTTGGCGCCACCTTTCCCCAGACCTTTTCCTCCCTTGCCGCGACCGGTCATTTTTCAAGTTGAATGGGATGAATACGCGAACGCGACACACACAAACGATCCGTTACGTTGCCAACGGACGACTGGAAATTTTCGTTAACATCACTTCTGCTTTATATTTATACAAAAACGTCGGGTAACGCGTTGAGCGATAAACTTTGTTTGAGATAGAGCGAGATCGAAGAAGTCAGGCAGCCTGCAGGGTGTGCGGGGAGGGTAATTCGATTTACACGTCATAAAATATATATACAATATTTTATACCAAAAAAAAAAAACAAAAATGGATTTAAAATAAAATAAAAAAATTTTAGATAATAATCTCTACTGAATAATATACTCTACTCTCTATGTTTATGTTGGTAGTACTAGGGTATAGCCAGAGCCAGAATATTATCAAATTTATCATTATCTATTTAAATGTATGTATGTAATCTGTTCTATATTAAATAAAATACTTTTTAAATGAAAGATGAGAGAGTGAGAGAAAAAAAAAAAAAAAAAAAAAAACTGTTCCATTCAGTCTGATTATTATTATTATTTTATATATATTACGAATAGCAGTTTTAGTTCAATGGATTCTAATATGTAAAGTAATTATGTTCTCTCCTAACGAGAAAATGCTCGTTGTTGTGTGTAAGAGAGTTTGATTTATGTATGCGTGCGATAGTACACTAAATGAAACTATAAAGATTTTTACAATCATTGAAACATATGTGTGGCCCTGAAAAGGGCCTTTTTGTATGTAAATCGAGGAGGAGGTGGTGAACAACTCTGAACAGCACACACACACGAATGTGGCGGACGGAACGGAGCGCGCTACCAGCCGGCCAATAAACAATTAGCCGTTTGATTTTAAGCGCGCTCACCTCTGATCCTGCGTGCGAGCTGGATGTCCTTAGGCATGATGGTGACGCGCTTCGCGTGTATCGCGCACAGGTTGGTGTCCTCGAAGAGGCCGACAAGGTACGCCTCGCTGGCCTCCTGAAGAGCCATCACCGCGGAGCTCTGGAACCTGAGGTCGGTCTTGAAGTCCTGGGCGATCTCACGCACCAGACGTTGGAACGGAAGCTTGCGGATCAACAACTCTGTGCTCTTCTGGTAGCGACGGATCTCGCGGAGAGCCACGGTGCCGGGACGGTAACGATGGGGTTTCTTCACTCCTCCGGTGGCCGGTGCGCTCTTGCGCGCCGCTTTGGTGGCGAGCTGTTTCCTTGGCGCCTTACCACCGGTTGATTTACGAGCGGTCTGCTTAGTACGAGCCATGTTTACTTTCTTCGTACACTAAATAACTACTGTTGAAACTGCGACTGAAGTTTTATGTAACAAACAACACCAACCACACGTACGCACTGTGAGAGTCGGAGAGCACGAATGGTGTATCGAAAATTTTTACGTTCTCTTTATATTTATATAGTAACGCGGGCAGCTTTAAAAACGACGTAGGATCTCTCGCTCGCTCACACACGCTCGCCACCTAGCAGCTTATAGCAGTTAATAATGTAGGTAGAGTTTGAAACTAATATTATTTATTATTTATAATGAAATGATAGGCTGGTTAGTAATTGTTCATATTTTATAAATGCCAGTATCAATCAATGTAGGTACGTACACTATACATACTTTACTGAGCACCTTACCAAGTTGTGTTTTTATTATAATTACTTGGGTATGTAATTATTAGGCAAGAAGTGTCCCTCTATCCTATCCTGTACTGTACAGACTCAAGAGTGCACTCCATATTGTAAGTACATATTATAATTAAGTTGATTGTAAAGCTAGCTTGAATTGTATGCGCATAGAGTCACAAAAAGAAACATAATATTTGATTGTAATAAATCAATTATTGTTTGAAACATATTGTGGCCCTGAAAAGGGCCTTTTGTTTGTGTGCGCGTTTTGATGAAGCGCTCCATTCACCACCTCCTCACTTGGAGCTGGTGTATTTGGTGACCGCCTTGGTGCCCTCGCTCACCGCGTGCTTAGCCAACTCGCCGGGCAGCAGCAGCCTAACGGAAGTCTGCACCTCCCTCGACGTGATGGTCGATCGCTTGTTGTAGTGCGCCAGACGGGAAGCCTCAGCTGCGATGCGCTCGAAGATGTCGTTCACGAACGAGTTCATGATGGACATCGCCTTGCTGGAGATACCGGTGTCAGGATGCACCTGCTTGAGCACCTTGTAGATGTAGATGGCGTAGCTCTCCTTCCTCTTGTGCTTCTTCTTTCTCTTGTCAGTCTTCGAGATGTTCTTCTGGGCTTTGCCAGATTTCTTGGCGGCCTTTCCACTAGTCTTAGGCGGCATCGTCAACAAACAAACTGTTAGTTACGAGATTTAAACAAACTTAATCACAGATCTAACTATGCGAGCGCGCCTGTACGTAACCGGCACGTTCGACAGTCTCGGAATGAATAAGTTGGAACGGAATAAAAATTCGACTTTTATTAACGGCGCGCTTTTACGCTCTCGCATGCGGCCATCAGATATCAGGTAGCGTTCAACCAATGGCGGCGTTAGCTGTAGTTAGAGCGAGCCAGCGCGTTGCGCTCGCTCTCTCGGAGCCCAATGAGTCAATAAAATTCAATAATAATAATAATAATAATAACAGTTACAGGAATTTTGTTTATACCTAAATCCTCAGGTAGCTCTGATGACTTTACCTACCTATTTAATTAACTATGTAAGTGCTCTCCATTTCTCGCTTACTAGAATATATCAGTTTGCAGCAGCAGCAGCAGCAGTGAGTGTTTAAGATAAAAGAGAAAAAAAAAAAAATCTCACGGTTCAGTAAATTTTGTGATTACAAATCAAAACAAGATTGAAAAAAAAAAAAAAAAAATTAATGCAACCTACCGAAATAAATAAAATACTCGTTAGTTAGGTAATTAATAAAACCTTATCAATCTATCCATACAACCAACCAACCCCGACAATTAAGCATTTTTATTAATAACCACTCGTGTATTAATTTTTGTGATTACGAAACAAAACAAGATTGAAAAGACAAAAAAAAAAATTAATGCAACCTACCGAAAAAAAAAATCTCATTAGGTAGTTAATAAAACTTTATCAATCAATCAACCCCGACAATTAAGCATTTTCATTAATAATAATCACTCGGGTGTAGTTAAATGTACACGTACACGTAAACAGTACGTCATACACGTATAGAGTAGAGTAGAGTTAGATTTGTTGTTCATCTCGTCTCAATGAAACATAAATATAAGATACTTTATATTATGGAAACATGTTGTGGCCCTGAAAAGGGCCTTTTTGTTTTATGTCGCGTGCTCGATGGGTGGGTGGGTGTGCCGCCGCAACACGCATACAACACTGCGGATGCAGCAGTCCGCGCGCACCGCACCTCCACACAGTATAGCAAAGCAGCTAGATGATTTTAAGCCTTCTTCTCGGTCTTCTTGGGCAGTAGCACCGCTTGGATGTTAGGCAGCACACCTCCCTGTGCGATGGTAACGCCGGAGAGCAGCTTGTTCAGCTCCTCGTCGTTCCTGATCGCAAGTTGCAAGTGACGAGGGATTATCCTGGTTTTCTTGTTGTCTCTTGCAGCGTTGCCGGCCAACTCGAGCACCTCAGCGGCGAGGTACTCCATCACTGCGGCTAGGTACACGGGCGCACCTGCACCGACGCGCTCAGCGTAGTTGCCGTTGCGAAGAAGCCGATGAATACGTCCCACTGGAAACTGTAGACCGGCGCGATTGGAGCGTGACTTTGCCTTCCCCTTTACTTTACCACCTTTACCGCGTCCCGACATGATCTGTTTTGTTTATAAACGACACGTAAAATATAAGAAAGCGCACGGTGCGATCCGTACCGCTAGCTTGTAAAGACTGATTTTAAAAACCAACAGCGCTCAGTTTTTATATACATATAGGTAGCGTCGCTTGGTAGAGTTGTGGGTACAATAGCGAGACTCGGTCGCGCATCGCATCCATGAATGTGACAGAGACGGATAAATAATATTCGTTTATGCTTTGCTATTTTGTATGTACCTAGTTATATATTGTTTGTATGTAGGATTATGTCGGGCAGTCGGGCGGACCGGTATTATTAGAAGAAAGATGTAAAAAAAAAAAAATAACATCGTCGTCGTCGTTATTGCAACTAGCCTGAAGACGTCCGTCCACTGCTGAACTGCGTAGGCATCCCCCATGGAGCGCCACTTTGAGCGGCTGCTCGACTCCTGCATCCATCTGCTCCTGCGTCTTCCCCGGTTCGTGGTCGCCACTCTCTAGATACTTTTCTTCCCCATCGGTTGTCGGTTCTAGGAGCGATGCGAGCCTGCCCAATTGGCATTTCATTCAACAAATACAAATTATATTAAGTATTTATGTTTGTTATATATGTAACGCCATCTAGATATAATTGTCTCGTCTATTTATCAGTATGATGTTAAAAAGTTAAGTTTAGGTTAGGTGGTACCTACCTAATAATTAGCGTTTATTACACCTCGTCTCAATACTGCAGAGGGGAGGGGGTGGGACTATACTATTATACTAGCTACCTGGGGTTGGTTAAGGTTTAGATAGAGTTTGTTGTTTGAATAATTTGTTTGTCATTTTAGGAAACATTACGCACGTTTGACGGCGCGCTATGGAAGAATTTGTTAGCCCTGAAAAGGGCTTTTTGGTGCGAGACGATGAGAGTGAGAGATATCCCCTCCCATTCATTCTGCAAGCGTGGCGGTTGCAGGCGTGAAACATGATGATGCGGATGATGAATCGATCGTCTTCTCCGTGTTCGCTCCGGGGCGGACGACGGACGAGGACGACGACGAGAACACCACCACCGAACAGCACATTCACAGAGCACACACACCACACGATGTGAACGCTGCCGGTGTGAGCCGATTTTACTTCTTCGCGGTGGATGCCTTCTTGGTGGCGGCGGCCTTCGATTTGGGAGTGGCGGCTGCCCTCTTCGGTTTTGGCGCTTTCGGCTTCTTGGTGGGCGGCTTCGCGGTCTTTTTAGCTTTAGGTGCTGCTGGGCTCTTCGCTTTCGCCGGTGAGGCGGCAGCTTTCTTGGCGGCGGCGGGCTTCTTCTTAGCGGCGGCGGCCTTCTTGTCTCTCGTAGCCGCGGAGGGCTTCGACTTGGCGGGGGAGGCAGCCGCGCCGGCGGCCACCTTCCTGCCGCGCGACGTAGATGCGGATGCGGTGGCTTTCTTCGATTTCGCAGAAGCGGCGGCCGCGCTCTCCTTGGCGGAGGCGGATTTGCCGCCGGCGGTCGCTTTAGAAGATGCCGCGGGCTTCTTCGACGCAGAAGACTTCGACTCCAGCTTGAAGCTGCCCGAGGCGCCCTTGCCCTTGGTCTGTATCAGCGCGCCCGACTCGACGGCGCTCTTCAGATACTTCCTGATGAACGGTGCCAGTTTCTCAGCATCGACCTTGTACTGAGCGGCGATATACTTCTTGATTGCCTTCAGTGATGATCCGCTGCGCTCCTTCAGCTCCTTGATCGCGTTGTTCACCATTTCAGACGTCTTCGGGTGCGTCGGTTTCGCTTTCGGTTTCTTGGCACCGGTGGCGGCGGCGGACGCCTTCGGCTTCTTCGCGGGGGTCGCGGGGGCGGGAGCCTCTGCTGCTACTGCGGTGTCTGCCATTATTATTGAGGTTGTAGTTTTAGAAAAATCTTTAAACTGAAATAGTAGATAGATCGTACAACAAAATATTGTATGAAAAATTATTTGAAAAATGGGGTATCAAAATGAAACTTTACTGTAAAGAGAACACCACAGTCGAGAGACGATTTCTCGTAAGAACGCTTATGACTTTTCACTAACATCGTTCTGATTAAATTGCATTTTTATATCATTTTGATACCGCACCCTGCGCGTAGAAAGTTTTGCGTGGTCCATTTTGAACATGATCACACGTGGGAAAGTTTAGATTGCGTGAAATTGGCTCGGTTCAAGTTGTAAATCGATTTATTCCCACCACTCGTGATGGCGGATAGCTCGTGCTCTGTTTAAAATTGAATTTTCTTTATTTACCAAGTACATTGCACTCGTTTAACACGATAAATAAACGACAAAGATATCGTTTCCATTATATACAGTGAAATCAATAAAAATTTACACGTTTAAACGGTATAAAACGATCGTTATTTCG
Organism: Ennomos quercinarius; assembly: GCA_910589525.2. Lineage (NCBI taxonomy): Eukaryota > Metazoa > Arthropoda > Insecta > Lepidoptera > Geometridae > Ennomos > Ennomos quercinarius. The sequence goes on from OU342515.1 coordinate 5,716,567, forward strand.
GAGCTCGTAAAACACCACGAACATTTTCCGACCAAAGATGGGATGTCTTCTATCGGGACGTGTATATTTCGCTGCACTTTGAAAACGCAACATTGATATTGTTCAAAACAAAAAAATAACCCAATAATAAAATACATTCTCCGCGTTTTATTTCATTTATACGGCCTCTTAGAATAAGCGTTTAAACACCGCGCGCGTGTACCTGCACGGGCGGGCGAGCGACGCGGCTCGGCGCGGCCCCCGATGCTGCCCTAACTTAGTAATAAACATCATACCTACATAATAATGTTAATTTTGTTAATATAGTATCTATCTAATCCCCGTTTATGTGTACGGTGCATGCACAATAAAATTGCACACGCACCACTCACAGTACAGAACCACAGATATGATCACGCGCGTGTTTAATAAAATGCGCTACATACTACTTTACCTTATAATTTTGGGTAGAGTAAGCACAGACCTAAGCTTTGTTTATTTTAAAATATGTATGTACGTTGGTAAGTATTGTGTGTGACAGAGATCCTTAGATGCATGTATTATTGTTACTTATCCGAGTTTATCGATAGTAGAGTGCGTACGCATATAAAATGTAAAAGTTGTTGTTAATAGAGAGTTTGAATATCGTGCTAGTTTTGACTGACACTATGAAACAAATTAAATGGTATTCGAAACGTATGCGGCCCTGAAAAGGGCCTTTTATGTGGTCGTTGAGAGTTAACAACAAGAGCCTTTCGACACTATATGTAACACTATGGCGGCGGCTGGTGCGTTGGTTATACACGTAATAAATACGCGTTTAACCACCGAAACCGTAAAGGGTGCGGCCTTGACGCTTCAGAGCGTACACCACATCCATAGCTGTGACAGTCTTCCTCTTGGCGTGCTCCGTGTAGGTGACGGCGTCGCGGATCACGTTCTCGAGGAACACCTTCAGCACACCTCTGGTCTCTTCGTATATCAAACCGGAGATACGCTTCACTCCGCCACGGCGCGCCAGACGACGGATGGCAGGCTTGGTAATACCCTGGATGTTATCACGAAGCACTTTCCTGTGACGCTTGGCGCCACCTTTCCCCAGACCTTTTCCTCCCTTGCCGCGACCGGTCATTTTTCAAGTTGAATGGGATGAATACGCGAACGCGACACACACAAACGATCCGTTACGTTGCCAACGGACGACTGGAAATTTTCGTTAACATCACTTCTGCTTTATATTTATACAAAAACGTCGGGTAACGCGTTGAGCGATAAACTTTGTTTGAGATAGAGCGAGATCGAAGAAGTCAGGCAGCCTGCAGGGTGTGCGGGGAGGGTAATTCGATTTACACGTCATAAAATATATATACAATATTTTATACCAAAAAAAAAAAACAAAAATGGATTTAAAATAAAATAAAAAAATTTTAGATAATAATCTCTACTGAATAATATACTCTACTCTCTATGTTTATGTTGGTAGTACTAGGGTATAGCCAGAGCCAGAATATTATCAAATTTATCATTATCTATGTAAATGTATGTATGTAATCTGTTCTATATTAAATAAAATACTTTTTAAATGAAAGATGAGAGAGTGAGAGAAAAAGAAAAAAAAAAAAAAAAACTGTTCCATTCAGTCTGATTATTATTATTATTTTATATATATTACGAATAGCAGTTTTAGTTCAATGGATTCTAATATGTAAAGTAATTATGTTCTCTCCTAACGAGAAAATGCTCGTTGTTGTGTGTAAGAGAGTTTGATTTATGTATGCGTGCGATAGTACACTAAATGAAACTATAAAGATTTTTACAATCATTGAAACATATGTGTGGCCCTGAAAAGGGCCTTTTTGTATGTAAATCGAGGAGGAGGTGGTGAACAACTCTGAACAGCACACACACACGAATGTGGCGGACGGAACGGAGCGCGCTACCAGCCGGCCAATAAACAATTAGCCGTTTGATTTTAAGCGCGCTCACCTCTGATCCTGCGTGCGAGCTGGATGTCCTTAGGCATGATGGTGACGCGCTTCGCGTGTATCGCGCACAGGTTGGTGTCCTCGAAGAGGCCGACAAGGTACGCCTCGCTGGCCTCCTGAAGAGCCATCACCGCGGAGCTCTGGAACCTGAGGTCGGTCTTGAAGTCCTGGGCGATCTCACGCACCAGACGTTGGAACGGAAGCTTGCGGATCAACAACTCTGTGCTCTTCTGGTAGCGACGGATCTCGCGGAGAGCCACGGTGCCGGGACGGTAACGATGGGGTTTCTTCACTCCTCCGGTGGCCGGTGCGCTCTTGCGCGCCGCTTTGGTGGCGAGCTGTTTCCTTGGCGCCTTACCACCGGTTGATTTACGAGCGGTCTGCTTAGTACGAGCCATGTTTACTTTCTTCGTACACTAAATAACTACTGTTGAAACTGCGACTGAAGTTTTATGTAACAAACAACACCAACCACACGTACGCACTGTGAGAGTCGGAGAGCACGAATGGTGTATCGAAAATTTTTACGTTCTCTTTATATTTATATAGTAACGCGGGCAGCTTTAAAAACGACGTAGGATCTCTCGCTCGCTCACACACGCTCGCCACCTAGCAGCTTATAGCAGTTAATAATGTAGGTAGAGTTTGAAACTAATATTATTTATTATTTATAATGAAATGATAGGCTGGTTAGTAATTGTTCATATTTTATAAATGCCAGTATCAATCAATGTAGGTACGTACACTATACATACTTTACTGAGCACCTTACCAAGTTGTGTTTTTATTATAATTACTTGGGTATGTAATTATTAGGCAAGAAGTGTCCCTCTATCCTATCCTGTACTGTACAGACTCAAGAGTGCACTCCATATTGTAAGTACATATTATAATTAAGTTGATTGTAAAGCTAGCTTGAATTGTATGCGCATAGAGTCACAAAAAGAAACATAATATTTGATTGTAATAAATCAATTATTGTTTGAAACATATTGTGGCCCTGAAAAGGGCCTTTTGTTTGTGTGCGCGTTTTGATGAAGCGCTCCATTCACCACCTCCTCACTTGGAGCTGGTGTATTTGGTGACCGCCTTGGTGCCCTCGCTCACCGCGTGCTTAGCCAACTCGCCGGGCAGCAGCAGCCTAACGGAAGTCTGCACCTCCCTCGACGTGATGGTCGATCGCTTGTTGTAGTGCGCCAGACGGGAAGCCTCAGCTGCGATGCGCTCGAAGATGTCGTTCACGAACGAGTTCATGATGGACATCGCCTTGCTGGAGATACCGGTGTCAGGATGCACCTGCTTGAGCACCTTGTAGATGTAGATGGCGTAGCTCTCCTTCCTCTTGTGCTTCTTCTTTCTCTTGTCAGTCTTCGAGATGTTCTTCTGGGCTTTGCCAGATTTCTTGGCGGCCTTTCCACTAGTCTTAGGCGGCATCGTCAACAAACAAACTGTTAGTTACGAGATTTAAACAAACTTAATCACAGATCTAACTATGCGAGCGCGCCTGTACGTAACCGGCACGTTCGACAGTCTCGGAATGAATAAGTTGGAACGGAATAAAAATTCGACTTTTATTAACGGCGCGCTTTTACGCTCTCGCATGCGGCCATCAGATATCAGGTAGCGTTCAACCAATGGCGGCGTTAGCTGTAGTTAGAGCGAGCCAGCGCGTTGCGCTCGCTCTCTCGGAGCCCAATGAGTCAATAAAATTCAATAATAATAATAATAATAATAACAGTTACAGGAATTTTGTTTATACCTAAATCCTCAGGTAGCTCTGATGACTTTACCTACCTATTTAATTAACTATGTAAGTGCTCTCCATTTCTCGCTTACTAGAATATATCAGTTTGCAGCAGCAGCAGCAGCAGTGAGTGTTTAAGATAAAAGAGAAAAAAAAAAAAATCTCACGGTTCAGTAAATTTTGTGATTACAAATCAAAACAAGATTGAAAAAAAAAAAAAAAAAATTAATGCAACCTACCGAAATAAATAAAATACTCGTTAGTTAGGTAATTAATAAAACCTTATCAATCTATCCATACAACCAACCAACCCCGACAATTAAGCATTTTTATTAATAACCACTCGTGTATTAATTTTTGTGATTACGAAACAAAACAAGATTGAAAAGACAAAAAAAAAAATTAATGCAACCTACCGAAAAAAAAAATCTCATTAGGTAGTTAATAAAACTTTATCAATCAATCAACCCCGACAATTAAGCATTTTCATTAATAATAATCACTCGGGTGTAGTTAAATGTACACGTACACGTAAACAGTACGTCATACACGTATAGAGTAGAGTAGAGTTAGATTTGTTGTTCATCTCGTCTCAATGAAACATAAATATAAGATACTTTATATTATGGAAACATGTTGTGGCCCTGAAAAGGGCCTTTTTGTTTTATGTCGCGTGCTCGATGGGTGGGTGGGTGTGCCGCCGCAACACGCATACAACACTGCGGATGCAGCAGTCCGCGCGCACCGCACCTCCACACAGTATAGCAAAGCAGCTAGATGATTTTAAGCCTTCTTCTCGGTCTTCTTGGGCAGTAGCACCGCTTGGATGTTAGGCAGCACACCTCCCTGTGCGATGGTAACGCCGGAGAGCAGCTTGTTCAGCTCCTCGTCGTTCCTGATCGCAAGTTGCAAGTGACGAGGGATTATCCTGGTTTTCTTGTTGTCTCTTGCAGCGTTGCCGGCCAACTCGAGCACCTCAGCGGCGAGGTACTCCATCACTGCGGCTAGGTACACGGGCGCACCTGCACCGACGCGCTCAGCGTAGTTGCCGTTGCGAAGAAGCCGATGAATACGTCCCACTGGAAACTGTAGACCGGCGCGATTGGAGCGTGACTTTGCCTTCCCCTTTACTTTACCACCTTTACCGCGTCCCGACATGATCTGTTTTGTTTATAAACGACACGTAAAATATAAGAAAGCGCACGGTGCGATCCGTACCGCTAGCTTGTAAAGACTGATTTTAAAAACCAACAGCGCTCAGTTTTTATATACATATAGGTAGCGTCGCTTGGTAGAGTTGTGGGTACAATAGCGAGACTCGGTCGCGCATCGCATCCATGAATGTGACAGAGACGGATAAATAATATTCGTTTATGCTTTGCTATTTTGTATGTACCTAGTTATATATTGTTTGTATGTAGGATTATGTCGGGCAGTCGGGCGGACCGGTATTATTAGAAGAAAGATGTAAAAAAAAAAAAATAACATCGTCGTCGTCGTTATTGCAACTAGCCTGAAGACGTCCGTCCACTGCTGAACTGCGTAGGCATCCCCCATGGAGCGCCACTTTGAGCGGCTGCTCGACTCCTGCATCCATCTGCTCCTGCGTCTTCCCCGGTTCGTGGTCGCCACTCTCTAGATACTTTTCTTCCCCATCGGTTGTCGGTTCTAGGAGCGATGCGAGCCTGCCCAATTGGCATTTCATTCAACAAATACAAATTATATTAAGTATTTATGTTTGTTATATATGTAACGCCATCTAGATATAATTGTCTCGTCTATTTATCAGTATGATGTTAAAAAGTTAAGTTTAGGTTAGGTGGTACCTACCTAATAATTAGCGTTTATTACACCTCGTCTCAATACTGCAGAGGGGAGGGGGTGGGACTATACTATTATACTAGCTACCTGGGGTTGGTTAAGGTTTAGATAGAGTTTGTTGTTTGAATAATTTGTTTGTCATTTTAGGAAACATTACGCACGTTTGACGGCGCGCTATGGAAGAATTTGTTAGCCCTGAAAAGGGCTTTTTGGTGCGAGACGATGAGAGTGAGAGATATCCCCTCCCATTCATTCTGCAAGCGTGGCGGTTGCAGGCGTGAAACATGATGATGCGGATGATGAATCGATCGTCTTCTCCGTGTTCGCTCCGGGGCGGACGACGGACGAGGACGACGACGAGAACACCACCACCGAACAGCACATTCACAGAGCACACACACCACACGATGTGAACGCTGCCGGTGTGAGCCGATTTTACTTCTTCGCGGTGGATGCCTTCTTGGTGGCGGCGGCCTTCGATTTGGGAGTGGCGGCTGCCCTCTTCGGTTTTGGCGCTTTCGGCTTCTTGGTGGGCGGCTTCGCGGTCTTTTTAGCTTTAGGTGCTGCTGGGCTCTTCGCTTTCGCCGGTGAGGCGGCAGCTTTCTTGGCGGCGGCGGGCTTCTTCTTAGCGGCGGCGGCCTTCTTGTCTCTCGTAGCCGCGGAGGGCTTCGACTTGGCGGGGGAGGCAGCCGCGCCGGCGGCCACCTTCCTGCCGCGCGACGTAGATGCGGATGCGGTGGCTTTCTTCGATTTCGCAGAAGCGGCGGCCGCGCTCTCCTTGGCGGAGGCGGATTTGCCGCCGGCGGTCGCTTTAGAAGATGCCGCGGGCTTCTTCGACGCAGAAGACTTCGACTCCAGCTTGAAGCTGCCCGAGGCGCCCTTGCCCTTGGTCTGTATCAGCGCGCCCGACTCGACGGCGCTCTTCAGATACTTCCTGATGAACGGTGCCAGTTTCTCAGCATCGACCTTGTACTGAGCGGCGATATACTTCTTGATTGCCTTCAGTGATGATCCGCTGCGCTCCTTCAGCTCCTTGATCGCGTTGTTCACCATTTCAGACGTCTTCGGGTGCGTCGGTTTCGCTTTCGGTTTCTTGGCACCGGTGGCGGCGGCGGACGCCTTCGGCTTCTTCGCGGGGGTCGCGGGGGCGGGAGCCTCTGCTGCTACTGCGGTGTCTGCCATTATTATTGAGGTTGTAGTTTTAGAAAAATCTTTAAACTGAAATAGTAGATAGATCGTACAACAAAATATTGTATGAAAAATTATTTGAAAAATGGGGTATCAAAATGAAACTTTACTGTAAAGAGAACACCACAGTCGAGAGACGATTTCTCGTAAGAACGCTTATGACTTTTCACTAACATCGTTCTGATTAAATTGCATTTTTATATCATTTTGATACCGCACCCTGCGCGTAGAAAGTTTTGCGTGGTCCATTTTGAACATGATCACACGTGGGAAAGTTTAGATTGCGTGAAATTGGCTCGGTTCAAGTTGTAAATCGATTTATTCCCACCACTCGTGATGGCGGATAGCTCGTGCTCTGTTTAAAATTGAATTTTCTTTATTTACCAAGTACATTGCACTCGTTTAACACGATAAATAAACGACAAAGATATCGTTTCCATTATATACAGTGAAATCAATAAAAATTTACACGTTTAAACGGTATAAAACGATCGTTATTTCGGAGCTCGTAAAACACCACGAACATTTTCCGACCAAAGATGGGATGTCTTCTATCGGGACGTGTATATTTCGCTGCACTTTGAAAACGCAACATTGATATTGTTCAAAACAAAAAAATAACCCAATAATAAAATACATTCTCCGCGTTTTATTTCATTTATACGGCCTCTTAGAATAAGCGTTTAAACACCGCGCGCGTGTACCTGCACGGGCGGGCGAGCGACGCGGCTCGGCGCGGCCCCCGATGCTGCCCTAACTTAGTAATAAACATCATACCTACATAATAATGTTAATTTTGTTAATATAGTATCTATCTAATCCCCGTTTATGTGTACGGTGCATGCACAATAAAATTGCACACGCACCACTCACAGTACAGAACCACAGATATGATCACGCGCGTGTTTAATAAAATGCGCTACATACTACTTTACCTTATAATTTTGGGTAGAGTAAGCACAGACCTAAGCTTTGTTTATTTTAAAATATGTATGTACGTTGGTAAGTATTGTGTGTGACAGAGATCCTTAGATGCATGTATTATTGTTACTTATCCGAGTTTATCGATAGTAGAGTGCGTACGCATATAAAATGTAAAAGTTGTTGTTAATAGAGAGTTTGAATATCGTGCTAGTTTTGACTGACACTATGAAACAAATTAAATGGTATTCGAAACGTATGCGGCCCTGAAAAGGGCCTTTTATGTGGTCGTTGAGAGTTAACAACAAGAGCCTTTCGACACTATATGTAACACTATGGCGGCGGCTGGTGCGTTGGTTATACACGTAATAAATACGCGTTTAACCACCGAAACCGTAAAGGGTGCGGCCTTGACGCTTCAGAGCGTACACCACATCCATAGCTGTGACAGTCTTCCTCTTGGCGTGCTCCGTGTAGGTGACGGCGTCGCGGATCACGTTCTCGAGGAACACCTTCAGCACACCTCTGGTCTCTTCGTATATCAAACCGGAGATACGCTTCACTCCGCCACGGCGCGCCAGACGACGGATGGCAGGCTTGGTAATACCCTGGATGTTATCACGAAGCACTTTCCTGTGACGCTTGGCGCCACCTTTCCCCAGACCTTTTCCTCCCTTGCCGCGACCGGTCATTTTTCAAGTTGAATGGGATGAATACGCGAACGCGACACACACAAACGATCCGTTACGTTGCCAACGGACGACTGGAAATTTTCGTTAACTCTCTCTGGTTGTCTTCTTGTGTTGCCACAAGGTAAAAGGGTATCAGGGCTATTGCCCTCTCTCCCTGGCTCTTCTCAGCCCATAACGATGGGCCGGTCTGTTTGGTAAACCCCTTCGGTTTAGCTTCATTGGGAGAACTTCACCTCAGGTGACTACAGATTTGCCGTAGGCGATCAAGCCCCACCAGGTGAGACCCATGGTTAACCCATGGGAGGCCCGGTGAAGCCGATCAGCAACTGTGGCATTGCAGCCACCGTCGGATCCGTCCCCCGTTCTCCAGCTTCTTCCTCCTTGGCTTCCTCATCCCCAGCGATGAGGTCGCGCTGGTACGGTGTTCTCTTCCTCCTCCCTGTCACGTCCGGTGGTCGCGCGTGAAGCGGAGCTATGCCCACTATGTGAGCATGCCCCGACTTGTCGGCTGCTTGGAACATCTTCCTTGTCAATCTCTTCACGAAGGCTTCGATGTTCTCCTCCATGTGCAGATCTTTTGCGATGGTGGTGTTGCGGACATACCTCGGCGCATCCACGATAGTCCTCAGCGTCTGATTTTCCTGGGCTTGCAGTCTTTTCTTATTCGATTCGGTCAAGTACGCATACCATGCTGGGGCGGCATACGTTATCCTTGACCGGATGTACGTCTTGTAAATCATTAGCTTGGTGTTCAGCGGCAGTTTGGACCGCAGGATCGGGAAAAGTTTGGCTCGCGCTCCTTTCACCTTTCCCACGGTCGATTGCACATGGTGCCGGAAGCTCAATCTTCTATCGAGGGTGACGCCGAGGTATTTCACCGTTCGTTGCCACGGTATCTCCTGTCCCTTCAGTTTCAGCGGCTGTGGTAGATGCGTTTGGCCGAAGAGAATGGCTTGCGTTTTCCCCACGTTGACGCTCATTCTCCATTTCTCCAGCCAAACGGGCAGCTCATCTAGGGTCGGTTGCAATCTCTTCACCGAGAACGCTGGTTTATACGAAGAGGCGTAGTATGCTGCGTCGTCAGCGTACAGGGCTAGCTTCGCCTGCCCGATGACGGGGATGTCATTGGTATACCAGGCGTAGCACGTTGGCGAAAGGCAGCTTCCCTGTGGAACTCCTGCCTTCACTGGCTTCATCTCTGAGAGCTGACCTTCCACGGAAACTGTGATCTTCCTCCCGGTAAGGAAGGAGGAGATGATCTTGACGATCTTCGGTGGTGTGGGAGACGTCGTCAGCTTGTATAACAGTCCTTCGTGCCATACCCTGTCGAACGCCTTCTCCATATCCAATAGGATTACCGCCGTGGTCTCTTTTTTGTTTCTGCACATTGCGACCTCATGTACTATCCTGGTCACTTGAAGGGTCGTGGAGTGCTCGGACCTAAACCCGAATTGCTCCTCCCTCGGTTGGATGTGCGGCGTCAAATGCATCAGCAAGAGCCTCTCAAAGAGTTTTGAGAGTGTACTCAGCAGCGTGATGGGTCGGTAACTTTCCGGTTTCCTGGTGTCTTTTCCGGGTTTAGGGAGCATCACCACTTTCCCTACCTTCCAGTCTTCGGGGAAGTGTCCCGTTCTGAGTACCCCGTTCAGAACCCTAGTTAGGGCTACGACGCTTTTCGGGGGTAGATGTTTCAGGGCTTCATTCGGCACTCCATCCAATCCTGGGGCCTTTTTGTTCGGAAGCTTGCTGATCGATCGCATCACTTTCCCTGGTGCAAGGAAAAGGGGTTCTGACTCTGATGGTAGTGGTCTCTCAAGGTACTCCTTCACCGCTCTTTCTACTTCGGAGACATGCTCATGCAGTGTGGTATCGTTCGGCCTGAACTGTGCTTCGAGGGCATTCGCGAAGATTTCTGCACGGTCCTCGGCCCGAAACTTTAGGTTGCCGTCTGGCCCTATGAGTGGTCTCACCGGTGCCGGTTCCATACTCATTTTTCTGCAGAGACGGTGTACCGAGGGGACATCCCCACCCACTTCCAGGATGTGTTCCTCCCACTCGTCTGCTGCATTGTCGGCCAGTGCTCGCTTTACTTTCTCCACTAGCTCGTTTAGCTTCCGCTTTTGAGTCGGGCATCTTGATTGTTGCCAGGCCATCCTCGTCTCTCTTTTCTCGCAGATTAAGTCCCTAATCCACTTCGGGAGAGGGCTAAGACGCTTTCCCGTGGTGGAGGTGTGCGAAGCTGTTTCCAGGGAGGTCTGGATGGCCTTTGTCAGCTCTTTCGTGGCTTCCTCGACGTCAGAGGGTGTCTCTATCGGCCTAGTTTTGATGTTTTTCTCCGCCTCTACTTGAAACGTACCCCAACAGATTTTCCTCCTCCTCGCGGAGGGGGCAACTCTACTTGGGGTTTCGTTGAACGTCAGTAGTACTGGCCTGTGATCCGATGGCAGGTCTGGCAGTACTAGTTGGTCTGGCGGGGTCCTCAATCCTTTATAGACTGTCAGGTCTATGACATCTTCACTGGTGGCATCATAATGTGTTGGCTCATCCGGGCCTATTACCTCATAATGGTGGTCCACCGAGTCCTGATATAGGATCCGCCCGTTTTTGCACGTTTTGGAGGAGTTCCAGTGTGGGTGCTTGGCATTAAAGTCGCCGGCGACGACTGTTGGAGTGGAAGAATCTAAAAGTTTGTGTAGCTCCGCTGGTTTCAGCTGTTCACCTGGTGGCTTATAGATCCCGAATAGCCGTCGGTTCTGGCCATTCATATTGACGAGCACGCCCAGAGCTTGAAAGGACTGGAACTCCTCAATCGGTATAAGCTGGTGAATGATCCTTCGGTGGACCAACACTGCAAGGCCTCTATATGCCCTTCCTTCGGGGGAGATTTCTTCCTTCCTGTACACAATGTAGTTCGGTACCTTCAGGGTATCTCTCTCCCTCAGATGAGTCTCGCTGACCATTAAAATGTCGATCCTTTGCTCGCGGAGGAAGGTGGTCAGCAGTTTTGCCTTCCCCGCGAGCGTCTGTGCGTTCCAGTGGACCACCCTAATTCCTCCCATTGTTTAGGATGGTCATCAGCCCCCTTAGGGTGGCCGACTCCGCGTCCTCTCCAGATTGCACGGCTTCCAGTATCTCCTTCAGCACTCCTATGGTTCGGCCCAGGGAGTCTTGTGGAGGCGCCTCTTTTCTCGGCTTCTCAGTTTTTGGCTCCGCAGGGGCGGCCTTCTTCCTGGGGGCCTTCTGGCCCTTCTGGCCTTTGGGGAGGTTCGCCGGCGCCATCAGTGAGGCTGTTGCCGTCTCCTCTATTATCGCCGGAGCAACCAGTGTTTCCCCCCTTCTTCCTCTTCAAGTTGAATGGGATGAATACGCGAACGCGACACACACAAACGATCCGTTACGTTGCCAACGGACGACTGGAAATTTTCGTTAACATCACTTCTGCTTTATATTTATACAAAAACGTCGGGTAACGCGTTGAGCGATAAACTTTGTTTGAGATAGAGCGAGATCGAAGAAGTCAGGCAGCCTGCAGGGTGTGCGGGGAGGGTAATTCGATTTACACGTCATAAAATATATATACAATATTTTATACCAAAAAAAAAAAACAAAAATGGATTTAAAATAAAATAAAAAAATTTTAGATAATAATCTCTACTGAATAATATACTCTACTCTCTATGTTTATGTTGGTAGTACTAGGGTATAGCCAGAGCCAGAATATTATCAAATTTATCATTATCTATGTAAATGTATGTATGTAATCTGTTCTATATTAAATAAAATACTTTTTAAATGAAAGATGAGAGAGTGAGAGAAAAAGAAAAAAAAAAAAAAAAACTGTTCCATTCAGTCTGATTATTATTATTATTTTATATATATTACGAATAGCAGTTTTAGTTCAATGGATTCTAATATGTAAAGTAATTATGTTCTCTCCTAACGAGAAAATGCTCGTTGTTGTGTGTAAGAGAGTTTGATTTATGTATGCGTGCGATAGTACACTAAATGAAACTATAAAGATTTTTACAATCATTGAAACATATGTGTGGCCCTGAAAAGGGCCTTTTTGTATGTAAATCGAGGAGGAGGTGGTGAACAACTCTGAACAGCACACACACACGAATGTGGCGGACGGAACGGAGCGCGCTACCAGCCGGCCAATAAACAATTAGCCGTTTGATTTTAAGCGCGCTCACCTCTGATCCTGCGTGCGAGCTGGATGTCCTTAGGCATGATGGTGACGCGCTTCGCGTGTATCGCGCACAGGTTGGTGTCCTCGAAGAGGCCGACAAGGTACGCCTCGCTGGCCTCCTGAAGAGCCATCACCGCGGAGCTCTGGAACCTGAGGTCGGTCTTGAAGTCCTGGGCGATCTCACGCACCAGACGTTGGAACGGAAGCTTGCGGATCAACAACTCTGTGCTCTTCTGGTAGCGACGGATCTCGCGGAGAGCCACGGTGCCGGGACGGTAACGATGGGGTTTCTTCACTCCTCCGGTGGCCGGTGCGCTCTTGCGCGCCGCTTTGGTGGCGAGCTGTTTCCTTGGCGCCTTACCACCGGTTGATTTACGAGCGGTCTGCTTAGTACGAGCCATGTTTACTTTCTTCGTACACTAAATAACTACTGTTGAAACTGCGACTGAAGTTTTATGTAACAAACAACACCAACCACACGTACGCACTGTGAGAGTCGGAGAGCACGAATGGTGTATCGAAAATTTTTACGTTCTCTTTATATTTATATAGTAACGCGGGCAGCTTTAAAAACGACGTAGGATCTCTCGCTCGCTCACACACGCTCGCCACCTAGCAGCTTATAGCAGTTAATAATGTAGGTAGAGTTTGAAACTAATATTATTTATTATTTATAATGAAATGATAGGCTGGTTAGTAATTGTTCATATTTTATAAATGCCAGTATCAATCAATGTAGGTACGTACACTATACATACTTTACTGAGCACCTTACCAAGTTGTGTTTTTATTATAATTACTTGGGTATGTAATTATTAGGCAAGAAGTGTCCCTCTATCCTATCCTGTACTGTACAGACTCAAGAGTGCACTCCATATTGTAAGTACATATTATAATTAAGTTGATTGTAAAGCTAGCTTGAATTGTATGCGCATAGAGTCACAAAAAGAAACATAATATTTGATTGTAATAAATCAATTATTGTTTGAAACATATTGTGGCCCTGAAAAGGGCCTTTTGTTTGTGTGCGCGTTTTGATGAAGCGCTCCATTCACCACCTCCTCACTTGGAGCTGGTGTATTTGGTGACCGCCTTGGTGCCCTCGCTCACCGCGTGCTTAGCCAACTCGCCGGGCAGCAGCAGCCTAACGGAAGTCTGCACCTCCCTCGACGTGATGGTCGATCGCTTGTTGTAGTGCGCCAGACGGGAAGCCTCAGCTGCGATGCGCTCGAAGATGTCGTTCACGAACGAGTTCATGATGGACATCGCCTTGCTGGAGATACCGGTGTCAGGATGCACCTGCTTGAGCACCTTGTAGATGTAGATGGCGTAGCTCTCCTTCCTCTTGTGCTTCTTCTTTCTCTTGTCAGTCTTCGAGATGTTCTTCTGGGCTTTGCCAGATTTCTTGGCGGCCTTTCCACTAGTCTTAGGCGGCATCGTCAACAAACAAACTGTTAGTTACGAGATTTAAACAAACTTAATCACAGATCTAACTATGCGAGCGCGCCTGTACGTAACCGGCACGTTCGACAGTCTCGGAATGAATAAGTTGGAACGGAATAAAAATTCGACTTTTATTAACGGCGCGCTTTTACGCTCTCGCATGCGGCCATCAGATATCAGGTAGCGTTCAACCAATGGCGGCGTTAGCTGTAGTTAGAGCGAGCCAGCGCGTTGCGCTCGCTCTCTCGGAGCCCAATGAGTCAATAAAATTCAATAATAATAATAATAATAATAACAGTTACAGGAATTTTGTTTATACCTAAATCCTCAGGTAGCTCTGATGACTTTACCTACCTATTTAATTAACTATGTAAGTGCTCTCCATTTCTCGCTTACTAGAATATATCAGTTTGCAGCAGCAGCAGCAGCAGTGAGTGTTTAAGATAAAAGAGAAAAAAAAAAAAATCTCACGGTTCAGTAAATTTTGTGATTACAAATCAAAACAAGATTGAAAAAAAAAAAAAAAAAATTAATGCAACCTACCGAAATAAATAAAATACTCGTTAGTTAGGTAATTAATAAAACCTTATCAATCTATCCATACAACCAACCAACCCCGACAATTAAGCATTTTTATTAATAACCACTCGTGTATTAATTTTTGTGATTACGAAACAAAACAAGATTGAAAAGACAAAAAAAAAAATTAATGCAACCTACCGAAAAAAAAAATCTCATTAGGTAGTTAATAAAACTTTATCAATCAATCAACCCCGACAATTAAGCATTTTCATTAATAATAATCACTCGGGTGTAGTTAAATGTACACGTACACGTAAACAGTACGTCATACACGTATAGAGTAGAGTAGAGTTAGATTTGTTGTTCATCTCGTCTCAATGAAACATAAATATAAGATACTTTATATTATGGAAACATGTTGTGGCCCTGAAAAGGGCCTTTTTGTTTTATGTCGCGTGCTCGATGGGTGGGTGGGTGTGCCGCCGCAACACGCATACAACACTGCGGATGCAGCAGTCCGCGCGCACCGCACCTCCACACAGTATAGCAAAGCAGCTAGATGATTTTAAGCCTTCTTCTCGGTCTTCTTGGGCAGTAGCACCGCTTGGATGTTAGGCAGCACACCTCCCTGTGCGATGGTAACGCCGGAGAGCAGCTTGTTCAGCTCCTCGTCGTTCCTGATCGCAAGTTGCAAGTGACGAGGGATTATCCTGGTTTTCTTGTTGTCTCTTGCAGCGTTGCCGGCCAACTCGAGCACCTCAGCGGCGAGGTACTCCATCACTGCGGCTAGGTACACGGGCGCACCTGCACCGACGCGCTCAGCGTAGTTGCCGTTGCGAAGAAGCCGATGAATACGTCCCACTGGAAACTGTAGACCGGCGCGATTGGAGCGTGACTTTGCCTTCCCCTTTACTTTACCACCTTTACCGCGTCCCGACATGATCTGTTTTGTTTATAAACGACACGTAAAATATAAGAAAGCGCACGGTGCGATCCGTACCGCTAGCTTGTAAAGACTGATTTTAAAAACCAACAGCGCTCAGTTTTTATATACATATAGGTAGCGTCGCTTGGTAGAGTTGTGGGTACAATAGCGAGACTCGGTCGCGCATCGCATCCATGAATGTGACAGAGACGGATAAATAATATTCGTTTATGCTTTGCTATTTTGTATGTACCTAGTTATATATTGTTTGTATGTAGGATTATGTCGGGCAGTCGGGCGGACCGGTATTATTAGAAGAAAGATGTAAAAAAAAAAAAATAACATCGTCGTCGTCGTTATTGCAACTAGCCTGAAGACGTCCGTCCACTGCTGAACTGCGTAGGCATCCCCCATGGAGCGCCACTTTGAGCGGCTGCTCGACTCCTGCATCCATCTGCTCCTGCGTCTTCCCCGGTTCGTGGTCGCCACTCTCTAGATACTTTTCTTCCCCATCGGTTGTCGGTTCTAGGAGCGATGCGAGCCTGCCCAATTGGCATTTCATTCAACAAATACAAATTATATTAAGTATTTATGTTTGTTATATATGTAACGCCATCTAGATATAATTGTCTCGTCTATTTATCAGTATGATGTTAAAAAGTTAAGTTTAGGTTAGGTGGTACCTACCTAATAATTAGCGTTTATTACACCTCGTCTCAATACTGCAGAGGGGAGGGGGTGGGACTATACTATTATACTAGCTACCTGGGGTTGGTTAAGGTTTAGATAGAGTTTGTTGTTTGAATAATTTGTTTGTCATTTTAGGAAACATTACGCACGTTTGACGGCGCGCTATGGAAGAATTTGTTAGCCCTGAAAAGGGCTTTTTGGTGCGAGACGATGAGAGTGAGAGATATCCCCTCCCATTCATTCTGCAAGCGTGGCGGTTGCAGGCGTGAAACATGATGATGCGGATGATGAATCGATCGTCTTCTCCGTGTTCGCTCCGGGGCGGACGACGGACGAGGACGACGACGAGAACACCACCACCGAACAGCACATTCACAGAGCACACACACCACACGATGTGAACGCTGCCGGTGTGAGCCGATTTTACTTCTTCGCGGTGGATGCCTTCTTGGTGGCGGCGGCCTTCGATTTGGGAGTGGCGGCTGCCCTCTTCGGTTTTGGCGCTTTCGGCTTCTTGGTGGGCGGCTTCGCGGTCTTTTTAGCTTTAGGTGCTGCTGGGCTCTTCGCTTTCGCCGGTGAGGCGGCAGCTTTCTTGGCGGCGGCGGGCTTCTTCTTAGCGGCGGCGGCCTTCTTGTCTCTCGTAGCCGCGGAGGGCTTCGACTTGGCGGGGGAGGCAGCCGCGCCGGCGGCCACCTTCCTGCCGCGCGACGTAGATGCGGATGCGGTGGCTTTCTTCGATTTCGCAGAAGCGGCGGCCGCGCTCTCCTTGGCGGAGGCGGATTTGCCGCCGGCGGTCGCTTTAGAAGATGCCGCGGGCTTCTTCGACGCAGAAGACTTCGACTCCAGCTTGAAGCTGCCCGAGGCGCCCTTGCCCTTGGTCTGTATCAGCGCGCCCGACTCGACGGCGCTCTTCAGATACTTCCTGATGAACGGTGCCAGTTTCTCAGCATCGACCTTGTACTGAGCGGCGATATACTTCTTGATTGCCTTCAGTGATGATCCGCTGCGCTCCTTCAGCTCCTTGATCGCGTTGTTCACCATTTCAGACGTCTTCGGGTGCGTCGGTTTCGCTTTCGGTTTCTTGGCACCGGTGGCGGCGGCGGACGCCTTCGGCTTCTTCGCGGGGGTCGCGGGGGCGGGAGCCTCTGCTGCTACTGCGGTGTCTGCCATTATTATTGAGGTTGTAGTTTTAGAAAAATCTTTAAACTGAAATAGTAGATAGATCGTACAACAAAATATTGTATGAAAAATTATTTGAAAAATGGGGTATCAAAATGAAACTTTACTGTAAAGAGAACACCACAGTCGAGAGACGATTTCTCGTAAGAACGCTTATGACTTTTCACTAACATCGTTCTGATTAAATTGCATTTTTATATCATTTTGATACCGCACCCTGCGCGTAGAAAGTTTTGCGTGGTCCATTTTGAACATGATCACACGTGGGAAAGTTTAGATTGCGTGAAATTGGCTCGGTTCAAGTTGTAAATCGATTTATTCCCACCACTCGTGATGGCGGATAGCTCGTGCTCTGTTTAAAATTGAATTTTCTTTATTTACCAAGTACATTGCACTCGTTTAACACGATAAATAAACGACAAAGATATCGTTTCCATTATATACAGTGAAATCAATAAAAATTTACACGTTTAAACGGTATAAAACGATCGTTATTTCGGAGCTCGTAAAACACCACGAACATTTTCCGACCAAAGATGGGATGTCTTCTATCGGGACGTGTATATTTCGCTGCACTTTGAAAACGCAACATTGATATTGTTCAAAACAAAAAAATAACCCAATAATAAAATACATTCTCCGCGTTTTATTTCATTTATACGGCCTCTTAGAATAAGCGTTTAAACACCGCGCGCGTGTACCTGCACGGGCGGGCGAGCGACGCGGCTCGGCGCGGCCCCCGATGCTGCCCTAACTTAGTAATAAACATCATACCTACATAATAATGTTAATTTTGTTAATATAGTATCTATCTAATCCCCGTTTATGTGTACGGTGCATGCACAATAAAATTGCACACGCACCACTCACAGTACAGAACCACAGATATGATCACGCGCGTGTTTAATAAAATGCGCTACATACTACTTTACCTTATAATTTTGGGTAGAGTAAGCACAGACCTAAGCTTTGTTTATTTTAAAATATGTATGTACGTTGGTAAGTATTGTGTGTGACAGAGATCCTTAGATGCATGTATTATTGTTACTTATCCGAGTTTATCGATAGTAGAGTGCGTACGCATATAAAATGTAAAAGTTGTTGTTAATAGAGAGTTTGAATATCGTGCTAGTTTTGACTGACACTATGAAACAAATTAAATGGTATTCGAAACGTATGCGGCCCTGAAAAGGGCCTTTTATGTGGTCGTTGAGAGTTAACAACAAGAGCCTTTCGACACTATATGTAACACTATGGCGGCGGCTGGTGCGTTGGTTATACACGTAATAAATACGCGTTTAACCACCGAAACCGTAAAGGGTGCGGCCTTGACGCTTCAGAGCGTACACCACATCCATAGCTGTGACAGTCTTCCTCTTGGCGTGCTCCGTGTAGGTGACGGCGTCGCGGATCACGTTCTCGAGGAACACCTTCAGCACACCTCTGGTCTCTTCGTATATCAAACCGGAGATACGCTTCACTCCGCCACGGCGCGCCAGACGACGGATGGCAGGCTTGGTAATACCCTGGATGTTATCACGAAGCACTTTCCTGTGACGCTTGGCGCCACCTTTCCCCAGACCTTTTCCTCCCTTGCCGCGACCGGTCATTTTTCAAGTTGAATGGGATGAATACGCGAACGCGACACACACAAACGATCCGTTACGTTGCCAACGGACGACTGGAAATTTTCGTTAACATCACTTCTGCTTTATATTTATACAAAAACGTCGGGTAACGCGTTGAGCGATAAACTTTGTTTGAGATAGAGCGAGATCGAAGAAGTCAGGCAGCCTGCAGGGTGTGCGGGGAGGGTAATTCGATTTACACGTCATAAAATATATATACAATATTTTATACCAAAAAAAAAAAACAAAAATGGATTTAAAATAAAATAAAAAAATTTTAGATAATAATCTCTACTGAATAATATACTCTACTCTCTATGTTTATGTTGGTAGTACTAGGGTATAGCCAGAGCCAGAATATTATCAAATTTATCATTATCTATGTAAATGTATGTATGTAATCTGTTCTATATTAAATAAAATACTTTTTAAATGAAAGATGAGAGAGTGAGAGAAAAAGAAAAAAAAAAAAAAAAACTGTTCCATTCAGTCTGATTATTATTATTATTTTATATATATTACGAATAGCAGTTTTAGTTCAATGGATTCTAATATGTAAAGTAATTATGTTCTCTCCTAACGAGAAAATGCTCGTTGTTGTGTGTAAGAGAGTTTGATTTATGTATGCGTGCGATAGTACACTAAATGAAACTATAAAGATTTTTACAATCATTGAAACATATGTGTGGCCCTGAAAAGGGCCTTTTTGTATGTAAATCGAGGAGGAGGTGGTGAACAACTCTGAACAGCACACACACACGAATGTGGCGGACGGAACGGAGCGCGCTACCAGCCGGCCAATAAACAATTAGCCGTTTGATTTTAAGCGCGCTCACCTCTGATCCTGCGTGCGAGCTGGATGTCCTTAGGCATGATGGTGACGCGCTTCGCGTGTATCGCGCACAGGTTGGTGTCCTCGAAGAGGCCGACAAGGTACGCCTCGCTGGCCTCCTGAAGAGCCATCACCGCGGAGCTCTGGAACCTGAGGTCGGTCTTGAAGTCCTGGGCGATCTCACGCACCAGACGTTGGAACGGAAGCTTGCGGATCAACAACTCTGTGCTCTTCTGGTAGCGACGGATCTCGCGGAGAGCCACGGTGCCGGGACGGTAACGATGGGGTTTCTTCACTCCTCCGGTGGCCGGTGCGCTCTTGCGCGCCGCTTTGGTGGCGAGCTGTTTCCTTGGCGCCTTACCACCGGTTGATTTACGAGCGGTCTGCTTAGTACGAGCCATGTTTACTTTCTTCGTACACTAAATAACTACTGTTGAAACTGCGACTGAAGTTTTATGTAACAAACAACACCAACCACACGTACGCACTGTGAGAGTCGGAGAGCACGAATGGTGTATCGAAAATTTTTACGTTCTCTTTATATTTATATAGTAACGCGGGCAGCTTTAAAAACGACGTAGGATCTCTCGCTCGCTCACACACGCTCGCCACCTAGCAGCTTATAGCAGTTAATAATGTAGGTAGAGTTTGAAACTAATATTATTTATTATTTATAATGAAATGATAGGCTGGTTAGTAATTGTTCATATTTTATAAATGCCAGTATCAATCAATGTAGGTACGTACACTATACATACTTTACTGAGCACCTTACCAAGTTGTGTTTTTATTATAATTACTTGGGTATGTAATTATTAGGCAAGAAGTGTCCCTCTATCCTATCCTGTACTGTACAGACTCAAGAGTGCACTCCATATTGTAAGTACATATTATAATTAAGTTGATTGTAAAGCTAGCTTGAATTGTATGCGCATAGAGTCACAAAAAGAAACATAATATTTGATTGTAATAAATCAATTATTGTTTGAAACATATTGTGGCCCTGAAAAGGGCCTTTTGTTTGTGTGCGCGTTTTGATGAAGCGCTCCATTCACCACCTCCTCACTTGGAGCTGGTGTATTTGGTGACCGCCTTGGTGCCCTCGCTCACCGCGTGCTTAGCCAACTCGCCGGGCAGCAGCAGCCTAACGGAAGTCTGCACCTCCCTCGACGTGATGGTCGATCGCTTGTTGTAGTGCGCCAGACGGGAAGCCTCAGCTGCGATGCGCTCGAAGATGTCGTTCACGAACGAGTTCATGATGGACATCGCCTTGCTGGAGATACCGGTGTCAGGATGCACCTGCTTGAGCACCTTGTAGATGTAGATGGCGTAGCTCTCCTTCCTCTTGTGCTTCTTCTTTCTCTTGTCAGTCTTCGAGATGTTCTTCTGGGCTTTGCCAGATTTCTTGGCGGCCTTTCCACTAGTCTTAGGCGGCATCGTCAACAAACAAACTGTTAGTTACGAGATTTAAACAAACTTAATCACAGATCTAACTATGCGAGCGCGCCTGTACGTAACCGGCACGTTCGACAGTCTCGGAATGAATAAGTTGGAACGGAATAAAAATTCGACTTTTATTAACGGCGCGCTTTTACGCTCTCGCATGCGGCCATCAGATATCAGGTAGCGTTCAACCAATGGCGGCGTTAGCTGTAGTTAGAGCGAGCCAGCGCGTTGCGCTCGCTCTCTCGGAGCCCAATGAGTCAATAAAATTCAATAATAATAATAATAATAATAACAGTTACAGGAATTTTGTTTATACCTAAATCCTCAGGTAGCTCTGATGACTTTACCTACCTATTTAATTAACTATGTAAGTGCTCTCCATTTCTCGCTTACTAGAATATATCAGTTTGCAGCAGCAGCAGCAGCAGTGAGTGTTTAAGATAAAAGAGAAAAAAAAAAAAATCTCACGGTTCAGTAAATTTTGTGATTACAAATCAAAACAAGATTGAAAAAAAAAAAAAAAAAATTAATGCAACCTACCGAAATAAATAAAATACTCGTTAGTTAGGTAATTAATAAAACCTTATCAATCTATCCATACAACCAACCAACCCCGACAATTAAGCATTTTTATTAATAACCACTCGTGTATTAATTTTTGTGATTACGAAACAAAACAAGATTGAAAAGACAAAAAAAAAAATTAATGCAACCTACCGAAAAAAAAAATCTCATTAGGTAGTTAATAAAACTTTATCAATCAATCAACCCCGACAATTAAGCATTTTCATTAATAATAATCACTCGGGTGTAGTTAAATGTACACGTACACGTAAACAGTACGTCATACACGTATAGAGTAGAGTAGAGTTAGATTTGTTGTTCATCTCGTCTCAATGAAACATAAATATAAGATACTTTATATTATGGAAACATGTTGTGGCCCTGAAAAGGGCCTTTTTGTTTTATGTCGCGTGCTCGATGGGTGGGTGGGTGTGCCGCCGCAACACGCATACAACACTGCGGATGCAGCAGTCCGCGCGCACCGCACCTCCACACAGTATAGCAAAGCAGCTAGATGATTTTAAGCCTTCTTCTCGGTCTTCTTGGGCAGTAGCACCGCTTGGATGTTAGGCAGCACACCTCCCTGTGCGATGGTAACGCCGGAGAGCAGCTTGTTCAGCTCCTCGTCGTTCCTGATCGCAAGTTGCAAGTGACGAGGGATTATCCTGGTTTTCTTGTTGTCTCTTGCAGCGTTGCCGGCCAACTCGAGCACCTCAGCGGCGAGGTACTCCATCACTGCGGCTAGGTACACGGGCGCACCTGCACCGACGCGCTCAGCGTAGTTGCCGTTGCGAAGAAGCCGATGAATACGTCCCACTGGAAACTGTAGACCGGCGCGATTGGAGCGTGACTTTGCCTTCCCCTTTACTTTACCACCTTTACCGCGTCCCGACATGATCTGTTTTGTTTATAAACGACACGTAAAATATAAGAAAGCGCACGGTGCGATCCGTACCGCTAGCTTGTAAAGACTGATTTTAAAAACCAACAGCGCTCAGTTTTTATATACATATAGGTAGCGTCGCTTGGTAGAGTTGTGGGTACAATAGCGAGACTCGGTCGCGCATCGCATCCATGAATGTGACAGAGACGGATAAATAATATTCGTTTATGCTTTGCTATTTTGTATGTACCTAGTTATATATTGTTTGTATGTAGGATTATGTCGGGCAGTCGGGCGGACCGGTATTATTAGAAGAAAGATGTAAAAAAAAAAAAATAACATCGTCGTCGTCGTTATTGCAACTAGCCTGAAGACGTCCGTCCACTGCTGAACTGCGTAGGCATCCCCCATGGAGCGCCACTTTGAGCGGCTGCTCGACTCCTGCATCCATCTGCTCCTGCGTCTTCCCCGGTTCGTGGTCGCCACTCTCTAGATACTTTTCTTCCCCATCGGTTGTCGGTTCTAGGAGCGATGCGAGCCTGCCCAATTGGCATTTCATTCAACAAATACAAATTATATTAAGTATTTATGTTTGTTATATATGTAACGCCATCTAGATATAATTGTCTCGTCTATTTATCAGTATGATGTTAAAAAGTTAAGTTTAGGTTAGGTGGTACCTACCTAATAATTAGCGTTTATTACACCTCGTCTCAATACTGCAGAGGGGAGGGGGTGGGACTATACTATTATACTAGCTACCTGGGGTTGGTTAAGGTTTAGATAGAGTTTGTTGTTTGAATAATTTGTTTGTCATTTTAGGAAACATTACGCACGTTTGACGGCGCGCTATGGAAGAATTTGTTAGCCCTGAAAAGGGCTTTTTGGTGCGAGACGATGAGAGTGAGAGATATCCCCTCCCATTCATTCTGCAAGCGTGGCGGTTGCAGGCGTGAAACATGATGATGCGGATGATGAATCGATCGTCTTCTCCGTGTTCGCTCCGGGGCGGACGACGGACGAGGACGACGACGAGAACACCACCACCGAACAGCACATTCACAGAGCACACACACCACACGATGTGAACGCTGCCGGTGTGAGCCGATTTTACTTCTTCGCGGTGGATGCCTTCTTGGTGGCGGCGGCCTTCGATTTGGGAGTGGCGGCTGCCCTCTTCGGTTTTGGCGCTTTCGGCTTCTTGGTGGGCGGCTTCGCGGTCTTTTTAGCTTTAGGTGCTGCTGGGCTCTTCGCTTTCGCCGGTGAGGCGGCAGCTTTCTTGGCGGCGGCGGGCTTCTTCTTAGCGGCGGCGGCCTTCTTGTCTCTCGTAGCCGCGGAGGGCTTCGACTTGGCGGGGGAGGCAGCCGCGCCGGCGGCCACCTTCCTGCCGCGCGACGTAGATGCGGATGCGGTGGCTTTCTTCGATTTCGCAGAAGCGGCGGCCGCGCTCTCCTTGGCGGAGGCGGATTTGCCGCCGGCGGTCGCTTTAGAAGATGCCGCGGGCTTCTTCGACGCAGAAGACTTCGACTCCAGCTTGAAGCTGCCCGAGGCGCCCTTGCCCTTGGTCTGTATCAGCGCGCCCGACTCGACGGCGCTCTTCAGATACTTCCTGATGAACGGTGCCAGTTTCTCAGCATCGACCTTGTACTGAGCGGCGATATACTTCTTGATTGCCTTCAGTGATGATCCGCTGCGCTCCTTCAGCTCCTTGATCGCGTTGTTCACCATTTCAGACGTCTTCGGGTGCGTCGGTTTCGCTTTCGGTTTCTTGGCACCGGTGGCGGCGGCGGACGCCTTCGGCTTCTTCGCGGGGGTCGCGGGGGCGGGAGCCTCTGCTGCTACTGCGGTGTCTGCCATTATTATTGAGGTTGTAGTTTTAGAAAAATCTTTAAACTGAAATAGTAGATAGATCGTACAACAAAATATTGTATGAAAAATTATTTGAAAAATGGGGTATCAAAATGAAACTTTACTGTAAAGAGAACACCACAGTCGAGAGACGATTTCTCGTAAGAACGCTTATGACTTTTCACTAACATCGTTCTGATTAAATTGCATTTTTATATCATTTTGATACCGCACCCTGCGCGTAGAAAGTTTTGCGTGGTCCATTTTGAACATGATCACACGTGGGAAAGTTTAGATTGCGTGAAATTGGCTCGGTTCAAGTTGTAAATCGATTTATTCCCACCACTCGTGATGGCGGATAGCTCGTGCTCTGTTTAAAATTGAATTTTCTTTATTTACCAAGTACATTGCACTCGTTTAACACGATAAATAAACGACAAAGATATCGTTTCCATTATATACAGTGAAATCAATAAAAATTTACACGTTTAAACGGTATAAAACGATCGTTATTTCGGAGCTCGTAAAACACCACGAACATTTTCCGACCAAAGATGGGATGTCTTCTATCGGGACGTGTATATTTCGCTGCACTTTGAAAACGCAACATTGATATTGTTCAAAACAAAAAAATAACCCAATAATAAAATACATTCTCCGCGTTTTATTTCATTTATACGGCCTCTTAGAATAAGCGTTTAAACACCGCGCGCGTGTACCTGCACGGGCGGGCGAGCGACGCGGCTCGGCGCGGCCCCCGATGCTGCCCTAACTTAGTAATAAACATCATACCTACATAATAATGTTAATTTTGTTAATATAGTATCTATCTAATCCCCGTTTATGTGTACGGTGCATGCACAATAAAATTGCACACGCACCACTCACAGTACAGAACCACAGATATGATCACGCGCGTGTTTAATAAAATGCGCTACATACTACTTTACCTTATAATTTTGGGTAGAGTAAGCACAGACCTAAGCTTTGTTTATTTTAAAATATGTATGTACGTTGGTAAGTATTGTGTGTGACAGAGATCCTTAGATGCATGTATTATTGTTACTTATCCGAGTTTATCGATAGTAGAGTGCGTACGCATATAAAATGTAAAAGTTGTTGTTAATAGAGAGTTTGAATATCGTGCTAGTTTTGACTGACACTATGAAACAAATTAAATGGTATTCGAAACGTATGCGGCCCTGAAAAGGGCCTTTTATGTGGTCGTTGAGAGTTAACAACAAGAGCCTTTCGACACTATATGTAACACTATGGCGGCGGCTGGTGCGTTGGTTATACACGTAATAAATACGCGTTTAACCACCGAAACCGTAAAGGGTGCGGCCTTGACGCTTCAGAGCGTACACCACATCCATAGCTGTGACAGTCTTCCTCTTGGCGTGCTCCGTGTAGGTGACGGCGTCGCGGATCACGTTCTCGAGGAACACCTTCAGCACACCTCTGGTCTCTTCGTATATCAAACCGGAGATACGCTTCACTCCGCCACGGCGCGCCAGACGACGGATGGCAGGCTTGGTAATACCCTGGATGTTATCACGAAGCACTTTCCTGTGACGCTTGGCGCCACCTTTCCCCAGACCTTTTCCTCCCTTGCCGCGACCGGTCATTTTTCAAGTTGAATGGGATGAATACGCGAACGCGACACACACAAACGATCCGTTACGTTGCCAACGGACGACTGGAAATTTTCGTTAACATTTTTTTTTTTTTTTTTTTTTGAACGGGCTAATGCTGTTGGTCTCTACCGACCTTTACAGCGTCACCGGGCAGGAGGGCAGGCGCTTAAGGCGCCCAACCGTTAAAAGTGGGAGACAACTAGCACAAGGGCACCCCTGGGGTGCGAGCCTCGGCTTGGGCCGTTGCCGGGATAAGAGGATCGAGAAGGCTACGTCCACTGGAAGAGTGGACCCTATGGAAAGTCGCGACCGTTCTAGCTAACCTACGGGGGGTACGTCGACCTCGCCGGCGGGGTCGGTGTCTGATTGTGTTACGCTGGTAACCTATACCGGTGCCGAAAGCGGTACCTGAGCCAGGAGGGCTAGACTGATCCGGTGATCCTAGCGCAGCCGACACAACGGCTGCTATAGGATCATCCGGATCGCTCAAGACGTGTCTTGGGCGGCGACGACGGGGTGGCGGGTCTGTCATGTCTGTAGAGTAACTTGATGCTTGGACTACGAGAGGGTTGGGGTGATGGGGTGCCGCGTCAAAATAGCGGCGGGATGCATCCTTCATAAACTGACGGATGGATGGGAGTTCGAGATCGCAATGGAGGTCGGAGTTACGCTGGTACCAGCGAGCTCCGACCACCTTGCGGATAAAGCGGTTCTGGATAACCTGAAGTCGATCCAGGTGGACTGAGGATGTATGAGCAAACACGACAGATGCATAGGTCATAATCGGGCGAACGCAAGTTTTGTAAAGTGTCACCTTATTTCTAAGGGACATTTTACTACCCTTGCAGAGGAGAGGGTGTAGGCGGCCTAAGACGAAGGCCGCCCTATCGCGCACTCGCTTAATATGGTCTCTGAAGTTGAGCTTGGTGTCAAGGGTAACCCCCAGGTATTTGGCAGACGGAACCCAAGGGATGGGCTTGTCGAACAAGGACAGCGGTCGCAATGGCGGACCACGCTTATAGTCAGAAAAGTACATCGCTGCACTCTTATCTGGGTTAACCGTGATCCGCCATTTCCTGAACCACGCACCGATCTCGGTGAGGGCTCGTTGGAGACGACCACGCATATGGACTCTCTGCCATCCGGAGCAGTAGATGGCGGTATCATCCGCAAAGAGTGCAAGCTGCACACTGGGATGAAATGACCGCGGAATGTCGCTGGTGTACAACGAGAATAGCAAAGGGGAGAGCGCGGAGCCCTGGGGTACTCCGGCTCTGATAGGATGGGGAGAGGATCGCTCCCCCTCAACGCGGTAGCGAAAGCTTCGATCCCTAAGGAAGTCTTGTATGATGTGCACAAGACGGTCCGGCACGCCGATGTGGTACAGCTTGAATATCAAGCCGTCGTGCCAGACTTTATCGAAAGCTTTCGCTACGTCTAAGAAGACTGCAAGAGTGCCTTTGGGTTTTGGCTTCGAATTGAAGCCATCAAGGATGTGCTCCGTGATGCGGTGCACTTGTTGGACGCAAGAGTGTCTGGCTCTAAAGCCGAACTGCTCGTCGGGAAGGAGTTTATGTTCGTGAACATGGGTCCAGAGACGTTTCCGAATGAGACGCTCGTAGATCTTCCCCAGAGTACTGAGGAGGCTAATAGGCCGGTAGCTAGAGGGCTCGGTAGCCTTCTTACCTGGCTTGTGGATGCCGATGACGTCGGCGGACTTCCACGCAACGGGAAAAGAGCAATTACTCATAGCCGCATTGAAGATGCTGACTAGGAGATAGATCAAGGGGACCGAAAAGTGTTTGACCACTTTGTTGCTGATACCATCAGCGCCGGGGGCTTTACGGGTAATGAGATCCTTGACAACAGACTCAACCTCAGCGGCCCTAATAAGCTCGAGAGGGGGGTCGGAGGGCGTCAGGGAGCTACGACGTTCAACTTCACTGACCACCGTATGGAGGTGGACAGGGTCAACGTGATCGGGGGAAAGGTTACACTGGGCCTCGAGGCTCTCAGCTAAACACTCAGCTTTTTCCTCGTCATCGAACGCAGGGACTTGGTTCAGCCTATCAAGAGGGGGCATCGTTCTAAGTGTGTCACTTTTCAAGGCTCGAGCCAAACGCCAGTATGCCTGGTGGGTTGGCTCGAGCCCCGAAAGTAGGTCTGTCCAGTTCTGAGCGCGAAGATCACCTATGCGTTTCTTAACAGCACGCTGTAAGAAATTCAAGGTGGATTTGTTACGTTGGGTCGGGGCCGCGTCGTATGCCCTAGTGGCGGCGTTCTTTGCTGTCATCAGTCTCCTCACGTCCTCGGGCAGATCCCAGCGGTGGTCCACCACTGGTACCTGCTTCGAGGACTCACCGACTACGGTGTTGAGGTGACTGGTGAGAGCGTCGATCGCGGAGGAAACGTCGTCTAGTGTCTGTATGTCGTCGGGTATCTTGTCTAAGTCAGGTGAACTGATAGCTTTCAGGGATTCCCCCAATCGCTTCCAGTCCACCACTGTCTTAGTCTGAGGTGGAAGTTCAGTAGAGTCCGAGCCTAGTCTCATGAGAACAGGGCGGTGGTCAGAGTCAAGTTCGTGGAGCACTTCTATCGAGCCTAACCTGAGGGTTACGCCTTTTAAAAGTGCTATGTCGAGTATGTCTGGT
This sequence comes from Ennomos quercinarius, assembly GCA_910589525.2. Classification (NCBI taxonomy): domain Eukaryota; kingdom Metazoa; phylum Arthropoda; class Insecta; order Lepidoptera; family Geometridae; genus Ennomos; species Ennomos quercinarius. The sequence continues at coordinate 5,745,337 of OU342515.1, forward strand.
CGTTGGGAGAGATTCCCGGGGAACCTGGTCGGAGTCATGGGTGCGATAATGTCAAAGGTGTGGTGGTCTGTGTCTGGTCGTGGGTCAGTTAGTTGTTCGAGTATCCTACCGTTGGTATTGGAAGTGTGACAATTCCACATAACGTGTTTGCTGTTGAAGTCTCCCGCCAGTATGACGGAGCTTCCCAGAGAAAGTAGTGCGTTGATATCACTACTAAGCAAACGTTTGTCGGGAGGGAGGTAACAAGACGCTAGTATGATCGGCTGATGGCCGTTCATAGCTAAGCGGCAGCAAGAGGCTTCTAAGTTAACTAAGGATGAGGGAGTATCAATTGGGATGCAGTGAAAAGACCTTCTGTAATAGATAAGCGTACCGCCTCCGGCATTGGTAAGCCTATCATTACGAACCACGACGTAATTGGCGATCCTAGGATCCCGCTTACTGGGTTTCAGGAGGGTCTCTTGCACGAGCATCACATCGACCTGATGGGTCTTACAAAAGTCGTGAACCAAGTCGCGTTGACGAGCGAGACCGTTTGCGTTGAAGAACGCTAACGCTACGGAGCGAGGTTTTACCTTTTTTGGTGTACTATCCATATTAGATATTACTAAAAGAGGGTAAGGGGCAGCGCATGATAGCGTCGAGAATGTTATCGTGCTGGACCAGGGCACAGAAGCGGTCCTCGGGAGTGACGGCTGAACGAAGTTTGTGTGCTAGCACACGCACTTCCTTCAGGTCAATGGCTGTCAGGCTCTGCTTAATCAGAGCCAGATCTTCCATCAGAGAAGATGAAGCCAGGCCAGAGGGGCTAGGCTTCGAGGCGGGGGGGCTAACGTGAGCAAGAGGCAGCGCTTTAGCAATAGCTGGAGCGCTGCGAGGTGCCGCTGGCGCAGCCTGCGCCCGAACCATGCTCGGGGGCTTGGCCCAGGCGTTGACTGCGGGAGACGGTGCCTGAGAGAGCTGAGTGCTCGATGGGACAAGGGATAGCTTAGGGCTGATCCCTTGAGAGCGAGAGGTCGGGGGATTGGGGCGAAGTGGTGCACGCCCGCTAGGCCTCTGTGTGCTGCGTGGTGCCTTGGGGCAACCGCGATAGTTCGCGGTATGCCCTGAGGTCCCGCACAGCACACAGCTTGGCGGCTTCGTTAACATCACTTCTGCTTTATATTTATACAAAAACGTCGGGTAACGCGTTGAGCGATAAACTTTGTTTGAGATAGAGCGAGATCGAAGAAGTCAGGCAGCCTGCAGGGTGTGCGGGGAGGGTAATTCGATTTACACGTCATAAAATATATATACAATATTTTATACCAAAAAAAAAAAACAAAAATGGATTTAAAATAAAATAAAAAAATTTTAGATAATAATCTCTACTGAATAATATACTCTACTCTCTATGTTTATGTTGGTAGTACTAGGGTATAGCCAGAGCCAGAATATTATCAAATTTATCATTATCTATGTAAATGTATGTATGTAATCTGTTCTATATTAAATAAAATACTTTTTAAATGAAAGATGAGAGAGTGAGAGAAAAAGAAAAAAAAAAAAAAAAACTGTTCCATTCAGTCTGATTATTATTATTATTTTATATATATTACGAATAGCAGTTTTAGTTCAATGGATTCTAATATGTAAAGTAATTATGTTCTCTCCTAACGAGAAAATGCTCGTTGTTGTGTGTAAGAGAGTTTGATTTATGTATGCGTGCGATAGTACACTAAATGAAACTATAAAGATTTTTACAATCATTGAAACATATGTGTGGCCCTGAAAAGGGCCTTTTTGTATGTAAATCGAGGAGGAGGTGGTGAACAACTCTGAACAGCACACACACACGAATGTGGCGGACGGAACGGAGCGCGCTACCAGCCGGCCAATAAACAATTAGCCGTTTGATTTTAAGCGCGCTCACCTCTGATCCTGCGTGCGAGCTGGATGTCCTTAGGCATGATGGTGACGCGCTTCGCGTGTATCGCGCACAGGTTGGTGTCCTCGAAGAGGCCGACAAGGTACGCCTCGCTGGCCTCCTGAAGAGCCATCACCGCGGAGCTCTGGAACCTGAGGTCGGTCTTGAAGTCCTGGGCGATCTCACGCACCAGACGTTGGAACGGAAGCTTGCGGATCAACAACTCTGTGCTCTTCTGGTAGCGACGGATCTCGCGGAGAGCCACGGTGCCGGGACGGTAACGATGGGGTTTCTTCACTCCTCCGGTGGCCGGTGCGCTCTTGCGCGCCGCTTTGGTGGCGAGCTGTTTCCTTGGCGCCTTACCACCGGTTGATTTACGAGCGGTCTGCTTAGTACGAGCCATGTTTACTTTCTTCGTACACTAAATAACTACTGTTGAAACTGCGACTGAAGTTTTATGTAACAAACAACACCAACCACACGTACGCACTGTGAGAGTCGGAGAGCACGAATGGTGTATCGAAAATTTTTACGTTCTCTTTATATTTATATAGTAACGCGGGCAGCTTTAAAAACGACGTAGGATCTCTCGCTCGCTCACACACGCTCGCCACCTAGCAGCTTATAGCAGTTAATAATGTAGGTAGAGTTTGAAACTAATATTATTTATTATTTATAATGAAATGATAGGCTGGTTAGTAATTGTTCATATTTTATAAATGCCAGTATCAATCAATGTAGGTACGTACACTATACATACTTTACTGAGCACCTTACCAAGTTGTGTTTTTATTATAATTACTTGGGTATGTAATTATTAGGCAAGAAGTGTCCCTCTATCCTATCCTGTACTGTACAGACTCAAGAGTGCACTCCATATTGTAAGTACATATTATAATTAAGTTGATTGTAAAGCTAGCTTGAATTGTATGCGCATAGAGTCACAAAAAGAAACATAATATTTGATTGTAATAAATCAATTATTGTTTGAAACATATTGTGGCCCTGAAAAGGGCCTTTTGTTTGTGTGCGCGTTTTGATGAAGCGCTCCATTCACCACCTCCTCACTTGGAGCTGGTGTATTTGGTGACCGCCTTGGTGCCCTCGCTCACCGCGTGCTTAGCCAACTCGCCGGGCAGCAGCAGCCTAACGGAAGTCTGCACCTCCCTCGACGTGATGGTCGATCGCTTGTTGTAGTGCGCCAGACGGGAAGCCTCAGCTGCGATGCGCTCGAAGATGTCGTTCACGAACGAGTTCATGATGGACATCGCCTTGCTGGAGATACCGGTGTCAGGATGCACCTGCTTGAGCACCTTGTAGATGTAGATGGCGTAGCTCTCCTTCCTCTTGTGCTTCTTCTTTCTCTTGTCAGTCTTCGAGATGTTCTTCTGGGCTTTGCCAGATTTCTTGGCGGCCTTTCCACTAGTCTTAGGCGGCATCGTCAACAAACAAACTGTTAGTTACGAGATTTAAACAAACTTAATCACAGATCTAACTATGCGAGCGCGCCTGTACGTAACCGGCACGTTCGACAGTCTCGGAATGAATAAGTTGGAACGGAATAAAAATTCGACTTTTATTAACGGCGCGCTTTTACGCTCTCGCATGCGGCCATCAGATATCAGGTAGCGTTCAACCAATGGCGGCGTTAGCTGTAGTTAGAGCGAGCCAGCGCGTTGCGCTCGCTCTCTCGGAGCCCAATGAGTCAATAAAATTCAATAATAATAATAATAATAATAACAGTTACAGGAATTTTGTTTATACCTAAATCCTCAGGTAGCTCTGATGACTTTACCTACCTATTTAATTAACTATGTAAGTGCTCTCCATTTCTCGCTTACTAGAATATATCAGTTTGCAGCAGCAGCAGCAGCAGTGAGTGTTTAAGATAAAAGAGAAAAAAAAAAAAATCTCACGGTTCAGTAAATTTTGTGATTACAAATCAAAACAAGATTGAAAAAAAAAAAAAAAAAATTAATGCAACCTACCGAAATAAATAAAATACTCGTTAGTTAGGTAATTAATAAAACCTTATCAATCTATCCATACAACCAACCAACCCCGACAATTAAGCATTTTTATTAATAACCACTCGTGTATTAATTTTTGTGATTACGAAACAAAACAAGATTGAAAAGACAAAAAAAAAAATTAATGCAACCTACCGAAAAAAAAAATCTCATTAGGTAGTTAATAAAACTTTATCAATCAATCAACCCCGACAATTAAGCATTTTCATTAATAATAATCACTCGGGTGTAGTTAAATGTACACGTACACGTAAACAGTACGTCATACACGTATAGAGTAGAGTAGAGTTAGATTTGTTGTTCATCTCGTCTCAATGAAACATAAATATAAGATACTTTATATTATGGAAACATGTTGTGGCCCTGAAAAGGGCCTTTTTGTTTTATGTCGCGTGCTCGATGGGTGGGTGGGTGTGCCGCCGCAACACGCATACAACACTGCGGATGCAGCAGTCCGCGCGCACCGCACCTCCACACAGTATAGCAAAGCAGCTAGATGATTTTAAGCCTTCTTCTCGGTCTTCTTGGGCAGTAGCACCGCTTGGATGTTAGGCAGCACACCTCCCTGTGCGATGGTAACGCCGGAGAGCAGCTTGTTCAGCTCCTCGTCGTTCCTGATCGCAAGTTGCAAGTGACGAGGGATTATCCTGGTTTTCTTGTTGTCTCTTGCAGCGTTGCCGGCCAACTCGAGCACCTCAGCGGCGAGGTACTCCATCACTGCGGCTAGGTACACGGGCGCACCTGCACCGACGCGCTCAGCGTAGTTGCCGTTGCGAAGAAGCCGATGAATACGTCCCACTGGAAACTGTAGACCGGCGCGATTGGAGCGTGACTTTGCCTTCCCCTTTACTTTACCACCTTTACCGCGTCCCGACATGATCTGTTTTGTTTATAAACGACACGTAAAATATAAGAAAGCGCACGGTGCGATCCGTACCGCTAGCTTGTAAAGACTGATTTTAAAAACCAACAGCGCTCAGTTTTTATATACATATAGGTAGCGTCGCTTGGTAGAGTTGTGGGTACAATAGCGAGACTCGGTCGCGCATCGCATCCATGAATGTGACAGAGACGGATAAATAATATTCGTTTATGCTTTGCTATTTTGTATGTACCTAGTTATATATTGTTTGTATGTAGGATTATGTCGGGCAGTCGGGCGGACCGGTATTATTAGAAGAAAGATGTAAAAAAAAAAAAATAACATCGTCGTCGTCGTTATTGCAACTAGCCTGAAGACGTCCGTCCACTGCTGAACTGCGTAGGCATCCCCCATGGAGCGCCACTTTGAGCGGCTGCTCGACTCCTGCATCCATCTGCTCCTGCGTCTTCCCCGGTTCGTGGTCGCCACTCTCTAGATACTTTTCTTCCCCATCGGTTGTCGGTTCTAGGAGCGATGCGAGCCTGCCCAATTGGCATTTCATTCAACAAATACAAATTATATTAAGTATTTATGTTTGTTATATATGTAACGCCATCTAGATATAATTGTCTCGTCTATTTATCAGTATGATGTTAAAAAGTTAAGTTTAGGTTAGGTGGTACCTACCTAATAATTAGCGTTTATTACACCTCGTCTCAATACTGCAGAGGGGAGGGGGTGGGACTATACTATTATACTAGCTACCTGGGGTTGGTTAAGGTTTAGATAGAGTTTGTTGTTTGAATAATTTGTTTGTCATTTTAGGAAACATTACGCACGTTTGACGGCGCGCTATGGAAGAATTTGTTAGCCCTGAAAAGGGCTTTTTGGTGCGAGACGATGAGAGTGAGAGATATCCCCTCCCATTCATTCTGCAAGCGTGGCGGTTGCAGGCGTGAAACATGATGATGCGGATGATGAATCGATCGTCTTCTCCGTGTTCGCTCCGGGGCGGACGACGGACGAGGACGACGACGAGAACACCACCACCGAACAGCACATTCACAGAGCACACACACCACACGATGTGAACGCTGCCGGTGTGAGCCGATTTTACTTCTTCGCGGTGGATGCCTTCTTGGTGGCGGCGGCCTTCGATTTGGGAGTGGCGGCTGCCCTCTTCGGTTTTGGCGCTTTCGGCTTCTTGGTGGGCGGCTTCGCGGTCTTTTTAGCTTTAGGTGCTGCTGGGCTCTTCGCTTTCGCCGGTGAGGCGGCAGCTTTCTTGGCGGCGGCGGGCTTCTTCTTAGCGGCGGCGGCCTTCTTGTCTCTCGTAGCCGCGGAGGGCTTCGACTTGGCGGGGGAGGCAGCCGCGCCGGCGGCCACCTTCCTGCCGCGCGACGTAGATGCGGATGCGGTGGCTTTCTTCGATTTCGCAGAAGCGGCGGCCGCGCTCTCCTTGGCGGAGGCGGATTTGCCGCCGGCGGTCGCTTTAGAAGATGCCGCGGGCTTCTTCGACGCAGAAGACTTCGACTCCAGCTTGAAGCTGCCCGAGGCGCCCTTGCCCTTGGTCTGTATCAGCGCGCCCGACTCGACGGCGCTCTTCAGATACTTCCTGATGAACGGTGCCAGTTTCTCAGCATCGACCTTGTACTGAGCGGCGATATACTTCTTGATTGCCTTCAGTGATGATCCGCTGCGCTCCTTCAGCTCCTTGATCGCGTTGTTCACCATTTCAGACGTCTTCGGGTGCGTCGGTTTCGCTTTCGGTTTCTTGGCACCGGTGGCGGCGGCGGACGCCTTCGGCTTCTTCGCGGGGGTCGCGGGGGCGGGAGCCTCTGCTGCTACTGCGGTGTCTGCCATTATTATTGAGGTTGTAGTTTTAGAAAAATCTTTAAACTGAAATAGTAGATAGATCGTACAACAAAATATTGTATGAAAAATTATTTGAAAAATGGGGTATCAAAATGAAACTTTACTGTAAAGAGAACACCACAGTCGAGAGACGATTTCTCGTAAGAACGCTTATGACTTTTCACTAACATCGTTCTGATTAAATTGCATTTTTATATCATTTTGATACCGCACCCTGCGCGTAGAAAGTTTTGCGTGGTCCATTTTGAACATGATCACACGTGGGAAAGTTTAGATTGCGTGAAATTGGCTCGGTTCAAGTTGTAAATCGATTTATTCCCACCACTCGTGATGGCGGATAGCTCGTGCTCTGTTTAAAATTGAATTTTCTTTATTTACCAAGTACATTGCACTCGTTTAACACGATAAATAAACGACAAAGATATCGTTTCCATTATATACAGTGAAATCAATAAAAATTTACACGTTTAAACGGTATAAAACGATCGTTATTTCGGAGCTCGTAAAACACCACGAACATTTTCCGACCAAAGATGGGATGTCTTCTATCGGGACGTGTATATTTCGCTGCACTTTGAAAACGCAACATTGATATTGTTCAAAACAAAAAAATAACCCAATAATAAAATACATTCTCCGCGTTTTATTTCATTTATACGGCCTCTTAGAATAAGCGTTTAAACACCGCGCGCGTGTACCTGCACGGGCGGGCGAGCGACGCGGCTCGGCGCGGCCCCCGATGCTGCCCTAACTTAGTAATAAACATCATACCTACATAATAATGTTAATTTTGTTAATATAGTATCTATCTAATCCCCGTTTATGTGTACGGTGCATGCACAATAAAATTGCACACGCACCACTCACAGTACAGAACCACAGATATGATCACGCGCGTGTTTAATAAAATGCGCTACATACTACTTTACCTTATAATTTTGGGTAGAGTAAGCACAGACCTAAGCTTTGTTTATTTTAAAATATGTATGTACGTTGGTAAGTATTGTGTGTGACAGAGATCCTTAGATGCATGTATTATTGTTACTTATCCGAGTTTATCGATAGTAGAGTGCGTACGCATATAAAATGTAAAAGTTGTTGTTAATAGAGAGTTTGAATATCGTGCTAGTTTTGACTGACACTATGAAACAAATTAAATGGTATTCGAAACGTATGCGGCCCTGAAAAGGGCCTTTTATGTGGTCGTTGAGAGTTAACAACAAGAGCCTTTCGACACTATATGTAACACTATGGCGGCGGCTGGTGCGTTGGTTATACACGTAATAAATACGCGTTTAACCACCGAAACCGTAAAGGGTGCGGCCTTGACGCTTCAGAGCGTACACCACATCCATAGCTGTGACAGTCTTCCTCTTGGCGTGCTCCGTGTAGGTGACGGCGTCGCGGATCACGTTCTCGAGGAACACCTTCAGCACACCTCTGGTCTCTTCGTATATCAAACCGGAGATACGCTTCACTCCGCCACGGCGCGCCAGACGACGGATGGCAGGCTTGGTAATACCCTGGATGTTATCACGAAGCACTTTCCTGTGACGCTTGGCGCCACCTTTCCCCAGACCTTTTCCTCCCTTGCCGCGACCGGTCATTTTTCAAGTTGAATGGGATGAATACGCGAACGCGACACACACAAACGATCCGTTACGTTGCCAACGGACGACTGGAAATTTTCGTTAACATCACTTCTGCTTTATATTTATACAAAAACGTCGGGTAACGCGTTGAGCGATAAACTTTGTTTGAGATAGAGCGAGATCGAAGAAGTCAGGCAGCCTGCAGGGTGTGCGGGGAGGGTAATTCGATTTACACGTCATAAAATATATATACAATATTTTATACCAAAAAAAAAAAACAAAAATGGATTTAAAATAAAATAAAAAAATTTTAGATAATAATCTCTACTGAATAATATACTCTACTCTCTATGTTTATGTTGGTAGTACTAGGGTATAGCCAGAGCCAGAATATTATCAAATTTATCATTATCTATGTAAATGTATGTATGTAATCTGTTCTATATTAAATAAAATACTTTTTAAATGAAAGATGAGAGAGTGAGAGAAAAAGAAAAAAAAAAAAAAAAACTGTTCCATTCAGTCTGATTATTATTATTATTTTATATATATTACGAATAGCAGTTTTAGTTCAATGGATTCTAATATGTAAAGTAATTATGTTCTCTCCTAACGAGAAAATGCTCGTTGTTGTGTGTAAGAGAGTTTGATTTATGTATGCGTGCGATAGTACACTAAATGAAACTATAAAGATTTTTACAATCATTGAAACATATGTGTGGCCCTGAAAAGGGCCTTTTTGTATGTAAATCGAGGAGGAGGTGGTGAACAACTCTGAACAGCACACACACACGAATGTGGCGGACGGAACGGAGCGCGCTACCAGCCGGCCAATAAACAATTAGCCGTTTGATTTTAAGCGCGCTCACCTCTGATCCTGCGTGCGAGCTGGATGTCCTTAGGCATGATGGTGACGCGCTTCGCGTGTATCGCGCACAGGTTGGTGTCCTCGAAGAGGCCGACAAGGTACGCCTCGCTGGCCTCCTGAAGAGCCATCACCGCGGAGCTCTGGAACCTGAGGTCGGTCTTGAAGTCCTGGGCGATCTCACGCACCAGACGTTGGAACGGAAGCTTGCGGATCAACAACTCTGTGCTCTTCTGGTAGCGACGGATCTCGCGGAGAGCCACGGTGCCGGGACGGTAACGATGGGGTTTCTTCACTCCTCCGGTGGCCGGTGCGCTCTTGCGCGCCGCTTTGGTGGCGAGCTGTTTCCTTGGCGCCTTACCACCGGTTGATTTACGAGCGGTCTGCTTAGTACGAGCCATGTTTACTTTCTTCGTACACTAAATAACTACTGTTGAAACTGCGACTGAAGTTTTATGTAACAAACAACACCAACCACACGTACGCACTGTGAGAGTCGGAGAGCACGAATGGTGTATCGAAAATTTTTACGTTCTCTTTATATTTATATAGTAACGCGGGCAGCTTTAAAAACGACGTAGGATCTCTCGCTCGCTCACACACGCTCGCCACCTAGCAGCTTATAGCAGTTAATAATGTAGGTAGAGTTTGAAACTAATATTATTTATTATTTATAATGAAATGATAGGCTGGTTAGTAATTGTTCATATTTTATAAATGCCAGTATCAATCAATGTAGGTACGTACACTATACATACTTTACTGAGCACCTTACCAAGTTGTGTTTTTATTATAATTACTTGGGTATGTAATTATTAGGCAAGAAGTGTCCCTCTATCCTATCCTGTACTGTACAGACTCAAGAGTGCACTCCATATTGTAAGTACATATTATAATTAAGTTGATTGTAAAGCTAGCTTGAATTGTATGCGCATAGAGTCACAAAAAGAAACATAATATTTGATTGTAATAAATCAATTATTGTTTGAAACATATTGTGGCCCTGAAAAGGGCCTTTTGTTTGTGTGCGCGTTTTGATGAAGCGCTCCATTCACCACCTCCTCACTTGGAGCTGGTGTATTTGGTGACCGCCTTGGTGCCCTCGCTCACCGCGTGCTTAGCCAACTCGCCGGGCAGCAGCAGCCTAACGGAAGTCTGCACCTCCCTCGACGTGATGGTCGATCGCTTGTTGTAGTGCGCCAGACGGGAAGCCTCAGCTGCGATGCGCTCGAAGATGTCGTTCACGAACGAGTTCATGATGGACATCGCCTTGCTGGAGATACCGGTGTCAGGATGCACCTGCTTGAGCACCTTGTAGATGTAGATGGCGTAGCTCTCCTTCCTCTTGTGCTTCTTCTTTCTCTTGTCAGTCTTCGAGATGTTCTTCTGGGCTTTGCCAGATTTCTTGGCGGCCTTTCCACTAGTCTTAGGCGGCATCGTCAACAAACAAACTGTTAGTTACGAGATTTAAACAAACTTAATCACAGATCTAACTATGCGAGCGCGCCTGTACGTAACCGGCACGTTCGACAGTCTCGGAATGAATAAGTTGGAACGGAATAAAAATTCGACTTTTATTAACGGCGCGCTTTTACGCTCTCGCATGCGGCCATCAGATATCAGGTAGCGTTCAACCAATGGCGGCGTTAGCTGTAGTTAGAGCGAGCCAGCGCGTTGCGCTCGCTCTCTCGGAGCCCAATGAGTCAATAAAATTCAATAATAATAATAATAATAATAACAGTTACAGGAATTTTGTTTATACCTAAATCCTCAGGTAGCTCTGATGACTTTACCTACCTATTTAATTAACTATGTAAGTGCTCTCCATTTCTCGCTTACTAGAATATATCAGTTTGCAGCAGCAGCAGCAGCAGTGAGTGTTTAAGATAAAAGAGAAAAAAAAAAAAATCTCACGGTTCAGTAAATTTTGTGATTACAAATCAAAACAAGATTGAAAAAAAAAAAAAAAAAATTAATGCAACCTACCGAAATAAATAAAATACTCGTTAGTTAGGTAATTAATAAAACCTTATCAATCTATCCATACAACCAACCAACCCCGACAATTAAGCATTTTTATTAATAACCACTCGTGTATTAATTTTTGTGATTACGAAACAAAACAAGATTGAAAAGACAAAAAAAAAAATTAATGCAACCTACCGAAAAAAAAAATCTCATTAGGTAGTTAATAAAACTTTATCAATCAATCAACCCCGACAATTAAGCATTTTCATTAATAATAATCACTCGGGTGTAGTTAAATGTACACGTACACGTAAACAGTACGTCATACACGTATAGAGTAGAGTAGAGTTAGATTTGTTGTTCATCTCGTCTCAATGAAACATAAATATAAGATACTTTATATTATGGAAACATGTTGTGGCCCTGAAAAGGGCCTTTTTGTTTTATGTCGCGTGCTCGATGGGTGGGTGGGTGTGCCGCCGCAACACGCATACAACACTGCGGATGCAGCAGTCCGCGCGCACCGCACCTCCACACAGTATAGCAAAGCAGCTAGATGATTTTAAGCCTTCTTCTCGGTCTTCTTGGGCAGTAGCACCGCTTGGATGTTAGGCAGCACACCTCCCTGTGCGATGGTAACGCCGGAGAGCAGCTTGTTCAGCTCCTCGTCGTTCCTGATCGCAAGTTGCAAGTGACGAGGGATTATCCTGGTTTTCTTGTTGTCTCTTGCAGCGTTGCCGGCCAACTCGAGCACCTCAGCGGCGAGGTACTCCATCACTGCGGCTAGGTACACGGGCGCACCTGCACCGACGCGCTCAGCGTAGTTGCCGTTGCGAAGAAGCCGATGAATACGTCCCACTGGAAACTGTAGACCGGCGCGATTGGAGCGTGACTTTGCCTTCCCCTTTACTTTACCACCTTTACCGCGTCCCGACATGATCTGTTTTGTTTATAAACGACACGTAAAATATAAGAAAGCGCACGGTGCGATCCGTACCGCTAGCTTGTAAAGACTGATTTTAAAAACCAACAGCGCTCAGTTTTTATATACATATAGGTAGCGTCGCTTGGTAGAGTTGTGGGTACAATAGCGAGACTCGGTCGCGCATCGCATCCATGAATGTGACAGAGACGGATAAATAATATTCGTTTATGCTTTGCTATTTTGTATGTACCTAGTTATATATTGTTTGTATGTAGGATTATGTCGGGCAGTCGGGCGGACCGGTATTATTAGAAGAAAGATGTAAAAAAAAAAAAATAACATCGTCGTCGTCGTTATTGCAACTAGCCTGAAGACGTCCGTCCACTGCTGAACTGCGTAGGCATCCCCCATGGAGCGCCACTTTGAGCGGCTGCTCGACTCCTGCATCCATCTGCTCCTGCGTCTTCCCCGGTTCGTGGTCGCCACTCTCTAGATACTTTTCTTCCCCATCGGTTGTCGGTTCTAGGAGCGATGCGAGCCTGCCCAATTGGCATTTCATTCAACAAATACAAATTATATTAAGTATTTATGTTTGTTATATATGTAACGCCATCTAGATATAATTGTCTCGTCTATTTATCAGTATGATGTTAAAAAGTTAAGTTTAGGTTAGGTGGTACCTACCTAATAATTAGCGTTTATTACACCTCGTCTCAATACTGCAGAGGGGAGGGGGTGGGACTATACTATTATACTAGCTACCTGGGGTTGGTTAAGGTTTAGATAGAGTTTGTTGTTTGAATAATTTGTTTGTCATTTTAGGAAACATTACGCACGTTTGACGGCGCGCTATGGAAGAATTTGTTAGCCCTGAAAAGGGCTTTTTGGTGCGAGACGATGAGAGTGAGAGATATCCCCTCCCATTCATTCTGCAAGCGTGGCGGTTGCAGGCGTGAAACATGATGATGCGGATGATGAATCGATCGTCTTCTCCGTGTTCGCTCCGGGGCGGACGACGGACGAGGACGACGACGAGAACACCACCACCGAACAGCACATTCACAGAGCACACACACCACACGATGTGAACGCTGCCGGTGTGAGCCGATTTTACTTCTTCGCGGTGGATGCCTTCTTGGTGGCGGCGGCCTTCGATTTGGGAGTGGCGGCTGCCCTCTTCGGTTTTGGCGCTTTCGGCTTCTTGGTGGGCGGCTTCGCGGTCTTTTTAGCTTTAGGTGCTGCTGGGCTCTTCGCTTTCGCCGGTGAGGCGGCAGCTTTCTTGGCGGCGGCGGGCTTCTTCTTAGCGGCGGCGGCCTTCTTGTCTCTCGTAGCCGCGGAGGGCTTCGACTTGGCGGGGGAGGCAGCCGCGCCGGCGGCCACCTTCCTGCCGCGCGACGTAGATGCGGATGCGGTGGCTTTCTTCGATTTCGCAGAAGCGGCGGCCGCGCTCTCCTTGGCGGAGGCGGATTTGCCGCCGGCGGTCGCTTTAGAAGATGCCGCGGGCTTCTTCGACGCAGAAGACTTCGACTCCAGCTTGAAGCTGCCCGAGGCGCCCTTGCCCTTGGTCTGTATCAGCGCGCCCGACTCGACGGCGCTCTTCAGATACTTCCTGATGAACGGTGCCAGTTTCTCAGCATCGACCTTGTACTGAGCGGCGATATACTTCTTGATTGCCTTCAGTGATGATCCGCTGCGCTCCTTCAGCTCCTTGATCGCGTTGTTCACCATTTCAGACGTCTTCGGGTGCGTCGGTTTCGCTTTCGGTTTCTTGGCACCGGTGGCGGCGGCGGACGCCTTCGGCTTCTTCGCGGGGGTCGCGGGGGCGGGAGCCTCTGCTGCTACTGCGGTGTCTGCCATTATTATTGAGGTTGTAGTTTTAGAAAAATCTTTAAACTGAAATAGTAGATAGATCGTACAACAAAATATTGTATGAAATCATTCATCATTGGTGTTCTTCCGCCATTTTTAGCGGGTCAGGGCCTCGGGCATTTCGCCCCTTGCCCGGGCCTATACTCCAGGGGTAACTACCCCTGGGTCATCGTTCCGCGGCTGGCCACCTGTTGTAGGGGCCACTCTCCGCTTCAAAGGCCTTTATTTCCCTCTGCTTCGGTTTATTGCTATATTGGTCTCGATTGTTCTGTTAACAAGAGGTCTCTCGGCAACCTCCTCCTGCATTCCTCCGGTGGTCTGGTGTGTAGTGGGGCAATGTTCCGGAGGTGCTCGTGGCGACCATTGTCGGCGCGGTGGAACATGTTCCTCGCCAGACGGACCACAAACTCCTCCACGGATTCTGCCTTGAGGTCGCGCGCTATTACCTCGTTACGCACATGCCTACCAGCTTTGGCACACATGCGTAGGGCAATGTTTTGGACTGCTTGGATCCTGGTCCTGTCGGTGTTGCTGGTCAAAGCGTACCAGGCTGGTGCGGCATATGTGAGTCGAGATCGCACATATACCTTATAAATTCCCATCTTGGAGTTCAGTGGCAGCTTGGAATTTATCACTGGACGGAGAAGCGCCCTCGCTGCCTTGGCTTGGTTAATGACGTGGTTGACCTGCGGGCGCATCCTCAACGATCTGTCTATATTTACCCCAAGGTATTTCACCGTGGGCTCCCAAACAATTGGTTGCCCTCTAAGCGTCAGAGTTGGTGGGTGTCGTACCCTGGATGCGCTGACAAGTAGAGCGGCCGTCTTTCCCACGTTAACGGCCATCCTCCACCTGTCAAGCCAGTCCGGGAGAAGGTCCAGAGTACGCTGCATCCTGCTGGTGGCGGTGGTAACTCTCCTCGAGGAGGAGAAGTAAGCACTGTCGTCCGCAAACAGTGCCAACATCACTCCCCTCTCTCCTCCGCGTCTGTTCTCCTCCATCAGGGTCGGTATGTCGTTGGTGTAGAGGCCATAAAGTGCAGGGGAGAGGCAGCTGCCCTGCGGGACTCCGGCTGCAATAGGCCTCTCGACCGATACTGCATCCTCTACAGCCACTTGGAATCTTCTATTCCTAAGGAAGGAGGCCAGGACCTGTACCAGCGCTACAGGTGTACCGGTTTGCGACAGCTTGTAAACTAGGCCGTTGTGCCACACCCTGTCGAAGGCCTTTTCTATGTCCAAAAACACTCCTACTGAGTGCCTTCCCAGATTCGTCTCCTCAGCGAGGTGGTGTAAAACCCTAGTAAGCTGGAGTGTGGTAGAGTGTTCAGTGCGAAAGCCATGCTGCTCTTCTCTACACTTTAGGTGAGGTTTTAGCCGGCAAAGAAGCAGGCGCTCGAAGAGCTTGGCCGTGTGAGATAGTAGGGTTATTGGTCTGTAGTTACCGGGGATCCTTCTGTCTTTGCCCGGTTTGGGAAGGACTATAACTTTCCCAGCTTTCCAAGTCCCGGGAAACGTTCTTGTTCTCAGGATCCCGTTAAAGAGTTGTGATAACTGAACCAGTGCCTTGTATGGTAGCTGCTTTAGGTCTGTGTTCGTAATTCCGTCGGGTCCTGGCGCCTTTTTTGCTGGTAGGTACCTCACGGCTTTGGCAACTTCGGCCGGCGAGATAAACTCTATCTCTTCCAGCGACGCCGTCCGTGACAAGTACTCCGCTACTTTCCTTTCTAATTCCAAGTAGTGGGTGTGGATTGCTGGATTGGCACTGCTGGGTGTGGGATGGAGCCGGAATTGTGTTTCCAGGTGCGCAGCTAGAAGCTCCGCTCTATCCTTGGCCTGGTATTTCCTCTGACCTGCGTTGTCCAGTAGAGGGTATGTTGGGACTTTTGCGCACGTGAGCTGTCTGTTTAGCTGATAAAGATTATTCTTTGTTGGGTCGTCGATCACTTGGTCAAGTTTGTTATCCCATTGGACGCCTCTCCAGGCGTTTACTTCTCGAGCCAGTTCGGAAGTCAAATTGTTTAAACTACGCTTGGTAACCGGGCAGCGAGTGTGGGCCCACAGCTTCCTTAATTCTCTCTTCCGGTTTTGCTTCTCTTTTAGCTTCGCGGGTAGCTGGTCTCTTTTGTGTGAAGGACGATTTGGAGTGGAGGAAACTGACTTCGCCTCCGCTATCCTTTCTTTAAAGAGGATGGCTCCAGCTTCTACTTCATCAGGGGTTGCCATTTTTCCAAGTTTTAAATCTTGAAGTCTATGTCTATATGCCTCCCAGTCCGTTCTCCATCTCAGGGGTCTGGGGGCCACCATGTCCGCCCCCACCGCCAGCGTGATGAGCACTGGGAGATGTTGTTCATCCAGGTCATATAAAACTTCGAGGTTGACGGGAAAGGCGAGGTTCTTATGGACCACTATGTCCAAGACATCGGCCGCACGGCGCGGGTCTGAGGGGATATGCGTTGGAGAGTCTGGTCCCTGTACAACCAACCCAGCTCTCTCCGCTACTTCCTGCAGTCTTCTTCCAGTAGGTGATATTATCCTCGAGCCCCAAGCATGGTGCTTGGCGTTCATATCGGCCGCTAATATAGTTGGCCCATTACTTTCAAAAATCTTGGCGAGTCCGGCTGCGTCTATGTCAGGGACAGGGGGACGATATCCAGCGTAGATGTTAAGTTCGCCGCCTGCTATATTGATTCTCACTCCTTGTGTCCTGATGGTGCTAAACTGGAGGTGGTCCAGTTCCTCATGCACCACGTCCCTTCGCACCAGGGCTGCTGTACCTCTGTAGGGATTACCCTGGGGTGAGATCTCGTCCCTTCTGTACACATGGTAGTTGGACAATTTTAACGGTGCGCTGGGTTTTAATTTAGTCTCGCCCAGCAGGATAATATGAATGTCTTGGTCTTGAGCCAGGGTTTTGAGGGACCCCGTCTTCTTACTGATCCCCCCCGGATTCCAGTACATCACTCTTAGGGCTCTATCCATAGAGGCACCCGTTTATGATGGCCAGTCCTCTCGTCGCTGCCATTTGGAGATTTCCCCCGGCTGCGATGGTCGTCAGTATGTCCCTCAGGGTCCCCATAAGCACGAGCATGGGGTCCCTGGTAGGGTTGACGAGGTTTGGTTGGTGAAATATGTGTGCGGGGGCCGGATGAAATCTGGGCCCGTAGTAGGGGTTCCACATCGCTGGGGGTGGGGGTCCAATGAGTGGGCTTCCTCTTCTCCACGTTTCGGGAGGAGGCTGTTGCGGATGGGGTCTGGGCCCCAAGAACATCGGCCTTGAGTTATAGCCTAGGTGCGGAGTTGGTCTAGGCCTAGTTGTTATGGGCGGTTGGTATGAGTACGATGTGGTCGTTGTCCTTGTGTTTGGCGCGTGTTGCACGCCTTCTACTGTCACAGTAGCTACTGTGGCAGGTACATCCACCGCCATTGGCTGTTGCTGCTCATCTGCTGGGCGTAAACTCCTCCCCCTTTGTTCTCTGGGCGGCTCCAGAGTTATTGTTTCCGCAGGTGGAGGATGTGCTTCAGATTGGCTACCTGATTGGTCTATAATATGGCTGGTAATAGGTCGGTCTTCTACTTGCGCACGCCTGGGGGCCGACCTTGTCAGTACATGGTTTCCCTCCGGAACTTCCTGAGCAGGTTCGCTCCTCTTCCTTTTCCCATTTTGGGCCTGCTCTTGCCCCTCACGCATGCGAATATGAGATGGGCCTCTCCACGATGCAGGAGGTTCCCCTTCCTGGTTGCCCGTACGTGGCTCTCGAATAGCTGGTCTTGACACCCTCGGGTTTGGTGGATTGTAGTTTGCATTAGCATGAGGCCTATTATAGCGGTCCGATAGCAGAGGGGTGGAGACTGCTGATGGGGCGGAGCCAGCCTTTCTCCTTGCTTTTTTCCTCCATCTCTTCCTCCTTCCGCTTTTCAGGTTGGTTCCCTCTGACGTTGGTAGGTCCCTGCCATAAGGGTAAGCATAGTACCCCGGATTGGCGGGGGGCTGAAGGTTGGTAACTTGGTTATTGTTGGCTCTCCAGTCGGGGTACCACTCTTGACGCCAGTTTTGTATCGGTGGCATTGGTTGTGATTGCTGTCGTTGGGGAGCAACATCTCTGTTCCTCCACTGGACTTCAGGAGATGTTTCTCTTGTGCTCCTAGGTGGAGGGGGTATGTTTGGTAAGGGGATTTTTCGACGCCTTGCTTCTTTACGGTATATCGGGCAGAGTCGGCTATTGGCCGAGTGCTCCCCTTTGCAGTTTGCACAGTTGGGTGCTTCCTCTGCTGGTTTGTCGCAGTTAACTGCCATGTGTTCACCCGCACAGCGGAGACATTTGAATGGTCGGAAACAGTTTACCGACGAATGTCCGAACCCTTGACAGCGATGACATTGCGGCATCGTTGTGTTTCCTCTCCAGGCCTCTATTTTAATGTCAGTAAAGTCCTGTATAGCGGTCAGTTCATATAGGCGCTTAAGCTCTTCTTTGTCGGTGTTTTGCAGGGCAACATGGAAAATGCCTGGGCCATCATCCCACCTTGGGATATATCTAGTGCTCAACACCGTGAAGTGGAGCGAGGCCAGTCCTTCTGACACTACCTCTGCGGCAGTTCCAACCGGGTAACCCCGGATCGCTACCTTAATTGGCTTTTCATTTTGTAGTGTATAACAATGCCAGGCTAGGCTCTTGTCCTTTGTGGCCGCTTCTACGAGATATTTCTGCACTACTCGAAACTCTTGAACGGATTGTGGAGTAAAGCGGATGCCTCGCTTAAACGCCTTGGCGTTTGGCGGATGGCCCAATCTCCGCCTTAGCTCAGCGAAGTGTATCGGCCAATCCGGCATACTTTCTACCACAATCGGTGGGTAATATTTCCTGAGCAGCTCCTGCTCTTTTCTGTTGGTGCTGATGCTTGCTCCCGCTTGCGGCTGCAAGACTGGAGAAGGTGCCTTTAGTGGCGATGCAGGGCGGGTAGGCGGGGGCGTTCTGAGCGCCTCAGCATAGGAAGCCGCCGCTTGCGGGGGTGGGCTAGGCGGGGAGGGAAGTGGTGCCGCGTGTATAGGCACTGACTCCAGCTCCGCATATGAGGTCGAGTTGTGGCTTGGTTGGGTGTAGGAGCTGGTTCCAGCTGCGACTCCTGTCAGCTCCATGCAGCTATTGATCCTTTCCGACTTTTCGGACTGCGACGAGGTTGCACTGCTTGACGGTTCGGCCGCCCCCTCCGAAGATGTTCGGGAGCGCGAGTCAGGTGCGCTGCCGCTGCTCAACCCTACTTCTCGGTTCGGAGGAAGTGGCAGGTCTCCATTGTCGGCCGGTGGTGGAGTGGTGATAACTGAACTTGGCAGTGGAGGCGGTTTTCTAAGAACGCTACCTCCCGCTCTTTCCTTGGCAATAATTTTGTAGGTCGGCTTGGGAATAGTTGTTGGAGCGTCCCTTCCGCTTCCTTTGGGAGTGCCCAAAGGGGGGGATGGCGGGGAGATGGACCCAATCTTGGGTCGTTTCTCATCCCCTTGAACCTCCTCATCTGATGTAGATGGTCGGGCTCGGGGCGGTGCTGCCCGTCTCGAGGTCGAGGGCCTTCCTTTCTCATCCACCGTGCTCTGGCGCGGCGGAAGGCGGAGACCCAACGCCGAGGCTGGGACTATCATGGACTGTTCCGGATGGAAAAGGTTTCGGCAGGCGTAACCTTGCCTCATGTCCTCTTCCATCCGGGCTGCAGCCTCCTCTTGGGAGCTGTCGCTTGACGGATCCTTGGTCGGGTCCATCGCGTCCGCTGGTCTGCCTATTCTCCTACGAGAACAGCTAGTCAGCAGACGGGCTACTAGCGAATCGAGTCGCTGCCTAGGTTGCGCTTCGGGTCACCAGCTAGTTGCGACCCTGGGTGATACTCGGCAAAAGCTTTTTGAAACTTTGCGTGGGTGGCGCGATGCTATGGCACTACAGGCCGGGATTGACACTTTATGTTGCGGAGTGCGGGGGAGTGTCGCGCAGTGCGGAGGGCGTAGTCTCAAACGCTACTGCGGAGCTCTCTAACCACTCATACGCAAGACGACTACGCGTCCCCACACTCGGCTTTACGCGGGTGAGTTTAGCCCGCTGGTGGGTACTACTCGCGGCCTAGCGGAGCTACGTACAGCTTTCGCGCTGCACGCTGCTCAACGCCTCAATTCGCGGTATTGCAGCGACCAGCAGGCGTCCGCGGGGGTGGGCTGCGGTAAGGGGGGCCTTTGCCACCGCCTAAGCCCTTTTAGACTATTTCGTAGTTGGTGCAGAAGATACAAAAGAAGGATACAGTAAAGATAGATACAGATACAGATAGATAACAGTTTTCACCAACGAAGTTGGTAGCGTAGGTGGAGGTGGGGGGGGGCACCGGACGCGGGGGCGGAGCAACACGTAACCCTCTCGTTACGTGCGCTCAACGCAACCTGCCACAGTCCGGCGACCAGAGCATACGTAAGAAGTCGGCGGGTAGGTGAGGTGGCGCGCGGGAGGGGTCTCGACCGCACGTCCACTCGGCACGACGAACAGCTAACGTATGATTGTATGAAAAATTATTTGAAAAATGGGGTATCAAAATGAAACTTTACTGTAAAGAGAACACCACAGTCGAGAGACGATTTCTCGTAAGAACGCTTATGACTTTTCACTAACATCGTTCTGATTAAATTGCATTTTTATATCATTTTGATACCGCACCCTGCGCGTAGAAAGTTTTGCGTGGTCCATTTTGAACATGATCACACGTGGGAAAGTTTAGATTGCGTGAAATTGGCTCGGTTCAAGTTGTAAATCGATTTATTCCCACCACTCGTGATGGCGGATAGCTCGTGCTCTGTTTAAAATTGAATTTTCTTTATTTACCAAGTACATTGCACTCGTTTAACACGATAAATAAACGACAAAGATATCGTTTCCATTATATACAGTGAAATCAATAAAAATTTACACGTTTAAACGGTATAAAACGATCGTTATTTCGGAGCTCGTAAAACACCACGAACATTTTCCGACCAAAGATGGGATGTCTTCTATCGGGACGTGTATATTTCGCTGCACTTTGAAAACGCAACATTGATATTGTTCAAAACAAAAAAATAACCCAATAATAAAATACATTCTCCGCGTTTTATTTCATTTATACGGCCTCTTAGAATAAGCGTTTAAACACCGCGCGCGTGTACCTGCACGGGCGGGCGAGCGACGCGGCTCGGCGCGGCCCCCGATGCTGCCCTAACTTAGTAATAAACATCATACCTACATAATAATGTTAATTTTGTTAATATAGTATCTATCTAATCCCCGTTTATGTGTACGGTGCATGCACAATAAAATTGCACACGCACCACTCACAGTACAGAACCACAGATATGATCACGCGCGTGTTTAATAAAATGCGCTACATACTACTTTACCTTATAATTTTGGGTAGAGTAAGCACAGACCTAAGCTTTGTTTATTTTAAAATATGTATGTACGTTGGTAAGTATTGTGTGTGACAGAGATCCTTAGATGCATGTATTATTGTTACTTATCCGAGTTTATCGATAGTAGAGTGCGTACGCATATAAAATGTAAAAGTTGTTGTTAATAGAGAGTTTGAATATCGTGCTAGTTTTGACTGACACTATGAAACAAATTAAATGGTATTCGAAACGTATGCGGCCCTGAAAAGGGCCTTTTATGTGGTCGTTGAGAGTTAACAACAAGAGCCTTTCGACACTATATGTAACACTATGGCGGCGGCTGGTGCGTTGGTTATACACGTAATAAATACGCGTTTAACCACCGAAACCGTAAAGGGTGCGGCCTTGACGCTTCAGAGCGTACACCACATCCATAGCTGTGACAGTCTTCCTCTTGGCGTGCTCCGTGTAGGTGACGGCGTCGCGGATCACGTTCTCGAGGAACACCTTCAGCACACCTCTGGTCTCTTCGTATATCAAACCGGAGATACGCTTCACTCCGCCACGGCGCGCCAGACGACGGATGGCAGGCTTGGTAATACCCTGGATGTTATCACGAAGCACTTTCCTGTGACGCTTGGCGCCACCTTTCCCCAGACCTTTTCCTCCCTTGCCGCGACCGGTCATTTTTCAAGTTGAATGGGATGAATACGCGAACGCGACACACACAAACGATCCGTTACGTTGCCAACGGACGACTGGAAATTTTCGTTAACATCACTTCTGCTTTATATTTATACAAAAACGTCGGGTAACGCGTTGAGCGATAAACTTTGTTTGAGATAGAGCGAGATCGAAGAAGTCAGGCAGCCTGCAGGGTGTGCGGGGAGGGTAATTCGATTTACACGTCATAAAATATATATACAATATTTTATACCAAAAAAAAAAAACAAAAATGGATTTAAAATAAAATAAAAAAATTTTAGATAATAATCTCTACTGAATAATATACTCTACTCTCTATGTTTATGTTGGTAGTACTAGGGTATAGCCAGAGCCAGAATATTATCAAATTTATCATTATCTATGTAAATGTATGTATGTAATCTGTTCTATATTAAATAAAATACTTTTTAAATGAAAGATGAGAGAGTGAGAGAAAAAGAAAAAAAAAAAAAAAAACTGTTCCATTCAGTCTGATTATTATTATTATTTTATATATATTACGAATAGCAGTTTTAGTTCAATGGATTCTAATATGTAAAGTAATTATGTTCTCTCCTAACGAGAAAATGCTCGTTGTTGTGTGTAAGAGAGTTTGATTTATGTATGCGTGCGATAGTACACTAAATGAAACTATAAAGATTTTTACAATCATTGAAACATATGTGTGGCCCTGAAAAGGGCCTTTTTGTATGTAAATCGAGGAGGAGGTGGTGAACAACTCTGAACAGCACACACACACGAATGTGGCGGACGGAACGGAGCGCGCTACCAGCCGGCCAATAAACAATTAGCCGTTTGATTTTAAGCGCGCTCACCTCTGATCCTGCGTGCGAGCTGGATGTCCTTAGGCATGATGGTGACGCGCTTCGCGTGTATCGCGCACAGGTTGGTGTCCTCGAAGAGGCCGACAAGGTACGCCTCGCTGGCCTCCTGAAGAGCCATCACCGCGGAGCTCTGGAACCTGAGGTCGGTCTTGAAGTCCTGGGCGATCTCACGCACCAGACGTTGGAACGGAAGCTTGCGGATCAACAACTCTGTGCTCTTCTGGTAGCGACGGATCTCGCGGAGAGCCACGGTGCCGGGACGGTAACGATGGGGTTTCTTCACTCCTCCGGTGGCCGGTGCGCTCTTGCGCGCCGCTTTGGTGGCGAGCTGTTTCCTTGGCGCCTTACCACCGGTTGATTTACGAGCGGTCTGCTTAGTACGAGCCATGTTTACTTTCTTCGTACACTAAATAACTACTGTTGAAACTGCGACTGAAGTTTTATGTAACAAACAACACCAACCACACGTACGCACTGTGAGAGTCGGAGAGCACGAATGGTGTATCGAAAATTTTTACGTTCTCTTTATATTTATATAGTAACGCGGGCAGCTTTAAAAACGACGTAGGATCTCTCGCTCGCTCACACACGCTCGCCACCTAGCAGCTTATAGCAGTTAATAATGTAGGTAGAGTTTGAAACTAATATTATTTATTATTTATAATGAAATGATAGGCTGGTTAGTAATTGTTCATATTTTATAAATGCCAGTATCAATCAATGTAGGTACGTACACTATACATACTTTACTGAGCACCTTACCAAGTTGTGTTTTTATTATAATTACTTGGGTATGTAATTATTAGGCAAGAAGTGTCCCTCTATCCTATCCTGTACTGTACAGACTCAAGAGTGCACTCCATATTGTAAGTACATATTATAATTAAGTTGATTGTAAAGCTAGCTTGAATTGTATGCGCATAGAGTCACAAAAAGAAACATAATATTTGATTGTAATAAATCAATTATTGTTTGAAACATATTGTGGCCCTGAAAAGGGCCTTTTGTTTGTGTGCGCGTTTTGATGAAGCGCTCCATTCACCACCTCCTCACTTGGAGCTGGTGTATTTGGTGACCGCCTTGGTGCCCTCGCTCACCGCGTGCTTAGCCAACTCGCCGGGCAGCAGCAGCCTAACGGAAGTCTGCACCTCCCTCGACGTGATGGTCGATCGCTTGTTGTAGTGCGCCAGACGGGAAGCCTCAGCTGCGATGCGCTCGAAGATGTCGTTCACGAACGAGTTCATGATGGACATCGCCTTGCTGGAGATACCGGTGTCAGGATGCACCTGCTTGAGCACCTTGTAGATGTAGATGGCGTAGCTCTCCTTCCTCTTGTGCTTCTTCTTTCTCTTGTCAGTCTTCGAGATGTTCTTCTGGGCTTTGCCAGATTTCTTGGCGGCCTTTCCACTAGTCTTAGGCGGCATCGTCAACAAACAAACTGTTAGTTACGAGATTTAAACAAACTTAATCACAGATCTAACTATGCGAGCGCGCCTGTACGTAACCGGCACGTTCGACAGTCTCGGAATGAATAAGTTGGAACGGAATAAAAATTCGACTTTTATTAACGGCGCGCTTTTACGCTCTCGCATGCGGCCATCAGATATCAGGTAGCGTTCAACCAATGGCGGCGTTAGCTGTAGTTAGAGCGAGCCAGCGCGTTGCGCTCGCTCTCTCGGAGCCCAATGAGTCAATAAAATTCAATAATAATAATAATAATAATAACAGTTACAGGAATTTTGTTTATACCTAAATCCTCAGGTAGCTCTGATGACTTTACCTACCTATTTAATTAACTATGTAAGTGCTCTCCATTTCTCGCTTACTAGAATATATCAGTTTGCAGCAGCAGCAGCAGCAGTGAGTGTTTAAGATAAAAGAGAAAAAAAAAAAAATCTCACGGTTCAGTAAATTTTGTGATTACAAATCAAAACAAGATTGAAAAAAAAAAAAAAAAAATTAATGCAACCTACCGAAATAAATAAAATACTCGTTAGTTAGGTAATTAATAAAACCTTATCAATCTATCCATACAACCAACCAACCCCGACAATTAAGCATTTTTATTAATAACCACTCGTGTATTAATTTTTGTGATTACGAAACAAAACAAGATTGAAAAGACAAAAAAAAAAATTAATGCAACCTACCGAAAAAAAAAATCTCATTAGGTAGTTAATAAAACTTTATCAATCAATCAACCCCGACAATTAAGCATTTTCATTAATAATAATCACTCGGGTGTAGTTAAATGTACACGTACACGTAAACAGTACGTCATACACGTATAGAGTAGAGTAGAGTTAGATTTGTTGTTCATCTCGTCTCAATGAAACATAAATATAAGATACTTTATATTATGGAAACATGTTGTGGCCCTGAAAAGGGCCTTTTTGTTTTATGTCGCGTGCTCGATGGGTGGGTGGGTGTGCCGCCGCAACACGCATACAACACTGCGGATGCAGCAGTCCGCGCGCACCGCACCTCCACACAGTATAGCAAAGCAGCTAGATGATTTTAAGCCTTCTTCTCGGTCTTCTTGGGCAGTAGCACCGCTTGGATGTTAGGCAGCACACCTCCCTGTGCGATGGTAACGCCGGAGAGCAGCTTGTTCAGCTCCTCGTCGTTCCTGATCGCAAGTTGCAAGTGACGAGGGATTATCCTGGTTTTCTTGTTGTCTCTTGCAGCGTTGCCGGCCAACTCGAGCACCTCAGCGGCGAGGTACTCCATCACTGCGGCTAGGTACACGGGCGCACCTGCACCGACGCGCTCAGCGTAGTTGCCGTTGCGAAGAAGCCGATGAATACGTCCCACTGGAAACTGTAGACCGGCGCGATTGGAGCGTGACTTTGCCTTCCCCTTTACTTTACCACCTTTACCGCGTCCCGACATGATCTGTTTTGTTTATAAACGACACGTAAAATATAAGAAAGCGCACGGTGCGATCCGTACCGCTAGCTTGTAAAGACTGATTTTAAAAACCAACAGCGCTCAGTTTTTATATACATATAGGTAGCGTCGCTTGGTAGAGTTGTGGGTACAATAGCGAGACTCGGTCGCGCATCGCATCCATGAATGTGACAGAGACGGATAAATAATATTCGTTTATGCTTTGCTATTTTGTATGTACCTAGTTATATATTGTTTGTATGTAGGATTATGTCGGGCAGTCGGGCGGACCGGTATTATTAGAAGAAAGATGTAAAAAAAAAAAAATAACATCGTCGTCGTCGTTATTGCAACTAGCCTGAAGACGTCCGTCCACTGCTGAACTGCGTAGGCATCCCCCATGGAGCGCCACTTTGAGCGGCTGCTCGACTCCTGCATCCATCTGCTCCTGCGTCTTCCCCGGTTCGTGGTCGCCACTCTCTAGATACTTTTCTTCCCCATCGGTTGTCGGTTCTAGGAGCGATGCGAGCCTGCCCAATTGGCATTTCATTCAACAAATACAAATTATATTAAGTATTTATGTTTGTTATATATGTAACGCCATCTAGATATAATTGTCTCGTCTATTTATCAGTATGATGTTAAAAAGTTAAGTTTAGGTTAGGTGGTACCTACCTAATAATTAGCGTTTATTACACCTCGTCTCAATACTGCAGAGGGGAGGGGGTGGGACTATACTATTATACTAGCTACCTGGGGTTGGTTAAGGTTTAGATAGAGTTTGTTGTTTGAATAATTTGTTTGTCATTTTAGGAAACATTACGCACGTTTGACGGCGCGCTATGGAAGAATTTGTTAGCCCTGAAAAGGGCTTTTTGGTGCGAGACGATGAGAGTGAGAGATATCCCCTCCCATTCATTCTGCAAGCGTGGCGGTTGCAGGCGTGAAACATGATGATGCGGATGATGAATCGATCGTCTTCTCCGTGTTCGCTCCGGGGCGGACGACGGACGAGGACGACGACGAGAACACCACCACCGAACAGCACATTCACAGAGCACACACACCACACGATGTGAACGCTGCCGGTGTGAGCCGATTTTACTTCTTCGCGGTGGATGCCTTCTTGGTGGCGGCGGCCTTCGATTTGGGAGTGGCGGCTGCCCTCTTCGGTTTTGGCGCTTTCGGCTTCTTGGTGGGCGGCTTCGCGGTCTTTTTAGCTTTAGGTGCTGCTGGGCTCTTCGCTTTCGCCGGTGAGGCGGCAGCTTTCTTGGCGGCGGCGGGCTTCTTCTTAGCGGCGGCGGCCTTCTTGTCTCTCGTAGCCGCGGAGGGCTTCGACTTGGCGGGGGAGGCAGCCGCGCCGGCGGCCACCTTCCTGCCGCGCGACGTAGATGCGGATGCGGTGGCTTTCTTCGATTTCGCAGAAGCGGCGGCCGCGCTCTCCTTGGCGGAGGCGGATTTGCCGCCGGCGGTCGCTTTAGAAGATGCCGCGGGCTTCTTCGACGCAGAAGACTTCGACTCCAGCTTGAAGCTGCCCGAGGCGCCCTTGCCCTTGGTCTGTATCAGCGCGCCCGACTCGACGGCGCTCTTCAGATACTTCCTGATGAACGGTGCCAGTTTCTCAGCATCGACCTTGTACTGAGCGGCGATATACTTCTTGATTGCCTTCAGTGATGATCCGCTGCGCTCCTTCAGCTCCTTGATCGCGTTGTTCACCATTTCAGACGTCTTCGGGTGCGTCGGTTTCGCTTTCGGTTTCTTGGCACCGGTGGCGGCGGCGGACGCCTTCGGCTTCTTCGCGGGGGTCGCGGGGGCGGGAGCCTCTGCTGCTACTGCGGTGTCTGCCATTATTATTGAGGTTGTAGTTTTAGAAAAATCTTTAAACTGAAATAGTAGATAGATCGTACAACAAAATATTGTATGAAAAATTATTTGAAAAATGGGGTATCAAAATGAAACTTTACTGTAAAGAGAACACCACAGTCGAGAGACGATTTCTCGTAAGAACGCTTATGACTTTTCACTAACATCGTTCTGATTAAATTGCATTTTTATATCATTTTGATACCGCACCCTGCGCGTAGAAAGTTTTGCGTGGTCCATTTTGAACATGATCACACGTGGGAAAGTTTAGATTGCGTGAAATTGGCTCGGTTCAAGTTGTAAATCGATTTATTCCCACCACTCGTGATGGCGGATAGCTCGTGCTCTGTTTAAAATTGAATTTTCTTTATTTACCAAGTACATTGCACTCGTTTAACACGATAAATAAACGACAAAGATATCGTTTCCATTATATACAGTGAAATCAATAAAAATTTACACGTTTAAACGGTATAAAACGATCGTTATTTCGGAGCTCGTAAAACACCACGAACATTTTCCGACCAAAGATGGGATGTCTTCTATCGGGACGTGTATATTTCGCTGCACTTTGAAAACGCAACATTGATATTGTTCAAAACAAAAAAATAACCCAATAATAAAATACATTCTCCGCGTTTTATTTCATTTATACGGCCTCTTAGAATAAGCGTTTAAACACCGCGCGCGTGTACCTGCACGGGCGGGCGAGCGACGCGGCTCGGCGCGGCCCCCGATGCTGCCCTAACTTAGTAATAAACATCATACCTACATAATAATGTTAATTTTGTTAATATAGTATCTATCTAATCCCCGTTTATGTGTACGGTGCATGCACAATAAAATTGCACACGCACCACTCACAGTACAGAACCACAGATATGATCACGCGCGTGTTTAATAAAATGCGCTACATACTACTTTACCTTATAATTTTGGGTAGAGTAAGCACAGACCTAAGCTTTGTTTATTTTAAAATATGTATGTACGTTGGTAAGTATTGTGTGTGACAGAGATCCTTAGATGCATGTATTATTGTTACTTATCCGAGTTTATCGATAGTAGAGTGCGTACGCATATAAAATGTAAAAGTTGTTGTTAATAGAGAGTTTGAATATCGTGCTAGTTTTGACTGACACTATGAAACAAATTAAATGGTATTCGAAACGTATGCGGCCCTGAAAAGGGCCTTTTATGTGGTCGTTGAGAGTTAACAACAAGAGCCTTTCGACACTATATGTAACACTATGGCGGCGGCTGGTGCGTTGGTTATACACGTAATAAATACGCGTTTAACCACCGAAACCGTAAAGGGTGCGGCCTTGACGCTTCAGAGCGTACACCACATCCATAGCTGTGACAGTCTTCCTCTTGGCGTGCTCCGTGTAGGTGACGGCGTCGCGGATCACGTTCTCGAGGAACACCTTCAGCACACCTCTGGTCTCTTCGTATATCAAACCGGAGATACGCTTCACTCCGCCACGGCGCGCCAGACGACGGATGGCAGGCTTGGTAATACCCTGGATGTTATCACGAAGCACTTTCCTGTGACGCTTGGCGCCACCTTTCCCCAGACCTTTTCCTCCCTTGCCGCGACCGGTCATTTTTCAAGTTGAATGGGATGAATACGCGAACGCGACACACACAAACGATCCGTTACGTTGCCAACGGACGACTGGAAATTTTCGTTAACATTTTTTTTTTTTTTTTTTTTTTTTTTTTTTTTTTTGAACGGGCTAATGCTGTTGGTCTCTACCGACCTTTACAGCGTCACCGGGCGGGAGGGCAGGCGCTTAAGGCGCCCAACCGTCAAAAGTGGGAGGCAACTAGCACAAGGGCACCCCTGGGGTGCGAGCCTCGGCTTGGGCCGTTGCCGGGATAAGAGGATCGAGAAGGCTACGTCCACTGGAAGAGTGGACCCTATGGAAAGTCGCGACCGTTCTAGCTAACCTACGGGGGGTACGTCGACCTCGCCGGCGGGGTCGGTGTCTGATTGTGTTACGCTGGTAACCTATACCGGTGCCGAAAGCGGTACCTGAGCCAGGAGGGCTAGACTGATCCGGTGATCCTAGCGCAGCCGACACAACGGCTGCTATAGGATCATCCGGATCGCTCAAGACGTGTCTTGGGCGGCGACGACGGGGTGGCGGGTCTGTCATGTCTGTAGAGTAACTTGATGCTTGGACTACGAGAGGGTTGGGGTGATGGGGTGCCGCGTCAAAATAGCGGCGGGATGCATCCTTCATAAACTGACGGATGGATGGGAGTTCGAGATCGCAATGGAGGTCGGAGTTACGCTGGTACCAGCGAGCTCCGACCACCTTGCGGATAAAGCGGTTCTGGATAACCTGAAGTCGATCCAGGTGGACTGAGGATGTATGAGCAAACGCGACAGATGCATAGGTCATAATCGGGCGAACGCAAGTTTTGTAAAGTGTCACCTTATTTCTAAGGGACATTTTACTACCCTTGCAGAGGAGAGGGTGTAGGCGGCCTAAGACGAAGGCCGCCCTATCGCGCACTCGCTTAATATGGTCTCTGAAGTTGAGCTTGGTGTCAAGGGTAACCCCCAGGTATTTGGCAGACGGAACCCAAGGGATGGGCTTGTCGAACAAGGACAGCGGTCGCAATGGCGGACCACGCTTATAGTCAGAAAAGTACATCGCTGCACTCTTATCTGGGTTAACCGTGATCCGCCATTTCCTGAACCACGCACCGATCTCGGTGAGGGCTCGTTGGAGACGACCACGCATATGGACTCTCTGCCATCCGGAGCAGTAGATGGCGGTATCATCCGCAAAGAGTGCAAGCTGCACACTGGGATGAAATGACCGCGGAATGTCGCTGGTGTACAACGAGAATAGCAAGGGGGAGAGCGCGGAGCCCTGGGGTACTCCGGCTCTGATAGGATGGGGAGAGGATCGCTCCCCCTCAACGCGGTAGCGAAAGCTTCGATCCCTAAGGAAGTCTTGTATGATGTGCACAAGACGGTCCGGCACGCCGATGTGGTACAGCTTGAATATCAAGCCGTCGTGCCAGACTTTATCGAAAGCTTTCGCTACGTCTAAGAAGACTGCAAGAGTGCCTTTGGGTTTTGGCTTCGAATTGAAGCCATCAAGGATGTGCTCCGTGATGCGGTGCACTTGTTGGACGCAAGAGTGTCTGGCTCTAAAGCCGAACTGCTCGTCGGGAAGGAGTTTATGTTCGTGAACATGGGTCCAGAGACGTTTCCGAATGAGACGCTCGTAGATCTTCCCCAGAGTACTGAGGAGGCTAATAGGCCGGTAGCTAGAGGGCTCGGTAGCCTTCTTGCCTGGCTTGTGGATGCCGATGACGTCGGCGGACTTCCACGCAACGGGAAAAGAGCAATTACTCATAGCCGCATTGAAGATGCTGACTAGGAGATAGATCAAGGGGACCGAAAAGTGTTTGACCACTTTGTTGCTGATACCATCAGCGCCGGGGGCTTTACGGGTAATGAGATCCTTGACAACAGACTCAACCTCAGCGGCCCTAATAAGCTCGAGAGGGGGGTCGGAGGGCGTCAGGGAGCTACGACGTTCAACTTCACTGACCACCGTATGGAGGTGGACAGGGTCAACGTGATCGGGGGAAAGGTTACACTGGGCCTCGAGGCTCTCAGCTAAACACTCAGCTTTTTCCTCGTCATCGAACGCAGGGACTTGGTTCAGCCTATCAAGAGGGGGCATCGTTCTAAGTGTGTCACTTTTCAAGGCTCGAGCCAATCGCCAGTATGCCTGGTGGGTTGGCTCGAGCCCCGAAAGTAGGTCTGTCCAGTTCTGAGCGCGAAGATCACCTATGCGTTTCTTAACAGCACGCTGTAAGAAATTCAAGGTGGATTTGTTACGTTGGGTCGGGGCCGCGTCGTATGCCCTAGTGGCGGCGTTCTTTGCTGTCATCAGTCTCCTCACGTCCTCGGGCAGATCCCGGCGGTGGTCCACCACTGGTACCTGCTTCGAGGACTCACCGACTACGGTGTTGAGGTGACTGGTGAGAGCGTCGATCGCGGAGGAAACGTCGTCTAGTGTCTGTATGTCGTCGGGTATCTTGTCTAAGTCAGGTGAACTGATAGCTTTCAGGGATTCCCCCAATCGCTTCCAGTCCACCACTGTCTTAGTCTGAGGTGGAAGTTCAGTAGAGTCCGAGCCTAGTCTCATGAGAACAGGGCGGTGGTCAGAGTCAAGTTCGTGGAGCACTTCTATCGAGCCTAACCTGAGGGTTACGCCTTTTAAAAGTGCTATGTCGAGTATGTCTGGTCGTTGGGAGAGATTCCCGGGGAACCTGGTCGGAGTCATGGGTGCGATAATGTCAAAGGTGTGGTGGTCTGCGTCTGGTCGTGGGTCAGTTAGTTGTTCGAGTATCCTACCGTTGGTATTGGAAGTGTGACAATTCCACATAACGTGTTTGCTGTTGAAGTCTCCCGCCAGTATGACGGAGCTTCCCAGAGAAAGTAGTGCGTTGATATCACTACTGAGCAAACGTTTGTCGGGGGGGAGGTAACAAGACGCTAGTATGATCGGCTGATGGCCGTTCATAGCTAAGCGGCAGCAAGAGGCTTCTAAGTTAACTAAGGATGAGGGAGTATCAATTGGGATGCAGTGAAAAGACCTTCTGTAATAGATAAGCGTACCGCCTCCGGCATTGGTAAGCCTATCATTACGAACCACGACGTAATTGGCGATCCTAGGATCCCGCTTACTGGCGGCTGGTGCGTTGGTTATACACGTAATAAATACGCGTTTAACCACCGAAACCGTAAAGGGTGCGGCCTTGACGCTTCAGAGCGTACACCACATCCATAGCTGTGACAGTCTTCCTCTTGGCGTGCTCCGTGTAGGTGACGGCGTCGCGGATCACGTTCTCGAGGAACACCTTCAGCACACCTCTGGTCTCTTCGTATATCAAACCGGAGATACGCTTCACTCCGCCACGGCGCGCCAGACGACGGATGGCAGGCTTGGTAATACCCTGGATGTTATCACGAAGCACTTTCCTGTGACGCTTGGCGCCACCTTTCCCCAGACCTTTTCCTCCCTTGCCGCGACCGGTCATTTTTCAAGTTGAATGGGATGAATACGCGAACGCGACACACACAAACGATCCGTTACGTTGCCAACGGACGACTGGAAATTTTCGTTAACATCACTTCTGCTTTATATTTATACAAAAACGTCGGGTAACGCGTTGAGCGATAAACTTTGTTTGAGATAGAGCGAGATCGAAGAAGTCAGGCAGCCTGCAGGGTGTGCGGGGAGGGTAATTCGATTTACACGTCATAAAATATATATACAATATTTTATACCAAAAAAAAAAAACAAAAATGGATTTAAAATAAAATAAAAAAATTTTAGATAATAATCTCTACTGAATAATATACTCTACTCTCTATGTTTATGTTGGTAGTACTAGGGTATAGCCAGAGCCAGAATATTATCAAATTTATCATTATCTATGTAAATGTATGTATGTAATCTGTTCTATATTAAATAAAATACTTTTTAAATGAAAGATGAGAGAGTGAGAGAAAAAGAAAAAAAAAAAAAAAAACTGTTCCATTCAGTCTGATTATTATTATTATTTTATATATATTACGAATAGCAGTTTTAGTTCAATGGATTCTAATATGTAAAGTAATTATGTTCTCTCCTAACGAGAAAATGCTCGTTGTTGTGTGTAAGAGAGTTTGATTTATGTATGCGTGCGATAGTACACTAAATGAAACTATAAAGATTTTTACAATCATTGAAACATATGTGTGGCCCTGAAAAGGGCCTTTTTGTATGTAAATCGAGGAGGAGGTGGTGAACAACTCTGAACAGCACACACACACGAATGTGGCGGACGGAACGGAGCGCGCTACCAGCCGGCCAATAAACAATTAGCCGTTTGATTTTAAGCGCGCTCACCTCTGATCCTGCGTGCGAGCTGGATGTCCTTAGGCATGATGGTGACGCGCTTCGCGTGTATCGCGCACAGGTTGGTGTCCTCGAAGAGGCCGACAAGGTACGCCTCGCTGGCCTCCTGAAGAGCCATCACCGCGGAGCTCTGGAACCTGAGGTCGGTCTTGAAGTCCTGGGCGATCTCACGCACCAGACGTTGGAACGGAAGCTTGCGGATCAACAACTCTGTGCTCTTCTGGTAGCGACGGATCTCGCGGAGAGCCACGGTGCCGGGACGGTAACGATGGGGTTTCTTCACTCCTCCGGTGGCCGGTGCGCTCTTGCGCGCCGCTTTGGTGGCGAGCTGTTTCCTTGGCGCCTTACCACCGGTTGATTTACGAGCGGTCTGCTTAGTACGAGCCATGTTTACTTTCTTCGTACACTAAATAACTACTGTTGAAACTGCGACTGAAGTTTTATGTAACAAACAACACCAACCACACGTACGCACTGTGAGAGTCGGAGAGCACGAATGGTGTATCGAAAATTTTTATTTTTTTTTTTTTTTTTTTTTTTTTTTTTTTTTTTTGAACGGGCTAATGCTGTTGGTCTCTACCGACCTTTACAGCGTCACCGGGCAGGAGGGCAGGCGCTTAAGGCGCCCAACCGTTAAAAGTGGGAGACAACTAGCACAAGGGCACCCCTGGGGTGCGAGCCTCGGCTTGGGCCGTTGCCGGGATAAGAGGATCGAGAAGGCTACGTCCACTGGAAGAGTGGACCCTATGGAAAGTCGCGACCGTTCTAGCTAACCTACGGGGGGTACGTCGACCTCGCCGGCGGGGTCGGTGTCTGAGTGTGTTACGCTGGTAACCTATACCGGTGCCGAAAGCGGTACCTGAGCCAGGAGGGCTAGACTGATCCGGTGATCCTAGCGCAGCCGACACAACGGCTGCTATAGGATCATCCGGATCGCTCAAGACGTGTCTTGGGCGGCGACGACGGGGTGGCGGGTCTGTCATGTCTGTAGAGTAACTTGATGCTTGGACTACGAGAGGGTTGGGGTGATGGGGTGCCGCGTCAAAATAGCGGCGGGATGCATCCTTCATAAACTGACGGATGGATGGGAGTTCGAGATCGCAATGGAGGTCGGAGTTACGCTGGTACCAGCGAGCTCCGACCACCTTGCGGATAAAGCGGTTCTGGATAACCTGAAGTCGATCCAGGTGGACTGAGGATGTATGAGCAAACACGACAGATGCATAGGTCATAATCGGGCGAACGCAAGTTTTGTAAAGTGTCACCTTATTTCTAAGGGACATTTTACTACCCTTGCAGAGGAGAGGGTGTAGGCGGCCTAAGACGAAGGCCGCCCTATCGCGCACTCGCTTAATATGGTCTCTGAAGTTGAGCTTGGTGTCAAGGGTAACCCCCAGGTATTTGGCAGACGGAACCCAAGGGATGGGCTTGTCGAACAAGGACAGCGGTCGCAATGGCGGACCACGCTTATAGTCAGAAAAGTACATCGCTGCACTCTTATCTGGGTTAACCGTGATCCGCCATTTCCTGAACCACGCACCGATCTCGGTGAGGGCTCGTTGGAGACGACCACGCATATGGACTCTCTGCCATCCGGAGCAGTAGATGGCGGTATCATCCGCAAAGAGTGCAAGCTGCACACTGGGATGAAATGACCGCGGAATGTCGCTGGTGTACAACGAGAATAGCAAAGGGGAGAGCGCGGAGCCCTGGGGTACTCCGGCTCTGATAGGATGGGGAGAGGATCGCTCCCCCTCAACGCGGTAGCGAAAGCTTCGATCCCTAAGGAAGTCTTGTATGATGTGCACAAGACGGTCCGGCACGCCGATGTGGTACAGCTTGAATATCAAGCCGTCGTGCCAGACTTTATCGAAAGCTTTCGCTACGTCTAAGAAGACTGCAAGAGTGCCTTTGGGTTTTGGCTTCGAATTGAAGCCATCAAGGATGTGCTCCGTGATGCGGTGCACTTGTTGGACGCAAGAGTGTCTGGCTCTAAAGCCGAACTGCTCGTCGGGAAGGAGTTTATGTTCGTGAACATGGGTCCAGAGACGTTTCCGAATGAGACGCTCGTAGATCTTCCCCAGAGTACTGAGGAGGCTAATAGGCCGGTAGCTAGAGGGCTCGGTAGCCTTCTTACCTGGCTTGTGGATGCCGATGACGTCGGCGGACTTCCACGCAACGGGAAAAGAGCAATTACTCATAGCCGCATTGAAGATGCTGACTAGGAGATAGATCAAGGGGACCGAAAAGTGTTTGACCACTTTGTTGCTGATACCATCAGCGCCGGGGGCTTTACGGGTAATGAGATCCTTGACAACAGACTCAACCTCAGCGGCCCTAATAAGCTCGAGAGGGGGGTCGGAGGGCGTCAGGGAGCTACGACGTTCAACTTCACTGACCACCGTATGGAGGTGGACAGGGTCAACGTGATCGGGGGAAAGGTTACACTGGGCCTCGAGGCTCTCAGCTAAACACTCAGCTTTTTCCTCGTCATCGAACGCAGGGACTTGGTTCAGCCTATCAAGAGGGGGCATCGTTCTAAGTGTGTCACTTTTCAAGGCTCGAGCCAAACGCCAGTATGCCTGGTGGGTTGGCTCGAGCCCCGAAAGTAGGTCTGTCCAGTTCTGAGCGCGAAGATCACCTATGCGTTTCTTAACAGCACGCTGTAAGAAATTCAAGGTGGATTTGTTACGTTGGGTCGGGGCCGCGTCGTATGCCCTAGTGGCGGCGTTCTTTGCTGTCATCAGTCTCCTCACGTCCTCGGGCAGATCCCAGCGGTGGTCCACCACTGGTACCTGCTTCGAGGACTCACCGACTACGGTGTTGAGGTGACTGGTGAGAGCGTCGATCGCGGAGGAAACGTCGTCTAGTGTCTGTATGTCGTCGGGTATCTTGTCTAAGTCAGGTGAACTGATAGCTTTCAGGGATTCCCCCAATCGCTTCCAGTCCACCACTGTCTTAGTCTGAGGTGGAAGTTCAGTAGAGTCCGAGCCTAGTCTCATGAGAACAGGGCGGTGGTCAGAGTCAAGTTCGTGGAGCACTTCTATCGAGCCTAACCTGAGGGTTACGCCTTTTAAAAGTGCTATGTCGAGTATGTCTGGTCGTTGGGAGAGATTCCCGGGGAACCTGGTCGGAGTCATGGGTGCGATAATGTCAAAGGTGTGGTGGTCTGTGTCTGGTCGTGGGTCAGTTAGTTGTTCGAGTATCCTACCGTTGGTATTGGAAGTGTGACAATTCCACATAACGTGTTTGCTGTTGAAGTCTCCCGCCAGTATGACGGAGCTTCCCAGAGAAAGTAGTGCGTTGATATCACTACTGAGCAAACGTTTGTCGGGAGGGAGGTAACAAGACGCTAGTATGATCGGCTGATGGCCGTTCATAGCTAAGCGGCAGCAAGAGGCTTCTAAGTTAACTAAGGATGAGGGAGTATCAATTGGGATGCAGTGAAAAGACCTTCTGTAATAGATAAGCGTACCGCCTCCGGCATTGGTAAGCCTATCATTACGAACCACGACGTAATTGGCGATCCTAGGATCCCGCTTACTGGGTTTCAGGAGGGTCTCTTGCACGAGCATCACATCGACCTGATGGGTCTTACAAAAGTCGTGAACCAAGTCGCGTTGACGAGCGAGACCGTTTGCGTTGAAGAACGCTAACGCTACGGAGCGAGGTTTTACCTTTTTTGGTGTACTATCCATATTAGATATTACTAAAAGAGGGTAAGGGGCAGCGCATGATAGCGTCGAGAATGTTATCGTGCTGGACCAGGGCACAGAAGCGGTCCTCGGGAGTGACGGCTGAACGAAGTTTGTGTGCTAGCACACGCACTTCCTTCAGGTCAATGGCTGTCAGGCTCTGCTTAATCAGAGCCAGATCTTCCATCAGAGAAGATGAAGCCAGGCCAGAGGGGCTAGGCTTCGAGGCGGGGGGGCTAACGTGAGCAAGAGGCAGCGCTTTAGCAATAGCTGGAGCGCTGCGAGGTGCCGCTGGCGCAGCCTGCGCCCGAACCATGCTCGGGGGCTTGGCCCAGGCGTTGACTGCGGGAGACGGTGCCTGAGAGAGCTGAGTGCTCGATGGGACAAGGGATAGCTTAGGGCTGATCCCTTGAGAGCGAGAGGTCGGGGGATTGGGGCGAAGTGGTGCACGCCCGCTAGGCCTCTGTGTGCTGCGTGGTGCCTTGGGGCAACCGCGATAGTTCGCGGTATGCCCTGAGGTCCCGCACAGCACACAGCTTGGCGGATCTGGGCTGTCCCGAGTACGGAGACAGTCCGCGGTGCCATGATCCCCGAGGCACTTAACGCAGCGGGGCCTAGCAAAACAAAACCGTGCCGCGTGCCCATAGAGCTGGCAGCGATGGCATTGGGACGGAGCACCATTTCGGTGTGGAGCCTCGACCGTGAACCCCGAAAGTTGGTTGACCTCCTTCAAATTGAAGATGGCCTTCCCCCTTGCCGAGCGATCGAGGACAACCAGAACAAGATCGAATGCGATCTTATTGCGTCCACTGTACAAGCGGTGAACCTCCCGCACAGGGTAGCTTTGGGCTTTGAGGTCGGTCAGAATAACCTCTTCCTTCACCTCTTTAGGTACCCCGCGTAGAACTACGCGGAGTACTTTCTCCTCCTCGAGGGCATAGGTATGAAAACCTATTTTCTCTTGGCGGAGAATTTGGGTGAGGTGACGATGGTCGTCTGAGGTTGTGACCTGAACCTTAATGCCCGTGCTGGTCGGCCTGGCGGAAGTGTAATTCACTTTACGTGACTTCAGGAGAGAGGCGACGTTACTCCACTTCGCCTTCTCCTGGATGAAAAGAGGGGGAGGAGGTCGCTCTGATTTTGAGGTTGACGGCCCCGAGGAGGGCACGTCAGCCTCAAAGGCAGATGAGACTTTGCGGTCCGATGGACCAGCTACTGCCCCGGAAGGGCAAGCAGACTTGGGCGGCGGGGGAGGAGAGGAGGTAGCCGCGGGGCGCTTCCTTCCTTTCGTGACCGTGATAAAGCCATCAGCATCAACAGGGTCAGGAGAGGCGGGGGTATCAAACTCCATCAGAGAAGTGATCACTTCCTCTGGTGGAGCAGAAAAGATGGGCGAGCGCGAGCGTGAGCGCGAACGCTCACTGGCGACAACGTCACGGCTACGTGGCGTAGGAGTTGAGGAGGGTCCGCGGAGGGCGGGAGAGCGGGAGCGGTTGCGGGAAGCAACTTTCTCCGGTATGCGTGCGCGGGCGACGCTAACAGAGGAGGATGGTGGCGGGGGCATCACCGGTGATGCGGGCTCACTGGCGACCAGTGCGGTGGGGGTAGAGGCAATAAATTTGGACCAAAGGTCCTTCAAGTCGGGGTTGGCCCGAATGGCCCAATCAAAAAATTCGAATAATTGCCTTGCGGCAACATCCGACGGGATAGACTCCATCCCGGGCGAATCCCGGGATGGTGCGGGGAGTAAATAAGCACGCCCTGCCTATAAGGCAGAGCGGTGTGTGCCTAAGATGTAGCCCTAATAAACGTACCGTCTGCAAGGCAGCGCGGGTGAATACCTGGCTCGCGGATCCCTATGCCTTCTGCAGCTCCTGCTGCGACGACGAGTGTACCCGGACGCGGCGGCAGCCAGTCACGCGCGCGAGCGCGGAGGCTACGCGGCGACGGCGGCAACGCACTCGGGCCGCGGCTCACGCTCGTGCGTGGCAACGGCGAAACGCGCACAACACTCGCGGCACTGGTAGCGACGGCGCTAATATTGTCCAAAAACCAGCAATCAGTCTCTTCACTCGCGACACTCGCGAGACGGGTTTGCCTGCGAAGGCGGGGTGAGGTGAGCGCGGGCGCGGTTTGGTGGCGCGCGAGAGGCGGCCGCACAAGATGGCGGCGCCGGGCGGACCGAGGTGTGCCGAGTTGTTCGGAAGCGCGTACTGAGAGCGCTCGAATGACGACCGCTCGGGGCGGTGTCGGATAGCGGAATGGCGAAAATTTTTACGTTCTCTTTATATTTATATAGTAACGCGGGCAGCTTTAAAAACGACGTAGGATCTCTCGCTCGCTCACACACGCTCGCCACCTAGCAGCTTATAGCAGTTAATAATGTAGGTAGAGTTTGAAACTAATATTATTTATTATTTATAATGAAATGATAGGCTGGTTAGTAATTGTTCATATTTTATAAATGCCAGTATCAATCAATGTAGGTACGTACACTATACATACTTTACTGAGCACCTTACCAAGTTGTGTTTTTATTATAATTACTTGGGTATGTAATTATTAGGCAAGAAGTGTCCCTCTATCCTATCCTGTACTGTACAGACTCAAGAGTGCACTCCATATTGTAAGTACATATTATAATTAAGTTGATTGTAAAGCTAGCTTGAATTGTATGCGCATAGAGTCACAAAAAGAAACATAATATTTGATTGTAATAAATCAATTATTGTTTGAAACATATTGTGGCCCTGAAAAGGGCCTTTTGTTTGTGTGCGCGTTTTGATGAAGCGCTCCATTCACCACCTCCTCACTTGGAGCTGGTGTATTTGGTGACCGCCTTGGTGCCCTCGCTCACCGCGTGCTTAGCCAACTCGCCGGGCAGCAGCAGCCTAACGGAAGTCTGCACCTCCCTCGACGTGATGGTCGATCGCTTGTTGTAGTGCGCCAGACGGGAAGCCTCAGCTGCGATGCGCTCGAAGATGTCGTTCACGAACGAGTTCATGATGGACATCGCCTTGCTGGAGATACCGGTGTCAGGATGCACCTGCTTGAGCACCTTGTAGATGTAGATGGC
This sequence comes from Ennomos quercinarius, assembly GCA_910589525.2. Classification (NCBI taxonomy): domain Eukaryota; kingdom Metazoa; phylum Arthropoda; class Insecta; order Lepidoptera; family Geometridae; genus Ennomos; species Ennomos quercinarius. The sequence goes on from OU342515.1 coordinate 5,785,627, forward strand.
GTAGCTCTCCTTCCTCTTGTGCTTCTTCTTTCTCTTGTCAGTCTTCGAGATGTTCTTCTGGGCTTTGCCAGATTTCTTGGCGGCCTTTCCACTAGTCTTAGGCGGCATCGTCAACAAACAAACTGTTAGTTACGAGATTTAAACAAACTTAATCACAGATCTAACTATGCGAGCGCGCCTGTACGTAACCGGCACGTTCGACAGTCTCGGAATGAATAAGTTGGAACGGAATAAAAATTCGACTTTTATTAACGGCGCGCTTTTACGCTCTCGCATGCGGCCATCAGATATCAGGTAGCGTTCAACCAATGGCGGCGTTAGCTGTAGTTAGAGCGAGCCAGCGCGTTGCGCTCGCTCTCTCGGAGCCCAATGAGTCAATAAAATTCAATAATAATAATAATAATAATAACAGTTACAGGAATTTTGTTTATACCTAAATCCTCAGGTAGCTCTGATGACTTTACCTACCTATTTAATTAACTATGTAAGTGCTCTCCATTTCTCGCTTACTAGAATATATCAGTTTGCAGCAGCAGCAGCAGCAGTGAGTGTTTAAGATAAAAGAGAAAAAAAAAAAAATCTCACGGTTCAGTAAATTTTGTGATTACAAATCAAAACAAGATTGAAAAAAAAAAAAAAAAAATTAATGCAACCTACCGAAATAAATAAAATACTCGTTAGTTAGGTAATTAATAAAACCTTATCAATCTATCCATACAACCAACCAACCCCGACAATTAAGCATTTTTATTAATAACCACTCGTGTATTAATTTTTGTGATTACGAAACAAAACAAGATTGAAAAGACAAAAAAAAAAATTAATGCAACCTACCGAAAAAAAAAATCTCATTAGGTAGTTAATGAAACTTTATCAATCAATCAACCCCGACAATTAAGCATTTTCATTAATAATAATCACTCGGGTGTAGTTAAATGTACACGTACACGTAAACAGTACGTCATACACGTATAGAGTATAGAGTAGAGTTAGATTTGTTGTTCATCTCGTCTCAATGAAACATAAATATAAGATACTTTATATTATGGAAACATGTTGTGGCCCTGAAAAGGGCCTTTTTGTTTTATGTCGCGTGCTCGATGGGTGGGTGGGTGTGCCGCCGCAACACGCATACAACACTGCGGATGCAGCAGTCCGCGCGCACCGCACCTCCACACAGTATAGCAAAGCAGCTAGATGATTTTAAGCCTTCTTCTCGGTCTTCTTGGGCAGTAGCACCGCTTGGATGTTAGGCAGCACACCTCCCTGTGCGATGGTAACGCCGGAGAGCAGCTTGTTCAGCTCCTCGTCGTTCCTGATCGCAAGTTGCAAGTGACGAGGGATTATCCTGGTTTTCTTGTTGTCTCTTGCAGCGTTGCCGGCCAACTCGAGCACCTCAGCGGCGAGGTACTCCATCACTGCGGCTAGGTACACGGGCGCACCTGCACCGACGCGCTCAGCGTAGTTGCCGTTGCGAAGAAGCCGATGAATACGTCCCACTGGAAACTGTAGACCGGCGCGATTGGAGCGTGACTTTGCCTTCCCCTTTACTTTACCACCTTTACCGCGTCCCGACATGATCTGTTTTGTTTATAAACGACACGTAAAATATAAGAAAGCGCACGGTGCGATCCGTACCGCTAGCTTGTAAAGACTGATTTTAAAAACCAACAGCGCTCAGTTTTTATATACATATAGGTAGCGTCGCTTGGTAGAGTTGTGGGTACAATAGCGAGACTCGGTCGCGCATCGCATCCATGAATGTGACAGAGACGGATAAATAATATTCGTTTATGCTTTGCTATTTTGTATGTACCTAGTTATATATTGTTTGTATGTAGGATTATGTCGGGCAGTCGGGCGGACCGGTATTATTAGAAGAAAGATGTAAAAAAAAAAAAATAACATCGTCGTCGTCGTTATTGCAACTAGCCTGAAGACGTCCGTCCACTGCTGAACTGCGTAGGCATCCCCCATGGAGCGCCACTTTGAGCGGCTGCTCGACTCCTGCATCCATCTGCTCCTGCGTCTTCCCCGGTTCGTGGTCGCCACTCTCTAGATACTTTTCTTCCCCATCGGTTGTCGGTTCTAGGAGCGATGCGAGCCTGCCCAATTGGCATTTCATTCAACAAATACAAATTATATTAAGTATTTATGTTTGTTATATATGTAACGCCATCTAGATATAATTGTCTCGTCTATTTATCAGTATGATGTTAAAAAGTTAAGTTTAGGTTAGGTGGTACCTACCTAATAATTAGCGTTTATTACACCTCGTCTCAATACTGCAGAGGGGAGGGGGTGGGACTATACTATTATACTAGCTACCTGGGGTTGGTTAAGGTTTAGATAGAGTTTGTTGTTTGAATAATTTGTTTGTCATTTTAGGAAACATTACGCACGTTTGACGGCGCGCTATGGAAGAATTTGTTAGCCCTGAAAAGGGCTTTTTGGTGCGAGACGATGAGAGTGAGAGATATCCCCTCCCATTCATTCTGCAAGCGTGGCGGTTGCAGGCGTGAAACATGATGATGCGGATGATGAATCGATCGTCTTCTCCGTGTTCGCTCCGGGGCGGACGACGGACGAGGACGACGACGAGAACACCACCACCGAACAGCACATTCACAGAGCACACACACCACACGATGTGAACGCTGCCGGTGTGAGCCGATTTTACTTCTTCGCGGTGGATGCCTTCTTGGTGGCGGCGGCCTTCGATTTGGGAGTGGCGGCTGCCCTCTTCGGTTTTGGCGCTTTCGGCTTCTTGGTGGGCGGCTTCGCGGTCTTTTTAGCTTTAGGTGCTGCTGGGCTCTTCGCTTTCGCCGGTGAGGCGGCAGCTTTCTTGGCGGCGGCGGGCTTCTTCTTAGCGGCGGCGGCCTTCTTGTCTCTCGTAGCCGCGGAGGGCTTCGACTTGGCGGGGGAGGCAGCCGCGCCGGCGGCCACCTTCCTGCCGCGCGACGTAGATGCGGATGCGGTGGCTTTCTTCGATTTCGCAGAAGCGGCGGCCGCGCTCTCCTTGGCGGAGGCGGATTTGCCGCCGGCGGTCGCTTTAGAAGATGCCGCGGGCTTCTTCGACGCAGAAGACTTCGACTCCAGCTTGAAGCTGCCCGAGGCGCCCTTGCCCTTGGTCTGTATCAGCGCGCCCGACTCGACGGCGCTCTTCAGATACTTCCTGATGAACGGTGCCAGTTTCTCAGCATCGACCTTGTACTGAGCGGCGATATACTTCTTGATTGCCTTCAGTGATGATCCGCTGCGCTCCTTCAGCTCCTTGATCGCGTTGTTCACCATTTCAGACGTCTTCGGGTGCGTCGGTTTCGCTTTCGGTTTCTTGGCACCGGTGGCGGCGGCGGACGCCTTCGGCTTCTTCGCGGGGGTCGCGGGGGCGGGAGCCTCTGCTGCTACTGCGGTGTCTGCCATTATTATTGAGGTTGTAGTTTTAGAAAAATCTTTAATCTAATAGTAGATAGATCGTACAACAAAATATTGTATGAAAAATTATTTGAAAAATGGGGTATCAAAATGAAACTTTACTGTAAAGAGAACACCACAGTCGAGAGACGATTTCTCGTAAGAACGCTTATGACTTTTCACTAACATCGTTCTGATTAAATTGCATTTTTATATCATTTTGATACCGCACCCTGCGCGTAGAAAGTTTTGCGTGGTCCATTTTGAACATGATCACACGTGGGAAAGTTTAGATTGCGTGAAATTGGCTCGGTTCAAGTTGTAAATCGATTTATTCCCACCACTCGTGATGGCGGATAGCTCGTGCTCTGTTTAAAATTGAATTTTCTTTATTTACCAAGTACATTGCACTCGTTTAACACGATAAATAAACGACAAAGATATCGTTTCCATTATATACAGTGAAATCAATAAAAATTTACACGTTTAAACGGTATAAAACGATCGTTATTTCGGAGCTCGTAAAACACCACGAACATTTTCCGACCAAAGATGGGATGTCTTCTATCGGGACGTGTATATTTCGCTGCACTTTGAAAACGCAACATTGATATTGTTCAAAACAAAAAAATAACCCAATAATAAAATACATTCTCCGCGTTTTATTTCATTTATACGGCCTCTTAGAATAAGCGTTTAAACACCGCGCGCGTGTACCTGCACGGGCGGGCGAGCGACGCGGCTCGGCGCGGCCCCCGATGCTGCCCTAACTTAGTAATAAACATCATACCTACATAATAATGTTAATTTTGTTAATATAGTATCTATCTAATCCCCGTTTATGTGTACGGTGCATGCACAATAAAATTGCACACGCACCACTCACAGTACAGAACCACAGATATGATCACGCGCGTGTTTAATAAAATGCGCTACATACTACTTTACCTTATAATTTTGGGTAGAGTAAGCACAGACCTAAGCTTTGTTTATTTTAAAATATGTATGTACGTTGGTAAGTATTGTGTGTGACAGAGATCCTTAGATGCATGTATTATTGTTACTTATCCGAGTTTATCGATAGTAGAGTGCGTACGCATATAAAATGTAAAAGTTGTTGTTAATAGAGAGTTTGAATATCGTGCTAGTTTTGACTGACACTATGAAACAAATTAAATGGTATTCGAAACGTATGCGGCCCTGAAAAGGGCCTTTTATGTGGTCGTTGAGAGTTAACAACAAGAGCCTTTCGACACTATATGTAACACTATGGCGGCGGCTGGTGCGTTGGTTATACACGTAATAAATACGCGTTTAACCACCGAAACCGTAAAGGGTGCGGCCTTGACGCTTCAGAGCGTACACCACATCCATAGCTGTGACAGTCTTCCTCTTGGCGTGCTCCGTGTAGGTGACGGCGTCGCGGATCACGTTCTCGAGGAACACCTTCAGCACACCTCTGGTCTCTTCGTATATCAAACCGGAGATACGCTTCACTCCGCCACGGCGCGCCAGACGACGGATGGCAGGCTTGGTAATACCCTGGATGTTATCACGAAGCACTTTCCTGTGACGCTTGGCGCCACCTTTCCCCAGACCTTTTCCTCCCTTGCCGCGACCGGTCATTTTTCAAGTTGAATGGGATGAATACGCGAACGCGACACACACAAACGATCCGTTACGTTGCCAACGGACGACTGGAAATTTTCGTTAACATCACTTCTGCTTTATATTTATACAAAAACGTCGGGTAACGCGTTGAGCGATAAACTTTGTTTGAGATAGAGCGAGATCGAAGAAGTCAGGCAGCCTGCAGGGTGTGCGGGGAGGGTAATTCGATTTACACGTCATAAAATATATATACAATATTTTATACCAAAAAAAAAAAACAAAAATGGATTTAAAATAAAATAAAAAAATTTTAGATAATAATCTCTACTGAATAATATACTCTACTCTCTATGTTTATGTTGGTAGTACTAGGGTATAGCCAGAGCCAGAATATTATCAAATTTATCATTATCTATGTAAATGTATGTATGTAATCTGTTCTATATTAAATAAAATACTTTTTAAATGAAAGATGAGAGAGTGAGAGAAAAAGAAAAAAAAAAAAAAAAACTGTTCCATTCAGTCTGATTATTATTATTATTTTATATATATTACGAATAGCAGTTTTAGTTCAATGGATTCTAATATGTAAAGTAATTATGTTCTCTCCTAACGAGAAAATGCTCGTTGTTGTGTGTAAGAGAGTTTGATTTATGTATGCGTGCGATAGTACACTAAATGAAACTATAAAGATTTTTACAATCATTGAAACATATGTGTGGCCCTGAAAAGGGCCTTTTTGTATGTAAATCGAGGAGGAGGTGGTGAACAACTCTGAACAGCACACACACACGAATGTGGCGGACGGAACGGAGCGCGCTACCAGCCGGCCAATAAACAATTAGCCGTTTGATTTTAAGCGCGCTCACCTCTGATCCTGCGTGCGAGCTGGATGTCCTTAGGCATGATGGTGACGCGCTTCGCGTGTATCGCGCACAGGTTGGTGTCCTCGAAGAGGCCGACAAGGTACGCCTCGCTGGCCTCCTGAAGAGCCATCACCGCGGAGCTCTGGAACCTGAGGTCGGTCTTGAAGTCCTGGGCGATCTCACGCACCAGACGTTGGAACGGAAGCTTGCGGATCAACAACTCTGTGCTCTTCTGGTAGCGACGGATCTCGCGGAGAGCCACGGTGCCGGGACGGTAACGATGGGGTTTCTTCACTCCTCCGGTGGCCGGTGCGCTCTTGCGCGCCGCTTTGGTGGCGAGCTGTTTCCTTGGCGCCTTACCACCGGTTGATTTACGAGCGGTCTGCTTAGTACGAGCCATGTTTACTTTCTTCGTACACTAAATAACTACTGTTGAAACTGCGACTGAAGTTTTATGTAACAAACAACACCAACCACACGTACGCACTGTGAGAGTCGGAGAGCACGAATGGTGTATCGAAAATTTTTACGTTCTCTTTATATTTATATAGTAACGCGGGCAGCTTTAAAAACGACGTAGGATCTCTCGCTCGCTCACACACGCTCGCCACCTAGCAGCTTATAGCAGTTAATAATGTAGGTAGAGTTTGAAACTAATATTATTTATTATTTATAATGAAATGATAGGCTGGTTAGTAATTGTTCATATTTTATAAATGCCAGTATCAATCAATGTAGGTACGTACACTATACATACTTTACTGAGCACCTTACCAAGTTGTGTTTTTATTATAATTACTTGGGTATGTAATTATTAGGCAAGAAGTGTCCCTCTATCCTATCCTGTACTGTACAGACTCAAGAGTGCACTCCATATTGTAAGTACATATTATAATTAAGTTGATTGTAAAGCTAGCTTGAATTGTATGCGCATAGAGTCACAAAAAGAAACATAATATTTGATTGTAATAAATCAATTATTGTTTGAAACATATTGTGGCCCTGAAAAGGGCCTTTTGTTTGTGTGCGCGTTTTGATGAAGCGCTCCATTCACCACCTCCTCACTTGGAGCTGGTGTATTTGGTGACCGCCTTGGTGCCCTCGCTCACCGCGTGCTTAGCCAACTCGCCGGGCAGCAGCAGCCTAACGGAAGTCTGCACCTCCCTCGACGTGATGGTCGATCGCTTGTTGTAGTGCGCCAGACGGGAAGCCTCAGCTGCGATGCGCTCGAAGATGTCGTTCACGAACGAGTTCATGATGGACATCGCCTTGCTGGAGATACCGGTGTCAGGATGCACCTGCTTGAGCACCTTGTAGATGTAGATGGCGTAGCTCTCCTTCCTCTTGTGCTTCTTCTTTCTCTTGTCAGTCTTCGAGATGTTCTTCTGGGCTTTGCCAGATTTCTTGGCGGCCTTTCCACTAGTCTTAGGCGGCATCGTCAACAAACAAACTGTTAGTTACGAGATTTAAACAAACTTAATCACAGATCTAACTATGCGAGCGCGCCTGTACGTAACCGGCACGTTCGACAGTCTCGGAATGAATAAGTTGGAACGGAATAAAAATTCGACTTTTATTAACGGCGCGCTTTTACGCTCTCGCATGCGGCCATCAGATATCAGGTAGCGTTCAACCAATGGCGGCGTTAGCTGTAGTTAGAGCGAGCCAGCGCGTTGCGCTCGCTCTCTCGGAGCCCAATGAGTCAATAAAATTCAATAATAATAATAATAATAATAACAGTTACAGGAATTTTGTTTATACCTAAATCCTCAGGTAGCTCTGATGACTTTACCTACCTATTTAATTAACTATGTAAGTGCTCTCCATTTCTCGCTTACTAGAATATATCAGTTTGCAGCAGCAGCAGCAGCAGTGAGTGTTTAAGATAAAAGAGAAAAAAAAAAAAATCTCACGGTTCAGTAAATTTTGTGATTACAAATCAAAACAAGATTGAAAAAAAAAAAAAAAAAATTAATGCAACCTACCGAAATAAATAAAATACTCGTTAGTTAGGTAATTAATAAAACCTTATCAATCTATCCATACAACCAACCAACCCCGACAATTAAGCATTTTTATTAATAACCACTCGTGTATTAATTTTTGTGATTACGAAACAAAACAAGATTGAAAAGACAAAAAAAAAAATTAATGCAACCTACCGAAAAAAAAAATCTCATTAGGTAGTTAATAAAACTTTATCAATCAATCAACCCCGACAATTAAGCATTTTCATTAATAATAATCACTCGGGTGTAGTTAAATGTACACGTACACGTAAACAGTACGTCATACACGTATAGAGTAGAGTAGAGTTAGATTTGTTGTTCATCTCGTCTCAATGAAACATAAATATAAGATACTTTATATTATGGAAACATGTTGTGGCCCTGAAAAGGGCCTTTTTGTTTTATGTCGCGTGCTCGATGGGTGGGTGGGTGTGCCGCCGCAACACGCATACAACACTGCGGATGCAGCAGTCCGCGCGCACCGCACCTCCACACAGTATAGCAAAGCAGCTAGATGATTTTAAGCCTTCTTCTCGGTCTTCTTGGGCAGTAGCACCGCTTGGATGTTAGGCAGCACACCTCCCTGTGCGATGGTAACGCCGGAGAGCAGCTTGTTCAGCTCCTCGTCGTTCCTGATCGCAAGTTGCAAGTGACGAGGGATTATCCTGGTTTTCTTGTTGTCTCTTGCAGCGTTGCCGGCCAACTCGAGCACCTCAGCGGCGAGGTACTCCATCACTGCGGCTAGGTACACGGGCGCACCTGCACCGACGCGCTCAGCGTAGTTGCCGTTGCGAAGAAGCCGATGAATACGTCCCACTGGAAACTGTAGACCGGCGCGATTGGAGCGTGACTTTGCCTTCCCCTTTACTTTACCACCTTTACCGCGTCCCGACATGATCTGTTTTGTTTATAAACGACACGTAAAATATAAGAAAGCGCACGGTGCGATCCGTACCGCTAGCTTGTAAAGACTGATTTTAAAAACCAACAGCGCTCAGTTTTTATATACATATAGGTAGCGTCGCTTGGTAGAGTTGTGGGTACAATAGCGAGACTCGGTCGCGCATCGCATCCATGAATGTGACAGAGACGGATAAATAATATTCGTTTATGCTTTGCTATTTTGTATGTACCTAGTTATATATTGTTTGTATGTAGGATTATGTCGGGCAGTCGGGCGGACCGGTATTATTAGAAGAAAGATGTAAAAAAAAAAAAATAACATCGTCGTCGTCGTTATTGCAACTAGCCTGAAGACGTCCGTCCACTGCTGAACTGCGTAGGCATCCCCCATGGAGCGCCACTTTGAGCGGCTGCTCGACTCCTGCATCCATCTGCTCCTGCGTCTTCCCCGGTTCGTGGTCGCCACTCTCTAGATACTTTTCTTCCCCATCGGTTGTCGGTTCTAGGAGCGATGCGAGCCTGCCCAATTGGCATTTCATTCAACAAATACAAATTATATTAAGTATTTATGTTTGTTATATATGTAACGCCATCTAGATATAATTGTCTCGTCTATTTATCAGTATGATGTTAAAAAGTTAAGTTTAGGTTAGGTGGTACCTACCTAATAATTAGCGTTTATTACACCTCGTCTCAATACTGCAGAGGGGAGGGGGTGGGACTATACTATTATACTAGCTACCTGGGGTTGGTTAAGGTTTAGATAGAGTTTGTTGTTTGAATAATTTGTTTGTCATTTTAGGAAACATTACGCACGTTTGACGGCGCGCTATGGAAGAATTTGTTAGCCCTGAAAAGGGCTTTTTGGTGCGAGACGATGAGAGTGAGAGATATCCCCTCCCATTCATTCTGCAAGCGTGGCGGTTGCAGGCGTGAAACATGATGATGCGGATGATGAATCGATCGTCTTCTCCGTGTTCGCTCCGGGGCGGACGACGGACGAGGACGACGACGAGAACACCACCACCGAACAGCACATTCACAGAGCACACACACCACACGATGTGAACGCTGCCGGTGTGAGCCGATTTTACTTCTTCGCGGTGGATGCCTTCTTGGTGGCGGCGGCCTTCGATTTGGGAGTGGCGGCTGCCCTCTTCGGTTTTGGCGCTTTCGGCTTCTTGGTGGGCGGCTTCGCGGTCTTTTTAGCTTTAGGTGCTGCTGGGCTCTTCGCTTTCGCCGGTGAGGCGGCAGCTTTCTTGGCGGCGGCGGGCTTCTTCTTAGCGGCGGCGGCCTTCTTGTCTCTCGTAGCCGCGGAGGGCTTCGACTTGGCGGGGGAGGCAGCCGCGCCGGCGGCCACCTTCCTGCCGCGCGACGTAGATGCGGATGCGGTGGCTTTCTTCGATTTCGCAGAAGCGGCGGCCGCGCTCTCCTTGGCGGAGGCGGATTTGCCGCCGGCGGTCGCTTTAGAAGATGCCGCGGGCTTCTTCGACGCAGAAGACTTCGACTCCAGCTTGAAGCTGCCCGAGGCGCCCTTGCCCTTGGTCTGTATCAGCGCGCCCGACTCGACGGCGCTCTTCAGATACTTCCTGATGAACGGTGCCAGTTTCTCAGCATCGACCTTGTACTGAGCGGCGATATACTTCTTGATTGCCTTCAGTGATGATCCGCTGCGCTCCTTCAGCTCCTTGATCGCGTTGTTCACCATTTCAGACGTCTTCGGGTGCGTCGGTTTCGCTTTCGGTTTCTTGGCACCGGTGGCGGCGGCGGACGCCTTCGGCTTCTTCGCGGGGGTCGCGGGGGCGGGAGCCTCTGCTGCTACTGCGGTGTCTGCCATTATTATTGAGGTTGTAGTTTTAGAAAAATCTTTAAACTGAAATAGTAGATAGATCGTACAACAAAATATTGTATGAAAAATTATTTGAAAAATGGGGTATCAAAATGAAACTTTACTGTAAAGAGAACACCACAGTCGAGAGACGATTTCTCGTAAGAACGCTTATGACTTTTCACTAACATCGTTCTGATTAAATTGCATTTTTATATCATTTTGATACCGCACCCTGCGCGTAGAAAGTTTTGCGTGGTCCATTTTGAACATGATCACACGTGGGAAAGTTTAGATTGCGTGAAATTGGCTCGGTTCAAGTTGTAAATCGATTTATTCCCACCACTCGTGATGGCGGATAGCTCGTGCTCTGTTTAAAATTGAATTTTCTTTATTTACCAAGTACATTGCACTCGTTTAACACGATAAATAAACGACAAAGATATCGTTTCCATTATATACAGTGAAATCAATAAAAATTTACACGTTTAAACGGTATAAAACGATCGTTATTTCGGAGCTCGTAAAACACCACGAACATTTTCCGACCAAAGATGGGATGTCTTCTATCGGGACGTGTATATTTCGCTGCACTTTGAAAACGCAACATTGATATTGTTCAAAACAAAAAAATAACCCAATAATAAAATACATTCTCCGCGTTTTATTTCATTTATACGGCCTCTTAGAATAAGCGTTTAAACACCGCGCGCGTGTACCTGCACGGGCGGGCGAGCGACGCGGCTCGGCGCGGCCCCCGATGCTGCCCTAACTTAGTAATAAACATCATACCTACATAATAATGTTAATTTTGTTAATATAGTATCTATCTAATCCCCGTTTATGTGTACGGTGCATGCACAATAAAATTGCACACGCACCACTCACAGTACAGAACCACAGATATGATCACGCGCGTGTTTAATAAAATGCGCTACATACTACTTTACCTTATAATTTTGGGTAGAGTAAGCACAGACCTAAGCTTTGTTTATTTTAAAATATGTATGTACGTTGGTAAGTATTGTGTGTGACAGAGATCCTTAGATGCATGTATTATTGTTACTTATCCGAGTTTATCGATAGTAGAGTGCGTACGCATATAAAATGTAAAAGTTGTTGTTAATAGAGAGTTTGAATATCGTGCTAGTTTTGACTGACACTATGAAACAAATTAAATGGTATTCGAAACGTATGCGGCCCTGAAAAGGGCCTTTTATGTGGTCGTTGAGAGTTAACAACAAGAGCCTTTCGACACTATATGTAACACTATGGCGGCGGCTGGTGCGTTGGTTATACACGTAATAAATACGCGTTTAACCACCGAAACCGTAAAGGGTGCGGCCTTGACGCTTCAGAGCGTACACCACATCCATAGCTGTGACAGTCTTCCTCTTGGCGTGCTCCGTGTAGGTGACGGCGTCGCGGATCACGTTCTCGAGGAACACCTTCAGCACACCTCTGGTCTCTTCGTATATCAAACCGGAGATACGCTTCACTCCGCCACGGCGCGCCAGACGACGGATGGCAGGCTTGGTAATACCCTGGATGTTATCACGAAGCACTTTCCTGTGACGCTTGGCGCCACCTTTCCCCAGACCTTTTCCTCCCTTGCCGCGACCGGTCATTTTTCAAGTTGAATGGGATGAATACGCGAACGCGACACACACAAACGATCCGTTACGTTGCCAACGGACGACTGGAAATTTTCGTTAACATCACTTCTGCTTTATATTTATACAAAAACGTCGGGTAACGCGTTGAGCGATAAACTTTGTTTGAGATAGAGCGAGATCGAAGAAGTCAGGCAGCCTGCAGGGTGTGCGGGGAGGGTAATTCGATTTACACGTCATAAAATATATATACAATATTTTATACCAAAAAAAAAAAACAAAAATGGATTTAAAATAAAATAAAAAAATTTTAGATAATAATCTCTACTGAATAATATACTCTACTCTCTATGTTTATGTTGGTAGTACTAGGGTATAGCCAGAGCCAGAATATTATCAAATTTATCATTATCTATGTAAATGTATGTATGTAATCTGTTCTATATTAAATAAAATACTTTTTAAATGAAAGATGAGAGAGTGAGAGAAAAAGAAAAAAAAAAAAAAAAACTGTTCCATTCAGTCTGATTATTATTATTATTTTATATATATTACGAATAGCAGTTTTAGTTCAATGGATTCTAATATGTAAAGTAATTATGTTCTCTCCTAACGAGAAAATGCTCGTTGTTGTGTGTAAGAGAGTTTGATTTATGTATGCGTGCGATAGTACACTAAATGAAACTATAAAGATTTTTACAATCATTGAAACATATGTGTGGCCCTGAAAAGGGCCTTTTTGTATGTAAATCGAGGAGGAGGTGGTGAACAACTCTGAACAGCACACACACACGAATGTGGCGGACGGAACGGAGCGCGCTACCAGCCGGCCAATAAACAATTAGCCGTTTGATTTTAAGCGCGCTCACCTCTGATCCTGCGTGCGAGCTGGATGTCCTTAGGCATGATGGTGACGCGCTTCGCGTGTATCGCGCACAGGTTGGTGTCCTCGAAGAGGCCGACAAGGTACGCCTCGCTGGCCTCCTGAAGAGCCATCACCGCGGAGCTCTGGAACCTGAGGTCGGTCTTGAAGTCCTGGGCGATCTCACGCACCAGACGTTGGAACGGAAGCTTGCGGATCAACAACTCTGTGCTCTTCTGGTAGCGACGGATCTCGCGGAGAGCCACGGTGCCGGGACGGTAACGATGGGGTTTCTTCACTCCTCCGGTGGCCGGTGCGCTCTTGCGCGCCGCTTTGGTGGCGAGCTGTTTCCTTGGCGCCTTACCACCGGTTGATTTACGAGCGGTCTGCTTAGTACGAGCCATGTTTACTTTCTTCGTACACTAAATAACTACTGTTGAAACTGCGACTGAAGTTTTATGTAACAAACAACACCAACCACACGTACGCACTGTGAGAGTCGGAGAGCACGAATGGTGTATCGAAAATTTTTACGTTCTCTTTATATTTATATAGTAACGCGGGCAGCTTTAAAAACGACGTAGGATCTCTCGCTCGCTCACACACGCTCGCCACCTAGCAGCTTATAGCAGTTAATAATGTAGGTAGAGTTTGAAACTAATATTATTTATTATTTATAATGAAATGATAGGCTGGTTAGTAATTGTTCATATTTTATAAATGCCAGTATCAATCAATGTAGGTACGTACACTATACATACTTTACTGAGCACCTTACCAAGTTGTGTTTTTATTATAATTACTTGGGTATGTAATTATTAGGCAAGAAGTGTCCCTCTATCCTATCCTGTACTGTACAGACTCAAGAGTGCACTCCATATTGTAAGTACATATTATAATTAAGTTGATTGTAAAGCTAGCTTGAATTGTATGCGCATAGAGTCACAAAAAGAAACATAATATTTGATTGTAATAAATCAATTATTGTTTGAAACATATTGTGGCCCTGAAAAGGGCCTTTTGTTTGTGTGCGCGTTTTGATGAAGCGCTCCATTCACCACCTCCTCACTTGGAGCTGGTGTATTTGGTGACCGCCTTGGTGCCCTCGCTCACCGCGTGCTTAGCCAACTCGCCGGGCAGCAGCAGCCTAACGGAAGTCTGCACCTCCCTCGACGTGATGGTCGATCGCTTGTTGTAGTGCGCCAGACGGGAAGCCTCAGCTGCGATGCGCTCGAAGATGTCGTTCACGAACGAGTTCATGATGGACATCGCCTTGCTGGAGATACCGGTGTCAGGATGCACCTGCTTGAGCACCTTGTAGATGTAGATGGCGTAGCTCTCCTTCCTCTTGTGCTTCTTCTTTCTCTTGTCAGTCTTCGAGATGTTCTTCTGGGCTTTGCCAGATTTCTTGGCGGCCTTTCCACTAGTCTTAGGCGGCATCGTCAACAAACAAACTGTTAGTTACGAGATTTAAACAAACTTAATCACAGATCTAACTATGCGAGCGCGCCTGTACGTAACCGGCACGTTCGACAGTCTCGGAATGAATAAGTTGGAACGGAATAAAAATTCGACTTTTATTAACGGCGCGCTTTTACGCTCTCGCATGCGGCCATCAGATATCAGGTAGCGTTCAACCAATGGCGGCGTTAGCTGTAGTTAGAGCGAGCCAGCGCGTTGCGCTCGCTCTCTCGGAGCCCAATGAGTCAATAAAATTCAATAATAATAATAATAATAATAACAGTTACAGGAATTTTGTTTATACCTAAATCCTCAGGTAGCTCTGATGACTTTACCTACCTATTTAATTAACTATGTAAGTGCTCTCCATTTCTCGCTTACTAGAATATATCAGTTTGCAGCAGCAGCAGCAGCAGTGAGTGTTTAAGATAAAAGAGAAAAAAAAAAAAATCTCACGGTTCAGTAAATTTTGTGATTACAAATCAAAACAAGATTGAAAAAAAAAAAAAAAAAATTAATGCAACCTACCGAAATAAATAAAATACTCGTTAGTTAGGTAATTAATAAAACCTTATCAATCTATCCATACAACCAACCAACCCCGACAATTAAGCATTTTTATTAATAACCACTCGTGTATTAATTTTTGTGATTACGAAACAAAACAAGATTGAAAAGACAAAAAAAAAAATTAATGCAACCTACCGAAAAAAAAAATCTCATTAGGTAGTTAATAAAACTTTATCAATCAATCAACCCCGACAATTAAGCATTTTCATTAATAATAATCACTCGGGTGTAGTTAAATGTACACGTACACGTAAACAGTACGTCATACACGTATAGAGTAGAGTAGAGTTAGATTTGTTGTTCATCTCGTCTCAATGAAACATAAATATAAGATACTTTATATTATGGAAACATGTTGTGGCCCTGAAAAGGGCCTTTTTGTTTTATGTCGCGTGCTCGATGGGTGGGTGGGTGTGCCGCCGCAACACGCATACAACACTGCGGATGCAGCAGTCCGCGCGCACCGCACCTCCACACAGTATAGCAAAGCAGCTAGATGATTTTAAGCCTTCTTCTCGGTCTTCTTGGGCAGTAGCACCGCTTGGATGTTAGGCAGCACACCTCCCTGTGCGATGGTAACGCCGGAGAGCAGCTTGTTCAGCTCCTCGTCGTTCCTGATCGCAAGTTGCAAGTGACGAGGGATTATCCTGGTTTTCTTGTTGTCTCTTGCAGCGTTGCCGGCCAACTCGAGCACCTCAGCGGCGAGGTACTCCATCACTGCGGCTAGGTACACGGGCGCACCTGCACCGACGCGCTCAGCGTAGTTGCCGTTGCGAAGAAGCCGATGAATACGTCCCACTGGAAACTGTAGACCGGCGCGATTGGAGCGTGACTTTGCCTTCCCCTTTACTTTACCACCTTTACCGCGTCCCGACATGATCTGTTTTGTTTATAAACGACACGTAAAATATAAGAAAGCGCACGGTGCGATCCGTACCGCTAGCTTGTAAAGACTGATTTTAAAAACCAACAGCGCTCAGTTTTTATATACATATAGGTAGCGTCGCTTGGTAGAGTTGTGGGTACAATAGCGAGACTCGGTCGCGCATCGCATCCATGAATGTGACAGAGACGGATAAATAATATTCGTTTATGCTTTGCTATTTTGTATGTACCTAGTTATATATTGTTTGTATGTAGGATTATGTCGGGCAGTCGGGCGGACCGGTATTATTAGAAGAAAGATGTAAAAAAAAAAAAATAACATCGTCGTCGTCGTTATTGCAACTAGCCTGAAGACGTCCGTCCACTGCTGAACTGCGTAGGCATCCCCCATGGAGCGCCACTTTGAGCGGCTGCTCGACTCCTGCATCCATCTGCTCCTGCGTCTTCCCCGGTTCGTGGTCGCCACTCTCTAGATACTTTTCTTCCCCATCGGTTGTCGGTTCTAGGAGCGATGCGAGCCTGCCCAATTGGCATTTCATTCAACAAATACAAATTATATTAAGTATTTATGTTTGTTATATATGTAACGCCATCTAGATATAATTGTCTCGTCTATTTATCAGTATGATGTTAAAAAGTTAAGTTTAGGTTAGGTGGTACCTACCTCTCTCTGGTTGTCTTCTTGTGTTGCCACAAGGTAAAAGGGTATCAGGGCTATTGCCCTCTCTCCCTGGCTCTTCTCAGCCCATAACGATGGGCCGGTCTGTTTGGTAAACCCCTTCGGTTTAGCTTCATTGGGAGAACTTCACCTCAGGTGACTACAGATTTGCCGTAGGCGATCAAGCCCCACCAGGTGAGACCCATGGTTAACCCATGGGAGGCCCGGTGAAGCCGATCAGCAACTGTGGCATTGCAGCCACCGTCGGATCCGTCCCCCGTTCTCCAGCTTCTTCCTCCTTGGCTTCCTCATCCCCAGCGATGAGGTCGCGCTGGTACGGTGTTCTCTTCCTCCTCCCTGTCACGTCCGGTGGTCGCGCGTGAAGCGGAGCTATGCCCACTATGTGAGCATGCCCCGACTTGTCGGCTGCTTGGAACATCTTCCTTGTCAATCTCTTCACGAAGGCTTCGATGTTCTCCTCCATGTGCAGATCTTTTGCGATGGTGGTGTTGCGGACATACCTCGGCGCATCCACGATAGTCCTCAGCGTCTGATTTTCCTGGGCTTGCAGTCTTTTCTTATTCGATTCGGTCAAGTACGCATACCATGCTGGGGCGGCATACGTTATCCTTGACCGGATGTACGTCTTGTAAATCATTAGCTTGGTGTTCAGCGGCAGTTTGGACCGCAGGATCGGGAAAAGTTTGGCTCGCGCTCCTTTCACCTTTCCCACGGTCGATTGCACATGGTGCCGGAAGCTCAATCTTCTATCGAGGGTGACGCCGAGGTATTTCACCGTTCGTTGCCACGGTATCTCCTGTCCCTTCAGTTTCAGCGGCTGTGGTAGATGCGTTTGGCCGAAGAGAATGGCTTGCGTTTTCCCCACGTTGACGCTCATTCTCCATTTCTCCAGCCAAACGGGCAGCTCATCTAGGGTCGGTTGCAATCTCTTCACCGAGAACGCTGGTTTATACGAAGAGGCGTAGTATGCTGCGTCGTCAGCGTACAGGGCTAGCTTCGCCTGCCCGATGACGGGGATGTCATTGGTATACCAGGCGTAGCACGTTGGCGAAAGGCAGCTTCCCTGTGGAACTCCTGCCTTCACTGGCTTCATCTCTGAGAGCTGACCTTCCACGGAAACTGTGATCTTCCTCCCGGTAAGGAAGGAGGAGATGATCTTGACGATCTTCGGTGGTGTGGGAGACGTCGTCAGCTTGTATAACAGTCCTTCGTGCCATACCCTGTCGAACGCCTTCTCCATATCCAATAGGATTACCGCCGTGGTCTCTTTTTTGTTTCTGCACATTGCGACCTCATGTACTATCCTGGTCACTTGAAGGGTCGTGGAGTGCTCGGACCTAAACCCGAATTGCTCCTCCCTCGGTTGGATGTGCGGCGTCAAATGCATCAGCAAGAGCCTCTCAAAGAGTTTTGAGAGTGTACTCAGCAGCGTGATGGGTCGGTAACTTTCCGGTTTCCTGGTGTCTTTTCCGGGTTTAGGGAGCATCACCACTTTCCCTACCTTCCAGTCTTCGGGGAAGTGTCCCGTTCTGAGTACCCCGTTCAGAACCCTAGTTAGGGCTACGACGCTTTTCGGGGGTAGATGTTTCAGGGCTTCATTCGGCACTCCATCCAATCCTGGGGCCTTTTTGTTCGGAAGCTTGCTGATCGATCGCATCACTTTCCCTGGTGCAAGGAAAAGGGGTTCTGACTCTGATGGTAGTGGTCTCTCAAGGTACTCCTTCACCGCTCTTTCTACTTCGGAGACATGCTCATGCAGTGTGGTATCGTTCGGCCTGAACTGTGCTTCGAGGGCATTCGCGAAGATTTCTGCACGGTCCTCGGCCCGAAACTTTAGGTTGCCGTCTGGCCCTATGAGTGGTCTCACCGGTGCCGGTTCCATACTCATTTTTCTGCAGAGACGGTGTACCGAGGGGACATCCCCACCCACTTCCAGGATGTGTTCCTCCCACTCGT
Organism: Ennomos quercinarius; assembly: GCA_910589525.2. Taxonomy (NCBI): domain Eukaryota; kingdom Metazoa; phylum Arthropoda; class Insecta; order Lepidoptera; family Geometridae; genus Ennomos; species Ennomos quercinarius. Next base: position 5,804,284 of record OU342515.1, read on the forward strand.
CTGCTGCATTGTCGGCCAGTGCTCGCTTTACTTTCTCCACTAGCTCGTTTAGCTTCCGCTTTTGAGTCGGGCATCTTGATTGTTGCCAGGCCATCCTCGTCTCTCTTTTCTCGCAGATTAAGTCCCTAATCCACTTCGGGAGAGGGCTAAGACGCTTTCCCGTGGTGGAGGTGTGCGAAGCTGTTTCCAGGGAGGTCTGGATGGCCTTTGTCAGCTCTTTCGTGGCTTCCTCGACGTCAGAGGGTGTCTCTATCGGCCTAGTTTTGATGTTTTTCTCCGCCTCTACTTGAAACGTACCCCAACAGATTTTCCTCCTCCTCGCGGAGGGGGCAACTCTACTTGGGGTTTCGTTGAACGTCAGTAGTACTGGCCTGTGATCCGATGGCAGGTCTGGCAGTACTAGTTGGTCTGGCGGGGTCCTCAATCCTTTATAGACTGTCAGGTCTATGACATCTTCACTGGTGGCATCATAATGTGTTGGCTCATCCGGGCCTATTACCTCATAATGGTGGTCCACCGAGTCCTGATATAGGATCCGCCCGTTTTTGCACGTTTTGGAGGAGTTCCAGTGTGGGTGCTTGGCATTAAAGTCGCCGGCGACGACTGTTGGAGTGGAAGAATCTAAAAGTTTGTGTAGCTCCGCTGGTTTCAGCTGTTCACCTGGTGGCTTATAGATCCCGAATAGCCGTCGGTTCTGGCCATTCATATTGACGAGCACGCCCAGAGCTTGAAAGGACTGGAACTCCTCAATCGGTATAAGCTGGTGAATGATCCTTCGGTGGACCAACACTGCAAGGCCTCTATATGCCCTTCCTTCGGGGGAGATTTCTTCCTTCCTGTACACAATGTAGTTCGGTACCTTCAGGGTATCTCTCTCCCTCAGATGAGTCTCGCTGACCATTAAAATGTCGATCCTTTGCTCGCGGAGGAAGGTGGTCAGCAGTTTTGCCTTCCCCGCGAGCGTCTGTGCGTTCCAGTGGACCACCCTAATTCCTCCCATTGTTTAGGATGGTCATCAGCCCCCTTAGGGTGGCCGACTCCGCGTCCTCTCCAGATTGCACGGCTTCTAGTATCTCCTTCAGCACTCCTATGGTTCGGCCCAGGGAGTCTTGTGGAGGCGCCTCTTTTCTCGGCTTCTCAGTTTTTGGCTCCGCAGGGGCGGCCTTCTTCCTGGGGGCCTTCTGGCCCTTCTGGCCTTTGGGGAGGTTCGCCGGCGCCATCAGTGAGGCTGTTGCCGTCTCCTCTATTATCGCCGGAGCAACCAGTGTTTCCCCCCTTCTTCCTCTCCCTTTATCTGGGATGGTTTCTGCAAGCGTGCCCGCCCTTTTATTCCTAATCTCGGCTCGGAAGACTGGGCATGCCTTAAAATTTGCCGGATGTGGGCCTCCGCAGTTGGCGCACGTGGCTGGGACTTCTCTGGGTCTCGTGCAGTCCTTGGCCGCGTGCGGTTCTCCGCACCTCACACAGGCCTGCTGTCGGTGGCAATTATGTGAGCTATGCCGGAACTTTTGGCATCTATGACATTGCGCGGGCCCCTTCTTCGCGCGCCATGCCTCTACCTTTATCCCAGGCATCTCGAGGATCTCACTCTGCTCGTAAATCGCTGGGGTGAGCTCCGGAGTCTTTTTAAACTGGGCGTAGTATATGCTGCCCGGCCTCCCTTGACGCCCCTTAATGTTTTTAATATATTCCGGGGCGAAGTTTTTCTGTTCCAGGGCTTCTTGTATTTCACTTATGTCCGTGTCCGCTGGAAGACCACGGATGGCCACTTTCAAACTCTTTTCAGCTGGTAAAGAATAGGAGAACCAGCTGATCCTTTCTTCCTTCTCTAGTTGGCCGAGGTAGTTCTGGATCACCCTGTATTCTACCTCGTCCGCCGGCGTAAAACGTATGCCCTGGCCGTACGGGCGTCCGTTGGGAGCTCTTCCTAGCTTCTCGGCTAGAATCTTAAAATGCCTCGTCCAGTTGGGCAGTTTCTCTACAACCAGTGGGGGGTACTTCCCTCTCTTTTCCGGTTCTCTACCTGGAGCTCTACTGGGAGTTCCCTCTGGCACCTTCCGGGATGGGCCCTGTTCTTTAGGGGGCGCAGCTTGACTAGCTCTAGGGGGAGGAGCTTGGGTTTCTCTACTGGGCGGAGCTTGAACTTCTCTATGGGGTGGAGCCTCGGTAGCTCCTCCCAACTCCGCTTGCAAATCTCGAGCTTCTTGTACTTTCTCTGCGAAAGTTTTCCTCTTTCTTTGCGGCCTCTGTTCTAGTGGTTGAGGCTGTTCTGCGACAGCCTTTCCCTTCCTTTGCGGGGGCGGGGTTACGTCCCTGGCAGATCGTCGCTTCTTTTCCGCAGATGGCGGGCTCGCGGAAAGCGACCTCATTCTAACCCTCTTCGGTTCCTCACCAGATGGAGGCGTCTCGCGCTTTCTGCGTCGCGGGATAAGCATCACGTGGGTGGGTGGCGGCAGGGTGATGATGGTGTTGGCCGCGAACTCCAACGCCGTCTTATCATCCACCGACAGCTCCTTTCCCTCCATCTCGGCCTCTTGAAGGCGCAGGTACAGCGCCATCCAGCGCGTCATCCCATCCGAGAGGGCCCCGGCTTGCATAAGCCGGGCGAGTGTGAGCAAATCACGCTCGTAAAGCCCTCTTGGCGTCAATGGCGTCCCGGGTGGCGCCTCCAGCGTCTCGACCCCGACCGGCGTCACGGGTGATAAGACACCGGCAGCCGGAGTCCTCTCTGCCTCTGCTTCGGCTGGTTCGGCAGACGGCGGCTTCTCAGGTTTTTGGCCCTGGTCAGGGCCTTTTGATGGTCCCGCGCGCGGTTCCATCTCAGCGTCCGTTGGGAAGCGTGAAAAGCGTGACTACTGGGTGGGCTACAGCACCATGCTGCTCCCCCCCGACTTCACCTGGCGCTGACACTCCCCTCCGAAGCACTAAACACTCCGGGCGCAGGTCACCTCCGTTTCACTCACAAAACGAATGCAGACATGCACTAAAAGTTCGCGACTGACACGACTAGTCCGTACGCACTCTCACTCGGCAATCCTTTCGTTAACATCACTTCTGCTTTATATTTATACAAAAACGTCGGGTAACGCGTTGAGCGATAAACTTTGTTTGAGATAGAGCGAGATCGAAGAAGTCAGGCAGCCTGCAGGGTGTGCGGGGAGGGTAATTCGATTTACACGTCATAAAATATATATACAATATTTTATACCAAAAAAAAAAAACAAAAATGGATTTAAAATAAAATAAAAAAATTTTAGATAATAATCTCTACTGAATAATATACTCTACTCTCTATGTTTATGTTGGTAGTACTAGGGTATAGCCAGAGCCAGAATATTATCAAATTTATCATTATCTATGTAAATGTATGTATGTAATCTGTTCTATATTAAATAAAATACTTTTTAAATGAAAGATGAGAGAGTGAGAGAAAAAAAAAAAAAAAAAAAAAAACTGTTCCATTCAGTCTGATTATTATTATTATTTTATATATATTACGAATAGCAGTTTTAGTTCAATGGATTCTAATATGTAAAGTAATTATGTTCTCTCCTAACGAGAAAATGCTCGTTGTTGTGTGTAAGAGAGTTTGATTTATGTATGCGTGCGATAGTACACTAAATGAAACTATAAAGATTTTTACAATCATTGAAACATATGTGTGGCCCTGAAAAGGGCCTTTTTGTATGTAAATCGAGGAGGAGGTGGTGAACAACTCTGAACAGCACACACACACGAATGTGGCGGACGGAACGGAGCGCGCTACCAGCCGGCCAATAAACAATTAGCCGTTTGATTTTAAGCGCGCTCACCTCTGATCCTGCGTGCGAGCTGGATGTCCTTAGGCATGATGGTGACGCGCTTCGCGTGTATCGCGCACAGGTTGGTGTCCTCGAAGAGGCCGACAAGGTACGCCTCGCTGGCCTCCTGAAGAGCCATCACCGCGGAGCTCTGGAACCTGAGGTCGGTCTTGAAGTCCTGGGCGATCTCACGCACCAGACGTTGGAACGGAAGCTTGCGGATCAACAACTCTGTGCTCTTCTGGTAGCGACGGATCTCGCGGAGAGCCACGGTGCCGGGACGGTAACGATGGGGTTTCTTCACTCCTCCGGTGGCCGGTGCGCTCTTGCGCGCCGCTTTGGTGGCGAGCTGTTTCCTTGGCGCCTTACCACCGGTTGATTTACGAGCGGTCTGCTTAGTACGAGCCATGTTTACTTTCTTCGTACACTAAATAACTACTGTTGAAACTGCGACTGAAGTTTTATGTAACAAACAACACCAACCACACGTACGCACTGTGAGAGTCGGAGAGCACGAATGGTGTATCGAAAATTTTTACGTTCTCTTTATATTTATATAGTAACGCGGGCAGCTTTAAAAACGACGTAGGATCTCTCGCTCGCTCACACACGCTCGCCACCTAGCAGCTTATAGCAGTTAATAATGTAGGTAGAGTTTGAAACTAATATTATTTATTATTTATAATGAAATGATAGGCTGGTTAGTAATTGTTCATATTTTATAAATGCCAGTATCAATCAATGTAGGTACGTACACTATATATACTTTACTGAGCACCTTACCAAGTTGTGTTTTTATTATAATTACTTGGGTATGTAATTATTAGGCAAGAAGTGTCCCTCTATCCTATCCTGTACTGTACAGACTCAAGAGTGCACTCCATATTGTAAGTACATATTATAATTAAGTTGATTGTAAAGCTAGCTTGAATTGTATGCGCATAGAGTCACAAAAAGAAACATAATATTTGATTGTAATAAATCAATTATTGTTTGAAACATATTGTGGCCCTGAAAAGGGCCTTTTGTTTGTGTGCGCGTTTTGATGAAGCGCTCCATTCACCACCTCCTCACTTGGAGCTGGTGTATTTGGTGACCGCCTTGGTGCCCTCGCTCACCGCGTGCTTAGCCAACTCGCCGGGCAGCAGCAGCCTAACGGAAGTCTGCACCTCCCTCGACGTGATGGTCGATCGCTTGTTGTAGTGCGCCAGACGGGAAGCCTCAGCTGCGATGCGCTCGAAGATGTCGTTCACGAACGAGTTCATGATGGACATCGCCTTGCTGGAGATACCGGTGTCAGGATGCACCTGCTTGAGCACCTTGTAGATGTAGATGGCGTAGCTCTCCTTCCTCTTGTGCTTCTTCTTTCTCTTGTCAGTCTTCGAGATGTTCTTCTGGGCTTTGCCAGATTTCTTGGCGGCCTTTCCACTAGTCTTAGGCGGCATCGTCAACAAACAAACTGTTAGTTACGAGATTTAAACAAACTTAATCACAGATCTAACTATGCGAGCGCGCCTGTACGTAACCGGCACGTTCGACAGTCTCGGAATGAATAAGTTGGAACGGAATAAAAATTCGACTTTTATTAACGGCGCGCTTTTACGCTCTCGCATGCGGCCATCAGATATCAGGTAGCGTTCAACCAATGGCGGCGTTAGCTGTAGTTAGAGCGAGCCAGCGCGTTGCGCTCGCTCTCTCGGAGCCCAATGAGTCAATAAAATTCAATAATAATAATAATAATAATAACAGTTACAGGAATTTTGTTTATACCTAAATCCTCAGGTAGCTCTGATGACTTTACCTACCTATTTAATTAACTATGTAAGTGCTCTCCATTTCTCGCTTACTAGAATATATCAGTTTGCAGCAGCAGCAGCAGCAGTGAGTGTTTAAGATAAAAGAGAAAAAAAAAAAAATCTCACGGTTCAGTAAATTTTGTGATTACAAATCAAAACAAGATTGAAAAAAAAAAAAAAAAAATTAATGCAACCTACCGAAATAAATAAAATACTCGTTAGTTAGGTAATTAATAAAACCTTATCAATCTATCCATACAACCAACCAACCCCGACAATTAAGCATTTTTATTAATAACCACTCGTGTATTAATTTTTGTGATTACGAAACAAAACAAGATTGAAAAGACAAAAAAAAAAATTAATGCAACCTACCGAAAAAAAAAATCTCATTAGGTAGTTAATAAAACTTTATCAATCAATCAACCCCGACAATTAAGCATTTTCATTAATAATAATCACTCGGGTGTAGTTAAATGTACACGTACACGTAAACAGTACGTCATACACGTATAGAGTAGAGTAGAGTTAGATTTGTTGTTCATCTCGTCTCAATGAAACATAAATATAAGATACTTTATATTATGGAAACATGTTGTGGCCCTGAAAAGGGCCTTTTTGTTTTATGTCGCGTGCTCGATGGGTGGGTGGGTGTGCCGCCGCAACACGCATACAACACTGCGGATGCAGCAGTCCGCGCGCACCGCACCTCCACACAGTATAGCAAAGCAGCTAGATGATTTTAAGCCTTCTTCTCGGTCTTCTTGGGCAGTAGCACCGCTTGGATGTTAGGCAGCACACCTCCCTGTGCGATGGTAACGCCGGAGAGCAGCTTGTTCAGCTCCTCGTCGTTCCTGATCGCAAGTTGCAAGTGACGAGGGATTATCCTGGTTTTCTTGTTGTCTCTTGCAGCGTTGCCGGCCAACTCGAGCACCTCAGCGGCGAGGTACTCCATCACTGCGGCTAGGTACACGGGCGCACCTGCACCGACGCGCTCAGCGTAGTTGCCGTTGCGAAGAAGCCGATGAATACGTCCCACTGGAAACTGTAGACCGGCGCGATTGGAGCGTGACTTTGCCTTCCCCTTTACTTTACCACCTTTACCGCGTCCCGACATGATCTGTTTTGTTTATAAACGACACGTAAAATATAAGAAAGCGCACGGTGCGATCCGTACCGCTAGCTTGTAAAGACTGATTTTAAAAACCAACAGCGCTCAGTTTTTATATACATATAGGTAGCGTCGCTTGGTAGAGTTGTGGGTACAATAGCGAGACTCGGTCGCGCATCGCATCCATGAATGTGACAGAGACGGATAAATAATATTCGTTTATGCTTTGCTATTTTGTATGTACCTAGTTATATATTGTTTGTATGTAGGATTATGTCGGGCAGTCGGGCGGACCGGTATTATTAGAAGAAAGATGTAAAAAAAAAAAAATAACATCGTCGTCGTCGTTATTGCAACTAGCCTGAAGACGTCCGTCCACTGCTGAACTGCGTAGGCATCCCCCATGGAGCGCCACTTTGAGCGGCTGCTCGACTCCTGCATCCATCTGCTCCTGCGTCTTCCCCGGTTCGTGGTCGCCACTCTCTAGATACTTTTCTTCCCCATCGGTTGTCGGTTCTAGGAGCGATGCGAGCCTGCCCAATTGGCATTTCATTCAACAAATACAAATTATATTAAGTATTTATGTTTGTTATATATGTAACGCCATCTAGATATAATTGTCTCGTCTATTTATCAGTATGATGTTAAAAAGTTAAGTTTAGGTTAGGTGGTACCTACCTAATAATTAGCGTTTATTACACCTCGTCTCAATACTGCAGAGGGGAGGGGGTGGGACTATACTATTATACTAGCTACCTGGGGTTGGTTAAGGTTTAGATAGAGTTTGTTGTTTGAATAATTTGTTTGTCATTTTAGGAAACATTACGCACGTTTGACGGCGCGCTATGGAAGAATTTGTTAGCCCTGAAAAGGGCTTTTTGGTGCGAGACGATGAGAGTGAGAGATATCCCCTCCCATTCATTCTGCAAGCGTGGCGGTTGCAGGCGTGAAACATGATGATGCGGATGATGAATCGATCGTCTTCTCCGTGTTCGCTCCGGGGCGGACGACGGACGAGGACGACGACGAGAACACCACCACCGAACAGCACATTCACAGAGCACACACACCACACGATGTGAACGCTGCCGGTGTGAGCCGATTTTACTTCTTCGCGGTGGATGCCTTCTTGGTGGCGGCGGCCTTCGATTTGGGAGTGGCGGCTGCCCTCTTCGGTTTTGGCGCTTTCGGCTTCTTGGTGGGCGGCTTCGCGGTCTTTTTAGCTTTAGGTGCTGCTGGGCTCTTCGCTTTCGCCGGTGAGGCGGCAGCTTTCTTGGCGGCGGCGGGCTTCTTCTTAGCGGCGGCGGCCTTCTTGTCTCTCGTAGCCGCGGAGGGCTTCGACTTGGCGGGGGAGGCAGCCGCGCCGGCGGCCACCTTCCTGCCGCGCGACGTAGATGCGGATGCGGTGGCTTTCTTCGATTTCGCAGAAGCGGCGGCCGCGCTCTCCTTGGCGGAGGCGGATTTGCCGCCGGCGGTCGCTTTAGAAGATGCCGCGGGCTTCTTCGACGCAGAAGACTTCGACTCCAGCTTGAAGCTGCCCGAGGCGCCCTTGCCCTTGGTCTGTATCAGCGCGCCCGACTCGACGGCGCTCTTCAGATACTTCCTGATGAACGGTGCCAGTTTCTCAGCATCGACCTTGTACTGAGCGGCGATATACTTCTTGATTGCCTTCAGTGATGATCCGCTGCGCTCCTTCAGCTCCTTGATCGCGTTGTTCACCATTTCAGACGTCTTCGGGTGCGTCGGTTTCGCTTTCGGTTTCTTGGCACCGGTGGCGGCGGCGGACGCCTTCGGCTTCTTCGCGGGGGTCGCGGGGGCGGGAGCCTCTGCTGCTACTGCGGTGTCTGCCATTATTATTGAGGTTGTAGTTTTAGAAAAATCTTTAAACTGAAATAGTAGATAGATCGTACAACAAAATATTGTATGAAAAATTATTTGAAAAATGGGGTATCAAAATGAAACTTTACTGTAAAGAGAACACCACAGTCGAGAGACGATTTCTCGTAAGAACGCTTATGACTTTTCACTAACATCGTTCTGATTAAATTGCATTTTTATATCATTTTGATACCGCACCCTGCGCGTAGAAAGTTTTGCGTGGTCCATTTTGAACATGATCACACGTGGGAAAGTTTAGATTGCGTGAAATTGGCTCGGTTCAAGTTGTAAATCGATTTATTCCCACCACTCGTGATGGCGGATAGCTCGTGCTCTGTTTAAAATTGAATTTTCTTTATTTACCAAGTACATTGCACTCGTTTAACACGATAAATAAACGACAAAGATATCGTTTCCATTATATACAGTGAAATCAATAAAAATTTACACGTTTAAACGGTATAAAACGATCGTTATTTCGGAGCTCGTAAAACACCACGAACATTTTCCGACCAAAGATGGGATGTCTTCTATCGGGACGTGTATATTTCGCTGCACTTTGAAAACGCAACATTGATATTGTTCAAAACAAAAAAATAACCCAATAATAAAATACATTCTCCGCGTTTTATTTCATTTATACGGCCTCTTAGAATAAGCGTTTAAACACCGCGCGCGTGTACCTGCACGGGCGGGCGAGCGACGCGGCTCGGCGCGGCCCCCGATGCTGCCCTAACTTAGTAATAAACATCATACCTACATAATAATGTTAATTTTGTTAATATAGTATCTATCTAATCCCCGTTTATGTGTACGGTGCATGCACAATAAAATTGCACACGCACCACTCACAGTACAGAACCACAGATATGATCACGCGCGTGTTTAATAAAATGCGCTACATACTACTTTACCTTATAATTTTGGGTAGAGTAAGCACAGACCTAAGCTTTGTTTATTTTAAAATATGTATGTACGTTGGTAAGTATTGTGTGTGACAGAGATCCTTAGATGCATGTATTATTGTTACTTATCCGAGTTTATCGATAGTAGAGTGCGTACGCATATAAAATGTAAAAGTTGTTGTTAATAGAGAGTTTGAATATCGTGCTAGTTTTGACTGACACTATGAAACAAATTAAATGGTATTCGAAACGTATGCGGCCCTGAAAAGGGCCTTTTATGTGGTCGTTGAGAGTTAACAACAAGAGCCTTTCGACACTATATGTAACACTATGGCGGCGGCTGGTGCGTTGGTTATACACGTAATAAATACGCGTTTAACCACCGAAACCGTAAAGGGTGCGGCCTTGACGCTTCAGAGCGTACACCACATCCATAGCTGTGACAGTCTTCCTCTTGGCGTGCTCCGTGTAGGTGACGGCGTCGCGGATCACGTTCTCGAGGAACACCTTCAGCACACCTCTGGTCTCTTCGTATATCAAACCGGAGATACGCTTCACTCCGCCACGGCGCGCCAGACGACGGATGGCAGGCTTGGTAATACCCTGGATGTTATCACGAAGCACTTTCCTGTGACGCTTGGCGCCACCTTTCCCCAGACCTTTTCCTCCCTTGCCGCGACCGGTCATTTTTCAAGTTGAATGGGATGAATACGCGAACGCGACACACACAAACGATCCGTTACGTTGCCAACGGACGACTGGAAATTTTCGTTAACATCACTTCTGCTTTATATTTATACAAAAACGTCGGGTAACGCGTTGAGCGATAAACTTTGTTTGAGATAGAGCGAGATCGAAGAAGTCAGGCAGCCTGCAGGGTGTGCGGGGAGGGTAATTCGATTTACACGTCATAAAATATATATACAATATTTTATACCAAAAAAAAAAAACAAAAATGGATTTAAAATAAAATAAAAAAATTTTAGATAATAATCTCTACTGAATAATATACTCTACTCTCTATGTTTATGTTGGTAGTACTAGGGTATAGCCAGAGCCAGAATATTATCAAATTTATCATTATCTATGTAAATGTATGTATGTAATCTGTTCTATATTAAATAAAATACTTTTTAAATGAAAGATGAGAGAGTGAGAGAAAAAGAAAAAAAAAAAAAAAAACTGTTCCATTCAGTCTGATTATTATTATTATTTTATATATATTACGAATAGCAGTTTTAGTTCAATGGATTCTAATATGTAAAGTAATTATGTTCTCTCCTAACGAGAAAATGCTCGTTGTTGTGTGTAAGAGAGTTTGATTTATGTATGCGTGCGATAGTACACTAAATGAAACTATAAAGATTTTTACAATCATTGAAACATATGTGTGGCCCTGAAAAGGGCCTTTTTGTATGTAAATCGAGGAGGAGGTGGTGAACAACTCTGAACAGCACACACACACGAATGTGGCGGACGGAACGGAGCGCGCTACCAGCCGGCCAATAAACAATTAGCCGTTTGATTTTAAGCGCGCTCACCTCTGATCCTGCGTGCGAGCTGGATGTCCTTAGGCATGATGGTGACGCGCTTCGCGTGTATCGCGCACAGGTTGGTGTCCTCGAAGAGGCCGACAAGGTACGCCTCGCTGGCCTCCTGAAGAGCCATCACCGCGGAGCTCTGGAACCTGAGGTCGGTCTTGAAGTCCTGGGCGATCTCACGCACCAGACGTTGGAACGGAAGCTTGCGGATCAACAACTCTGTGCTCTTCTGGTAGCGACGGATCTCGCGGAGAGCCACGGTGCCGGGACGGTAACGATGGGGTTTCTTCACTCCTCCGGTGGCCGGTGCGCTCTTGCGCGCCGCTTTGGTGGCGAGCTGTTTCCTTGGCGCCTTACCACCGGTTGATTTACGAGCGGTCTGCTTAGTACGAGCCATGTTTACTTTCTTCGTACACTAAATAACTACTGTTGAAACTGCGACTGAAGTTTTATGTAACAAACAACACCAACCACACGTACGCACTGTGAGAGTCGGAGAGCACGAATGGTGTATCGAAAATTTTTACGTTCTCTTTATATTTATATAGTAACGCGGGCAGCTTTAAAAACGACGTAGGATCTCTCGCTCGCTCACACACGCTCGCCACCTAGCAGCTTATAGCAGTTAATAATGTAGGTAGAGTTTGAAACTAATATTATTTATTATTTATAATGAAATGATAGGCTGGTTAGTAATTGTTCATATTTTATAAATGCCAGTATCAATCAATGTAGGTACGTACACTATACATACTTTACTGAGCACCTTACCAAGTTGTGTTTTTATTATAATTACTTGGGTATGTAATTATTAGGCAAGAAGTGTCCCTCTATCCTATCCTGTACTGTACAGACTCAAGAGTGCACTCCATATTGTAAGTACATATTATAATTAAGTTGATTGTAAAGCTAGCTTGAATTGTATGCGCATAGAGTCACAAAAAGAAACATAATATTTGATTGTAATAAATCAATTATTGTTTGAAACATATTGTGGCCCTGAAAAGGGCCTTTTGTTTGTGTGCGCGTTTTGATGAAGCGCTCCATTCACCACCTCCTCACTTGGAGCTGGTGTATTTGGTGACCGCCTTGGTGCCCTCGCTCACCGCGTGCTTAGCCAACTCGCCGGGCAGCAGCAGCCTAACGGAAGTCTGCACCTCCCTCGACGTGATGGTCGATCGCTTGTTGTAGTGCGCCAGACGGGAAGCCTCAGCTGCGATGCGCTCGAAGATGTCGTTCACGAACGAGTTCATGATGGACATCGCCTTGCTGGAGATACCGGTGTCAGGATGCACCTGCTTGAGCACCTTGTAGATGTAGATGGCGTAGCTCTCCTTCCTCTTGTGCTTCTTCTTTCTCTTGTCAGTCTTCGAGATGTTCTTCTGGGCTTTGCCAGATTTCTTGGCGGCCTTTCCACTAGTCTTAGGCGGCATCGTCAACAAACAAACTGTTAGTTACGAGATTTAAACAAACTTAATCACAGATCTAACTATGCGAGCGCGCCTGTACGTAACCGGCACGTTCGACAGTCTCGGAATGAATAAGTTGGAACGGAATAAAAATTCGACTTTTATTAACGGCGCGCTTTTACGCTCTCGCATGCGGCCATCAGATATCAGGTAGCGTTCAACCAATGGCGGCGTTAGCTGTAGTTAGAGCGAGCCAGCGCGTTGCGCTCGCTCTCTCGGAGCCCAATGAGTCAATAAAATTCAATAATAATAATAATAATAATAACAGTTACAGGAATTTTGTTTATACCTAAATCCTCAGGTAGCTCTGATGACTTTACCTACCTATTTAATTAACTATGTAAGTGCTCTCCATTTCTCGCTTACTAGAATATATCAGTTTGCAGCAGCAGCAGCAGCAGTGAGTGTTTAAGATAAAAGAGAAAAAAAAAAAAATCTCACGGTTCAGTAAATTTTGTGATTACAAATCAAAACAAGATTGAAAAAAAAAAAAAAAAAATTAATGCAACCTACCGAAATAAATAAAATACTCGTTAGTTAGGTAATTAATAAAACCTTATCAATCTATCCATACAACCAACCAACCCCGACAATTAAGCATTTTTATTAATAACCACTCGTGTATTAATTTTTGTGATTACGAAACAAAACAAGATTGAAAAGACAAAAAAAAAAATTAATGCAACCTACCGAAAAAAAAAATCTCATTAGGTAGTTAATAAAACTTTATCAATCAATCAACCCCGACAATTAAGCATTTTCATTAATAATAATCACTCGGGTGTAGTTAAATGTACACGTACACGTAAACAGTACGTCATACACGTATAGAGTAGAGTAGAGTTAGATTTGTTGTTCATCTCGTCTCAATGAAACATAAATATAAGATACTTTATATTATGGAAACATGTTGTGGCCCTGAAAAGGGCCTTTTTGTTTTATGTCGCGTGCTCGATGGGTGGGTGGGTGTGCCGCCGCAACACGCATACAACACTGCGGATGCAGCAGTCCGCGCGCACCGCACCTCCACACAGTATAGCAAAGCAGCTAGATGATTTTAAGCCTTCTTCTCGGTCTTCTTGGGCAGTAGCACCGCTTGGATGTTAGGCAGCACACCTCCCTGTGCGATGGTAACGCCGGAGAGCAGCTTGTTCAGCTCCTCGTCGTTCCTGATCGCAAGTTGCAAGTGACGAGGGATTATCCTGGTTTTCTTGTTGTCTCTTGCAGCGTTGCCGGCCAACTCGAGCACCTCAGCGGCGAGGTACTCCATCACTGCGGCTAGGTACACGGGCGCACCTGCACCGACGCGCTCAGCGTAGTTGCCGTTGCGAAGAAGCCGATGAATACGTCCCACTGGAAACTGTAGACCGGCGCGATTGGAGCGTGACTTTGCCTTCCCCTTTACTTTACCACCTTTACCGCGTCCCGACATGATCTGTTTTGTTTATAAACGACACGTAAAATATAAGAAAGCGCACGGTGCGATCCGTACCGCTAGCTTGTAAAGACTGATTTTAAAAACCAACAGCGCTCAGTTTTTATATACATATAGGTAGCGTCGCTTGGTAGAGTTGTGGGTACAATAGCGAGACTCGGTCGCGCATCGCATCCATGAATGTGACAGAGACGGATAAATAATATTCGTTTATGCTTTGCTATTTTGTATGTACCTAGTTATATATTGTTTGTATGTAGGATTATGTCGGGCAGTCGGGCGGACCGGTATTATTAGAAGAAAGATGTAAAAAAAAAAAAATAACATCGTCGTCGTCGTTATTGCAACTAGCCTGAAGACGTCCGTCCACTGCTGAACTGCGTAGGCATCCCCCATGGAGCGCCACTTTGAGCGGCTGCTCGACTCCTGCATCCATCTGCTCCTGCGTCTTCCCCGGTTCGTGGTCGCCACTCTCTAGATACTTTTCTTCCCCATCGGTTGTCGGTTCTAGGAGCGATGCGAGCCTGCCCAATTGGCATTTCATTCAACAAATACAAATTATATTAAGTATTTATGTTTGTTATATATGTAACGCCATCTAGATATAATTGTCTCGTCTATTTATCAGTATGATGTTAAAAAGTTAAGTTTAGGTTAGGTGGTACCTACCTAATAATTAGCGTTTATTACACCTCGTCTCAATACTGCAGAGGGGAGGGGGTGGGACTATACTATTATACTAGCTACCTGGGGTTGGTTAAGGTTTAGATAGAGTTTGTTGTTTGAATAATTTGTTTGTCATTTTAGGAAACATTACGCACGTTTGACGGCGCGCTATGGAAGAATTTGTTAGCCCTGAAAAGGGCTTTTTGGTGCGAGACGATGAGAGTGAGAGATATCCCCTCCCATTCATTCTGCAAGCGTGGCGGTTGCAGGCGTGAAACATGATGATGCGGATGATGAATCGATCGTCTTCTCCGTGTTCGCTCCGGGGCGGACGACGGACGAGGACGACGACGAGAACACCACCACCGAACAGCACATTCACAGAGCACACACACCACACGATGTGAACGCTGCCGGTGTGAGCCGATTTTACTTCTTCGCGGTGGATGCCTTCTTGGTGGCGGCGGCCTTCGATTTGGGAGTGGCGGCTGCCCTCTTCGGTTTTGGCGCTTTCGGCTTCTTGGTGGGCGGCTTCGCGGTCTTTTTAGCTTTAGGTGCTGCTGGGCTCTTCGCTTTCGCCGGTGAGGCGGCAGCTTTCTTGGCGGCGGCGGGCTTCTTCTTAGCGGCGGCGGCCTTCTTGTCTCTCGTAGCCGCGGAGGGCTTCGACTTGGCGGGGGAGGCAGCCGCGCCGGCGGCCACCTTCCTGCCGCGCGACGTAGATGCGGATGCGGTGGCTTTCTTCGATTTCGCAGAAGCGGCGGCCGCGCTCTCCTTGGCGGAGGCGGATTTGCCGCCGGCGGTCGCTTTAGAAGATGCCGCGGGCTTCTTCGACGCAGAAGACTTCGACTCCAGCTTGAAGCTGCCCGAGGCGCCCTTGCCCTTGGTCTGTATCAGCGCGCCCGACTCGACGGCGCTCTTCAGATACTTCCTGATGAACGGTGCCAGTTTCTCAGCATCGACCTTGTACTGAGCGGCGATATACTTCTTGATTGCCTTCAGTGATGATCCGCTGCGCTCCTTCAGCTCCTTGATCGCGTTGTTCACCATTTCAGACGTCTTCGGGTGCGTCGGTTTCGCTTTCGGTTTCTTGGCACCGGTGGCGGCGGCGGACGCCTTCGGCTTCTTCGCGGGGGTCGCGGGGGCGGGAGCCTCTGCTGCTACTGCGGTGTCTGCCATTATTATTGAGGTTGTAGTTTTAGAAAAATCTTTAAACTGAAATAGTAGATAGATCGTACAACAAAATATTGTATGAAAAATTATTTGAAAAATGGGGTATCAAAATGAAACTTTACTGTAAAGAGAACACCACAGTCGAGAGACGATTTCTCGTAAGAACGCTTATGACTTTTCACTAACATCGTTCTGATTAAATTGCATTTTTATATCATTTTGATACCGCACCCTGCGCGTAGAAAGTTTTGCGTGGTCCATTTTGAACATGATCACACGTGGGAAAGTTTAGATTGCGTGAAATTGGCTCGGTTCAAGTTGTAAATCGATTTATTCCCACCACTCGTGATGGCGGATAGCTCGTGCTCTGTTTAAAATTGAATTTTCTTTATTTACCAAGTACATTGCACTCGTTTAACACGATAAATAAACGACAAAGATATCGTTTCCATTATATACAGTGAAATCAATAAAAATTTACACGTTTAAACGGTATAAAACGATCGTTATTTCGGAGCTCGTAAAACACCACGAACATTTTCCGACCAAAGATGGGATGTCTTCTATCGGGACGTGTATATTTCGCTGCACTTTGAAAACGCAACATTGATATTGTTCAAAACAAAAAAATAACCCAATAATAAAATACATTCTCCGCGTTTTATTTCATTTATACGGCCTCTTAGAATAAGCGTTTAAACACCGCGCGCGTGTACCTGCACGGGCGGGCGAGCGACGCGGCTCGGCGCGGCCCCCGATGCTGCCCTAACTTAGTAATAAACATCATACCTACATAATAATGTTAATTTTGTTAATATAGTATCTATCTAATCCCCGTTTATGTGTACGGTGCATGCACAATAAAATTGCACACGCACCACTCACAGTACAGAACCACAGATATGATCACGCGCGTGTTTAATAAAATGCGCTACATACTACTTTACCTTATAATTTTGGGTAGAGTAAGCACAGACCTAAGCTTTGTTTATTTTAAAATATGTATGTACGTTGGTAAGTATTGTGTGTGACAGAGATCCTTAGATGCATGTATTATTGTTACTTATCCGAGTTTATCGATAGTAGAGTGCGTACGCATATAAAATGTAAAAGTTGTTGTTAATAGAGAGTTTGAATATCGTGCTAGTTTTGACTGACACTATGAAACAAATTAAATGGTATTCGAAACGTATGCGGCCCTGAAAAGGGCCTTTTATGTGGTCGTTGAGAGTTAACAACAAGAGCCTTTCGACACTATATGTAACACTATGGCGGCGGCTGGTGCGTTGGTTATACACGTAATAAATACGCGTTTAACCACCGAAACCGTAAAGGGTGCGGCCTTGACGCTTCAGAGCGTACACCACATCCATAGCTGTGACAGTCTTCCTCTTGGCGTGCTCCGTGTAGGTGACGGCGTCGCGGATCACGTTCTCGAGGAACACCTTCAGCACACCTCTGGTCTCTTCGTATATCAAACCGGAGATACGCTTCACTCCGCCACGGCGCGCCAGACGACGGATGGCAGGCTTGGTAATACCCTGGATGTTATCACGAAGCACTTTCCTGTGACGCTTGGCGCCACCTTTCCCCAGACCTTTTCCTCCCTTGCCGCGACCGGTCATTTTTCAAGTTGAATGGGATGAATACGCGAACGCGACACACACAAACGATCCGTTACGTTGCCAACGGACGACTGGAAATTTTCGTTAACTCTCTGGTTGTCTTCTTGTGTTGCCACAAGGTAAAAGGGTATCAGGGCTATTGCCCTCTCTCCCTGGCTCTTCTCAGCCCATAACGATGGGCCGGTCTGTTTGGTAAACCCCTTCGGTTTAGCTTCATTGGGAGAACTTCACCTCAGGTGACTACAGATTTGCCGTAGGCGATCAAGCCCCACCAGGTGAGACCCATGGTTAACCCATGGGAGGCCCGGTGAAGCCGATCAGCAACTGTGGCATTGCAGCCACCGTCGGATCCGTCCCCCGTTCTCCAGCTTCTTCCTCCTTGGCTTCCTCATCCCCAGCGATGAGGTCGCGCTGGTACGGTGTTCTCTTCCTCCTCCCTGTCACGTCCGGTGGTCGCGCGTGAAGCGGAGCTATGCCCACTATGTGAGCATGCCCCGACTTGTCGGCTGCTTGGAACATCTTCCTTGTCAATCTCTTCACGAAGGCTTCGATGTTCTCCTCCATGTGCAGATCTTTTGCGATGGTGGTGTTGCGGACATACCTCGGCGCATCCACGATAGTCCTCAGCGTCTGATTTTCCTGGGCTTGCAGTCTTTTCTTATTCGATTCGGTCAAGTACGCATACCATGCTGGGGCGGCATACGTTATCCTTGACCGGATGTACGTCTTGTAAATCATTAGCTTGGTGTTCAGCGGCAGTTTGGACCGCAGGATCGGGAAAAGTTTGGCTCGCGCTCCTTTCACCTTTCCCACGGTCGATTGCACATGGTGCCGGAAGCTCAATCTTCTATCGAGGGTGACGCCGAGGTATTTCACCGTTCGTTGCCACGGTATCTCCTGTCCCTTCAGTTTCAGCGGCTGTGGTAGATGCGTTTGGCCGAAGAGAATGGCTTGCGTTTTCCCCACGTTGACGCTCATTCTCCATTTCTCCAGCCAAACGGGCAGCTCATCTAGGGTCGGTTGCAATCTCTTCACCGAGAACGCTGGTTTATACGAAGAGGCGTAGTATGCTGCGTCGTCAGCGTACAGGGCTAGCTTCGCCTGCCCGATGACGGGGATGTCATTGGTATACCAGGCGTAGCACGTTGGCGAAAGGCAGCTTCCCTGTGGAACTCCTGCCTTCACTGGCTTCATCTCTGAGAGCTGACCTTCCACGGAAACTGTGATCTTCCTCCCGGTAAGGAAGGAGGAGATGATCTTGACGATCTTCGGTGGTGTGGGAGACGTCGTCAGCTTGTATAACAGTCCTTCGTGCCATACCCTGTCGAACGCCTTCTCCATATCCAATAGGATTACCGCCGTGGTCTCTTTTTTGTTTCTGCACATTGCGACCTCATGTACTATCCTGGTCACTTGAAGGGTCGTGGAGTGCTCGGACCTAAACCCGAATTGCTCCTCCCTCGGTTGGATGTGCGGCGTCAAATGCATCAGCAAGAGCCTCTCAAAGAGTTTTGAGAGTGTACTCAGCAGCGTGATGGGTCGGTAACTTTCCGGTTTCCTGGTGTCTTTTCCGGGTTTAGGGAGCATCACCACTTTCCCTACCTTCCAGTCTTCGGGGAAGTGTCCCGTTCTGAGTACCCCGTTCAGAACCCTAGTTAGGGCTACGACGCTTTTCGGGGGTAGATGTTTCAGGGCTTCATTCGGCACTCCATCCAATCCTGGGGCCTTTTTGTTCGGAAGCTTGCTGATCGATCGCATCACTTTCCCTGGTGCAAGGAAAAGGGGTTCTGACTCTGATGGTAGTGGTCTCTCAAGGTACTCCTTCACCGCTCTTTCTACTTCGGAGACATGCTCATGCAGTGTGGTATCGTTCGGCCTGAACTGTGCTTCGAGGGCATTCGCGAAGATTTCTGCACGGTCCTCGGCCCGAAACTTTAGGTTGCCGTCTGGCCCTATGAGTGGTCTCACCGGTGCCGGTTCCATACTCATTTTTCTGCAGAGACGGTGTACCGAGGGGACATCCCCACCCACTTCCAGGATGTGTTCCTCCCTCTCGTCTGCTGCATTGTCGGCCAGTGCTCGCTTTACTTTCTCCACTAGCTCGTTTAGCTTCCGCTTTTGAGTCGGGCATCTTGATTGTTGCCAGGCCATCCTCGTCTCTCTTTTCTCGCAGATTAAGTCCCTAATCCACTTCGGGAGAGGGCTAAGACGCTTTCCCGTGGTGGAGGTGTGCGAAGCTGTTTCCAGGGAGGTCTGGATGGCCTTTGTCAGCTCTTTCGTGGCTTCCTCGACGTCAGAGGGTGTCTCTATCGGCCTAGTTTTGATGTTTTTCTCCGCCTCTACTTGAAACGTACCCCAACAGATTTTCCTCCTCCTCGCGGAGGGGGCAACTCTACTTGGGGTTTCGTTGAACGTCAGTAGTACTGGCCTGTGATCCGATGGCAGGTCTGGCAGTACTAGTTGGTCTGGCGGGGTCCTCAATCCTTTATAGACTGTCAGGTCTATGACATCTTCACTGGTGGCATCATAATGTGTTGGCTCATCCGGGCCTATTACCTCATAATGGTGGTCCACCGAGTCCTGATATAGGATCCGCCCGTTTTTGCACGTTTTGGAGGAGTTCCAGTGTGGGTGCTTGGCATTAAAGTCGCCGGCGACGACTGTTGGAGTGGAAGAATCTAAAAGTTTGTGTAGCTCCGCTGGTTTCAGCTGTTCACCTGGTGGCTTATAGATCCCGAATAGCCGTCGGTTCTGGCCATTCATATTGACGAGCACGCCCAGAGCTTGAAAGGACTGGAACTCCTCAATCGGTATAAGCTGGTGAATGATCCTTCGGTGGACCAACACTGCAAGGCCTCTATATGCCCTTCCTTCGGGGGAGATTTCTTCCTTCCTGTACACAATGTAGTTCGGTACCTTCAGGGTATCTCTCTCCCTCAGATGAGTCTCGCTGACCATTAAAATGTCGATCCTTTGCTCGCGGAGGAAGGTGGTCAGCAGTTTTGCCTTCCCCGCGAGCGTCTGTGCGTTCCAGTGGACCACCCTAATTCCTCCCATTGTTTAGGATGGTCATCAGCCCCCTTAGGGTGGCCGACTCCGCGTCCTCTCCAGATTGCACGGCTTCTAGTATCTCCTTCAGCACTCCTATGGTTCGGCCCAGGGAGTCTTGTGGAGGCGCCTCTTTTCTCGGCTTCTCAGTTTTTGGCTCCGCAGGGGCGGCCTTCTTCCTGGGGGCCTTCTGGCCCTTCTGGCCTTTGGGGAGGTTCGCCGGCGCCATCAGTGAGGCTGTTGCCGTCTCCTCTATTATCGCCGGAGCAACCAGTGTTTCCCCCCTTCTTCCTCTCCCTTTATCTGGGATGGTTTCTGCAAGCGTGCCCGCCCTTTTATTCCTAATCTCGGCTCGGAAGACTGGGCATGCCTTAAAATTTGCCGGATGTGGGCCTCCGCAGTTGGCGCACGTGGCTGGGACTTCTCTGGGTCTCGTGCAGTCCTTGGCCGCGTGCGGTTCTCCGCACCTCACACAGGCCTGCTGTCGGTGGCAATTATGTGAGCTATGCCGGAACTTTTGGCATCTATGACATTGCGCGGGCCCCTTCTTCGCGCGCCATGCCTCTACCTTTATCCCAGGCATCTCGAGGATCTCACTCTGCTCGTAAATCGCTGGGGTGAGCTCCGGAGTCTTTTTAAACTGGGCGTAGTATATGCTGCCCGGCCTCCCTTGACGCCCCTTAATGTTTTTAATATATTCCGGGGCGAAGTTTTTCTGTTCCAGGGCTTCTTGTATTTCACTTATGTCCGTGTCCGCTGGAAGACCACGGATGGCCACTTTCAAACTCTTTTCAGCTGGTAAAGAATAGGAGAACCAGCTGATCCTTTCTTCCTTCTCTAGTTGGCCGAGGTAGTTCTGGATCACCCTGTATTCTACCTCGTCCGCCGGCGTAAAACGTATGCCCTGGCCGTACGGGCGTCCGTTGGGAGCTCTTCCTAGCTTCTCGGCTAGAATCTTAAAATGCCTCGTCCAGTTGGGCAGTTTCTCTACAACCAGTGGGGGGTACTTCCCTCTCTTTTCCGGTTCTCTACCTGGAGCTCTACTGGGAGTTCCCTCTGGCACCTTCCGGGATGGGCCCTGTTCTTTAGGGGGCGCAGCTTGACTAGCTCTAGGGGGAGGAGCTTGGGTTTCTCTACTGGGCGGAGCTTGAACTTCTCTATGGGGCGGAGCCTCGGTAGCTCCTCCCAACTCCGCTTGCAAATCTCGAGCTTCTTGTACTTTCTCTGCGAAAGTTTTCCTCTTTCTTTGCGGCCTCTGTTCTAGTGGTTGAGGCTGTTCTGCGACAGCCTTTCCCTTCCTTTGCGGGGGCGGGGTTACGTCCCTGGCAGATCGTCGCTTCTTTTCCGCAGATGGCGGGCTCGCGGAAAGCGACCTCATTCTAACCCTCTTCGGTTCCTCACCAGATGGAGGCGTCTCGCGCTTTCTGCGTCGCGGGATAAGCATCACGTGGGTGGGTGGCGGCAGGGTGATGATGGTGTTGGCCGCGAACTCCAACGCCGTCTTATCATCCACCGACAGCTCCTTTCCCTCCATCTCGGCCTCTTGAAGGCGCAGGTACAGCGCCATCCAGCGCGTCATCCCATCCGAGAGGGCCCCGGCTTGCATAAGCCGGGCGAGTGTGAGCAAATCACGCTCGTAAAGCCCTCTTGGCGTCAATGGCGTCCCGGGTGGCGCCTCCAGCGTCTCGACCCCGACCGGCGTCACGGGTGATAAGACACCGGCAGCCGGAGTCCTCTCTGCCTCTGCTTCGGCTGGTTCGGCAGACGGCGGCTTCTCAGGTTTTTGGCCCTGGTCAGGGCCTTTTGATGGTCCCGCGCGCGGTTCCATCTCAGCGTCCGTTGGGAAGCGTGAAAAGCGTGACTACTGGGTGGGCTACAGCACCATGCTGCTCCCCCCCGACTTCACCTGGCGCTGACACTCCCCTCCGAAGCACTAAACACTCCGGGCGCAGGTCACCTCCGTTTCACTCACAAAACGAATGCAGACATGCACTAAAAGTTCGCGACTGACACGACTAGTCCGTACGCACTCTCACTCGGCAATCCTTTCGTTAACATCACTTCTGCTTTATATTTATACAAAAACGTCGGGTAACGCGTTGAGCGATAAACTTTGTTTGAGATAGAGCGAGATCGAAGAAGTCAGGCAGCCTGCAGGGTGTGCGGGGAGGGTAATTCGATTTACACGTCATAAAATATATATACAATATTTTATACCAAAAAAAAAAAACAAAAATGGATTTAAAATAAAATAAAAAAATTTTAGATAATAATCTCTACTGAATAATATACTCTACTCTCTATGTTTATGTTGGTAGTACTAGGGTATAGCCAGAGCCAGAATATTATCAAATTTATCATTATCTATGTAAATGTATGTATGTAATCTGTTCTATATTAAATAAAATACTTTTTAAATGAAAGATGAGAGAGTGAGAGAAAAAGAAAAAAAAAAAAAAAAACTGTTCCATTCAGTCTGATTATTATTATTATTTTATATATATTACGAATAGCAGTTTTAGTTCAATGGATTCTAATATGTAAAGTAATTATGTTCTCTCCTAACGAGAAAATGCTCGTTGTTGTGTGTAAGAGAGTTTGATTTATGTATGCGTGCGATAGTACACTAAATGAAACTATAAAGATTTTTACAATCATTGAAACATATGTGTGGCCCTGAAAAGGGCCTTTTTGTATGTAAATCGAGGAGGAGGTGGTGAACAACTCTGAACAGCACACACACACGAATGTGGCGGACGGAACGGAGCGCGCTACCAGCCGGCCAATAAACAATTAGCCGTTTGATTTTAAGCGCGCTCACCTCTGATCCTGCGTGCGAGCTGGATGTCCTTAGGCATGATGGTGACGCGCTTCGCGTGTATCGCGCACAGGTTGGTGTCCTCGAAGAGGCCGACAAGGTACGCCTCGCTGGCCTCCTGAAGAGCCATCACCGCGGAGCTCTGGAACCTGAGGTCGGTCTTGAAGTCCTGGGCGATCTCACGCACCAGACGTTGGAACGGAAGCTTGCGGATCAACAACTCTGTGCTCTTCTGGTAGCGACGGATCTCGCGGAGAGCCACGGTGCCGGGACGGTAACGATGGGGTTTCTTCACTCCTCCGGTGGCCGGTGCGCTCTTGCGCGCCGCTTTGGTGGCGAGCTGTTTCCTTGGCGCCTTACCACCGGTTGATTTACGAGCGGTCTGCTTAGTACGAGCCATGTTTACTTTCTTCGTACACTAAATAACTACTGTTGAAACTGCGACTGAAGTTTTATGTAACAAACAACACCAACCACACGTACGCACTGTGAGAGTCGGAGAGCACGAATGGTGTATCGAAAATTTTTACGTTCTCTTTATATTTATATAGTAACGCGGGCAGCTTTAAAAACGACGTAGGATCTCTCGCTCGCTCACACACGCTCGCCACCTAGCAGCTTATAGCAGTTAATAATGTAGGTAGAGTTTGAAACTAATATTATTTATTATTTATAATGAAATGATAGGCTGGTTAGTAATTGTTCATATTTTATAAATGCCAGTATCAATCAATGTAGGTACGTACACTATATATACTTTACTGAGCACCTTACCAAGTTGTGTTTTTATTATAATTACTTGGGTATGTAATTATTAGGCAAGAAGTGTCCCTCTATCCTATCCTGTACTGTACAGACTCAAGAGTGCACTCCATATTGTAAGTACATATTATAATTAAGTTGATTGTAAAGCTAGCTTGAATTGTATGCGCATAGAGTCACAAAAAGAAACATAATATTTGATTGTAATAAATCAATTATTGTTTGAAACATATTGTGGCCCTGAAAAGGGCCTTTTGTTTGTGTGCGCGTTTTGATGAAGCGCTCCATTCACCACCTCCTCACTTGGAGCTGGTGTATTTGGTGACCGCCTTGGTGCCCTCGCTCACCGCGTGCTTAGCCAACTCGCCGGGCAGCAGCAGCCTAACGGAAGTCTGCACCTCCCTCGACGTGATGGTCGATCGCTTGTTGTAGTGCGCCAGACGGGAAGCCTCAGCTGCGATGCGCTCGAAGATGTCGTTCACGAACGAGTTCATGATGGACATCGCCTTGCTGGAGATACCGGTGTCAGGATGCACCTGCTTGAGCACCTTGTAGATGTAGATGGCGTAGCTCTCCTTCCTCTTGTGCTTCTTCTTTCTCTTGTCAGTCTTCGAGATGTTCTTCTGGGCTTTGCCAGATTTCTTGGCGGCCTTTCCACTAGTCTTAGGCGGCATCGTCAACAAACAAACTGTTAGTTACGAGATTTAAACAAACTTAATCACAGATCTAACTATGCGAGCGCGCCTGTACGTAACCGGCACGTTCGACAGTCTCGGAATGAATAAGTTGGAACGGAATAAAAATTCGACTTTTATTAACGGCGCGCTTTTACGCTCTCGCATGCGGCCATCAGATATCAGGTAGCGTTCAACCAATGGCGGCGTTAGCTGTAGTTAGAGCGAGCCAGCGCGTTGCGCTCGCTCTCTCGGAGCCCAATGAGTCAATAAAATTCAATAATAATAATAATAATAATAACAGTTACAGGAATTTTGTTTATACCTAAATCCTCAGGTAGCTCTGATGACTTTACCTACCTATTTAATTAACTATGTAAGTGCTCTCCATTTCTCGCTTACTAGAATATATCAGTTTGCAGCAGCAGCAGCAGCAGTGAGTGTTTAAGATAAAAGAGAAAAAAAAAAAAATCTCACGGTTCAGTAAATTTTGTGATTACAAATCAAAACAAGATTGAAAAAAAAAAAAAAAAAATTAATGCAACCTACCGAAATAAATAAAATACTCGTTAGTTAGGTAATTAATAAAACCTTATCAATCTATCCATACAACCAACCAACCCCGACAATTAAGCATTTTTATTAATAACCACTCGTGTATTAATTTTTGTGATTACGAAACAAAACAAGATTGAAAAGACAAAAAAAAAAATTAATGCAACCTACCGAAAAAAAAAATCTCATTAGGTAGTTAATAAAACTTTATCAATCAATCAACCCCGACAATTAAGCATTTTCATTAATAATAATCACTCGGGTGTAGTTAAATGTACACGTACACGTAAACAGTACGTCATACAC
This sequence comes from Ennomos quercinarius, assembly GCA_910589525.2. Lineage (NCBI taxonomy): Eukaryota > Metazoa > Arthropoda > Insecta > Lepidoptera > Geometridae > Ennomos > Ennomos quercinarius. The sequence goes on from OU342515.1 coordinate 5,829,843, forward strand.
GTATAGAGTAGAGTAGAGTTAGATTTGTTGTTCATCTCGTCTCAATGAAACATAAATATAAGATACTTTATATTATGGAAACATGTTGTGGCCCTGAAAAGGGCCTTTTTGTTTTATGTCGCGTGCTCGATGGGTGGGTGGGTGTGCCGCCGCAACACGCATACAACACTGCGGATGCAGCAGTCCGCGCGCACCGCACCTCCACACAGTATAGCAAAGCAGCTAGATGATTTTAAGCCTTCTTCTCGGTCTTCTTGGGCAGTAGCACCGCTTGGATGTTAGGCAGCACACCTCCCTGTGCGATGGTAACGCCGGAGAGCAGCTTGTTCAGCTCCTCGTCGTTCCTGATCGCAAGTTGCAAGTGACGAGGGATTATCCTGGTTTTCTTGTTGTCTCTTGCAGCGTTGCCGGCCAACTCGAGCACCTCAGCGGCGAGGTACTCCATCACTGCGGCTAGGTACACGGGCGCACCTGCACCGACGCGCTCAGCGTAGTTGCCGTTGCGAAGAAGCCGATGAATACGTCCCACTGGAAACTGTAGACCGGCGCGATTGGAGCGTGACTTTGCCTTCCCCTTTACTTTACCACCTTTACCGCGTCCCGACATGATCTGTTTTGTTTATAAACGACACGTAAAATATAAGAAAGCGCACGGTGCGATCCGTACCGCTAGCTTGTAAAGACTGATTTTAAAAACCAACAGCGCTCAGTTTTTATATACATATAGGTAGCGTCGCTTGGTAGAGTTGTGGGTACAATAGCGAGACTCGGTCGCGCATCGCATCCATGAATGTGACAGAGACGGATAAATAATATTCGTTTATGCTTTGCTATTTTGTATGTACCTAGTTATATATTGTTTGTATGTAGGATTATGTCGGGCAGTCGGGCGGACCGGTATTATTAGAAGAAAGATGTAAAAAAAAAAAAATAACATCGTCGTCGTCGTTATTGCAACTAGCCTGAAGACGTCCGTCCACTGCTGAACTGCGTAGGCATCCCCCATGGAGCGCCACTTTGAGCGGCTGCTCGACTCCTGCATCCATCTGCTCCTGCGTCTTCCCCGGTTCGTGGTCGCCACTCTCTAGATACTTTTCTTCCCCATCGGTTGTCGGTTCTAGGAGCGATGCGAGCCTGCCCAATTGGCATTTCATTCAACAAATACAAATTATATTAAGTATTTATGTTTGTTATATATGTAACGCCATCTAGATATAATTGTCTCGTCTATTTATCAGTATGATGTTAAAAAGTTAAGTTTAGGTTAGGTGGTACCTACCTAATAATTAGCGTTTATTACACCTCGTCTCAATACTGCAGAGGGGAGGGGGTGGGACTATACTATTATACTAGCTACCTGGGGTTGGTTAAGGTTTAGATAGAGTTTGTTGTTTGAATAATTTGTTTGTCATTTTAGGAAACATTACGCACGTTTGACGGCGCGCTATGGAAGAATTTGTTAGCCCTGAAAAGGGCTTTTTGGTGCGAGACGATGAGAGTGAGAGATATCCCCTCCCATTCATTCTGCAAGCGTGGCGGTTGCAGGCGTGAAACATGATGATGCGGATGATGAATCGATCGTCTTCTCCGTGTTCGCTCCGGGGCGGACGACGGACGAGGACGACGACGAGAACACCACCACCGAACAGCACATTCACAGAGCACACACACCACACGATGTGAACGCTGCCGGTGTGAGCCGATTTTACTTCTTCGCGGTGGATGCCTTCTTGGTGGCGGCGGCCTTCGATTTGGGAGTGGCGGCTGCCCTCTTCGGTTTTGGCGCTTTCGGCTTCTTGGTGGGCGGCTTCGCGGTCTTTTTAGCTTTAGGTGCTGCTGGGCTCTTCGCTTTCGCCGGTGAGGCGGCAGCTTTCTTGGCGGCGGCGGGCTTCTTCTTAGCGGCGGCGGCCTTCTTGTCTCTCGTAGCCGCGGAGGGCTTCGACTTGGCGGGGGAGGCAGCCGCGCCGGCGGCCACCTTCCTGCCGCGCGACGTAGATGCGGATGCGGTGGCTTTCTTCGATTTCGCAGAAGCGGCGGCCGCGCTCTCCTTGGCGGAGGCGGATTTGCCGCCGGCGGTCGCTTTAGAAGATGCCGCGGGCTTCTTCGACGCAGAAGACTTCGACTCCAGCTTGAAGCTGCCCGAGGCGCCCTTGCCCTTGGTCTGTATCAGCGCGCCCGACTCGACGGCGCTCTTCAGATACTTCCTGATGAACGGTGCCAGTTTCTCAGCATCGACCTTGTACTGAGCGGCGATATACTTCTTGATTGCCTTCAGTGATGATCCGCTGCGCTCCTTCAGCTCCTTGATCGCGTTGTTCACCATTTCAGACGTCTTCGGGTGCGTCGGTTTCGCTTTCGGTTTCTTGGCACCGGTGGCGGCGGCGGACGCCTTCGGCTTCTTCGCGGGGGTCGCGGGGGCGGGAGCCTCTGCTGCTACTGCGGTGTCTGCCATTATTATTGAGGTTGTAGTTTTAGAAAAATCTTTAAACTGAAATAGTAGATAGATCGTACAACAAAATATTGTATGAAAAATTATTTGAAAAATGGGGTATCAAAATGAAACTTTACTGTAAAGAGAACACCACAGTCGAGAGACGATTTCTCGTAAGAACGCTTATGACTTTTCACTAACATCGTTCTGATTAAATTGCATTTTTATATCATTTTGATACCGCACCCTGCGCGTAGAAAGTTTTGCGTGGTCCATTTTGAACATGATCACACGTGGGAAAGTTTAGATTGCGTGAAATTGGCTCGGTTCAAGTTGTAAATCGATTTATTCCCACCACTCGTGATGGCGGATAGCTCGTGCTCTGTTTAAAATTGAATTTTCTTTATTTACCAAGTACATTGCACTCGTTTAACACGATAAATAAACGACAAAGATATCGTTTCCATTATATACAGTGAAATCAATAAAAATTTACACGTTTAAACGGTATAAAACGATCGTTATTTCGGAGCTCGTAAAACACCACGAACATTTTCCGACCAAAGATGGGATGTCTTCTATCGGGACGTGTATATTTCGCTGCACTTTGAAAACGCAACATTGATATTGTTCAAAACAAAAAAATAACCCAATAATAAAATACATTCTCCGCGTTTTATTTCATTTATACGGCCTCTTAGAATAAGCGTTTAAACACCGCGCGCGTGTACCTGCACGGGCGGGCGAGCGACGCGGCTCGGCGCGGCCCCCGATGCTGCCCTAACTTAGTAATAAACATCATACCTACATAATAATGTTAATTTTGTTAATATAGTATCTATCTAATCCCCGTTTATGTGTACGGTGCATGCACAATAAAATTGCACACGCACCACTCACAGTACAGAACCACAGATATGATCACGCGCGTGTTTAATAAAATGCGCTACATACTACTTTACCTTATAATTTTGGGTAGAGTAAGCACAGACCTAAGCTTTGTTTATTTTAAAATATGTATGTACGTTGGTAAGTATTGTGTGTGACAGAGATCCTTAGATGCATGTATTATTGTTACTTATCCGAGTTTATCGATAGTAGAGTGCGTACGCATATAAAATGTAAAAGTTGTTGTTAATAGAGAGTTTGAATATCGTGCTAGTTTTGACTGACACTATGAAACAAATTAAATGGTATTCGAAACGTATGCGGCCCTGAAAAGGGCCTTTTATGTGGTCGTTGAGAGTTAACAACAAGAGCCTTTCGACACTATATGTAACACTATGGCGGCGGCTGGTGCGTTGGTTATACACGTAATAAATACGCGTTTAACCACCGAAACCGTAAAGGGTGCGGCCTTGACGCTTCAGAGCGTACACCACATCCATAGCTGTGACAGTCTTCCTCTTGGCGTGCTCCGTGTAGGTGACGGCGTCGCGGATCACGTTCTCGAGGAACACCTTCAGCACACCTCTGGTCTCTTCGTATATCAAACCGGAGATACGCTTCACTCCGCCACGGCGCGCCAGACGACGGATGGCAGGCTTGGTAATACCCTGGATGTTATCACGAAGCACTTTCCTGTGACGCTTGGCGCCACCTTTCCCCAGACCTTTTCCTCCCTTGCCGCGACCGGTCATTTTTCAAGTTGAATGGGATGAATACGCGAACGCGACACACACAAACGATCCGTTACGTTGCCAACGGACGACTGGAAATTTTCGTTAACCGTTGATCTTCTTCTCACGCCTCCTCCCTCAGGGGGGGGGAGTGGGGAACCATTTCCAGAGCTGAGCTCTTTGCATGGGGGTTCATCCGCACCCTGTGATAACAGGGCGGTCGTTGGGGTGCGGTATTTTTACCGCGTAGTTTCCGCCTACTACGTTCTGGGCTCTTGGGTTCATGGGTTCATGGGCGGAGGTAACCGCCACAGAGTGTACGGCCCGGGCGAGTCGTCCGTGCCAGGTGAGACCCCCGGCGGACCGGGGGAGGCCCAGCAAAACGACCCAGCGACCGGGCCCCTCTATGTCGTTCCTCCGCCGTCCAGGGCATCGTCGCTGTCTTCCGCGACGAGGTCTCTTGGGAAGCCCTTTTTGTCGGGCGGCCTACGGTGGTACGGGGCGAGTCCCTTGATATGGGGCCAGGCTGAGCGGTCTGCTTTTTGGAACAATCCTGTCGCCAAGCGGCTGATGAAGGCGTCGAGTGTCTCCATCTTGAGGTCTCTTCTGATGGTTTCATTTCTGACATATCTCGGCGCCTGCAGCAGCCGCCGGAGTGTCAGAGATTGCTGCGCCCTCATGGTTTTCTTCTGCGTTTCTGAGAGAAGATTAAACCACGCCGGAGTGGCGTATGTCAGCCTGGGGCGCACATAGGTTTTGTAGAGGCCGAGTTTTACTATAGTCGAGATGTTATTGGCTTGCAGTATTGGGCTCAGAAGGTTACGCGTGGCCCTCGTCGCGCTGGTAACATTCTTCACGTGCGTCTTCATGTTAAGTAGGCTGTCCAAAGTAACTCCTAAGTACTTTGCCGTTTTGGACCACGGCACCTCCTGTCCTAGAAGTTGAAGCTCCTTTATCTTTTTAGCGTTTCCGTGGGTGGTCTTCAGGGCTTGTGTTTTGCCAACATTCACCGATAGCCTCCACCTGTCCAGCCAGTCGGGAAGGAGATTCAATGTTCGCTGCATCTTCGACGCTGCGTGCTGCGCGTTCATCGAGATGGAGATGTACGCAGCGTCGTCCGCATATAAGGCCAGTTCGACTCCTTCGCCGACTGGGATGTCGTCCGTGTACCTCGTGTACAGTATCGGTGAGAGGCAGCTGCCCTGTGGAACTCCTGCACCCACAGAACGGCACTCCGAAACTTTGCCCTCTACTTTGGCTTGGCATTTTCTGTCTCTCAGAAAAGATGCCACCACTCGTACCACTCGCTTCGGTGTTGTGGAAGTACTCATCTTGAAGATAAGGCCGTCATGCCACACACGGTCGAAGGCCTTTTCCATGTCTAGGCATACCATGACGGCCTTTTTCTTGCTGTTCTTGGCTTCTGTGAGCATGTGAATGACCCTCGTGAGCTGAAGGGTCGTACTATGCTCGCTCCTAAAACCATGTTGCTCTGCTCTGGGAGGGATGTGCGGAACTATATGAGTTAGTAAGAGCCTCTCAAATATTTTGGAAATCGCTGGTAGAAGAGTTATAGGTCTATAACTCTCCGGCTTCAAGATGTTTTTCCCCGGTTTGGGTAGCATAATAACCTGGCCTGTCTTCCAACAGGATGGAAACTCCCCGGTGCGCATGATACCATTAAAGAGTCGGGTGATTGCCGCTATCGTCTTGTACGGCAGGTATCTCAGGGCCCGGTTTGTGACGCCATCCAAACCCGGTGCCTTCTTTGGTTTTGCCTTCCTGATTACTTTTTGAACCACTCCAGGGCTGAAGGTGATAGGTTCTTCTTCTTCAGGTATGGGTGTCGTCAGGTAGGTATTTACGTGCTGTATTACCATTGCAACATGCTGAGTGTTAGTGGTCGCATTTAGCTGGAACTGTTTTCCGAGATGTTGAGCAAATATTTCGGCCCTATCTTCTGCTCGGTATCTCACGTGACCGTCTTCGTGCATAAGAGGGCGAATTGGTTCTGCCTTTTTGGTAATGAGCCTGCACAATTTGTGCATGGCGGACCAATCGTCAGCGGCATCGTCGAGCTTTTTCAGCCAGGAGTCATCGTTTAATTCTTTTAACTCAGCTTTTATCTCCTCTGCTAGCTTGTTAACTTTGGCCTTCATGGTTGGGCATCTAGTTTGCTGCCATCTCTTCCTCCAGTATCTTTTGGCAGTTATCTTCCTTCTGATTTCTGGGGGGAGGGATGGTGATCTCTGTGAGTGAATGGTCCTCTTTGATTTCGCCAGTGCATCCATCATGGTGTTTTGAATCTCTGTTGCCAGTAGATTGACATCTTCAGGTGTTGTTACAGGCCTTGTTGGGGTGCAATTTTGCATTTCTCCTGTGAAGGTGCCCCAGTTTGTGATGGTCCTTTCCGTTGTCAGTGTTGAGACTGCCATGTGCTGTAGCGTCAATAGCACTATCTGGTGGTCGGATTGGAGATTTTCCACTAATGTTTCCTGGTGGGGGACTTCTGATAATCCCTTGTAGACGATTATGTCTAGCACGTCGGGGCGATGGTTGTCATTTGCCGGGTAGTGGGTCGGTATATCTGGGCCTTGGACCGTATAACCACATTTGTCCGCGATGTCTAGTAGACGATTACCCTGTGGGTTTGAGCTGTTGCTATTCCATGCCGGGTGCTTACTGTTTAGATCCCCTGCCAGCAGAGTTGGTAGGGGACCATCCAGGATGTCCTTCAAGTCCTTTTCTTCCATAGGATTTCTAGGTGGTTTATATCCAGCGTACAGTTGAAGTGGGCCTCCATTTCTGCATATTTCCACGCCCAGTGCGTACATGGAGCTAAGCTGCAGCGCTGGCAGTGGTTGATGCACTGTTCTTCTGCGAACTAGCACTGCCAGCCCTCTATAGGATGTTCCTATTACATTTGCCTCATCCTGTCGGTATATGTGGTACCCAGGTACTTTTAGCTTATCTGCGGGGCCAAGACGTGTTTCGCTGATCAGCGCGACGTCCACATCTTGGTCCTGCAGGAGAGTCTTGAGAGGAACGGCCTTACTTCGAAGGCCGTTGGCGTTCCAATGAATGATTCTAGTTGTGGTCCTATCCATAGTTGGCCTGTATTAGGTCAGACATTCCACGCAGGATCACCGGAACTGGATCATCTCCCGATTTGAGGGCGTCTAGCACGCACTTCAGCGTCTCGAGCGCCCTCTCTATAGTTGCCAGTTTGCCTTGATCCATTTTGGCTCCTGGCTTGGCAGTTGTTGCTGGCGGCTTTTTCTTCGGCGCCTCCTCGTGGGTTGTCACCGGAGTCGGCTTGGCTGCTACTACCTTCTTGGATTGTGCCTTGGGTGGTTCCGCGCAGCCCTTCCCTTTTGCCGTTCTATGGGTGGGCATGTTGGCTGGAGCCATTAGTGAGCTCGGGGCGTGGTCCTCCACGTCCTTCCTCCCTTTGGTCCTTTTCTCCTTAGTTTCATCGGAGGTGGGAGCGGTTAGGGCTACCGTTCCTGCTCTTTTGTTCCGCACCTCCCGGATCATCACTGGGCATTTCCTATTATTTGCGGGGTGCGGACCCCCGCAATTAGCGCATGTCGCTGGCTCGCTCAGTGGTCTTGGGCAGTCTCTAGCGATATGCTCGCCACCGCATCTGACACAAGCCAGTTTCCTATGGCAGCAGTGCGATGAGTGCCTGAATTGTTGACACCGGTGGCACTGCGCCGGTCCCTTTTTCCCCCTCCAGGCCTCAATTTTTATTCCTGGCGCGCACAGCAGCTCATCCACCTCGTAGATGGCGGGAGTGAGGTCAGGGGTTTTCTTCAAAATGGCGAAGAATAAGCATCCTGGCCTGCCTTTCCGCGCTCTTATGCGGCGGACATACTCTGCTTGGAATCCCAAATTACGCAGCTCCGCCTTGACCTCCTCGGGGTCTGTGTTGGCCATCAGGCCTCTGATAGCTATCTTCACATCCTTTTCTTGTGGGAGCGAGTATGAGAACCATGATAACTTAGGCTCTAACGCCGAGAGGTATCGCTGGACTATGCGGTACTCCTCTTCATCGGCTGGCGTAAAGCGAACCCCTTTCCCAAAGGGGCGCGCGTTTGGGGCTCTCCCGATTTTCCCTTTTAGCTCCCGGAAGTGAGTAGTCCATTCCGGGAGTTCCTCCACTACTAATGGCGGGTATTTAGATTTCTTGTCTTTTTTGCCCTCGGTGACCGCGCTAGGGGCTGGGGTCTCCAGGACAGGAACGGCCTGCCCCTTCTGGGCGTCCTGGTTCTGGGAAGGTATAGTTGCCTTCTTCGTTCCTGTGATCAAGCCAGAGGTCCCTGAGGTACTAGGCTTGCTGGTCGCGGCTGCGGCATAACTGCGGCGTTGTGTTACTCTCTGCGCTTTGGGTTCTTCCTCCAGGCGACCCTTCCAGGCAGATTCGGGGCATACTACCTTCGACGTTCCCATTTCGTCGGGATCTTCTGGGCTCCTTTCGCTACGGGTACGGCGTTTTGGGCCCTCTCTAGCCTCCATTGCCATCCCGTAGGCCTCTTCGTCCTCCTGCAATTCTAGGAGGCGCTCGTTGTCCCGCAGTATCCTAGCGTAATTGGCCAGGAAGGATTTCGGGAACCTTCCCGTCGCTTTTAGGTGCGCGAGTATCAGTGTGTCCCTTTCGAGGCGGCCCCGAGGTGAGAGGCCTTCCTCACTTAGGTCCGGCGACATCGGTGAGTCCGGGATATCCGAGTGCGCGACGCGACGCGTGTCTGACCTAGCGGAGAGGTCGACATACGACGGTGACGCCGAGACCGGCCTGTTAGCGCGCGCGGCGGCGAATACAGGCGGTACTCGAGGCATCAACGCGGGCGATCTGGCTCCAGCCTCGGAGGCGAGCTCGGCGGCGGCGGTGTCGGCGGCGGCCCTGAACAGCGCCTCCCGCGCCTCCAGTGATAGCGCGGGGCGCGGGGGGGGCTCGGACTGCTCAACCGCAACGGTGCGGGGGCGACCGGCTTCGACAGGGTGCGACGCGCCAACATGGACGTCAGCGTGCGTCACTCCCTTCGCGTACGGTAGGCCACTGCGGGGGGCAGCGCGGGGGGCGCGGGGGGCATCTTCTTCTTCGGATGATGAGGAGAATGATCCTCTCAGGGCAGGCTTTGAGCACGGCACTGAGAACGAGTGCGCACCCAAACTATCGCCCGAGTCGGATCGGTCTCCTCCCTCCGTCTTCGATCTTCTGGTTTCAACAGCGGGTTTTTGGCCCTGAAAAGGGCCGGTTGGTGGTGCCATAAGGCGCCGGGGACGTGCTCCTCGCGATCGGTTGGGTAATATTTACCCAGGCCATCAAGCGGACTAAGCTATCCCCGTCACGCACGAGTGCGCGAGCGCAACTCTGGCACGTTTGCAAAGGAAACGCGCTCTGAGTTTGCGAAAGTAGTTTTCCGATCCGTACGACTTCTTCTCACGACGATCACGTAGCAACTCCTCGGTGTATCGAAAATTTTTACGTTCTCTTTATATTTATATAGTAACGCGGGCAGCTTTAAAAACGACGTAGGATCTCTCGCTCGCTCACACACGCTCGCCACCTAGCAGCTTATAGCAGTTAATAATGTAGGTAGAGTTTGAAACTAATATTATTTATTATTTATAATGAAATGATAGGCTGGTTAGTAATTGTTCATATTTTATAAATGCCAGTATCAATCAATGTAGGTACGTACACTATACATACTTTACTGAGCACCTTACCAAGTTGTGTTTTTATTATAATTACTTGGGTATGTAATTATTAGGCAAGAAGTGTCCCTCTATCCTATCCTGTACTGTACAGACTCAAGAGTGCACTCCATATTGTAAGTACATATTATAATTAAGTTGATTGTAAAGCTAGCTTGAATTGTATGCGCATAGAGTCACAAAAAGAAACATAATATTTGATTGTAATAAATCAATTATTGTTTGAAACATATTGTGGCCCTGAAAAGGGCCTTTTGTTTGTGTGCGCGTTTTGATGAAGCGCTCCATTCACCACCTCCTCACTTGGAGCTGGTGTATTTGGTGACCGCCTTGGTGCCCTCGCTCACCGCGTGCTTAGCCAACTCGCCGGGCAGCAGCAGCCTAACGGAAGTCTGCACCTCCCTCGACGTGATGGTCGATCGCTTGTTGTAGTGCGCCAGACGGGAAGCCTCAGCTGCGATGCGCTCGAAGATGTCGTTCACGAACGAGTTCATGATGGACATCGCCTTGCTGGAGATACCGGTGTCAGGATGCACCTGCTTGAGCACCTTGTAGATGTAGATGGCGTAGCTCTCCTTCCTCTTGTGCTTCTTCTTTCTCTTGTCAGTCTTCGAGATGTTCTTCTGGGCTTTGCCAGATTTCTTGGCGGCCTTTCCACTAGTCTTAGGCGGCATCGTCAACAAACAAACTGTTAGTTACGAGATTTAAACAAACTTAATCACAGATCTAACTATGCGAGCGCGCCTGTACGTAACCGGCACGTTCGACAGTCTCGGAATGAATAAGTTGGAACGGAATAAAAATTCGACTTTTATTAACGGCGCGCTTTTACGCTCTCGCATGCGGCCATCAGATATCAGGTAGCGTTCAACCAATGGCGGCGTTAGCTGTAGTTAGAGCGAGCCAGCGCGTTGCGCTCGCTCTCTCGGAGCCCAATGAGTCAATAAAATTCAATAATAATAATAATAATAATAACAGTTACAGGAATTTTGTTTATACCTAAATCCTCAGGTAGCTCTGATGACTTTACCTACCTATTTAATTAACTATGTAAGTGCTCTCCATTTCTCGCTTACTAGAATATATCAGTTTGCAGCAGCAGCAGCAGCAGTGAGTGTTTAAGATAAAAGAGAAAAAAAAAAAAAAAAAATCTCACGGTTCAGTAAATTTTGTGATTACAAATCAAAACAAGATTGAAAAAAAAAAAAAAAAAAAAAAAAATTAATGCAACCTACCGAAATAAATAAAATACTCGTTAGTTAGGTAATTAATAAAACCTTATCAATCTATCCATACAACCAACCAACCCCGACAATTAAGCATTTTTATTAATAACCACTCGTGTATTAATTTTTGTGATTACGAAGCAAAACAAGATTGAAAAGACAAAAAAAAAAATTAATGCAACCTACCGAAAAAAAAAATCTCATTAGGTAGTTAATAAAACTTTATCAATCAATCAACCCCGACAATTAAGCATTTTCATTAATAATAATCACTCGGGTGTAGTTAAATGTACACGTACACGTAAACAGTACGTCATACACGTATAGAGTAGAGTAGAGTTAGATTTGTTGTTCATCTCGTCTCAATGAAACATAAATATAAGATACTTTATATTATGGAAACATGTTGTGGCCCTGAAAAGGGCCTTTTTGTTTTATGTCGCGTGCTCGATGGGTGGGTGGGTGTGCCGCCGCAACACGCATACAACACTGCGGATGCAGCAGTCCGCGCGCACCGCACCTCCACACAGTATAGCAAAGCAGCTAGATGATTTTAAGCCTTCTTCTCGGTCTTCTTGGGCAGTAGCACCGCTTGGATGTTAGGCAGCACACCTCCCTGTGCGATGGTAACGCCGGAGAGCAGCTTGTTCAGCTCCTCGTCGTTCCTGATCGCAAGTTGCAAGTGACGAGGGATTATCCTGGTTTTCTTGTTGTCTCTTGCAGCGTTGCCGGCCAACTCGAGCACCTCAGCGGCGAGGTACTCCATCACTGCGGCTAGGTACACGGGCGCACCTGCACCGACGCGCTCAGCGTAGTTGCCGTTGCGAAGAAGCCGATGAATACGTCCCACTGGAAACTGTAGACCGGCGCGATTGGAGCGTGACTTTGCCTTCCCCTTTACTTTACCACCTTTACCGCGTCCCGACATGATCTGTTTTGTTTATAAACGACACGTAAAATATAAGAAAGCGCACGGTGCGATCCGTACCGCTAGCTTGTAAAGACTGATTTTAAAAACCAACAGCGCTCAGTTTTTATATACATATAGGTAGCGTCGCTTGGTAGAGTTGTGGGTACAATAGCGAGACTCGGTCGCGCATCGCATCCATGAATGTGACAGAGACGGATAAATAAATAATATTCGTTTATGCTTTGCTATTTTGTATGTACCTAGTTATATATTGTTTGTATGTAGGATTATGTCGGGCAGTCGGGCGGACCGGTATTATTAGAAGAAAGATGTAAAAAAAAAAAAATAACATCGTCGTCGTCGTTATTGCAACTAGCCTGAAGACGTCCGTCCACTGCTGAACTGCGTAGGCATCCCCCATGGAGCGCCACTTTGAGCGGCTGCTCGACTCCTGCATCCATCTGCTCCTGCGTCTTCCCCGGTTCGTGGTCGCCACTCTCTAGATACTTTTCTTCCCCATCGGTTGTCGGTTCTAGGAGCGATGCGAGCCTGCCCAATTGGCATTTCATTCAACAAATACAAATTATATTAAGTATTTATGTTTGTTATATATGTAACGCCATCTAGATATAATTGTCTCGTCTATTTATCAGTATGATGTTAAAAAGTTAAGTTTAGGTTAGGTGGTACCTACCTAATAATTAGCGTTTATTACACCTCGTCTCAATACTGCAGAGGGGAGGGGGTGGGACTATACTATTATACTAGCTACCTGGGGTTGGTTAAGGTTTAGATAGAGTTTGTTGTTTGAATAATTTGTTTGTCATTTTAGGAAACATTACGCACGTTTGACGGCGCGCTATGGAAGAATTTGTTAGCCCTGAAAAGGGCTTTTTGGTGCGAGACGATGAGAGTGAGAGATATCCCCTCCCATTCATTCTGCAAGCGTGGCGGTTGCAGGCGTTAAACATGATGATGCGGATGATGAATCGATCGTCTTCTCCGTGTTCGCTCCGGGGCGGACGACGGACGAGGACGACGACGAGAACACCACCACCGAACAGCACATTCACAGAGCACACACACCACACGATGTGAACGCTGCCGGTGTGAGCCGATTTTACTTCTTCGCGGTGGATGCCTTCTTGGTGGCGGCGGCCTTCGATTTGGGAGTGGCGGCTGCCCTCTTCGGTTTTGGCGCTTTCGGCTTCTTGGTGGGCGGCTTCGCGGTCTTTTTAGCTTTAGGTGCTGCTGGGCTCTTCGCTTTCGCCGGTGAGGCGGCAGCTTTCTTGGCGGCGGCGGCGGGCTTCTTCTTAGCGGCGGCGGCCTTCTTGTCTCTCGTAGCCGCGGAGGGCTTCGACTTGGCGGGGGAGGCAGCCGCGCCGGCGGCCACCTTCCTGCCGCGCGACGTAGATGCGGATGCGGTGGCTTTCTTCGATTTCGCAGAAGCGGCGGCCGCGCTCTCCTTGGCGGAGGCGGATTTGCCGCCGGCGGTCGCTTTAGAAGATGCCGCGGGCTTCTTCGACGCAGAAGACTTCGACTCCAGCTTGAAGCTGCCCGAGGCGCCCTTGCCCTTGGTCTGTATCAGCGCGCCCGACTCGACGGCGCTCTTCAGATACTTCCTGATGAACGGTGCCAGTTTCTCAGCATCGACCTTGTACTGAGCGGCGATATACTTCTTGATTGCCTTCAGTGATGATCCGCTGCGCTCCTTCAGCTCCTTGATCGCGTTGTTCACCATTTCAGACGTCTTCGGGTGCGTCGGTTTCGCTTTCGGTTTCTTGGCACCGGTGGCGGCGGCGGACGCCTTCGGCTTCTTCGCGGGGGTCGCGGGGGCGGGAGCCTCTGCTGCTACTGCGGTGTCTGCCATTATTATTGAGGTTGTAGTTTTAGAAAAATCTTTAAACTGAAATAGTAGATAGATCGTACAACAAAATATTGTATGAAAAATTATTTGAAAAATGGGGTATCAAAATGAAACTTTACTGTAAAGAGAACACCACAGTCGAGAGACGATTTCTCGTAAGAACGCTTATGACTTTTCACTAACATCGTTCTGATTAAATTGCATTTTTATATCATTTTGATACCGCACCCTGCGCGTAGAAAGTTTTGCGTGGTCCATTTTGAACATGATCACACGTGGGAAAGTTTAGATTGCGTGAAATTGGCTCGGTTCAAGTTGTAAATCGATTTATTCCCACCACTCGTGATGGCGGATAGCTCGTGCTCTGTTTAAAATTGAATTTTCTTTATTTACCAAGTACATTGCACTCGTTTAACACGATAAATAAACGACAAAGATATCGTTTCCATTATATACAGTGAAATCAATAAAAATTTACACGTTTAAACGGTATAAAACGATCGTTATTTCGGAGCTCGTAAAACACCACGAACATTTTCCGACCAAAGATGGGATGTCTTCTATCGGGACGTGTATATTTCGCTGCACTTTGAAAACGCAACATTGATATTGTTCAAAACAAAAAAATAACCCAATAATAAAATACATTCTCCGCGTTTTATTTCATTTATACGGCCTCTTAGAATAAGCGTTTAAACACCGCGCGCGTGTACCTGCACGGGCGGGCGAGCGACGCGGCTCGGCGCGGCCCCCGATGCTGCCCTAACTTAGTAATAAACATCATACCTACATAATAATGTTAATTTTGTTAATATAGTATCTATCTAATCCCCGTTTATGTGTACGGTGCATGCACAATAAAATTGCACACGCACCACTCACAGTACAGAACCACAGATATGATCACGCGCGTGTTTAATAAAATGCGCTACATACTACTTTACCTTATAATTTTGGGTAGAGTAAGCACAGACCTAAGCTTTGTTTATTTTAAAATATGTATGTACGTTGGTAAGTATTGTGTGTGACAGAGATCCTTAGATGCATGTATTATTGTTACTTATCCGAGTTTATCGATAGTAGAGTGCGTACGCATATAAAATGTAAAAGTTGTTGTTAATAGAGAGTTTGAATATCGTGCTAGTTTTGACTGACACTATGAAACAAATTAAATGGTATTCGAAACGTATGCGGCCCTGAAAAGGGCCTTTTATGTGGTCGTTGAGAGTTAACAACAAGAGCCTTTCGACACTATATGTAACACTATGGCGGCGGCTGGTGCGTTGGTTATACACGTAATAAATACGCGTTTAACCACCGAAACCGTAAAGGGTGCGGCCTTGACGCTTCAGAGCGTACACCACATCCATAGCTGTGACAGTCTTCCTCTTGGCGTGCTCCGTGTAGGTGACGGCGTCGCGGATCACGTTCTCGAGGAACACCTTCAGCACACCTCTGGTCTCTTCGTATATCAAACCGGAGATACGCTTCACTCCGCCACGGCGCGCCAGACGACGGATGGCAGGCTTGGTAATACCCTGGATGTTATCACGAAGCACTTTCCTGTGACGCTTGGCGCCACCTTTCCCCAGACCTTTTCCTCCCTTGCCGCGACCGGTCATTTTTCAAGTTGAATGGGATGAATACGCGAACGCGACACACACAAACGATCCGTTACGTTGCCAACGGACGACTGGAAATTTTCGTTAACATCACTTCTGCTTTATATTTATACAAAAACGTCGGGTAACGCGTTGAGCGATAAACTTTGTTTGAGATAGAGCGAGATCGAAGAAGTCAGGCAGCCTGCAGGGTGTGCGGGGAGGGTAATTCGATTTACACGTCATAAAATATATATACAATATTTTATACCAAAAAAAAAACAAAAATGGATTTAAAATAAAATAAAAAAATTTTAGATAATAATCTCTACTGAATAATATACTCTACTCTCTATGTTTATGTTGGTAGTACTAGGGTATAGCCAGAGCCAGAATATTATCAAATTTATCATTATCTATGTAAATGTATGTATGTAATCTGTTCTATATTAAATAAAATACTTTTTAAATGAAAGATGAGAGAGTGAGAGAAAAAGAAAAAAAAAAAAAAAAAAAACTGTTCCATTCAGTCTGATTATTATTATTATTTTATATATATTACGAATAGCAGTTTTAGTTCAATGGATTCTAATATGTAAAGTAATTATGTTCTCTCCTAACGAGAAAATGCTCGTTGTTGTGTGTAAGAGAGTTTGATTTATGTATGCGTGCGATAGTACACTAAATGAAACTATAAAGATTTTTACAATCATTGAAACATATGTGTGGCCCTGAAAAGGGCCTTTTTGTATGTAAATCGAGGAGGAGGTGGTGAACAACTCTGAACAGCACACACACACGAATGTGGCGGACGGAACGGAGCGCGCTACCAGCCGGCCAATAAACAATTAGCCGTTTGATTTTAAGCGCGCTCACCTCTGATCCTGCGTGCGAGCTGGATGTCCTTAGGCATGATGGTGACGCGCTTCGCGTGTATCGCGCACAGGTTGGTGTCCTCGAAGAGGCCGACAAGGTACGCCTCGCTGGCCTCCTGAAGAGCCATCACCGCGGAGCTCTGGAACCTGAGGTCGGTCTTGAAGTCCTGGGCGATCTCACGCACCAGACGTTGGAACGGAAGCTTGCGGATCAACAACTCTGTGCTCTTCTGGTAGCGACGGATCTCGCGGAGAGCCACGGTGCCGGGACGGTAACGATGGGGTTTCTTCACTCCTCCGGTGGCCGGTGCGCTCTTGCGCGCCGCTTTGGTGGCGAGCTGTTTCCTTGGCGCCTTACCACCGGTTGATTTACGAGCGGTCTGCTTAGTACGAGCCATGTTTACTTTCTTCGTACACTAAATAACTACTGTTGAAACTGCGACTGAAGTTTTATGTAACAAACAACACCAACCACACGTACGCACTGTGAGAGTCGGAGAGCACGAATGGTGTATCGAAAATTTTTACGTTCTCTTTATATTTATATAGTAACGCGGGCAGCTTTAAAAACGACGTAGGATCTCTCGCTCGCTCACACACGCTCGCCACCTAGCAGCTTATAGCAGTTAATAATGTAGGTAGAGTTTGAAACTAATATTATTTATTATTTATAATGAAATGATAGGCTGGTTAGTAATTGTTCATATTTTATAAATGCCAGTATCAATCAATGTAGGTACGTACACTATACATACTTTACTGAGCACCTTACCAAGTTGTGTTTTTATTATAATTACTTGGGTATGTAATTATTAGGCAAGAAGTGTCCCTCTATCCTATCCTGTACTGTACAGACTCAAGAGTGCACTCCATATTGTAAGTACATATTATAATTAAGTTGATTGTAAAGCTAGCTTGAATTGTATGCGCATAGAGTCACAAAAAGAAACATAATATTTGATTGTAATAAATCAATTATTGTTTGAAACATATTGTGGCCCTGAAAAGGGCCTTTTGTTTGTGTGCGCGTTTTGATGAAGCGCTCCATTCACCACCTCCTCACTTGGAGCTGGTGTATTTGGTGACCGCCTTGGTGCCCTCGCTCACCGCGTGCTTAGCCAACTCGCCGGGCAGCAGCAGCCTAACGGAAGTCTGCACCTCCCTCGACGTGATGGTCGATCGCTTGTTGTAGTGCGCCAGACGGGAAGCCTCAGCTGCGATGCGCTCGAAGATGTCGTTCACGAACGAGTTCATGATGGACATCGCCTTGCTGGAGATACCGGTGTCAGGATGCACCTGCTTGAGCACCTTGTAGATGTAGATGGCGTAGCTCTCCTTCCTCTTGTGCTTCTTCTTTCTCTTGTCAGTCTTCGAGATGTTCTTCTGGGCTTTGCCAGATTTCTTGGCGGCCTTTCCACTAGTCTTAGGCGGCATCGTCAACAAACAAACTGTTAGTTACGAGATTTAAACAAACTTAATCACAGATCTAACTATGCGAGCGCGCCTGTACGTAACCGGCACGTTCGACAGTCTCGGAATGAATAAGTTGGAACGGAATAAAAATTCGACTTTTATTAACGGCGCGCTTTTACGCTCTCGCATGCGGCCATCAGATATCAGGTAGCGTTCAACCAATGGCGGCGTTAGCTGTAGTTAGAGCGAGCCAGCGCGTTGCGCTCGCTCTCTCGGAGCCCAATGAGTCAATAAAATTCAATAATAATAATAATAATAATAACAGTTACAGGAATTTTGTTTATACCTAAATCCTCAGGTAGCTCTGATGACTTTACCTACCTATTTAATTAACTATGTAAGTGCTCTCCATTTCTCGCTTACTAGAATATATCAGTTTGCAGCAGCAGCAGCAGCA
Source organism: Ennomos quercinarius (assembly GCA_910589525.2). Lineage (NCBI taxonomy): Eukaryota > Metazoa > Arthropoda > Insecta > Lepidoptera > Geometridae > Ennomos > Ennomos quercinarius. The sequence goes on from OU342515.1 coordinate 5,847,963, forward strand.
GTGAGTGTTTAAGATAAAAGAGAAAAAAAAAAAAAAAAAATCTCACGGTTCAGTAAATTTTGTGATTACAAATCAAAACAAGATTGAAAAAAAAAAAAAAAAAAAAAAAAAATTAATGCAACCTACCGAAATAAATAAAATACTCGTTAGTTAGGTAATTAATAAAACCTTATCAATCTATCCATACAACCAACCAACCCCGACAATTAAGCATTTTTATTAATAACCACTCGTGTATTAATTTTTGTGATTACGAAGCAAAACAAGATTGAAAAGACAAAAAAAAAAATTAATGCAACCTACCGAAAAAAAAAATCTCATTAGGTAGTTAATAAAACTTTATCAATCAATCAACCCCGACAATTAAGCATTTTCATTAATAATAATCACTCGGGTGTAGTTAAATGTACACGTACACGTAAACAGTACGTCATACACGTATAGAGTAGAGTAGAGTTAGATTTGTTGTTCATCTCGTCTCAATGAAACATAAATATAAGATACTTTATATTATGGAAACATGTTGTGGCCCTGAAAAGGGCCTTTTTGTTTTATGTCGCGTGCTCGATGGGTGGGTGGGTGTGCCGCCGCAACACGCATACAACACTGCGGATGCAGCAGTCCGCGCGCACCGCACCTCCACACAGTATAGCAAAGCAGCTAGATGATTTTAAGCCTTCTTCTCGGTCTTCTTGGGCAGTAGCACCGCTTGGATGTTAGGCAGCACACCTCCCTGTGCGATGGTAACGCCGGAGAGCAGCTTGTTCAGCTCCTCGTCGTTCCTGATCGCAAGTTGCAAGTGACGAGGGATTATCCTGGTTTTCTTGTTGTCTCTTGCAGCGTTGCCGGCCAACTCGAGCACCTCAGCGGCGAGGTACTCCATCACTGCGGCTAGGTACACGGGCGCACCTGCACCGACGCGCTCAGCGTAGTTGCCGTTGCGAAGAAGCCGATGAATACGTCCCACTGGAAACTGTAGACCGGCGCGATTGGAGCGTGACTTTGCCTTCCCCTTTACTTTACCACCTTTACCGCGTCCCGACATGATCTGTTTTGTTTATAAACGACACGTAAAATATAAGAAAGCGCACGGTGCGATCCGTACCGCTAGCTTGTAAAGACTGATTTTAAAAACCAACAGCGCTCAGTTTTTATATACATATAGGTAGCGTCGCTTGGTAGAGTTGTGGGTACAATAGCGAGACTCGGTCGCGCATCGCATCCATGAATGTGACAGAGACGGATAAATAAATAATATTCGTTTATGCTTTGCTATTTTGTATGTACCTAGTTATATATTGTTTGTATGTAGGATTATGTCGGGCAGTCGGGCGGACCGGTATTATTAGAAGAAAGATGTAAAAAAAAAAAAATAACATCGTCGTCGTCGTTATTGCAACTAGCCTGAAGACGTCCGTCCACTGCTGAACTGCGTAGGCATCCCCCATGGAGCGCCACTTTGAGCGGCTGCTCGACTCCTGCATCCATCTGCTCCTGCGTCTTCCCCGGTTCGTGGTCGCCACTCTCTAGATACTTTTCTTCCCCATCGGTTGTCGGTTCTAGGAGCGATGCGAGCCTGCCCAATTGGCATTTCATTCAACAAATACAAATTATATTAAGTATTTATGTTTGTTATATATGTAACGCCATCTAGATATAATTGTCTCGTCTATTTATCAGTATGATGTTAAAAAGTTAAGTTTAGGTTAGGTGGTACCTACCTAATAATTAGCGTTTATTACACCTCGTCTCAATACTGCAGAGGGGAGGGGGTGGGACTATACTATTATACTAGCTACCTGGGGTTGGTTAAGGTTTAGATAGAGTTTGTTGTTTGAATAATTTGTTTGTCATTTTAGGAAACATTACGCACGTTTGACGGCGCGCTATGGAAGAATTTGTTAGCCCTGAAAAGGGCTTTTTGGTGCGAGACGATGAGAGTGAGAGATATCCCCTCCCATTCATTCTGCAAGCGTGGCGGTTGCAGGCGTTAAACATGATGATGCGGATGATGAATCGATCGTCTTCTCCGTGTTCGCTCCGGGGCGGACGACGGACGAGGACGACGACGAGAACACCACCACCGAACAGCACATTCACAGAGCACACACACCACACGATGTGAACGCTGCCGGTGTGAGCCGATTTTACTTCTTCGCGGTGGATGCCTTCTTGGTGGCGGCGGCCTTCGATTTGGGAGTGGCGGCTGCCCTCTTCGGTTTTGGCGCTTTCGGCTTCTTGGTGGGCGGCTTCGCGGTCTTTTTAGCTTTAGGTGCTGCTGGGCTCTTCGCTTTCGCCGGTGAGGCGGCAGCTTTCTTGGCGGCGGCGGCGGGCTTCTTCTTAGCGGCGGCGGCCTTCTTGTCTCTCGTAGCCGCGGAGGGCTTCGACTTGGCGGGGGAGGCAGCCGCGCCGGCGGCCACCTTCCTGCCGCGCGACGTAGATGCGGATGCGGTGGCTTTCTTCGATTTCGCAGAAGCGGCGGCCGCGCTCTCCTTGGCGGAGGCGGATTTGCCGCCGGCGGTCGCTTTAGAAGATGCCGCGGGCTTCTTCGACGCAGAAGACTTCGACTCCAGCTTGAAGCTGCCCGAGGCGCCCTTGCCCTTGGTCTGTATCAGCGCGCCCGACTCGACGGCGCTCTTCAGATACTTCCTGATGAACGGTGCCAGTTTCTCAGCATCGACCTTGTACTGAGCGGCGATATACTTCTTGATTGCCTTCAGTGATGATCCGCTGCGCTCCTTCAGCTCCTTGATCGCGTTGTTCACCATTTCAGACGTCTTCGGGTGCGTCGGTTTCGCTTTCGGTTTCTTGGCACCGGTGGCGGCGGCGGACGCCTTCGGCTTCTTCGCGGGGGTCGCGGGGGCGGGAGCCTCTGCTGCTACTGCGGTGTCTGCCATTATTATTGAGGTTGTAGTTTTAGAAAAATCTTTAAACTGAAATAGTAGATAGATCGTACAACAAAATATTGTATGAAAAATTATTTGAAAAATGGGGTATCAAAATGAAACTTTACTGTAAAGAGAACACCACAGTCGAGAGACGATTTCTCGTAAGAACGCTTATGACTTTTCACTAACATCGTTCTGATTAAATTGCATTTTTATATCATTTTGATACCGCACCCTGCGCGTAGAAAGTTTTGCGTGGTCCATTTTGAACATGATCACACGTGGGAAAGTTTAGATTGCGTGAAATTGGCTCGGTTCAAGTTGTAAATCGATTTATTCCCACCACTCGTGATGGCGGATAGCTCGTGCTCTGTTTAAAATTGAATTTTCTTTATTTACCAAGTACATTGCACTCGTTTAACACGATAAATAAACGACAAAGATATCGTTTCCATTATATACAGTGAAATCAATAAAAATTTACACGTTTAAACGGTATAAAACGATCGTTATTTCGGAGCTCGTAAAACACCACGAACATTTTCCGACCAAAGATGGGATGTCTTCTATCGGGACGTGTATATTTCGCTGCACTTTGAAAACGCAACATTGATATTGTTCAAAACAAAAAAATAACCCAATAATAAAATACATTCTCCGCGTTTTATTTCATTTATACGGCCTCTTAGAATAAGCGTTTAAACACCGCGCGCGTGTACCTGCACGGGCGGGCGAGCGACGCGGCTCGGCGCGGCCCCCGATGCTGCCCTAACTTAGTAATAAACATCATACCTACATAATAATGTTAATTTTGTTAATATAGTATCTATCTAATCCCCGTTTATGTGTACGGTGCATGCACAATAAAATTGCACACGCACCACTCACAGTACAGAACCACAGATATGATCACGCGCGTGTTTAATAAAATGCGCTACATACTACTTTACCTTATAATTTTGGGTAGAGTAAGCACAGACCTAAGCTTTGTTTATTTTAAAATATGTATGTACGTTGGTAAGTATTGTGTGTGACAGAGATCCTTAGATGCATGTATTATTGTTACTTATCCGAGTTTATCGATAGTAGAGTGCGTACGCATATAAAATGTAAAAGTTGTTGTTAATAGAGAGTTTGAATATCGTGCTAGTTTTGACTGACACTATGAAACAAATTAAATGGTATTCGAAACGTATGCGGCCCTGAAAAGGGCCTTTTATGTGGTCGTTGAGAGTTAACAACAAGAGCCTTTCGACACTATATGTAACACTATGGCGGCGGCTGGTGCGTTGGTTATACACGTAATAAATACGCGTTTAACCACCGAAACCGTAAAGGGTGCGGCCTTGACGCTTCAGAGCGTACACCACATCCATAGCTGTGACAGTCTTCCTCTTGGCGTGCTCCGTGTAGGTGACGGCGTCGCGGATCACGTTCTCGAGGAACACCTTCAGCACACCTCTGGTCTCTTCGTATATCAAACCGGAGATACGCTTCACTCCGCCACGGCGCGCCAGACGACGGATGGCAGGCTTGGTAATACCCTGGATGTTATCACGAAGCACTTTCCTGTGACGCTTGGCGCCACCTTTCCCCAGACCTTTTCCTCCCTTGCCGCGACCGGTCATTTTTCAAGTTGAATGGGATGAATACGCGAACGCGACACACACAAACGATCCGTTACGTTGCCAACGGACGACTGGAAATTTTCGTTAACCGTTGATCTTCTTCTCACGCCTCCTCCCTCAGGGGGGGGGGGGAGTGGGGAACCATTTCCAGAGCTGAGCTCTTTGCATGGGGGGTTCATCCGCACCCTGTGATAACAGGGTGGTCGTTGGGGTGCGGTATTTACCGCGTAGTTTCCGCCTACTGGGTTCTGGGCTCTTGGGTTCATGGGTTCACGGGCGGAGGTAACCGCCACAGAGTGTACGGCCCGGGCGAGTCGTCCGTGCCAGGTGAGACCCCCGGCGGACCGGGGGAGGCCCAGCAAAACGACCCAGCGACCGGGCCCCTCTATGTCGTTCCTCCGCCGTCCGGGGCATCGTCGCTGTCTTCCGCGACGAGGTCTCTTGGGAAGCCCTTTTTGTCGGGCGGCCTACGGTGGTACGGGGCGAGTCCCTTGATATGGGGCCAGGCTGAGCGGTCTGCTTTTTTGAACAATCCTGCCGCCAAGCGGCTGATGAAGGCGTCGAGTGTCTCCATCTTGAGGTCTCTTCTGATAGTTTCATTTCTGACATATCTCGGCGCCTGCAGCAGCCGCCGGAGTGTCAGAGATTGCTGCGCCCTCATGGTTTTCTTCTGCGTTTCTGAGAGAAGATTAAACCACGCCGGAGTGGCGTATGTCAGCCTGGGGCGCACATAGGTTTTGTAGAGGCCGAGTTTTACTTTAGTCGAGATGCTGTTGGCTTGCAGTATTGGGCTCAGAAGGTTACGCGTGGCCCTCGTCGCGCTGGTAACATTCTTCACGTGCGTCTTCATGTTAAGTAGGCTGTCCAAAGTAACTCCTAAGTACTTTGCCGTTTTGGACCACGGCACCTCCTGTCCTAGAAGTTGAAGCTCCTTTATCTTTTTAGCGTTTCCGTGGGTGGTCTTCAGGGCTTGTGTTTTGCCAACATTCACCGATAGCATCCACCTGTCCAGCCAGTCGGGAAGGAGATTCAATGTTCGCTGCATCTTCGACGCTGCGTGCTGCGCGTTCATCGAGATGGATATGTACGCAGCGTCGTCCGCATATAAGGCCAGTTCGACTCCTTCGCCGACTGGGATGTCGTCTGTGTATCTTGTGTACAGTATCGGTGAGAGGCAGCTGCCCTGTGGAACTCCTGCACCCACAGAACGGCACTCCGAAACTTTGCCCTCTACTTTGGCTTGGCATTTTCTGTCTCTCAGAAAAGATGCCACCACTCGTACCACTCGCTTCGGTGTTGTGGAAGTACTCATCTTGAAGATAAGGCCGTCATGCCACACACGGTCGAAGGCCTTTTCCATGTCTAGGCATACCATGACGGCCTTTTTCTTGCTATTCTTGGCTTCTGTGAGCATGTGAATGACCCTCGTGAGCTGAAGGGTCGTGCTATGCTCGCTCCTAAAACCATGTTGCTCTGCTCTGGGAGGGATGTGCGGAACTATATGAGTTAGTAAGAGCCTCTCAAATATTTTGGAAATCGCTGGTAGAAGAGTGATAGGTCTATAACTCTCCGGCTTCAAGATGTTTTTCCCCGGTTTGGGTAGCATAATAACCTGGCCTGTCTTCCAACAGGATGGAAACTCCCCGGTGCGCATGATACCATTAAAGAGTCGGGTGATTGCCGCTATCGTCTTGTACGGCAGGTATCTCAGGGCCCGGTTTGTGACGCCATCCAAACCCGGTGCCTTCTTTGGTTTTGCCTTCCTGATTACTTTTTGAACCACTCCAGGGCTGAAGGTGATAGGTTCTTCTTCTTCAGGTATGGGTGTCGTCAGGTAGGTATTTACGTGCTGTTTTACCATTGCAACATGCTGAGTGTTAGTGGTCGCATTTAGCTGGAACTGTTTTCCGAGATGTTGAGCAAATATTTCGGCCCTATCTTCTGCTCGGTATCTCACGTGACCGTCTTCGTGCATAAGAGGGCGAATTGGTTCTGCCTTTTTGGTAATGAGCCTGCACAATTTGTGCATGGCGGACCAATCGTCAGCGGCATCGTCGAGCTTTTTCAGCCAGGAGTCATCGTTTAATTCTTTTAACTCAGCTTTTATCTCCTCTGCTAGCTTGTTAACTTTGGCCTTCATGGTTGGGCATCTAGTTTGCTGCCATCTCTTCCTCCAGTATCTTTTGGCAGTTATCTTCCTTCTGATTTCTGGGGGGAGGGATGGTGATCTCTGTGAGTGAATGGTCCTCTTTGATTTCGCCAGTGCATCCATCATGGTGTTTTGAATCTCTGTTGCCAGTAGATTGACATCTTCAGGTGTTGTTACAGGCCTTGTTGGGGTGCAATTTTGCATTTCTCCTGTGAAGGTGCCCCAGTTTGTGATGGTCCTTTCCGTTGTCAGTGTTGAGACTGCCATGTGCTGTAGCGTCAATAGCACTATCTGGTGGTCGGATTGGAGATTTTCCACTAATGTTTCCTGGTGAGGGACTTCTGATAATCCCTTGTAGACGATTATGTCTAGCACGTCGGGGCGATGGTTGTCATTTGCCGGGTAGTGGGTCGGTATATCTGGGCCTTGGACCGTATAACCACATTTGTCCGCGATGTCTAGTAGACGATTTCCCTGTGGGTTTGAGCTGTTGCTATTCCATGCCGGGTGCTTACTGTTTAGATCCCCTGCCAGCAGAGTTGGTAGGGGACCATCCAGGATGTCCTTCAAGTCCTTTTCTTCCATAGGATTTCTAGGTGGTTTATATCCAGCGTACAGTTGAAGTGGGCCTCCATTTCTGCATATTTCCACGCCCAGTGCGTACATGGAGCTAAGCTGCAGCGCTGGCTTTTCGTTAACATCACTTCTGCTTTATATTTATACAAAAACGTCGGGTAACGCGTTGAGCGATAAACTTTGTTTGAGATAGAGCGAGATCGAAGAAGTCAGGCAGCCTGCAGGGTGTGCGGGGAGGGTAATTCGATTTACACGTCATAAAATATATATACAATATTTTATACCAAAAAAAAAACAAAAATGGATTTAAAATAAAATAAAAAAATTTTAGATAATAATCTCTACTGAATAATATACTCTACTCTCTATGTTTATGTTGGTAGTACTAGGGTATAGCCAGAGCCAGAATATTATCAAATTTATCATTATCTATGTAAATGTATGTATGTAATCTGTTCTATATTAAATAAAATACTTTTTAAATGAAAGATGAGAGAGTGAGAGAAAAAGAAAAAAAAAAAAAAAAAAAACTGTTCCATTCAGTCTGATTATTATTATTATTTTATATATATTACGAATAGCAGTTTTAGTTCAATGGATTCTAATATGTAAAGTAATTATGTTCTCTCCTAACGAGAAAATGCTCGTTGTTGTGTGTAAGAGAGTTTGATTTATGTATGCGTGCGATAGTACACTAAATGAAACTATAAAGATTTTTACAATCATTGAAACATATGTGTGGCCCTGAAAAGGGCCTTTTTGTATGTAAATCGAGGAGGAGGTGGTGAACAACTCTGAACAGCACACACACACGAATGTGGCGGACGGAACGGAGCGCGCTACCAGCCGGCCAATAAACAATTAGCCGTTTGATTTTAAGCGCGCTCACCTCTGATCCTGCGTGCGAGCTGGATGTCCTTAGGCATGATGGTGACGCGCTTCGCGTGTATCGCGCACAGGTTGGTGTCCTCGAAGAGGCCGACAAGGTACGCCTCGCTGGCCTCCTGAAGAGCCATCACCGCGGAGCTCTGGAACCTGAGGTCGGTCTTGAAGTCCTGGGCGATCTCACGCACCAGACGTTGGAACGGAAGCTTGCGGATCAACAACTCTGTGCTCTTCTGGTAGCGACGGATCTCGCGGAGAGCCACGGTGCCGGGACGGTAACGATGGGGTTTCTTCACTCCTCCGGTGGCCGGTGCGCTCTTGCGCGCCGCTTTGGTGGCGAGCTGTTTCCTTGGCGCCTTACCACCGGTTGATTTACGAGCGGTCTGCTTAGTACGAGCCATGTTTACTTTCTTCGTACACTAAATAACTACTGTTGAAACTGCGACTGAAGTTTTATGTAACAAACAACACCAACCACACGTACGCACTGTGAGAGTCGGAGAGCACGAATGGTGTATCGAAAATTTTTACGTTCTCTTTATATTTATATAGTAACGCGGGCAGCTTTAAAAACGACGTAGGATCTCTCGCTCGCTCACACACGCTCGCCACCTAGCAGCTTATAGCAGTTAATAATGTAGGTAGAGTTTGAAACTAATATTATTTATTATTTATAATGAAATGATAGGCTGGTTAGTAATTGTTCATATTTTATAAATGCCAGTATCAATCAATGTAGGTACGTACACTATACATACTTTACTGAGCACCTTACCAAGTTGTGTTTTTATTATAATTACTTGGGTATGTAATTATTAGGCAAGAAGTGTCCCTCTATCCTATCCTGTACTGTACAGACTCAAGAGTGCACTCCATATTGTAAGTACATATTATAATTAAGTTGATTGTAAAGCTAGCTTGAATTGTATGCGCATAGAGTCACAAAAAGAAACATAATATTTGATTGTAATAAATCAATTATTGTTTGAAACATATTGTGGCCCTGAAAAGGGCCTTTTGTTTGTGTGCGCGTTTTGATGAAGCGCTCCATTCACCACCTCCTCACTTGGAGCTGGTGTATTTGGTGACCGCCTTGGTGCCCTCGCTCACCGCGTGCTTAGCCAACTCGCCGGGCAGCAGCAGCCTAACGGAAGTCTGCACCTCCCTCGACGTGATGGTCGATCGCTTGTTGTAGTGCGCCAGACGGGAAGCCTCAGCTGCGATGCGCTCGAAGATGTCGTTCACGAACGAGTTCATGATGGACATCGCCTTGCTGGAGATACCGGTGTCAGGATGCACCTGCTTGAGCACCTTGTAGATGTAGATGGCGTAGCTCTCCTTCCTCTTGTGCTTCTTCTTTCTCTTGTCAGTCTTCGAGATGTTCTTCTGGGCTTTGCCAGATTTCTTGGCGGCCTTTCCACTAGTCTTAGGCGGCATCGTCAACAAACAAACTGTTAGTTACGAGATTTAAACAAACTTAATCACAGATCTAACTATGCGAGCGCGCCTGTACGTAACCGGCACGTTCGACAGTCTCGGAATGAATAAGTTGGAACGGAATAAAAATTCGACTTTTATTAACGGCGCGCTTTTACGCTCTCGCATGCGGCCATCAGATATCAGGTAGCGTTCAACCAATGGCGGCGTTAGCTGTAGTTAGAGCGAGCCAGCGCGTTGCGCTCGCTCTCTCGGAGCCCAATGAGTCAATAAAATTCAATAATAATAATAATAATAATAACAGTTACAGGAATTTTGTTTATACCTAAATCCTCAGGTAGCTCTGATGACTTTACCTACCTATTTAATTAACTATGTAAGTGCTCTCCATTTCTCGCTTACTAGAATATATCAGTTTGCAGCAGCAGCAGCAGCAGTGAGTGTTTAAGATAAAAGAGAAAAAAAAAAAAAAAAAATCTCACGGTTCAGTAAATTTTGTGATTACAAATCAAAACAAGATTGAAAAAAAAAAAAAAAAAAAAAAAAATTAATGCAACCTACCGAAATAAATAAAATACTCGTTAGTTAGGTAATTAATAAAACCTTATCAATCTATCCATACAACCAACCAACCCCGACAATTAAGCATTTTTATTAATAACCACTCGTGTATTAATTTTTGTGATTACGAAGCAAAACAAGATTGAAAAGACAAAAAAAAAAATTAATGCAACCTACCGAAAAAAAAAATCTCATTAGGTAGTTAATAAAACTTTATCAATCAATCAACCCCGACAATTAAGCATTTTCATTAATAATAATCACTCGGGTGTAGTTAAATGTACACGTACACGTAAACAGTACGTCATACACGTATAGAGTAGAGTAGAGTTAGATTTGTTGTTCATCTCGTCTCAATGAAACATAAATATAAGATACTTTATATTATGGAAACATGTTGTGGCCCTGAAAAGGGCCTTTTTGTTTTATGTCGCGTGCTCGATGGGTGGGTGGGTGTGCCGCCGCAACACGCATACAACACTGCGGATGCAGCAGTCCGCGCGCACCGCACCTCCACACAGTATAGCAAAGCAGCTAGATGATTTTAAGCCTTCTTCTCGGTCTTCTTGGGCAGTAGCACCGCTTGGATGTTAGGCAGCACACCTCCCTGTGCGATGGTAACGCCGGAGAGCAGCTTGTTCAGCTCCTCGTCGTTCCTGATCGCAAGTTGCAAGTGACGAGGGATTATCCTGGTTTTCTTGTTGTCTCTTGCAGCGTTGCCGGCCAACTCGAGCACCTCAGCGGCGAGGTACTCCATCACTGCGGCTAGGTACACGGGCGCACCTGCACCGACGCGCTCAGCGTAGTTGCCGTTGCGAAGAAGCCGATGAATACGTCCCACTGGAAACTGTAGACCGGCGCGATTGGAGCGTGACTTTGCCTTCCCCTTTACTTTACCACCTTTACCGCGTCCCGACATGATCTGTTTTGTTTATAAACGACACGTAAAATATAAGAAAGCGCACGGTGCGATCCGTACCGCTAGCTTGTAAAGACTGATTTTAAAAACCAACAGCGCTCAGTTTTTATATACATATAGGTAGCGTCGCTTGGTAGAGTTGTGGGTACAATAGCGAGACTCGGTCGCGCATCGCATCCATGAATGTGACAGAGACGGATAAATAAATAATATTCGTTTATGCTTTGCTATTTTGTATGTACCTAGTTATATATTGTTTGTATGTAGGATTATGTCGGGCAGTCGGGCGGACCGGTATTATTAGAAGAAAGATGTAAAAAAAAAAAAATAACATCGTCGTCGTCGTTATTGCAACTAGCCTGAAGACGTCCGTCCACTGCTGAACTGCGTAGGCATCCCCCATGGAGCGCCACTTTGAGCGGCTGCTCGACTCCTGCATCCATCTGCTCCTGCGTCTTCCCCGGTTCGTGGTCGCCACTCTCTAGATACTTTTCTTCCCCATCGGTTGTCGGTTCTAGGAGCGATGCGAGCCTGCCCAATTGGCATTTCATTCAACAAATACAAATTATATTAAGTATTTATGTTTGTTATATATGTAACGCCATCTAGATATAATTGTCTCGTCTATTTATCAGTATGATGTTAAAAAGTTAAGTTTAGGTTAGGTGGTACCTACCTAATAATTAGCGTTTATTACACCTCGTCTCAATACTGCAGAGGGGAGGGGGTGGGACTATACTATTATACTAGCTACCTGGGGTTGGTTAAGGTTTAGATAGAGTTTGTTGTTTGAATAATTTGTTTGTCATTTTAGGAAACATTACGCACGTTTGACGGCGCGCTATGGAAGAATTTGTTAGCCCTGAAAAGGGCTTTTTGGTGCGAGACGATGAGAGTGAGAGATATCCCCTCCCATTCATTCTGCAAGCGTGGCGGTTGCAGGCGTTAAACATGATGATGCGGATGATGAATCGATCGTCTTCTCCGTGTTCGCTCCGGGGCGGACGACGGACGAGGACGACGACGAGAACACCACCACCGAACAGCACATTCACAGAGCACACACACCACACGATGTGAACGCTGCCGGTGTGAGCCGATTTTACTTCTTCGCGGTGGATGCCTTCTTGGTGGCGGCGGCCTTCGATTTGGGAGTGGCGGCTGCCCTCTTCGGTTTTGGCGCTTTCGGCTTCTTGGTGGGCGGCTTCGCGGTCTTTTTAGCTTTAGGTGCTGCTGGGCTCTTCGCTTTCGCCGGTGAGGCGGCAGCTTTCTTGGCGGCGGCGGCGGGCTTCTTCTTAGCGGCGGCGGCCTTCTTGTCTCTCGTAGCCGCGGAGGGCTTCGACTTGGCGGGGGAGGCAGCCGCGCCGGCGGCCACCTTCCTGCCGCGCGACGTAGATGCGGATGCGGTGGCTTTCTTCGATTTCGCAGAAGCGGCGGCCGCGCTCTCCTTGGCGGAGGCGGATTTGCCGCCGGCGGTCGCTTTAGAAGATGCCGCGGGCTTCTTCGACGCAGAAGACTTCGACTCCAGCTTGAAGCTGCCCGAGGCGCCCTTGCCCTTGGTCTGTATCAGCGCGCCCGACTCGACGGCGCTCTTCAGATACTTCCTGATGAACGGTGCCAGTTTCTCAGCATCGACCTTGTACTGAGCGGCGATATACTTCTTGATTGCCTTCAGTGATGATCCGCTGCGCTCCTTCAGCTCCTTGATCGCGTTGTTCACCATTTCAGACGTCTTCGGGTGCGTCGGTTTCGCTTTCGGTTTCTTGGCACCGGTGGCGGCGGCGGACGCCTTCGGCTTCTTCGCGGGGGTCGCGGGGGCGGGAGCCTCTGCTGCTACTGCGGTGTCTGCCATTATTATTGAGGTTGTAGTTTTAGAAAAATCTTTAAACTGAAATAGTAGATAGATCGTACAACAAAATATTGTATGAAAAATTATTTGAAAAATGGGGTATCAAAATGAAACTTTACTGTAAAGAGAACACCACAGTCGAGAGACGATTTCTCGTAAGAACGCTTATGACTTTTCACTAACATCGTTCTGATTAAATTGCATTTTTATATCATTTTGATACCGCACCCTGCGCGTAGAAAGTTTTGCGTGGTCCATTTTGAACATGATCACACGTGGGAAAGTTTAGATTGCGTGAAATTGGCTCGGTTCAAGTTGTAAATCGATTTATTCCCACCACTCGTGATGGCGGATAGCTCGTGCTCTGTTTAAAATTGAATTTTCTTTATTTACCAAGTACATTGCACTCGTTTAACACGATAAATAAACGACAAAGATATCGTTTCCATTATATACAGTGAAATCAATAAAAATTTACACGTTTAAACGGTATAAAACGATCGTTATTTCGGAGCTCGTAAAACACCACGAACATTTTCCGACCAAAGATGGGATGTCTTCTATCGGGACGTGTATATTTCGCTGCACTTTGAAAACGCAACATTGATATTGTTCAAAACAAAAAAATAACCCAATAATAAAATACATTCTCCGCGTTTTATTTCATTTATACGGCCTCTTAGAATAAGCGTTTAAACACCGCGCGCGTGTACCTGCACGGGCGGGCGAGCGACGCGGCTCGGCGCGGCCCCCGATGCTGCCCTAACTTAGTAATAAACATCATACCTACATAATAATGTTAATTTTGTTAATATAGTATCTATCTAATCCCCGTTTATGTGTACGGTGCATGCACAATAAAATTGCACACGCACCACTCACAGTACAGAACCACAGATATGATCACGCGCGTGTTTAATAAAATGCGCTACATACTACTTTACCTTATAATTTTGGGTAGAGTAAGCACAGACCTAAGCTTTGTTTATTTTAAAATATGTATGTACGTTGGTAAGTATTGTGTGTGACAGAGATCCTTAGATGCATGTATTATTGTTACTTATCCGAGTTTATCGATAGTAGAGTGCGTACGCATATAAAATGTAAAAGTTGTTGTTAATAGAGAGTTTGAATATCGTGCTAGTTTTGACTGACACTATGAAACAAATTAAATGGTATTCGAAACGTATGCGGCCCTGAAAAGGGCCTTTTATGTGGTCGTTGAGAGTTAACAACAAGAGCCTTTCGACACTATATGTAACACTATGGCGGCGGCTGGTGCGTTGGTTATACACGTAATAAATACGCGTTTAACCACCGAAACCGTAAAGGGTGCGGCCTTGACGCTTCAGAGCGTACACCACATCCATAGCTGTGACAGTCTTCCTCTTGGCGTGCTCCGTGTAGGTGACGGCGTCGCGGATCACGTTCTCGAGGAACACCTTCAGCACACCTCTGGTCTCTTCGTATATCAAACCGGAGATACGCTTCACTCCGCCACGGCGCGCCAGACGACGGATGGCAGGCTTGGTAATACCCTGGATGTTATCACGAAGCACTTTCCTGTGACGCTTGGCGCCACCTTTCCCCAGACCTTTTCCTCCCTTGCCGCGACCGGTCATTTTTCAAGTTGAATGGGATGAATACGCGAACGCGACACACACAAACGATCCGTTACGTTGCCAACGGACGACTGGAAATTTTCGTTAACATCACTTCTGCTTTATATTTATACAAAAACGTCGGGTAACGCGTTGAGCGATAAACTTTGTTTGAGATAGAGCGAGATCGAAGAAGTCAGGCAGCCTGCAGGGTGTGCGGGGAGGGTAATTCGATTTACACGTCATAAAATATATATACAATATTTTATACCAAAAAAAAAACAAAAATGGATTTAAAATAAAATAAAAAAATTTTAGATAATAATCTCTACTGAATAATATACTCTACTCTCTATGTTTATGTTGGTAGTACTAGGGTATAGCCAGAGCCAGAATATTATCAAATTTATCATTATCTATGTAAATGTATGTATGTAATCTGTTCTATATTAAATAAAATACTTTTTAAATGAAAGATGAGAGAGTGAGAGAAAAAGAAAAAAAAAAAAAAAAAAAACTGTTCCATTCAGTCTGATTATTATTATTATTTTATATATATTACGAATAGCAGTTTTAGTTCAATGGATTCTAATATGTAAAGTAATTATGTTCTCTCCTAACGAGAAAATGCTCGTTGTTGTGTGTAAGAGAGTTTGATTTATGTATGCGTGCGATAGTACACTAAATGAAACTATAAAGATTTTTACAATCATTGAAACATATGTGTGGCCCTGAAAAGGGCCTTTTTGTATGTAAATCGAGGAGGAGGTGGTGAACAACTCTGAACAGCACACACACACGAATGTGGCGGACGGAACGGAGCGCGCTACCAGCCGGCCAATAAACAATTAGCCGTTTGATTTTAAGCGCGCTCACCTCTGATCCTGCGTGCGAGCTGGATGTCCTTAGGCATGATGGTGACGCGCTTCGCGTGTATCGCGCACAGGTTGGTGTCCTCGAAGAGGCCGACAAGGTACGCCTCGCTGGCCTCCTGAAGAGCCATCACCGCGGAGCTCTGGAACCTGAGGTCGGTCTTGAAGTCCTGGGCGATCTCACGCACCAGACGTTGGAACGGAAGCTTGCGGATCAACAACTCTGTGCTCTTCTGGTAGCGACGGATCTCGCGGAGAGCCACGGTGCCGGGACGGTAACGATGGGGTTTCTTCACTCCTCCGGTGGCCGGTGCGCTCTTGCGCGCCGCTTTGGTGGCGAGCTGTTTCCTTGGCGCCTTACCACCGGTTGATTTACGAGCGGTCTGCTTAGTACGAGCCATGTTTACTTTCTTCGTACACTAAATAACTACTGTTGAAACTGCGACTGAAGTTTTATGTAACAAACAACACCAACCACACGTACGCACTGTGAGAGTCGGAGAGCACGAATGGTGTATCGAAAATTTTTACGTTCTCTTTATATTTATATAGTAACGCGGGCAGCTTTAAAAACGACGTAGGATCTCTCGCTCGCTCACACACGCTCGCCACCTAGCAGCTTATAGCAGTTAATAATGTAGGTAGAGTTTGAAACTAATATTATTTATTATTTATAATGAAATGATAGGCTGGTTAGTAATTGTTCATATTTTATAAATGCCAGTATCAATCAATGTAGGTACGTACACTATACATACTTTACTGAGCACCTTACCAAGTTGTGTTTTTATTATAATTACTTGGGTATGTAATTATTAGGCAAGAAGTGTCCCTCTATCCTATCCTGTACTGTACAGACTCAAGAGTGCACTCCATATTGTAAGTACATATTATAATTAAGTTGATTGTAAAGCTAGCTTGAATTGTATGCGCATAGAGTCACAAAAAGAAACATAATATTTGATTGTAATAAATCAATTATTGTTTGAAACATATTGTGGCCCTGAAAAGGGCCTTTTGTTTGTGTGCGCGTTTTGATGAAGCGCTCCATTCACCACCTCCTCACTTGGAGCTGGTGTATTTGGTGACCGCCTTGGTGCCCTCGCTCACCGCGTGCTTAGCCAACTCGCCGGGCAGCAGCAGCCTAACGGAAGTCTGCACCTCCCTCGACGTGATGGTCGATCGCTTGTTGTAGTGCGCCAGACGGGAAGCCTCAGCTGCGATGCGCTCGAAGATGTCGTTCACGAACGAGTTCATGATGGACATCGCCTTGCTGGAGATACCGGTGTCAGGATGCACCTGCTTGAGCACCTTGTAGATGTAGATGGCGTAGCTCTCCTTCCTCTTGTGCTTCTTCTTTCTCTTGTCAGTCTTCGAGATGTTCTTCTGGGCTTTGCCAGATTTCTTGGCGGCCTTTCCACTAGTCTTAGGCGGCATCGTCAACAAACAAACTGTTAGTTACGAGATTTAAACAAACTTAATCACAGATCTAACTATGCGAGCGCGCCTGTACGTAACCGGCACGTTCGACAGTCTCGGAATGAATAAGTTGGAACGGAATAAAAATTCGACTTTTATTAACGGCGCGCTTTTACGCTCTCGCATGCGGCCATCAGATATCAGGTAGCGTTCAACCAATGGCGGCGTTAGCTGTAGTTAGAGCGAGCCAGCGCGTTGCGCTCGCTCTCTCGGAGCCCAATGAGTCAATAAAATTCAATAATAATAATAATAATAATAACAGTTACAGGAATTTTGTTTATACCTAAATCCTCAGGTAGCTCTGATGACTTTACCTACCTATTTAATTAACTATGTAAGTGCTCTCCATTTCTCGCTTACTAGAATATATCAGTTTGCAGCAGCAGCAGCAGCAGTGAGTGTTTAAGATAAAAGAGAAAAAAAAAAAAAAAAAATCTCACGGTTCAGTAAATTTTGTGATTACAAATCAAAACAAGATTGAAAAAAAAAAAAAAAAAAAAAAAAATTAATGCAACCTACCGAAATAAATAAAATACTCGTTAGTTAGGTAATTAATAAAACCTTATCAATCTATCCATACAACCAACCAACCCCGACAATTAAGCATTTTTATTAATAACCACTCGTGTATTAATTTTTGTGATTACGAAGCAAAACAAGATTGAAAAGACAAAAAAAAAAATTAATGCAACCTACCGAAAAAAAAAATCTCATTAGGTAGTTAATAAAACTTTATCAATCAATCAACCCCGACAATTAAGCATTTTCATTAATAATAATCACTCGGGTGTAGTTAAATGTACACGTACACGTAAACAGTACGTCATACACGTATAGAGTAGAGTAGAGTTAGATTTGTTGTTCATCTCGTCTCAATGAAACATAAATATAAGATACTTTATATTATGGAAACATGTTGTGGCCCTGAAAAGGGCCTTTTTGTTTTATGTCGCGTGCTCGATGGGTGGGTGGGTGTGCCGCCGCAACACGCATACAACACTGCGGATGCAGCAGTCCGCGCGCACCGCACCTCCACACAGTATAGCAAAGCAGCTAGATGATTTTAAGCCTTCTTCTCGGTCTTCTTGGGCAGTAGCACCGCTTGGATGTTAGGCAGCACACCTCCCTGTGCGATGGTAACGCCGGAGAGCAGCTTGTTCAGCTCCTCGTCGTTCCTGATCGCAAGTTGCAAGTGACGAGGGATTATCCTGGTTTTCTTGTTGTCTCTTGCAGCGTTGCCGGCCAACTCGAGCACCTCAGCGGCGAGGTACTCCATCACTGCGGCTAGGTACACGGGCGCACCTGCACCGACGCGCTCAGCGTAGTTGCCGTTGCGAAGAAGCCGATGAATACGTCCCACTGGAAACTGTAGACCGGCGCGATTGGAGCGTGACTTTGCCTTCCCCTTTACTTTACCACCTTTACCGCGTCCCGACATGATCTGTTTTGTTTATAAACGACACGTAAAATATAAGAAAGCGCACGGTGCGATCCGTACCGCTAGCTTGTAAAGACTGATTTTAAAAACCAACAGCGCTCAGTTTTTATATACATATAGGTAGCGTCGCTTGGTAGAGTTGTGGGTACAATAGCGAGACTCGGTCGCGCATCGCATCCATGAATGTGACAGAGACGGATAAATAAATAATATTCGTTTATGCTTTGCTATTTTGTATGTACCTAGTTATATATTGTTTGTATGTAGGATTATGTCGGGCAGTCGGGCGGACCGGTATTATTAGAAGAAAGATGTAAAAAAAAAAAAATAACATCGTCGTCGTCGTTATTGCAACTAGCCTGAAGACGTCCGTCCACTGCTGAACTGCGTAGGCATCCCCCATGGAGCGCCACTTTGAGCGGCTGCTCGACTCCTGCATCCATCTGCTCCTGCGTCTTCCCCGGTTCGTGGTCGCCACTCTCTAGATACTTTTCTTCCCCATCGGTTGTCGGTTCTAGGAGCGATGCGAGCCTGCCCAATTGGCATTTCATTCAACAAATACAAATTATATTAAGTATTTATGTTTGTTATATATGTAACGCCATCTAGATATAATTGTCTCGTCTATTTATCAGTATGATGTTAAAAAGTTAAGTTTAGGTTAGGTGGTACCTACCTAATAATTAGCGTTTATTACACCTCGTCTCAATACTGCAGAGGGGAGGGGGTGGGACTATACTATTATACTAGCTACCTGGGGTTGGTTAAGGTTTAGATAGAGTTTGTTGTTTGAATAATTTGTTTGTCATTTTAGGAAACATTACGCACGTTTGACGGCGCGCTATGGAAGAATTTGTTAGCCCTGAAAAGGGCTTTTTGGTGCGAGACGATGAGAGTGAGAGATATCCCCTCCCATTCATTCTGCAAGCGTGGCGGTTGCAGGCGTTAAACATGATGATGCGGATGATGAATCGATCGTCTTCTCCGTGTTCGCTCCGGGGCGGACGACGGACGAGGACGACGACGAGAACACCACCACCGAACAGCACATTCACAGAGCACACACACCACACGATGTGAACGCTGCCGGTGTGAGCCGATTTTACTTCTTCGCGGTGGATGCCTTCTTGGTGGCGGCGGCCTTCGATTTGGGAGTGGCGGCTGCCCTCTTCGGTTTTGGCGCTTTCGGCTTCTTGGTGGGCGGCTTCGCGGTCTTTTTAGCTTTAGGTGCTGCTGGGCTCTTCGCTTTCGCCGGTGAGGCGGCAGCTTTCTTGGCGGCGGCGGCGGGCTTCTTCTTAGCGGCGGCGGCCTTCTTGTCTCTCGTAGCCGCGGAGGGCTTCGACTTGGCGGGGGAGGCAGCCGCGCCGGCGGCCACCTTCCTGCCGCGCGACGTAGATGCGGATGCGGTGGCTTTCTTCGATTTCGCAGAAGCGGCGGCCGCGCTCTCCTTGGCGGAGGCGGATTTGCCGCCGGCGGTCGCTTTAGAAGATGCCGCGGGCTTCTTCGACGCAGAAGACTTCGACTCCAGCTTGAAGCTGCCCGAGGCGCCCTTGCCCTTGGTCTGTATCAGCGCGCCCGACTCGACGGCGCTCTTCAGATACTTCCTGATGAACGGTGCCAGTTTCTCAGCATCGACCTTGTACTGAGCGGCGATATACTTCTTGATTGCCTTCAGTGATGATCCGCTGCGCTCCTTCAGCTCCTTGATCGCGTTGTTCACCATTTCAGACGTCTTCGGGTGCGTCGGTTTCGCTTTCGGTTTCTTGGCACCGGTGGCGGCGGCGGACGCCTTCGGCTTCTTCGCGGGGGTCGCGGGGGCGGGAGCCTCTGCTGCTACTGCGGTGTCTGCCATTATTATTGAGGTTGTAGTTTTAGAAAAATCTTTAAACTGAAATAGTAGATAGATCGTACAACAAAATATTGTATGAAAAATTATTTGAAAAATGGGGTATCAAAATGAAACTTTACTGTAAAGAGAACACCACAGTCGAGAGACGATTTCTCGTAAGAACGCTTATGACTTTTCACTAACATCGTTCTGATTAAATTGCATTTTTATATCATTTTGATACCGCACCCTGCGCGTAGAAAGTTTTGCGTGGTCCATTTTGAACATGATCACACGTGGGAAAGTTTAGATTGCGTGAAATTGGCTCGGTTCAAGTTGTAAATCGATTTATTCCCACCACTCGTGATGGCGGATAGCTCGTGCTCTGTTTAAAATTGAATTTTCTTTATTTACCAAGTACATTGCACTCGTTTAACACGATAAATAAACGACAAAGATATCGTTTCCATTATATACAGTGAAATCAATAAAAATTTACACGTTTAAACGGTATAAAACGATCGTTATTTCGGAGCTCGTAAAACACCACGAACATTTTCCGACCAAAGATGGGATGTCTTCTATCGGGACGTGTATATTTCGCTGCACTTTGAAAACGCAACATTGATATTGTTCAAAACAAAAAAATAACCCAATAATAAAATACATTCTCCGCGTTTTATTTCATTTATACGGCCTCTTAGAATAAGCGTTTAAACACCGCGCGCGTGTACCTGCACGGGCGGGCGAGCGACGCGGCTCGGCGCGGCCCCCGATGCTGCCCTAACTTAGTAATAAACATCATACCTACATAATAATGTTAATTTTGTTAATATAGTATCTATCTAATCCCCGTTTATGTGTACGGTGCATGCACAATAAAATTGCACACGCACCACTCACAGTACAGAACCACAGATATGATCACGCGCGTGTTTAATAAAATGCGCTACATACTACTTTACCTTATAATTTTGGGTAGAGTAAGCACAGACCTAAGCTTTGTTTATTTTAAAATATGTATGTACGTTGGTAAGTATTGTGTGTGACAGAGATCCTTAGATGCATGTATTATTGTTACTTATCCGAGTTTATCGATAGTAGAGTGCGTACGCATATAAAATGTAAAAGTTGTTGTTAATAGAGAGTTTGAATATCGTGCTAGTTTTGACTGACACTATGAAACAAATTAAATGGTATTCGAAACGTATGCGGCCCTGAAAAGGGCCTTTTATGTGGTCGTTGAGAGTTAACAACAAGAGCCTTTCGACACTATATGTAACACTATGGCGGCGGCTGGTGCGTTGGTTATACACGTAATAAATACGCGTTTAACCACCGAAACCGTAAAGGGTGCGGCCTTGACGCTTCAGAGCGTACACCACATCCATAGCTGTGACAGTCTTCCTCTTGGCGTGCTCCGTGTAGGTGACGGCGTCGCGGATCACGTTCTCGAGGAACACCTTCAGCACACCTCTGGTCTCTTCGTATATCAAACCGGAGATACGCTTCACTCCGCCACGGCGCGCCAGACGACGGATGGCAGGCTTGGTAATACCCTGGATGTTATCACGAAGCACTTTCCTGTGACGCTTGGCGCCACCTTTCCCCAGACCTTTTCCTCCCTTGCCGCGACCGGTCATTTTTCAAGTTGAATGGGATGAATACGCGAACGCGACACACACAAACGATCCGTTACGTTGCCAACGGACGACTGGAAATTTTCGTTAACATCACTTCTGCTTTATATTTATACAAAAACGTCGGGTAACGCGTTGAGCGATAAACTTTGTTTGAGATAGAGCGAGATCGAAGAAGTCAGGCAGCCTGCAGGGTGTGCGGGGAGGGTAATTCGATTTACACGTCATAAAATATATATACAATATTTTATACCAAAAAAAAAACAAAAATGGATTTAAAATAAAATAAAAAAATTTTAGATAATAATCTCTACTGAATAATATACTCTACTCTCTATGTTTATGTTGGTAGTACTAGGGTATAGCCAGAGCCAGAATATTATCAAATTTATCATTATCTATGTAAATGTATGTATGTAATCTGTTCTATATTAAATAAAATACTTTTTAAATGAAAGATGAGAGAGTGAGAGAAAAAGAAAAAAAAAAAAAAAAAAAACTGTTCCATTCAGTCTGATTATTATTATTATTTTATATATATTACGAATAGCAGTTTTAGTTCAATGGATTCTAATATGTAAAGTAATTATGTTCTCTCCTAACGAGAAAATGCTCGTTGTTGTGTGTAAGAGAGTTTGATTTATGTATGCGTGCGATAGTACACTAAATGAAACTATAAAGATTTTTACAATCATTGAAACATATGTGTGGCCCTGAAAAGGGCCTTTTTGTATGTAAATCGAGGAGGAGGTGGTGAACAACTCTGAACAGCACACACACACGAATGTGGCGGACGGAACGGAGCGCGCTACCAGCCGGCCAATAAACAATTAGCCGTTTGATTTTAAGCGCGCTCACCTCTGATCCTGCGTGCGAGCTGGATGTCCTTAGGCATGATGGTGACGCGCTTCGCGTGTATCGCGCACAGGTTGGTGTCCTCGAAGAGGCCGACAAGGTACGCCTCGCTGGCCTCCTGAAGAGCCATCACCGCGGAGCTCTGGAACCTGAGGTCGGTCTTGAAGTCCTGGGCGATCTCACGCACCAGACGTTGGAACGGAAGCTTGCGGATCAACAACTCTGTGCTCTTCTGGTAGCGACGGATCTCGCGGAGAGCCACGGTGCCGGGACGGTAACGATGGGGTTTCTTCACTCCTCCGGTGGCCGGTGCGCTCTTGCGCGCCGCTTTGGTGGCGAGCTGTTTCCTTGGCGCCTTACCACCGGTTGATTTACGAGCGGTCTGCTTAGTACGAGCCATGTTTACTTTCTTCGTACACTAAATAACTACTGTTGAAACTGCGACTGAAGTTTTATGTAACAAACAACACCAACCACACGTACGCACTGTGAGAGTCGGAGAGCACGAATGGTGTATCGAAAATTTTTACGTTCTCTTTATATTTATATAGTAACGCGGGCAGCTTTAAAAACGACGTAGGATCTCTCGCTCGCTCACACACGCTCGCCACCTAGCAGCTTATAGCAGTTAATAATGTAGGTAGAGTTTGAAACTAATATTATTTATTATTTATAATGAAATGATAGGCTGGTTAGTAATTGTTCATATTTTATAAATGCCAGTATCAATCAATGTAGGTACGTACACTATACATACTTTACTGAGCACCTTACCAAGTTGTGTTTTTATTATAATTACTTGGGTATGTAATTATTAGGCAAGAAGTGTCCCTCTATCCTATCCTGTACTGTACAGACTCAAGAGTGCACTCCATATTGTAAGTACATATTATAATTAAGTTGATTGTAAAGCTAGCTTGAATTGTATGCGCATAGAGTCACAAAAAGAAACATAATATTTGATTGTAATAAATCAATTATTGTTTGAAACATATTGTGGCCCTGAAAAGGGCCTTTTGTTTGTGTGCGCGTTTTGATGAAGCGCTCCATTCACCACCTCCTCACTTGGAGCTGGTGTATTTGGTGACCGCCTTGGTGCCCTCGCTCACCGCGTGCTTAGCCAACTCGCCGGGCAGCAGCAGCCTAACGGAAGTCTGCACCTCCCTCGACGTGATGGTCGATCGCTTGTTGTAGTGCGCCAGACGGGAAGCCTCAGCTGCGATGCGCTCGAAGATGTCGTTCACGAACGAGTTCATGATGGACATCGCCTTGCTGGAGATACCGGTGTCAGGATGCACCTGCTTGAGCACCTTGTAGATGTAGATGGCGTAGCTCTCCTTCCTCTTGTGCTTCTTCTTTCTCTTGTCAGTCTTCGAGATGTTCTTCTGGGCTTTGCCAGATTTCTTGGCGGCCTTTCCACTAGTCTTAGGCGGCATCGTCAACAAACAAACTGTTAGTTACGAGATTTAAACAAACTTAATCACAGATCTAACTATGCGAGCGCGCCTGTACGTAACCGGCACGTTCGACAGTCTCGGAATGAATAAGTTGGAACGGAATAAAAATTCGACTTTTATTAACGGCGCGCTTTTACGCTCTCGCATGCGGCCATCAGATATCAGGTAGCGTTCAACCAATGGCGGCGTTAGCTGTAGTTAGAGCGAGCCAGCGCGTTGCGCTCGCTCTCTCGGAGCCCAATGAGTCAATAAAATTCAATAATAATAATAATAATAATAACAGTTACAGGAATTTTGTTTATACCTAAATCCTCAGGTAGCTCTGATGACTTTACCTACCTATTTAATTAACTATGTAAGTGCTCTCCATTTCTCGCTTACTAGAATATATCAGTTTGCAGCAGCAGCAGCAGCAGTGAGTGTTTAAGATAAAAGAGAAAAAAAAAAAAAAAAAATCTCACGGTTCAGTAAATTTTGTGATTACAAATCAAAACAAGATTGAAAAAAAAAAAAAAAAAAAAAAAAATTAATGCAACCTACCGAAATAAATAAAATACTCGTTAGTTAGGTAATTAATAAAACCTTATCAATCTATCCATACAACCAACCAACCCCGACAATTAAGCATTTTTATTAATAACCACTCGTGTATTAATTTTTGTGATTACGAAGCAAAACAAGATTGAAAAGACAAAAAAAAAAATTAATGCAACCTACCGAAAAAAAAAATCTCATTAGGTAGTTAATAAAACTTTATCAATCAATCAACCCCGACAATTAAGCATTTTCATTAATAATAATCACTCGGGTGTAGTTAAATGTACACGTACACGTAAACAGTACGTCATACACGTATAGAGTAGAGTAGAGTTAGATTTGTTGTTCATCTCGTCTCAATGAAACATAAATATAAGATACTTTATATTATGGAAACATGTTGTGGCCCTGAAAAGGGCCTTTTTGTTTTATGTCGCGTGCTCGATGGGTGGGTGGGTGTGCCGCCGCAACACGCATACAACACTGCGGATGCAGCAGTCCGCGCGCACCGCACCTCCACACAGTATAGCAAAGCAGCTAGATGATTTTAAGCCTTCTTCTCGGTCTTCTTGGGCAGTAGCACCGCTTGGATGTTAGGCAGCACACCTCCCTGTGCGATGGTAACGCCGGAGAGCAGCTTGTTCAGCTCCTCGTCGTTCCTGATCGCAAGTTGCAAGTGACGAGGGATTATCCTGGTTTTCTTGTTGTCTCTTGCAGCGTTGCCGGCCAACTCGAGCACCTCAGCGGCGAGGTACTCCATCACTGCGGCTAGGTACACGGGCGCACCTGCACCGACGCGCTCAGCGTAGTTGCCGTTGCGAAGAAGCCGATGAATACGTCCCACTGGAAACTGTAGACCGGCGCGATTGGAGCGTGACTTTGCCTTCCCCTTTACTTTACCACCTTTACCGCGTCCCGACATGATCTGTTTTGTTTATAAACGACACGTAAAATATAAGAAAGCGCACGGTGCGATCCGTACCGCTAGCTTGTAAAGACTGATTTTAAAAACCAACAGCGCTCAGTTTTTATATACATATAGGTAGCGTCGCTTGGTAGAGTTGTGGGTACAATAGCGAGACTCGGTCGCGCATCGCATCCATGAATGTGACAGAGACGGATAAATAAATAATATTCGTTTATGCTTTGCTATTTTGTATGTACCTAGTTATATATTGTTTGTATGTAGGATTATGTCGGGCAGTCGGGCGGACCGGTATTATTAGAAGAAAGATGTAAAAAAAAAAAAATAACATCGTCGTCGTCGTTATTGCAACTAGCCTGAAGACGTCCGTCCACTGCTGAACTGCGTAGGCATCCCCCATGGAGCGCCACTTTGAGCGGCTGCTCGACTCCTGCATCCATCTGCTCCTGCGTCTTCCCCGGTTCGTGGTCGCCACTCTCTAGATACTTTTCTTCCCCATCGGTTGTCGGTTCTAGGAGCGATGCGAGCCTGCCCAATTGGCATTTCATTCAACAAATACAAATTATATTAAGTATTTATGTTTGTTATATATGTAACGCCATCTAGATATAATTGTCTCGTCTATTTATCAGTATGATGTTAAAAAGTTAAGTTTAGGTTAGGTGGTACCTACCTAATAATTAGCGTTTATTACACCTCGTCTCAATACTGCAGAGGGGAGGGGGTGGGACTATACTATTATACTAGCTACCTGGGGTTGGTTAAGGTTTAGATAGAGTTTGTTGTTTGAATAATTTGTTTGTCATTTTAGGAAACATTACGCACGTTTGACGGCGCGCTATGGAAGAATTTGTTAGCCCTGAAAAGGGCTTTTTGGTGCGAGACGATGAGAGTGAGAGATATCCCCTCCCATTCATTCTGCAAGCGTGGCGGTTGCAGGCGTTAAACATGATGATGCGGATGATGAATCGATCGTCTTCTCCGTGTTCGCTCCGGGGCGGACGACGGACGAGGACGACGACGAGAACACCACCACCGAACAGCACATTCACAGAGCACACACACCACACGATGTGAACGCTGCCGGTGTGAGCCGATTTTACTTCTTCGCGGTGGATGCCTTCTTGGTGGCGGCGGCCTTCGATTTGGGAGTGGCGGCTGCCCTCTTCGGTTTTGGCGCTTTCGGCTTCTTGGTGGGCGGCTTCGCGGTCTTTTTAGCTTTAGGTGCTGCTGGGCTCTTCGCTTTCGCCGGTGAGGCGGCAGCTTTCTTGGCGGCGGCGGCGGGCTTCTTCTTAGCGGCGGCGGCCTTCTTGTCTCTCGTAGCCGCGGAGGGCTTCGACTTGGCGGGGGAGGCAGCCGCGCCGGCGGCCACCTTCCTGCCGCGCGACGTAGATGCGGATGCGGTGGCTTTCTTCGATTTCGCAGAAGCGGCGGCCGCGCTCTCCTTGGCGGAGGCGGATTTGCCGCCGGCGGTCGCTTTAGAAGATGCCGCGGGCTTCTTCGACGCAGAAGACTTCGACTCCAGCTTGAAGCTGCCCGAGGCGCCCTTGCCCTTGGTCTGTATCAGCGCGCCCGACTCGACGGCGCTCTTCAGATACTTCCTGATGAACGGTGCCAGTTTCTCAGCATCGACCTTGTACTGAGCGGCGATATACTTCTTGATTGCCTTCAGTGATGATCCGCTGCGCTCCTTCAGCTCCTTGATCGCGTTGTTCACCATTTCAGACGTCTTCGGGTGCGTCGGTTTCGCTTTCGGTTTCTTGGCACCGGTGGCGGCGGCGGACGCCTTCGGCTTCTTCGCGGGGGTCGCGGGGGCGGGAGCCTCTGCTGCTACTGCGGTGTCTGCCATTATTATTGAGGTTGTAGTTTTAGAAAAATCTTTAAACTGAAATAGTAGATAGATCGTACAACAAAATATTGTATGAAATCATCATCATTGGTGTTCTTCCGCCATTTTTAGCGGGTCAGGGCCTCGGGCATTTCGCCCCTTGCCCGGGCCTATACTCCAGGGGTAACTACCCCTGGGTCATCGTTCCGCGGCTGGCCACCTGTTGTAGGGGCCACTCTCCGCTTCAAAGGCCCTTATTTCACTCTGCTTCGGTTTATTGCTATATTGGTCTCGATTGTTCTGTTAACAAGAGGTCTCTCGGCAACCTCCTCCTGCATTCCTCCGGTGGTCTGGTGTGTAGTGGGGCAATGTTCCGGAGGTGCTCGTGGCGACCATTGTCGGCGCGGTGGAACATGTTCCTCGCCAGACGGACCACAAACTCCTCCACGGATTCTGCCTTGAGGTCGCGAGCTATTACCTCGTTACGCACATGCCTACCAGCTTTGGCACACATGCGTAGGGCAATATTTTGGACTGCTTGGATCCTGGTCCTGTCGGTGTTGCTGGTCAAAGCGTACCAGGCTGGTGCGGCATATGTGAGTCGAGATCGCACATATACTTTATAAATTCCCATCTTGGAGTTCAGTGGCAGCTTGGAATTTATCACTGGACGGAGAAGCGCCCTCGCTGCCTTGGCTTGGTTAATGACGTGGTTGACCTGCGGGCGCATCCTCAACGATCTGTCTATATTTACCCCAAGGTATTTCACCATGGGCTCCCAAACAATTGGTTGCCCTCTAAGCGTCAGAGTTGGTGGGTGTCGTACCCTGGATGCGCTGACAAGTAGAGCGGCCGTCTTTCCCACGTTAACGGCCATCCTCCACCTGTCAAGCCAGTCCGGGAGAAGGTCCAGAGTACGCTGCATCCTGCTGGTGGCGGTGGTAACTCTCCTCGAGGAGGAGAAGTAAGCACTGTCGTCCGCAAACAGTGCCAACATCACTCCCCTCTCTCCTCCGCGTCTGTTCTCCTCCATCAGGGTCGGTATGTCGTTGGTGTAGAGGCCATAAAGTGCAGGGGAGAGGCAGCTGCCCTGCGGGACTCCGGCTGCAATAGGCCTCTCGACCGATACTGCATCCTCTACAGCCACTTGGAATCTTCTATTCCTAAGGAAGGAGGCCAGGACCTGTACCAGCGCTACAGGTGTACCGGTTTGCGACAGCTTGTAAACTAGGCCGTTGTGCCACACCCTGTCGAAGGCCTTTTCTATGTCCAAAAACACTCCTACTGAGTGCCTTCCCAGATTCATCTCCTCAGCGAGGTGGTGTAAAACCCTAGTAAGCTGGAGTGTGGTAGAGTGTTCAGTGCGAAAGCCATGCTGCTCTTCTCTACACTTTAGGTGAGGTTTTAGCCGGCAAAGAAGCAGGCGCTCGAAGAGCTTGGCCGTGTGAGATAGTAGGGTTATTGGTCTGTAGTTACCGGGGATCCTTCTGTCTTTGCCCGGTTTGGGAAGGACTATAACTTTCCCAGCTTTCCAAGTCCCGGGAAACGTTCTTGTTCTCAGGATCCCGTTAAAGAGTTGTGATAACTGAACCAGTGCCTTGTATGGTAGCTGCTTTAGGTCTGTGTTCGTAATTCCGTCGGGTCCTGGCGCCTTTTTTGCTGGTAGGTACCTCACGGCTTTGGCAACTTCGGCCGGCGAGATAAACTCTATCTCTTCCAGCGACGCCGTCCGTGACAAGTACTCCGCTACTTTCCTTTCTAATTCCAAGTAGTGGGTGTGGATTGCTGGATTGGCACTGCTGGGTGTGGGATGGAGCTGGAATTGTGTTTCCAGGTGCGCAGCTAGAAGCTCCGCTCTATCCTTGGCCTGGTACTTCCTCTGACCTGCGTTGTCCAGTAGAGGGTATGTTGGGACTTTTGCGCACGTGAGCTGTCTGTTTAGCTGATAAAGATTATTCTTTGTTGGGTCGTCGATCACTTGGTCAAGTTTGTTATCCCATTGGACGCCTCTCCAGGCGTTTACTTCTCGAGCCAGTTCGGAAGTCAAATTGTTTAAACTACGCTTGGTAACCGGGCAGCGAGTGTGGGCCCACAGCTTCCTTAATTCTCTCTTCCGGTTTTGCTTCTCTTTTAGCTTCGCGGGTAGCTGGTCTCTTTTGTGTGAAGGACGATTTGGAGTGGAGGAAACTGACTTCGCCTCCGCTATCCTTTCTTTAAAGAGGATGGCTCCAGCTTCTACTTCATCAGGGGTTGCCATTTTTCCAAGTTTTAAATCTTGAAGTCTATGTCTATATGCCTCCCAGTCCGTTCTCCATCTCAGGGGTCTGGGGGCCACCATGTCCGCCCCCACCGCCAGCGTGATGAGCACTGGGAGATGTTGTTCATCCAGGTCATATAAAACTTCGAGGTTGACGGGAAAGGCGAGGTTCTTATGGACCACTATGTCCAAGACATCGGCCGCACGGCGCGGGTCTGAGGGGATATGCGTTGGAGAGTCTGGTCCCTGTACAACCAACCCAGCTCTCTCCGCTACTTCCTGCAGTCTTCTTCCAGTGGGTGATATTATCCTCGAGCCCCAAGCATGGTGCTTGGCGTTCATATCGGCCGCTAATATAGTTGGCCCATTACTTTCAAAAATCTTGGCGAGTCCGGCTGCGTCTATGTCAGGGACAGGGGGACGATATCCAGCGTAGATGTTAAGTTCGCCGCCTGCTATATTGATTCTCACTCCTTGTGTCCTGATGGTGCTAAACTGGAGGTGGTCCAGTTCCTCATGCACCACGTCCCTTCGCACCAGGGCTGCTGTACCTCTGTAGGGATTACCCTGGGGTGAGATCTCGTCCCTTCTGTACACATGGTAGTTGGACAATTTTAACGGTGCGCTGGGTTTTAATTTAGTCTCGCCCAGCAGGATAATATGAATGTCTTGGTCTTGAGCCAGGGTTTTGAGGGACCCCGTCTTCTTACTGATCCCCCCCGGATTCCAGTACATCACTCTTAGGGCTCTATCCATAGAGGCACCCGTTTATGATGGCCAGTCCTCTCGTCGCTGCCATTTGGAGATTTCCCCCGGCTGCGATGGTCGTCAGTATGTCCCTCAGGGTCCCCATAAGCACGAGCATGGGGTCCCTGGTAGGGTTGACGAGGTTTGGTTGGTGAAATATGTGTGCGGGGGCCGGATGAAATCTGGGCCCGTAGTAGGGGTTCCACATCGCTGGGGGTGGGGGTCCAATGAGTGGGCTTCCTCTTCTCCACGTTTCGGGAGGAGGCTGTTGCGGATGGGGTCTGGGCCCCAAGAACATCGGCCTTGAGTTATAGCCTAGGTGCGGAGTTGGTCTAGGCCTAGTTGTTATGGGCGGTTGGTATGAGTACGATGTGGTCGTTGTCCTTGTGTTTGGCGCGTGTTGCACGCCTTCTACTGTCACAGTAGCTACTGTGGCAGGTACATCCACCGCCATTGGCTGTTGCTGCTCATCTGCTGGGCGTAAACTCCTCCCCCTTTGTTCTCTGGGCGGCTCCAGAGTTATTGTTTCCGCAGGTGGAGGATGTGCTTCAGATTGGCTACCTGATTGGTCTATAATATGGCTGGTAATAGGTCGGTCTTCTACTTGCGCACGCCTGGGGGCCGACCTTGTCAGTACATGGTTTCCCTCCGGAACTTCCTGAGCAGGTTCGCTCCTCTTCCTTTTCCCATTTTGGGCCTGCTCTTGCCCCTCACGCATGCGAATATGAGATGGGCCTCTCCACGATGCAGGAGGTTCCCCTTCCTGGTTGCCCGTACGTGGCTCTCGAATAGCTGGTCTTGACACCCTCGGGTTTGGTGGATTGTAGTTTGCATTAGCATGAGGCCTATTATAGCGGTCCGATAGCAGAGGGGTGGAGACTGCTGATGGGGCGGAGCCAGCCTTTCTCCTTGCTTTTTTCCTCCATCTCTTCCTCCTTCCGCTTTTCAGGTTGGTTCCCTCTGACGTTGGTAGGTCCCTGCCATAAGGGTAAGCATAGTACCCCGGATTGGCGGGGGGCTGAAGGTTGGTAACTTGGTTATTGTTGGCTCTCCAGTCGGGGTACCACTCTTGACGCCAGTTTTGTATCGGTGGCATTGGTTGTGATTGCTGTCGTTGGGGAGCAACATCTCTGTTCCTCCACTGGACTTCAGGAGATGTTTCTCTTGTGCTCCTAGGTGGAGGGGGTATGTTTGGTAAGGGGATTTTTCGACGCCTTGCTTCTTTACGGTATATCGGGCAGAGTCGGCTATTGGCCGAGTGCTCCCCTTTGCAGTTTGCACAGTTGGGTGCTTCCTCTGCTGGTTTGTCGCAGTTAACTGCCATGTGTTCACCCGCACAGCGGAGACATTTGAATGGTCGGAAACAGTTTACCGACGAATGTCCGAACCCTTGACAGCGATGACATTGCGGCATCGTTGTGTTTCCTCTCCAGGCCTCTATTTTAATGTCAGTAAAGTCCTGTATAGCGGTCAGTTCATATAGGCGCTTAAGCTCTTCTTTATCGGTGTTTTGCAGGGCAACATGGAAAATGCCTGGGCCATCATCCCACCTTGGGATATATCTAGTGCTCAACACCGTGAAGTGGAGCGAGGCCAGTCCTTCTGACACTACCTCTGCGGCAGTTCCAACCGGGTAACCCCGGATCGCTACCTTAATTGGCTTTTCATTTTGTAGTGTATAACAATGCCAGGCTAGGCTCTTGTCCTTTGTGGCCGCTTCTACGAGATATTTCTGCACTACTCGAAACTCTTGAACGGATTGTGGAGTAAAGCGGATGCCTCGCTTAAACGCCTTGGCGTTTGGCGGATGGCCCAATCTCCGCCTTAGCTCAGCGAAGTGTATCGGCCAATCCGGCATACTTTCTACCACAATCGGTGGGTAATATTTCCTGAGCAGCTCCTGCTCTTTTCTGTTGGTGCTGATGCTTGCTCCCGCTTGCGGCTGCAAGACTGGAGAAGGTGCCTTTAGTGGCGATGCAGGGCGGGTAGGCGGGGGCGTTCTAAGCGCCTCAGCATAGGAAGCCGCCGCTTGCGGGGGTGGGCTAGGCGGGGAGGGAAGTGGTGCCGCGTGTATAGGCACTGACTCCAGCTCCGCATATGAGGTCGAGTTGTGGCTTGGTTGGGTGTAGGAGCTGGTTCCAGCTGCGACTCCTGTCAGCTCCATGCAGCTATTGATCCTTTCCGACTTTTCGGACTGCGACGAGGTTGCACTGCTTGACGGTTCGGCCGCCCCCTCCGAAGATGTTCGGGAGCGCGAGTCAGGTGCGCTGCCGCTGCTCAACCCGACTTCTCGGTTCGGAGGAAGTGGCAGGTCTCCATTGTCGGCCGGTGGTGGAGTGGTGATAACTGAACTTGGCAGTGGAGGCGGTTTTCTAAGAACGCTACCTCCCGCTCTTTCCTTGGCAATAATTTTGTAGGTCGGCTTGGGAATAGTTGTTGGAGCGTCCCTTCCGCTTCCTTTGGGAGTGCCCAAAGGGGGGGATGGCGGGGAGATGGACCCAATCTTGGGTCGTTTCTCATCCCCTTGAACCTCCTCATCTGATGTAGATGGTCGGGCTCGGGGCGGTGCTGCCCGTCTCGAGGTCGAGGGCCTTCCTTTCTCATCCACCGTGCTCTGGCGCGGCGGAAGGCGGAGACCCAACGCCGAGGCTGGGACTATCATGGACTGTTCCGGATGGAAAAGGTTTCGGCAGGCGTAACCTTGCCTCATGTCCTCTTCCATCCGGGCTGCAGCCTCCTCTTGGGAGCTGTCGCTTGACGGATCCTTGGTCGGGTCCATCGCGTCCGCTGGTCTGCCTATTCTCCTGCGAGAACAGCTAGTCAGCAGACGGGCTACTAGCGAATCGAGTCGCTGCCTAGGTTGCGCTTCGGGTCACCAGCTAGTTGCGACCCTGGGTGATACTCGGCAAAAGCTTTTTGAAACTTTGCGTGGGTGGCGCGATGCTATGGCACTACAGGCCGGGATTGACACTTTATGTTGCGGAGTGCGGGGGAGTGTCGCGCAGTGCGGAGGGCGTAGTCTCAGACGCTACTGCGGAGCTCTCTAACCACTCATACGCAAGACGACTACGCGTCCCCACACTCGGCTTTACACGGGTGAGTTTAGCCCGCTGGTGGGTACTACTCGCGGCCTAGCGGAGCTACGTACAGCTTTCGCGCTGCACGCTGCTCAACGCCTCAATTCGCGGTATTGCAGCGACCAGCAGGCGTCCGCGGGGGTGGGCTGCGGTAAGGGGGGCCTTTGCCACCGCCTAAGCCCTTTTAGACTATTTCGTAGTTGGTGCAGAAGATACAAAAGAAGGATACAGTAAAGATAGATACAGATACAGATAGATAACAGTTTTCACCAACGAAGTTGGTAGCGTAGGTGGAGGTGGGGGGGGGCACCGGACGCGGGGGCGGAGCAACACGTAACCCTCTCGTTACGTGCGCTCAACGCAACCTGCCACAGTCCGGCGACCAGAGCATACGTAAGAAGTCGGCGGGTAGGTGAGGTGGCGCGCGGGAGGGGTCTCGACCGCACGTCCACTCGGCACGACGAACAGCTAACGTATCATTGATTGTATGATTGATTGTATGAAAAATTATTTGAAAAATGGGGTATCAAAATGAAACTTTACTGTAAAGAGAACACCACAGTCGAGAGACGATTTCTCGTAAGAACGCTTATGACTTTTCACTAACATCGTTCTGATTAAATTGCATTTTTATATCATTTTGATACCGCACCCTGCGCGTAGAAAGTTTTGCGTGGTCCATTTTGAACATGATCACACGTGGGAAAGTTTAGATTGCGTGAAATTGGCTCGGTTCAAGTTGTAAATCGATTTATTCCCACCACTCGTGATGGCGGATAGCTCGTGCTCTGTTTAAAATTGAATTTTCTTTATTTACCAAGTACATTGCACTCGTTTAACACGATAAATAAACGACAAAGATATCGTTTCCATTATATACAGTGAAATCAATAAAAATTTACACGTTTAAACGGTATAAAACGATCGTTATTTCGGAGCTCGTAAAACACCACGAACATTTTCCGACCAAAGATGGGATGTCTTCTATCGGGACGTGTATATTTCGCTGCACTTTGAAAACGCAACATTGATATTGTTCAAAACAAAAAAATAACCCAATAATAAAATACATTCTCCGCGTTTTATTTCATTTATACGGCCTCTTAGAATAAGCGTTTAAACACCGCGCGCGTGTACCTGCACGGGCGGGCGAGCGACGCGGCTCGGCGCGGCCCCCGATGCTGCCCTAACTTAGTAATAAACATCATACCTACATAATAATGTTAATTTTGTTAATATAGTATCTATCTAATCCCCGTTTATGTGTACGGTGCATGCACAATAAAATTGCACACGCACCACTCACAGTACAGAACCACAGATATGATCACGCGCGTGTTTAATAAAATGCGCTACATACTACTTTACCTTATAATTTTGGGTAGAGTAAGCACAGACCTAAGCTTTGTTTATTTTAAAATATGTATGTACGTTGGTAAGTATTGTGTGTGACAGAGATCCTTAGATGCATGTATTATTGTTACTTATCCGAGTTTATCGATAGTAGAGTGCGTACGCATATAAAATGTAAAAGTTGTTGTTAATAGAGAGTTTGAATATCGTGCTAGTTTTGACTGACACTATGAAACAAATTAAATGGTATTCGAAACGTATGCGGCCCTGAAAAGGGCCTTTTATGTGGTCGTTGAGAGTTAACAACAAGAGCCTTTCGACACTATATGTAACACTATGGCGGCGGCTGGTGCGTTGGTTATACACGTAATAAATACGCGTTTAACCACCGAAACCGTAAAGGGTGCGGCCTTGACGCTTCAGAGCGTACACCACATCCATAGCTGTGACAGTCTTCCTCTTGGCGTGCTCCGTGTAGGTGACGGCGTCGCGGATCACGTTCTCGAGGAACACCTTCAGCACACCTCTGGTCTCTTCGTATATCAAACCGGAGATACGCTTCACTCCGCCACGGCGCGCCAGACGACGGATGGCAGGCTTGGTAATACCCTGGATGTTATCACGAAGCACTTTCCTGTGACGCTTGGCGCCACCTTTCCCCAGACCTTTTCCTCCCTTGCCGCGACCGGTCATTTTTCAAGTTGAATGGGATGAATACGCGAACGCGACACACACAAACGATCCGTTACGTTGCCAACGGACGACTGGAAATTTTCGTTAACATCACTTCTGCTTTATATTTATACAAAAACGTCGGGTAACGCGTTGAGCGATAAACTTTGTTTGAGATAGAGCGAGATCGAAGAAGTCAGGCAGCCTGCAGGGTGTGCGGGGAGGGTAATTCGATTTACACGTCATAAAATATATATACAATATTTTATACCAAAAAAAAAACAAAAATGGATTTAAAATAAAATAAAAAAATTTTAGATAATAATCTCTACTGAATAATATACTCTACTCTCTATGTTTATGTTGGTAGTACTAGGGTATAGCCAGAGC
Source organism: Ennomos quercinarius (assembly GCA_910589525.2). Classification (NCBI taxonomy): domain Eukaryota; kingdom Metazoa; phylum Arthropoda; class Insecta; order Lepidoptera; family Geometridae; genus Ennomos; species Ennomos quercinarius. The sequence continues at coordinate 5,883,811 of OU342515.1, forward strand.
CAGAATATTATCAAATTTATCATTATCTATGTAAATGTATGTATGTAATCTGTTCTATATTAAATAAAATACTTTTTAAATGAAAGATGAGAGAGTGAGAGAAAAAGAAAAAAAAAAAAAAAAAAAACTGTTCCATTCAGTCTGATTATTATTATTATTTTATATATATTACGAATAGCAGTTTTAGTTCAATGGATTCTAATATGTAAAGTAATTATGTTCTCTCCTAACGAGAAAATGCTCGTTGTTGTGTGTAAGAGAGTTTGATTTATGTATGCGTGCGATAGTACACTAAATGAAACTATAAAGATTTTTACAATCATTGAAACATATGTGTGGCCCTGAAAAGGGCCTTTTTGTATGTAAATCGAGGAGGAGGTGGTGAACAACTCTGAACAGCACACACACACGAATGTGGCGGACGGAACGGAGCGCGCTACCAGCCGGCCAATAAACAATTAGCCGTTTGATTTTAAGCGCGCTCACCTCTGATCCTGCGTGCGAGCTGGATGTCCTTAGGCATGATGGTGACGCGCTTCGCGTGTATCGCGCACAGGTTGGTGTCCTCGAAGAGGCCGACAAGGTACGCCTCGCTGGCCTCCTGAAGAGCCATCACCGCGGAGCTCTGGAACCTGAGGTCGGTCTTGAAGTCCTGGGCGATCTCACGCACCAGACGTTGGAACGGAAGCTTGCGGATCAACAACTCTGTGCTCTTCTGGTAGCGACGGATCTCGCGGAGAGCCACGGTGCCGGGACGGTAACGATGGGGTTTCTTCACTCCTCCGGTGGCCGGTGCGCTCTTGCGCGCCGCTTTGGTGGCGAGCTGTTTCCTTGGCGCCTTACCACCGGTTGATTTACGAGCGGTCTGCTTAGTACGAGCCATGTTTACTTTCTTCGTACACTAAATAACTACTGTTGAAACTGCGACTGAAGTTTTATGTAACAAACAACACCAACCACACGTACGCACTGTGAGAGTCGGAGAGCACGAATGGTGTATCGAAAATTTTTACGTTCTCTTTATATTTATATAGTAACGCGGGCAGCTTTAAAAACGACGTAGGATCTCTCGCTCGCTCACACACGCTCGCCACCTAGCAGCTTATAGCAGTTAATAATGTAGGTAGAGTTTGAAACTAATATTATTTATTATTTATAATGAAATGATAGGCTGGTTAGTAATTGTTCATATTTTATAAATGCCAGTATCAATCAATGTAGGTACGTACACTATACATACTTTACTGAGCACCTTACCAAGTTGTGTTTTTATTATAATTACTTGGGTATGTAATTATTAGGCAAGAAGTGTCCCTCTATCCTATCCTGTACTGTACAGACTCAAGAGTGCACTCCATATTGTAAGTACATATTATAATTAAGTTGATTGTAAAGCTAGCTTGAATTGTATGCGCATAGAGTCACAAAAAGAAACATAATATTTGATTGTAATAAATCAATTATTGTTTGAAACATATTGTGGCCCTGAAAAGGGCCTTTTGTTTGTGTGCGCGTTTTGATGAAGCGCTCCATTCACCACCTCCTCACTTGGAGCTGGTGTATTTGGTGACCGCCTTGGTGCCCTCGCTCACCGCGTGCTTAGCCAACTCGCCGGGCAGCAGCAGCCTAACGGAAGTCTGCACCTCCCTCGACGTGATGGTCGATCGCTTGTTGTAGTGCGCCAGACGGGAAGCCTCAGCTGCGATGCGCTCGAAGATGTCGTTCACGAACGAGTTCATGATGGACATCGCCTTGCTGGAGATACCGGTGTCAGGATGCACCTGCTTGAGCACCTTGTAGATGTAGATGGCGTAGCTCTCCTTCCTCTTGTGCTTCTTCTTTCTCTTGTCAGTCTTCGAGATGTTCTTCTGGGCTTTGCCAGATTTCTTGGCGGCCTTTCCACTAGTCTTAGGCGGCATCGTCAACAAACAAACTGTTAGTTACGAGATTTAAACAAACTTAATCACAGATCTAACTATGCGAGCGCGCCTGTACGTAACCGGCACGTTCGACAGTCTCGGAATGAATAAGTTGGAACGGAATAAAAATTCGACTTTTATTAACGGCGCGCTTTTACGCTCTCGCATGCGGCCATCAGATATCAGGTAGCGTTCAACCAATGGCGGCGTTAGCTGTAGTTAGAGCGAGCCAGCGCGTTGCGCTCGCTCTCTCGGAGCCCAATGAGTCAATAAAATTCAATAATAATAATAATAATAATAACAGTTACAGGAATTTTGTTTATACCTAAATCCTCAGGTAGCTCTGATGACTTTACCTACCTATTTAATTAACTATGTAAGTGCTCTCCATTTCTCGCTTACTAGAATATATCAGTTTGCAGCAGCAGCAGCAGCAGTGAGTGTTTAAGATAAAAGAGAAAAAAAAAAAAAAAAAATCTCACGGTTCAGTAAATTTTGTGATTACAAATCAAAACAAGATTGAAAAAAAAAAAAAAAAAAAAAAAAATTAATGCAACCTACCGAAATAAATAAAATACTCGTTAGTTAGGTAATTAATAAAACCTTATCAATCTATCCATACAACCAACCAACCCCGACAATTAAGCATTTTTATTAATAACCACTCGTGTATTAATTTTTGTGATTACGAAGCAAAACAAGATTGAAAAGACAAAAAAAAAAATTAATGCAACCTACCGAAAAAAAAAATCTCATTAGGTAGTTAATAAAACTTTATCAATCAATCAACCCCGACAATTAAGCATTTTCATTAATAATAATCACTCGGGTGTAGTTAAATGTACACGTACACGTAAACAGTACGTCATACACGTATAGAGTAGAGTAGAGTTAGATTTGTTGTTCATCTCGTCTCAATGAAACATAAATATAAGATACTTTATATTATGGAAACATGTTGTGGCCCTGAAAAGGGCCTTTTTGTTTTATGTCGCGTGCTCGATGGGTGGGTGGGTGTGCCGCCGCAACACGCATACAACACTGCGGATGCAGCAGTCCGCGCGCACCGCACCTCCACACAGTATAGCAAAGCAGCTAGATGATTTTAAGCCTTCTTCTCGGTCTTCTTGGGCAGTAGCACCGCTTGGATGTTAGGCAGCACACCTCCCTGTGCGATGGTAACGCCGGAGAGCAGCTTGTTCAGCTCCTCGTCGTTCCTGATCGCAAGTTGCAAGTGACGAGGGATTATCCTGGTTTTCTTGTTGTCTCTTGCAGCGTTGCCGGCCAACTCGAGCACCTCAGCGGCGAGGTACTCCATCACTGCGGCTAGGTACACGGGCGCACCTGCACCGACGCGCTCAGCGTAGTTGCCGTTGCGAAGAAGCCGATGAATACGTCCCACTGGAAACTGTAGACCGGCGCGATTGGAGCGTGACTTTGCCTTCCCCTTTACTTTACCACCTTTACCGCGTCCCGACATGATCTGTTTTGTTTATAAACGACACGTAAAATATAAGAAAGCGCACGGTGCGATCCGTACCGCTAGCTTGTAAAGACTGATTTTAAAAACCAACAGCGCTCAGTTTTTATATACATATAGGTAGCGTCGCTTGGTAGAGTTGTGGGTACAATAGCGAGACTCGGTCGCGCATCGCATCCATGAATGTGACAGAGACGGATAAATAAATAATATTCGTTTATGCTTTGCTATTTTGTATGTACCTAGTTATATATTGTTTGTATGTAGGATTATGTCGGGCAGTCGGGCGGACCGGTATTATTAGAAGAAAGATGTAAAAAAAAAAAAATAACATCGTCGTCGTCGTTATTGCAACTAGCCTGAAGACGTCCGTCCACTGCTGAACTGCGTAGGCATCCCCCATGGAGCGCCACTTTGAGCGGCTGCTCGACTCCTGCATCCATCTGCTCCTGCGTCTTCCCCGGTTCGTGGTCGCCACTCTCTAGATACTTTTCTTCCCCATCGGTTGTCGGTTCTAGGAGCGATGCGAGCCTGCCCAATTGGCATTTCATTCAACAAATACAAATTATATTAAGTATTTATGTTTGTTATATATGTAACGCCATCTAGATATAATTGTCTCGTCTATTTATCAGTATGATGTTAAAAAGTTAAGTTTAGGTTAGGTGGTACCTACCTAATAATTAGCGTTTATTACACCTCGTCTCAATACTGCAGAGGGGAGGGGGTGGGACTATACTATTATACTAGCTACCTGGGGTTGGTTAAGGTTTAGATAGAGTTTGTTGTTTGAATAATTTGTTTGTCATTTTAGGAAACATTACGCACGTTTGACGGCGCGCTATGGAAGAATTTGTTAGCCCTGAAAAGGGCTTTTTGGTGCGAGACGATGAGAGTGAGAGATATCCCCTCCCATTCATTCTGCAAGCGTGGCGGTTGCAGGCGTTAAACATGATGATGCGGATGATGAATCGATCGTCTTCTCCGTGTTCGCTCCGGGGCGGACGACGGACGAGGACGACGACGAGAACACCACCACCGAACAGCACATTCACAGAGCACACACACCACACGATGTGAACGCTGCCGGTGTGAGCCGATTTTACTTCTTCGCGGTGGATGCCTTCTTGGTGGCGGCGGCCTTCGATTTGGGAGTGGCGGCTGCCCTCTTCGGTTTTGGCGCTTTCGGCTTCTTGGTGGGCGGCTTCGCGGTCTTTTTAGCTTTAGGTGCTGCTGGGCTCTTCGCTTTCGCCGGTGAGGCGGCAGCTTTCTTGGCGGCGGCGGCGGGCTTCTTCTTAGCGGCGGCGGCCTTCTTGTCTCTCGTAGCCGCGGAGGGCTTCGACTTGGCGGGGGAGGCAGCCGCGCCGGCGGCCACCTTCCTGCCGCGCGACGTAGATGCGGATGCGGTGGCTTTCTTCGATTTCGCAGAAGCGGCGGCCGCGCTCTCCTTGGCGGAGGCGGATTTGCCGCCGGCGGTCGCTTTAGAAGATGCCGCGGGCTTCTTCGACGCAGAAGACTTCGACTCCAGCTTGAAGCTGCCCGAGGCGCCCTTGCCCTTGGTCTGTATCAGCGCGCCCGACTCGACGGCGCTCTTCAGATACTTCCTGATGAACGGTGCCAGTTTCTCAGCATCGACCTTGTACTGAGCGGCGATATACTTCTTGATTGCCTTCAGTGATGATCCGCTGCGCTCCTTCAGCTCCTTGATCGCGTTGTTCACCATTTCAGACGTCTTCGGGTGCGTCGGTTTCGCTTTCGGTTTCTTGGCACCGGTGGCGGCGGCGGACGCCTTCGGCTTCTTCGCGGGGGTCGCGGGGGCGGGAGCCTCTGCTGCTACTGCGGTGTCTGCCATTATTATTGAGGTTGTAGTTTTAGAAAAATCTTTAAACTGAAATAGTAGATAGATCGTACAACAAAATATTGTATGAAAAATTATTTGAAAAATGGGGTATCAAAATGAAACTTTACTGTAAAGAGAACACCACAGTCGAGAGACGATTTCTCGTAAGAACGCTTATGACTTTTCACTAACATCGTTCTGATTAAATTGCATTTTTATATCATTTTGATACCGCACCCTGCGCGTAGAAAGTTTTGCGTGGTCCATTTTGAACATGATCACACGTGGGAAAGTTTAGATTGCGTGAAATTGGCTCGGTTCAAGTTGTAAATCGATTTATTCCCACCACTCGTGATGGCGGATAGCTCGTGCTCTGTTTAAAATTGAATTTTCTTTATTTACCAAGTACATTGCACTCGTTTAACACGATAAATAAACGACAAAGATATCGTTTCCATTATATACAGTGAAATCAATAAAAATTTACACGTTTAAACGGTATAAAACGATCGTTATTTCGGAGCTCGTAAAACACCACGAACATTTTCCGACCAAAGATGGGATGTCTTCTATCGGGACGTGTATATTTCGCTGCACTTTGAAAACGCAACATTGATATTGTTCAAAACAAAAAAATAACCCAATAATAAAATACATTCTCCGCGTTTTATTTCATTTATACGGCCTCTTAGAATAAGCGTTTAAACACCGCGCGCGTGTACCTGCACGGGCGGGCGAGCGACGCGGCTCGGCGCGGCCCCCGATGCTGCCCTAACTTAGTAATAAACATCATACCTACATAATAATGTTAATTTTGTTAATATAGTATCTATCTAATCCCCGTTTATGTGTACGGTGCATGCACAATAAAATTGCACACGCACCACTCACAGTACAGAACCACAGATATGATCACGCGCGTGTTTAATAAAATGCGCTACATACTACTTTACCTTATAATTTTGGGTAGAGTAAGCACAGACCTAAGCTTTGTTTATTTTAAAATATGTATGTACGTTGGTAAGTATTGTGTGTGACAGAGATCCTTAGATGCATGTATTATTGTTACTTATCCGAGTTTATCGATAGTAGAGTGCGTACGCATATAAAATGTAAAAGTTGTTGTTAATAGAGAGTTTGAATATCGTGCTAGTTTTGACTGACACTATGAAACAAATTAAATGGTATTCGAAACGTATGCGGCCCTGAAAAGGGCCTTTTATGTGGTCGTTGAGAGTTAACAACAAGAGCCTTTCGACACTATATGTAACACTATGGCGGCGGCTGGTGCGTTGGTTATACACGTAATAAATACGCGTTTAACCACCGAAACCGTAAAGGGTGCGGCCTTGACGCTTCAGAGCGTACACCACATCCATAGCTGTGACAGTCTTCCTCTTGGCGTGCTCCGTGTAGGTGACGGCGTCGCGGATCACGTTCTCGAGGAACACCTTCAGCACACCTCTGGTCTCTTCGTATATCAAACCGGAGATACGCTTCACTCCGCCACGGCGCGCCAGACGACGGATGGCAGGCTTGGTAATACCCTGGATGTTATCACGAAGCACTTTCCTGTGACGCTTGGCGCCACCTTTCCCCAGACCTTTTCCTCCCTTGCCGCGACCGGTCATTTTTCAAGTTGAATGGGATGAATACGCGAACGCGACACACACAAACGATCCGTTACGTTGCCAACGGACGACTGGAAATTTTCGTTAACATCACTTCTGCTTTATATTTATACAAAAACGTCGGGTAACGCGTTGAGCGATAAACTTTGTTTGAGATAGAGCGAGATCGAAGAAGTCAGGCAGCCTGCAGGGTGTGCGGGGAGGGTAATTCGATTTACACGTCATAAAATATATATACAATATTTTATACCAAAAAAAAAACAAAAATGGATTTAAAATAAAATAAAAAAATTTTAGATAATAATCTCTACTGAATAATATACTCTACTCTCTATGTTTATGTTGGTAGTACTAGGGTATAGCCAGAGCCAGAATATTATCAAATTTATCATTATCTATGTAAATGTATGTATGTAATCTGTTCTATATTAAATAAAATACTTTTTAAATGAAAGATGAGAGAGTGAGAGAAAAAGAAAAAAAAAAAAAAAAAAAACTGTTCCATTCAGTCTGATTATTATTATTATTTTATATATATTACGAATAGCAGTTTTAGTTCAATGGATTCTAATATGTAAAGTAATTATGTTCTCTCCTAACGAGAAAATGCTCGTTGTTGTGTGTAAGAGAGTTTGATTTATGTATGCGTGCGATAGTACACTAAATGAAACTATAAAGATTTTTACAATCATTGAAACATATGTGTGGCCCTGAAAAGGGCCTTTTTGTATGTAAATCGAGGAGGAGGTGGTGAACAACTCTGAACAGCACACACACACGAATGTGGCGGACGGAACGGAGCGCGCTACCAGCCGGCCAATAAACAATTAGCCGTTTGATTTTAAGCGCGCTCACCTCTGATCCTGCGTGCGAGCTGGATGTCCTTAGGCATGATGGTGACGCGCTTCGCGTGTATCGCGCACAGGTTGGTGTCCTCGAAGAGGCCGACAAGGTACGCCTCGCTGGCCTCCTGAAGAGCCATCACCGCGGAGCTCTGGAACCTGAGGTCGGTCTTGAAGTCCTGGGCGATCTCACGCACCAGACGTTGGAACGGAAGCTTGCGGATCAACAACTCTGTGCTCTTCTGGTAGCGACGGATCTCGCGGAGAGCCACGGTGCCGGGACGGTAACGTTGGGGTTTCTTCACTCCTCCGGTGGCCGGTGCGCTCTTGCGCGCCGCTTTGGTGGCGAGCTGTTTCCTTGGCGCCTTACCACCGGTTGATTTACGAGCGGTCTGCTTAGTACGAGCCATGTTTACTTTCTTCGTACACTAAATAACTACTGTTGAAACTGCGACTGAAGTTTTATGTAACAAACAACACCAACCACACGTACGCACTGTGAGAGTCGGAGAGCACGAATGGTGTATCGAAAATTTTTTTTTTTTTTTTTTTTTTTTTTTTTTTTTTTTTTTTTTTTTTTGAACGGGCTAATGCTGTTGGTCTCTACCGACCTTTACAGCGTCACCGGGCAGGAGGGCAGGCGCTTAAGGCGCCCAACCGTTAAAAGTGGGAGACAACTAGCACAAGGGCACCCCTGGGGTGCGAGCCTCGGCTTGGGCCGTTGCCGGGATAAGAGGATCGAGAAGGCTACGTCCACTGGAAGAGTGGACCCTATGGAAAGTCGCGACCGTTCTAGCTAACCTACGGGGGGTACGTCGACCTCGCCGGCGGGGTCGGTGTCTGATTGTGTTACGCTGGTAACCTATACCGGTGCCGAAAGCGGTACCTGAGCCAGGAGGGCTAGACTGATCCGGTGATCCTAGCGCAGCCGACACAACGGCTGCTATAGGATCATCCGGATCGCTCAAGACGTGTCTTGGGCGGCGACGACGGGGTGGCGGGTCTGTCATGTCTGTAGAGTAACTTGATGCTTGGACTACGAGAGGGTTGGGGTGATGGGGTGCCGCGTCAAAATAGCGGCGGGATGCATCCTTCATAAACTGACGGATGGATGGGAGTTCGAGATCGCAATGGAGGTCGGAGTTACGCTGGTACCAGCGAGCTCCGACCACCTTGCGGATAAAGCGGTTCTGGATAACCTGAAGTCGATCCAGGTGGACTGAGGATGTATGAGCAAACGCGACAGATGCATAGGTCATAATCGGGCGAACGCAAGTTTTGTAAAGTGTCACCTTATTTCTAAGGGACATTTTACTACCCTTGCAGAGGAGAGGGTGTAGGCGGCCTAAGACGAAGGCCGCCCTATCGCGCACTCGCTTAATATGGTCTCTGAAGTTGAGCTTGGTGTCAAGGGTAACCCCCAGGTATTTGGCAGACGGAACCCAAGGGATGGGCTTGTCGAACAAGGACAGCGGTCGCAATGGCGGACCACGCTTATAGTCAGAAAAGTACATCGCTGCACTCTTATCTGGGTTAACCGTGATCCGCCATTTCCTGAACCACGCACCGATCTCGGTGAGGGCTCGTTGGAGACGACCACGCATATGGACTCTCTGCCATCCGGAGCAGTAGATGGCGGTATCATCCGCAAAGAGTGCAAGCTGCACACTGGGATGAAATGACCGCGGAATGTCGCTGGTGTACAACGAGAATAGCAAGGGGGAGAGCGCGGAGCCCTGGGGTACTCCGGCTCTGATAGGATGGGGAGAGGATCGCTCCCCCTCAACGCGGTAGCGAAAGCTTCGATCCCTAAGGAAGTCTTGTATGATGTGCACAAGACGGTCCGGCACGCCGATGTGGTACAGCTTGAATATCAAGCCGTCGTGCCAGACTTTATCGAAAGCTTTCGCTACGTCTAAGAAGACTGCAAGAGTGCCTTTGGGTTTTGGCTTCGAATTGAAGCCATCAAGGATGTGCTCCGTGATGCGGTGCACTTGTTGGACGCAAGAGTGTCTGGCTCTAAAGCCGAACTGCTCGTCGGGAAGGAGTTTATGTTCGTGAACATGGGTCCAGAGACGTTTCCGAATGAGACGCTCGTAGATCTTCCCCAGAGTACTGAGGAGGCTAATAGGCCGGTAGCTAGAGGGCTCGGTAGCCTTCTTGCCTGGCTTGTGGATGCCGATGACGTCGGCGGACTTCCACGCAACGGGAAAAGAGCAATTACTCATAGCCGCATTGAAGATGCTGACTAGGAGATAGATCAAGGGGACCGAAAAGTGTTTGACCACTTTGTTGCTGATACCATCAGCGCCGGGGGCTTTACGGGTAATGAGATCCTTGACAACAGACTCAACCTCAGCGGCCCTAATAAGCTCGAGAGGGGGGTCGGAGGGCGTCAGGGAGCTACGACGTTCAACTTCACTGACCACCGTATGGAGGTGGACAGGGTCAACGTGATCGGGGGAAAGGTTACACTGGGCCTCGAGGCTCTCAGCTAAACACTCAGCTTTTTCCTCGTCATCGAACGCAGGGACTTGGTTCAGCCTATCAAGAGGGGGCATCGTTCTAAGTGTGTCACTTTTCAAGGCTCGAGCCAATCGCCAGTATGCCTGGTGGGTTGGCTCGAGCCCCGAAAGTAGGTCTGTCCAGTTCTGAGCGCGAAGATCACCTATGCGTTTCTTAACAGCACGCTGTAAGAAATTCAAGGTGGATTTGTTACGTTGGGTCGGGGCCGCGTCGTATGCCCTAGTGGCGGCGTTCTTTGCTGTCATCAGTCTCCTCACGTCCTCGGGCAGATCCCAGCGGTGGTCCACCACTGGTACCTGCTTCGAGGACTCACCGACTACGGTGTTGAGGTGACTGGTGAGAGCGTCGATCGCGGAGGAAACGTCGTCTAGTGTCTGTATGTCGTCGGGTATCTTGTCTAAGTCAGGTGAACTGATAGCTTTCAGGGATTCCCCCAATCGCTTCCAGTCCACCACTGTCTTAGTCTGAGGTGGAAGTTCAGTAGAGTCCGAGCCTAGTCTCATGAGAACAGGGCGGTGGTCAGAGTCAAGTTCGTGGAGCACTTCTATCGAGCCTAACCTGAGGGTTACGCCTTTTAAAAGTGCTATGTCGAGTATGTCTGGTCGTTGGGAGAGATTCCCGGGGAACCTGGTCGGAGTCATGGGTGCGATAATGTCAAAGGTGTGGTGGTCTGCGTCTGGTCGTGGGTCAGTTAGTTGTTCGAGTATCCTACCGTTGGTATTGGAAGTGTGACAATTCCACATAACGTGTTTGCTGTTGAAGTCTCCCGCCAGTATGACGGAGCTTCCCAGAGAAAGTAGTGCGTTGATATCACTACTGAGCAAACGTTTGTCGGGAGGGAGGTAACAAGACGCTAGTATGATCGGCTGATGGCCGTTCATAGCTAAGCGGCAGCAAGAGGCTTCTAAGTTAACTAAGGATGAGGGAGTATCAATTGGGATGCAGTGAAAAGACCTTCTGTAATAGATAAGCGTACCGCCTCCGGCATTGGTAAGCCTATCATTACGAACCACGACGTAATTGGCGATCCTAGGATCCCGCTTACTGGGTTTCAGGAGGGTCTCTTGCACGAGCATCACATCGACCTGATGGGTCTTACAAAAGTCGTGAACCAAGTCGCGTTGACGAGCGAGACCGTTTGCGTTGAAGAACGCTAACGCTACGGAGCGAGGTTTTACCTTTTTTTATCGAAAATTTTTACGTTCTCTTTATATTTATATAGTAACGCGGGCAGCTTTAAAAACGACGTAGGATCTCTCGCTCGCTCACACACGCTCGCCACCTAGCAGCTTATAGCAGTTAATAATGTAGGTAGAGTTTGAAACTAATATTATTTATTATTTATAATGAAATGATAGGCTGGTTAGTAATTGTTCATATTTTATAAATGCCAGTATCAATCAATGTAGGTACGTACACTATACATACTTTACTGAGCACCTTACCAAGTTGTGTTTTTATTATAATTACTTGGGTATGTAATTATTAGGCAAGAAGTGTCCCTCTATCCTATCCTGTACTGTACAGACTCAAGAGTGCACTCCATATTGTAAGTACATATTATAATTAAGTTGATTGTAAAGCTAGCTTGAATTGTATGCGCATAGAGTCACAAAAAGAAACATAATATTTGATTGTAATAAATCAATTATTGTTTGAAACATATTGTGGCCCTGAAAAGGGCCTTTTGTTTGTGTGCGCGTTTTGATGAAGCGCTCCATTCACCACCTCCTCACTTGGAGCTGGTGTATTTGGTGACCGCCTTGGTGCCCTCGCTCACCGCGTGCTTAGCCAACTCGCCGGGCAGCAGCAGCCTAACGGAAGTCTGCACCTCCCTCGACGTGATGGTCGATCGCTTGTTGTAGTGCGCCAGACGGGAAGCCTCAGCTGCGATGCGCTCGAAGATGTCGTTCACGAACGAGTTCATGATGGACATCGCCTTGCTGGAGATACCGGTGTCAGGATGCACCTGCTTGAGCACCTTGTAGATGTAGATGGCGTAGCTCTCCTTCCTCTTGTGCTTCTTCTTTCTCTTGTCAGTCTTCGAGATGTTCTTCTGGGCTTTGCCAGATTTCTTGGCGGCCTTTCCACTAGTCTTAGGCGGCATCGTCAACAAACAAACTGTTAGTTACGAGATTTAAACAAACTTAATCACAGATCTAACTATGCGAGCGCGCCTGTACGTAACCGGCACGTTCGACAGTCTCGGAATGAATAAGTTGGAACGGAATAAAAATTCGACTTTTATTAACGGCGCGCTTTTACGCTCTCGCATGCGGCCATCAGATATCAGGTAGCGTTCAACCAATGGCGGCGTTAGCTGTAGTTAGAGCGAGCCAGCGCGTTGCGCTCGCTCTCTCGGAGCCCAATGAGTCAATAAAATTCAATAATAATAATAATAATAATAACAGTTACAGGAATTTTGTTTATACCTAAATCCTCAGGTAGCTCTGATGACTTTACCTACCTATTTAATTAACTATGTAAGTGCTCTCCATTTCTCGCTTACTAGAATATATCAGTTTGCAGCAGCAGCAGCAGCAGTGAGTGTTTAAGATAAAAGAGAAAAAAAAAAAAAAAAAATCTCACGGTTCAGTAAATTTTGTGATTACAAATCAAAACAAGATTGAAAAAAAAAAAAAAAAAAAAAAAAATTAATGCAACCTACCGAAATAAATAAAATACTCGTTAGTTAGGTAATTAATAAAACCTTATCAATCTATCCATACAACCAACCAACCCCGACAATTAAGCATTTTTATTAATAACCACTCGTGTATTAATTTTTGTGATTACGAAGCAAAACAAGATTGAAAAGACAAAAAAAAAAATTAATGCAACCTACCGAAAAAAAAAATCTCATTAGGTAGTTAATAAAACTTTATCAATCAATCAACCCCGACAATTAAGCATTTTCATTAATAATAATCACTCGGGTGTAGTTAAATGTACACGTACACGTAAACAGTACGTCATACACGTATAGAGTAGAGTAGAGTTAGATTTGTTGTTCATCTCGTCTCAATGAAACATAAATATAAGATACTTTATATTATGGAAACATGTTGTGGCCCTGAAAAGGGCCTTTTTGTTTTATGTCGCGTGCTCGATGGGTGGGTGGGTGTGCCGCCGCAACACGCATACAACACTGCGGATGCAGCAGTCCGCGCGCACCGCACCTCCACACAGTATAGCAAAGCAGCTAGATGATTTTAAGCCTTCTTCTCGGTCTTCTTGGGCAGTAGCACCGCTTGGATGTTAGGCAGCACACCTCCCTGTGCGATGGTAAAGCAGCTTGTTCAGCTCCTCGTCGTTCCTGATCGCAAGTTGCAAGTGACGAGGGATTATCCTGGTTTTCTTGTTGTCTCTTGCAGCGTTGCCGGCCAACTCGAGCACCTCAGCGGCGAGGTACTCCATCACTGCGGCTAGGTACACGGGCGCACCTGCACCGACGCGCTCAGCGTAGTTGCCGTTGCGAAGAAGCCGATGAATACGTCCCACTGGAAACTGTAGACCGGCGCGATTGGAGCGTGACTTTGCCTTCCCCTTTACTTTACCACCTTTACCGCGTCCCGACATGATCTGTTTTGTTTATAAACGACACGTAAAATATAAGAAAGCGCACGGTGCGATCCGTACCGCTAGCTTGTAAAGACTGATTTTAAAAACCAACAGCGCTCAGTTTTTATATACATATAGGTAGCGTCGCTTGGTAGAGTTGTGGGTACAATAGCGAGACTCGGTCGCGCATCGCATCCATGAATGTGACAGAGACGGATAAATAAATAATATTCGTTTATGCTTTGCTATTTTGTATGTACCTAGTTATATATTGTTTGTATGTAGGATTATGTCGGGCAGTCGGGCGGACCGGTATTATTAGAAGAAAGATGTAAAAAAAAAAAAATAACATCGTCGTCGTCGTTATTGCAACTAGCCTGAAGACGTCCGTCCACTGCTGAACTGCGTAGGCATCCCCCATGGAGCGCCACTTTGAGCGGCTGCTCGACTCCTGCATCCATCTGCTCCTGCGTCTTCCCCGGTTCGTGGTCGCCACTCTCTAGATACTTTTCTTCCCCATCGGTTGTCGGTTCTAGGAGCGATGCGAGCCTGCCCAATTGGCATTTCATTCAACAAATACAAATTATATTAAGTATTTATGTTTGTTATATATGTAACGCCATCTAGATATAATTGTCTCGTCTATTTATCAGTATGATGTTAAAAAGTTAAGTTTAGGTTAGGTGGTACCTACCTAATAATTAGCGTTTATTACACCTCGTCTCAATACTGCAGAGGGGAGGGGGTGGGACTATACTATTATACTAGCTACCTGGGGTTGGTTAAGGTTTAGATAGAGTTTGTTGTTTGAATAATTTGTTTGTCATTTTAGGAAACATTACGCACGTTTGACGGCGCGCTATGGAAGAATTTGTTAGCCCTGAAAAGGGCTTTTTGGTGCGAGACGATGAGAGTGAGAGATATCCCCTCCCATTCATTCTGCAAGCGTGGCGGTTGCAGGCGTGAAACATGATGATGCGGATGATGAATCGATCGTCTTCTCCGTGTTCGCTCCGGGGCGGACGACGGACGAGGACGACGACGAGAACACCACCACCGAACAGCACATTCACAGAGCACACACACCACACGATGTGAACGCTGCCGGTGTGAGCCGATTTTACTTCTTCGCGGTGGATGCCTTCTTGGTGGCGGCGGCCTTCGATTTGGGAGTGGCGGCTGCCCTCTTCGGTTTTGGCGCTTTCGGCTTCTTGGTGGGCGGCTTCGCGGTCTTTTTAGCTTTAGGTGCTGCTGGGCTCTTCGCTTTCGCCGGTGAGGCGGCAGCTTTCTTGGCGGCGGCGGCGGGCTTCTTCTTAGCGGCGGCGGCCTTCTTGTCTCTCGTAGCCGCGGAGGGCTTCGACTTGGCGGGGGAGGCAGCCGCGCCGGCGGCCACCTTCCTGCCGCGCGACGTAGATGCGGATGCGGTGGCTTTCTTCGATTTCGCAGAAGCGGCGGCCGCGCTCTCCTTGGCGGAGGCGGATTTGCCGCCGGCGGTCGCTTTAGAAGATGCCGCGGGCTTCTTCGACGCAGAAGACTTCGACTCCAGCTTGAAGCTGCCCGAGGCGCCCTTGCCCTTGGTCTGTATCAGCGCGCCCGACTCGACGGCGCTCTTCAGATACTTCCTGATGAACGGTGCCAGTTTCTCAGCATCGACCTTGTACTGAGCGGCGATATACTTCTTGATTGCCTTCAGTGATGATCCGCTGCGCTCCTTCAGCTCCTTGATCGCGTTGTTCACCATTTCAGACGTCTTCGGGTGCGTCGGTTTCGCTTTCGGTTTCTTGGCACCGGTGGCGGCGGCGGACGCCTTCGGCTTCTTCGCGGGGGTCGCGGGGGCGGGAGCCTCTGCTGCTACTGCGGTGTCTGCCATTATTATTGAGGTTGTAGTTTTAGAAAAATCTTTAAACTGAAATAGTAGATAGATCGTACAACAAAATATTGTATGAAAAATTATTTGAAAAATGGGGTATCAAAATGAAACTTTACTGTAAAGAGAACACCACAGTCGAGAGACGATTTCTCGTAAGAACGCTTATGACTTTTCACTAACATCGTTCTGATTAAATTGCATTTTTATATCATTTTGATACCGCACCCTGCGCGTAGAAAGTTTTGCGTGGTCCATTTTGAACATGATCACACGTGGGAAAGTTTAGATTGCGTGAAATTGGCTCGGTTCAAGTTGTAAATCGATTTATTCCCACCACTCGTGATGGCGGATAGCTCGTGCTCTGTTTAAAATTGAATTTTCTTTATTTACCAAGTACATTGCACTCGTTTAACACGATAAATAAACGACAAAGATATCGTTTCCATTATATACAGTGAAATCAATAAAAATTTACACGTTTAAACGGTATAAAACGATCGTTATTTCGGAGCTCGTAAAACACCACGAACATTTTCCGACCAAAGATGGGATGTCTTCTATCGGGACGTGTATATTTCGCTGCACTTTGAAAACGCAACATTGATATTGTTCAAAACAAAAAAATAACCCAATAATAAAATACATTCTCCGCGTTTTATTTCATTTATACGGCCTCTTAGAATAAGCGTTTAAACACCGCGCGCGTGTACCTGCACGGGCGGGCGAGCGACGCGGCTCGGCGCGGCCCCCGATGCTGCCCTAACTTAGTAATAAACATCATACCTACATAATAATGTTAATTTTGTTAATATAGTATCTATCTAATCCCCGTTTATGTGTACGGTGCATGCACAATAAAATTGCACACGCACCACTCACAGTACAGAACCACAGATATGATCACGCGCGTGTTTAATAAAATGCGCTACATACTACTTTACCTTATAATTTTGGGTAGAGTAAGCACAGACCTAAGCTTTGTTTATTTTAAAATATGTATGTACGTTGGTAAGTATTGTGTGTGACAGAGATCCTTAGATGCATGTATTATTGTTACTTATCCGAGTTTATCGATAGTAGAGTGCGTACGCATATAAAATGTAAAAGTTGTTGTTAATAGAGAGTTTGAATATCGTGCTAGTTTTGACTGACACTATGAAACAAATTAAATGGTATTCGAAACGTATGCGGCCCTGAAAAGGGCCTTTTATGTGGTCGTTGAGAGTTAACAACAAGAGCCTTTCGACACTATATGTAACACTATGGCGGCGGCTGGTGCGTTGGTTATACACGTAATAAATACGCGTTTAACCACCGAAACCGTAAAGGGTGCGGCCTTGACGCTTCAGAGCGTACACCACATCCATAGCTGTGACAGTCTTCCTCTTGGCGTGCTCCGTGTAGGTGACGGCGTCGCGGATCACGTTCTCGAGGAACACCTTCAGCACACCTCTGGTCTCTTCGTATATCAAACCGGAGATACGCTTCACTCCGCCACGGCGCGCCAGACGACGGATGGCAGGCTTGGTAATACCCTGGATGTTATCACGAAGCACTTTCCTGTGACGCTTGGCGCCACCTTTCCCCAGACCTTTTCCTCCCTTGCCGCGACCGGTCATTTTTCAAGTTGAATGGGATGAATACGCGAACGCGACACACACAAACGATCCGTTACGTTGCCAACGGACGACTGGAAATTTTCGTTAACCGTTGACCGTTGATCTTCTTCTCACGCCTCCTCCCTCAGGGGGGGGGGAGTGGGGAACCATTTCCAGAGCTGAGCTCTTTGCATGGGGGTTCATCCGCACCCTGTGATAACAGGGCGGTCGTTGGGGTGCGGTATTTACCGCGTAGTTTCCGCCTACTACGTTCTGAGCTCTTGGGTTCATGGGTTCATGGGCGGAGGTAACCGCCACAGAGTGTACGGCCCGGGCGAGTCGTCCGTGCCAGGTGAGACCCCCGGCGGACCGGGGGAGGCCCAGCAAAACGACCCAGCGACCGGGCCCCTCTATGTCGTTCCTCCGCCGTCCAGGGCATCGTCGCTGTCTTCCGCGACGAGGTCTCTTGGGAAGCCCTTTTTGTCGGGCGGCCTACGGTGGTACGGGGCGAGTCCCTTGATATGGGGCCAGGCTGAGCGGTCTGCTTTTTGGAACAATCCTGTCGCCAAGCGGCTGATGAAGGCGTCGAGTGTCTCCATCTTGAGGTCTCTTCTGATGGTTTCATTTCTGACATATCTCGGCGCCTGCAGCAGCCGCCGGAGTGTCAGAGATTGCTGCGCCCTCATGGTTTTCTTCTGCGTTTCTGAGAGAAGATTAAACCACGCCGGAGTGGCGTATGTCAGCCTGGGGCGCACATAGGTTTTGTAGAGGCCGAGTTTTACTATAGTCGAGATGCTATTGGCTTGCAGTATTGGGCTCAGAAGGTTACGCGTGGCCCTCGTCGCGCTGGTAACATTCTTCACGTGCGTCTTCATGTTAAGTAGGCTGTCCAAAGTAACTCCTAAGTACTTTGCCGTTTTGGACCACGGCACCTCCTGTCCTAGAAGTTGAAGCTCCTTAATCTTTTTAGCGTTTCCGTGGGTGGTCTTCAGGGCTTGTGTTTTGCCAACATTCACCGATAGCCTCCACCTGTCCAGCCAGTCGGGAAGGAGATTCAATGTTCGCTGCATCTTCGACGCTGCGTGCTGCGCGTTCATCGAGATGGAGATGTACGCAGCGTCGTCCGCATATAAGGCCAGTTCGACTCCTTCGCCGACTGGGATGTCGTCCGTGTACCTCGTGTACAGTATCGGTGAGAGGCAGCTGCCCTGTGGAACTCCTGCACCCACAGAACGGCACTCCGAAACTTTGCCCTCTACTTTGGCTTGGCATTTTCTGTCTCTCAGAAAAGATGCCACCACTCGTACCACTCGCTTCGGTGTTGTGGAAGTACTCATCTTGAAGATAAGGCCGTCATGCCACACACGGTCGAAGGCCTTTTCCATGTCTAGGCATACCATGACGGCCTTTTTCTTGCTGTTCTTGGCTTCTGTGAGCATGTGAATGACCCTCGTGAGCTGAAGGGTCGTACTATGCTCGCTCCTAAAACCATGTTGCTCTGCTCTGGGAGGGATGTGCGGAACTATATGAGTTAGTAAGAGCCTCTCAAATATTTTGGAAATCGCTGGTAGAAGAGTTATAGGTCTATAACTCTCCGGCTTCAAGATGTTTTTCCCCGGTTTGGGTAGCATAATAACCTGGCCTGTCTTCCAACAGGATGGAAACTCCCCGGTGCGCATGATACCATTAAAGAGTCGGGTGATTGCCGCTATCGTCTTGTACGGCAGGTATCTCAGGGCCCGGTTTGTGACGCCATCCAAACCCGGTGCCTTCTTTGGTTTTGCCTTCCTGATTACTTTTTGAACCACTCCAGGGCTGAAGGTGATAGGTTCTTCTTCTTCAGGTATGGGTGTCGTCAGGTAGGTATTTACGTGCTGTATTACCATTGCAACATGCTGAGTGTTAGTGGTCGCATTTAGCTGGAACTGTTTTCCGAGATGTTGAGCAAATATTTCGGCCCTATCTTCTGCTCGGTATCTCACGTGACCGTCTTCGTGCATAAGAGGGCGAATTGGTTCTGCCTTTTTGGTAATGAGCCTGCACAATTTGTGCATGGCGGACCAATCGTCAGCGGCATCGTCGAGCTTTTTCAGCCAGGAGTCATCGTTTAATTCTTTTAACTCAGCTTTTATCTCCTCTGCTAGCTTGTTAACTTTGGCCTTCATGGTTGGGCATCTAGTTTGCTGCCATCTCTTCCTCCAGTATCTTTTGGCAGTTATCTTCCTTCTGATTTCTGGGGGGAGGGATGGTGATCTCTGTGAGTGAATGGTCCTCTTTGATTTCGCCAGTGCATCCATCATGGTGTTTTGAATCTCTGTTGCCAGTAGATTGACATCTTCAGGTGTTGTTACAGGCCTTGTTGGGGTGCAATTTTGCATTTCTCCTGTGAAGGTGCCCCAGTTTGTGATGGTCCTTTCCGTTGTCAGTGTTGAGACTGCCATGTGCTGTAGCGTCAATAGCACTATCTGGTGGTCGGATTGGAGATTTTCCACTAATGTTTCCTGGTGGGGGACTTCTGATAATCCCTTGTAGACGATTATGTCTAGCACGTCGGGGCGATGGTTGTCATTTGCCGGGTAGTGGGTCGGTATATCTGGGCCTTGGACCGTATAACCACATTTGTCCGCGATGTCTAGTAGACGATTTCCCTGTGGGTTTGAGCTGTTGCTATTCCATGCCGGGTGCTTACTGTTTAGATCCCCTGCCAGCAGAGTTGGTAGGGGACCATCCAGGATGTCCTTCAAGTCCTTTTCTTCCATAGGATTTCTAGGTGGTTTATATCCAGCGTACAGTTGAAGTGGGCCTCCATTTCTGCATATTTCCACGCCCAGTGCGTACATGGAGCTAAGCTGCAGCGCTGGCAGTGGTTGATGCACTGTTCTTCTGCGAACTAGCACTGCCAGCCCTCTATAGGATGTTCCTATTACATTTGCCTCATCCTGTCGGTATATGTGGTACCCAGGTACTTTTAGCTTATCTGCGGGGCCAAGACGTGTTTCGCTGATCAGCGCGACGTCCACATCTTGGTCCTGCAGGAGAGTCTTGAGAGGAACGGCCTTACTTCGAAGGCCGTTGGCGTTCCAATGAATGATTCTAGTTGTGGTCCTATCCATAGTTGGCCTGTATTAGGTCAGACATTCCACGCAGGATCACCGGAACTGGATCATCTCCCGATTTGAGGGCGTCTAGCACGCACTTCAGCGTCTCGAGCGCCCTCTCTATAGTTGCCAGTTTGCCTTGATCCATTTTGGCTCCTGGCTTGGCAGTTGTTGCTGGCGGCTTTTTCTTCGGCGCCTCCTCGTGGGTTGTCACCGGAGTCGGCTTGGCTGCTACTACCTTCTTGGATTGTGCCTTGGGTGGTTCCGCGCAGCCCTTCCCTTTTGCCGTTCTATGGGTGGGCATGTTGGCTGGAGCCATTAGTGAGCTCGGGGCGTGGTCCTCCACGTCCTTCCTCCCTTTGGTCCTTTTCTCCTTAGTTTCATCGGAGGTGGGAGCGGTTAGGGCTACCGTTCCTGCTCTTTTGTTCCGCACCTCCCGGATCATCACTGGGCATTTCCTATTATTTGCGGGGTGCGGACCCCCGCAATTAGCGCATGTCGCTGGCTCGCTCAGTGGTCTTGGGCAGTCTCTAGCGATATGCTCGCCACCGCATCTGACACAAGCCAGTTTCCTATGGCAGCAGTGCGATGAGTGCCTGAATTGTTGGCACCGGTGGCACTGCGCCGGTCCCTTTTTCCCCCTCCAGGCCTCAATTTTTATTCCTGGCGCGCACAGCAGCTCATCCACCTCGTAGATGGCGGGAGTGAGGTCAGGGGTTTTCTTCAAAATGGCGAAGAATAAGCATCCTGGCCTGCCTTTCCGCGCTCTTATGCGGCGGACATACTCTGCTTGGAATCCCAAATTACGCAGCTCCGCCTTGACCTCCTCGGGGTCTGTGTTGGCCATCAGGCCTCTGATAGCTATCTTCACATCCTTTTCTTGTGGGAGCGAGTATGAGAACCATGATAACTTAGGCTCTAACGCCGAGAGGTATCGCTGGACTATGCGGTACTCCTCTTCATCGGCTGGCGTAAAGCGAACCCCTTTCCCAAAGGGGCGCGCGTTTGGGGCTCTCCCGATTTTCCCTTTTAGCTCCCGGAAGTGAGTAGTCCATTCCGGGAGTTCCTCCACTACTAATGGCGGGTATTTAGATTTCTTGTCTTTTTTGCCCTCGGTGACCGCGCTAGGGGCTGGGGTCTCCAGGACAGGAACGGCCTGCCCCTTCTGGGCGTCCTGGTTCTGGGAAGGTATAGTTGCCTTCTTCGTTCCTGTGATCAAGCCAGAGGTCCCTGAGGTACTAGGCTTGCTGGTCGCGGCTGCGGCATAACTGCGGCGTTGTGTTACTCTCTGCGCTTTGGGTTCTTCCTCCAGGCGACCCTTCCAGGCAGATTCGGGGCATACTACCTTCGACGTTCCCATTTCGTCGGGATCTTCTGGGCTCCTTTCGCTACGGGTACGGCGTTTTGGGCCCTCTCTAGCCTCCATTGCCATCCCGTAGGCCTCTTCGTCCTCCTGCAATTCTAGGAGGCGCTCGTTGTCCCGCAGTATCCTAGCGTAATTGGCCAGGAAGGATTTCGGGAACCTTCCCGTCGCTTTTAGGTGCGCGAGTATCAGTGTGTCCCTTTCGAGGCGGCCCCGAGGTGAGAGGCCTTCCTCACTTAGGTCCGGTGACATCGGTGAGTCCGGGATATCCGAGTGCGCGACGCGACGCGTGTCTGACCTAGCGGAGAGGTCGACATACGACGGTGACGCCGAGACCGGCCTGTTAGCGCGCGCGGCGGCGAATACAGGCGGTACTCGAGGCATCAACGCGGGCGATCTGGCTCCAGCCTCGGAGGCGAGCTCGGCGGCGGCGGTGTCGGCGGCGGCCCTGAACAGCGCCTCCCGCGCCTCCGGTGATAGCGCGGGGCGCGGGGGGGGCTCGGACTGCTCAACCGCAACGGTGCGGGGGCGACCGGCTTCGACAGGGTGCGACGCGCCAACATGGACGTCAGCGTGCGTCACTCCCTTCGCGTACGGTAGGCCACTGCGGGGGGCAGCGCGGGGGGCGCGGGGGGCATCTTCTTCTTCGGATGATGAGGAGAATGATCCTCTCAGGGCAGGCTTTGAGCACGGCACTGAGAACGAGTGCGCACCCAAACTATCGCCCGAGTCGGATCGGTCTCCTCCCTCCGTCTTCGATCTTCTGGTTTCAACAGCGGGTTTTTGGCCCTGAAAAGGGCCGGTTGGTGGTGCCATAAGGCGCCGGGGACGTGCTCCTCGCGATCGGTTGGGTAATATTTACCCAGGCCATCAAGCGGACTAAGCTATCCCCGTCACGCACGAGTGCGCGAGCGCAACTCTGGCACGTTTGCAAAGGAAACGCGCTCTGAGTTTGCGAAAGTTGTTTTCCGATCCGTACGACTTCTTCTCACGACGATCACGTAGCAACTCTGTTTTCGTTAACATCACTTCTGCTTTATATTTATACAAAAACGTCGGGTAACGCGTTGAGCGATAAACTTTGTTTGAGATAGAGCGAGATCGAAGAAGTCAGGCAGCCTGCAGGGTGTGCGGGGAGGGTAATTCGATTTACACGTCATAAAATATATACACAATATTTTATACCAAAAAAAAAACAAAAATGGATTTAAAATAAAATAAAAAAATTTTAGATAATAATCTCTACTGAATAATATACTCTACTCTCTATGTTTATGTTGGTAGTACTAGGGTATAGCCAGAGCCAGAATATTATCAAATTTATCATTATCTATGTAAATGTATGTATGTAATCTGTTCTATATTAAATAAAATACTTTTTAAATGAAAGATGAGAGAGTGAGAGAAAAAGAAAAAAAAAAAAAAAAAAAACTGTTCCATTCAGTCTGATTATTATTATTATTTTATATATATTACGAATAGCAGTTTTAGTTCAATGGATTCTAATATGTAAAGTAATTATGTTCTCTCCTAACGAGAAAATGCTCGTTGTTGTGTGTAAGAGAGTTTGATTTATGTATGCGTGCGATAGTACACTAAATGAAACTATAAAGATTTTTACAATCATTGAAACATATGTGTGGCCCTGAAAAGGGCCTTTTTGTATGTAAATCGAGGAGGAGGTGGTGAACAACTCTGAACAGCACACACACACGAATGTGGCGGACGGAACGGAGCGCGCTACCAGCCGGCCAATAAACAATTAGCCGTTTGATTTTAAGCGCGCTCACCTCTGATCCTGCGTGCGAGCTGGATGTCCTTAGGCATGATGGTGACGCGCTTCGCGTGTATCGCGCACAGGTTGGTGTCCTCGAAGAGGCCGACAAGGTACGCCTCGCTGGCCTCCTGAAGAGCCATCACCGCGGAGCTCTGGAACCTGAGGTCGGTCTTGAAGTCCTGGGCGATCTCACGCACCAGACGTTGGAACGGAAGCTTGCGGATCAACAACTCTGTGCTCTTCTGGTAGCGACGGATCTCGCGGAGAGCCACGGTGCCGGGACGGTAACGATGGGGTTTCTTCACTCCTCCGGTGGCCGGTGCGCTCTTGCGCGCCGCTTTGGTGGCGAGCTGTTTCCTTGGCGCCTTACCACCGGTTGATTTACGAGCGGTCTGCTTAGTACGAGCCATGTTTACTTTCTTCGTACACTAAATAACTACTGTTGAAACTGCGACTGAAGTTTTATGTAACAAACAACACCAACCACACGTACGCACTGTGAGAGTCGGAGAGCACGAATGGTGTATCGAAAATTTTTACGTTCTCTTTATATTTATATAGTAACGCGGGCAGCTTTAAAAACGACGTAGGATCTCTCGCTCGCTCACACACGCTCGCCACCTAGCAGCTTATAGCAGTTAATAATGTAGGTAGAGTTTGAAACTAATATTATTTATTATTTATAATGAAATGATAGGCTGGTTAGTAATTGTTCATATTTTATAAATGCCAGTATCAATCAATGTAGGTACGTACACTATACATACTTTACTGAGCACCTTACCAAGTTGTGTTTTTATTATAATTACTTGGGTATGTAATTATTAGGCAAGAAGTGTCCCTCTATCCTATCCTGTACTGTACAGACTCAAGAGTGCACTCCATATTGTAAGTACATATTATAATTAAGTTGATTGTAAAGCTAGCTTGAATTGTATGCGCATAGAGTCACAAAAAGAAACATAATATTTGATTGTAATAAATCAATTATTGTTTGAAACATATTGTGGCCCTGAAAAGGGCCTTTTGTTTGTGTGCGCGTTTTGATGAAGCGCTCCATTCACCACCTCCTCACTTGGAGCTGGTGTATTTGGTGACCGCCTTGGTGCCCTCGCTCACCGCGTGCTTAGCCAACTCGCCGGGCAGCAGCAGCCTAACGGAAGTCTGCACCTCCCTCGACGTGATGGTCGATCGCTTGTTGTAGTGCGCCAGACGGGAAGCCTCAGCTGCGATGCGCTCGAAGATGTCGTTCACGAACGAGTTCATGATGGACATCGCCTTGCTGGAGATACCGGTGTCAGGATGCACCTGCTTGAGCACCTTGTAGATGTAGATGGCGTAGCTCTCCTTCCTCTTGTGCTTCTTCTTTCTCTTGTCAGTCTTCGAGATGTTCTTCTGGGCTTTGCCAGATTTCTTGGCGGCCTTTCCACTAGTCTTAGGCGGCATCGTCAACAAACAAACTGTTAGTTACGAGATTTAAACAAACTTAATCACAGATCTAACTATGCGAGCGCGCCTGTACGTAACCGGCACGTTCGACAGTCTCGGAATGAATAAGTTGGAACGGAATAAAAATTCGACTTTTATTAACGGCGCGCTTTTACGCTCTCGCATGCGGCCATCAGATATCAGGTAGCGTTCAACCAATGGCGGCGTTAGCTGTAGTTAGAGCGAGCCAGCGCGTTGCGCTCGCTCTCTCGGAGCCCAATGAGTCAATAAAATTCAATAATAATAATAATAATAATAACAGTTACAGGAATTTTGTTTATACCTAAATCCTCAGGTAGCTCTGATGACTTTACCTACCTATTTAATTAACTATGTAAGTGCTCTCCATTTCTCGCTTACTAGAATATATCAGTTTGCAGCAGCAGCAGCAGCAGTGAGTGTTTAAGATAAAAGAGAAAAAAAAAAAAAAAAAATCTCACGGTTCAGTAAATTTTGTGATTACAAATCAAAACAAGATTGAAAAAAAAAAAAAAAAAAAAAAAAATTAATGCAACCTACCGAAATAAATAAAATACTCGTTAGTTAGGTAATTAATAAAACCTTATCAAT
Source organism: Ennomos quercinarius (assembly GCA_910589525.2). Taxonomy (NCBI): domain Eukaryota; kingdom Metazoa; phylum Arthropoda; class Insecta; order Lepidoptera; family Geometridae; genus Ennomos; species Ennomos quercinarius. The sequence continues at coordinate 5,909,374 of OU342515.1, forward strand.
CTATCCATACAACCAACCAACCCCGACAATTAAGCATTTTTATTAATAACCACTCGTGTATTAATTTTTGTGATTACGAAGCAAAACAAGATTGAAAAGACAAAAAAAAAAATTAATGCAACCTACCGAAAAAAAAAATCTCATTAGGTAGTTAATAAAACTTTATCAATCAATCAACCCCGACAATTAAGCATTTTCATTAATAATAATCACTCGGGTGTAGTTAAATGTACACGTACACGTAAACAGTACGTCATACACGTATAGAGTAGAGTAGAGTTAGATTTGTTGTTCATCTCGTCTCAATGAAACATAAATATAAGATACTTTATATTATGGAAACATGTTGTGGCCCTGAAAAGGGCCTTTTTGTTTTATGTCGCGTGCTCGATGGGTGGGTGGGTGTGCCGCCGCAACACGCATACAACACTGCGGATGCAGCAGTCCGCGCGCACCGCACCTCCACACAGTATAGCAAAGCAGCTAGATGATTTTAAGCCTTCTTCTCGGTCTTCTTGGGCAGTAGCACCGCTTGGATGTTAGGCAGCACACCTCCCTGTGCGATGGTAACGCCGGAGAGCAGCTTGTTCAGCTCCTCGTCGTTCCTGATCGCAAGTTGCAAGTGACGAGGGATTATCCTGGTTTTCTTGTTGTCTCTTGCAGCGTTGCCGGCCAACTCGAGCACCTCAGCGGCGAGGTACTCCATCACTGCGGCTAGGTACACGGGCGCACCTGCACCGACGCGCTCAGCGTAGTTGCCGTTGCGAAGAAGCCGATGAATACGTCCCACTGGAAACTGTAGACCGGCGCGATTGGAGCGTGACTTTGCCTTCCCCTTTACTTTACCACCTTTACCGCGTCCCGACATGATCTGTTTTGTTTATAAACGACACGTAAAATATAAGAAAGCGCACGGTGCGATCCGTACCGCTAGCTTGTAAAGACTGATTTTAAAAACCAACAGCGCTCAGTTTTTATATACATATAGGTAGCGTCGCTTGGTAGAGTTGTGGGTACAATAGCGAGACTCGGTCGCGCATCGCATCCATGAATGTGACAGAGACGGATAAATAAATAATATTCGTTTATGCTTTGCTATTTTGTATGTACCTAGTTATATATTGTTTGTATGTAGGATTATGTCGGGCAGTCGGGCGGACCGGTATTATTAGAAGAAAGATGTAAAAAAAAAAAAATAACATCGTCGTCGTCGTTATTGCAACTAGCCTGAAGACGTCCGTCCACTGCTGAACTGCGTAGGCATCCCCCATGGAGCGCCACTTTGAGCGGCTGCTCGACTCCTGCATCCATCTGCTCCTGCGTCTTCCCCGGTTCGTGGTCGCCACTCTCTAGATACTTTTCTTCCCCATCGGTTGTCGGTTCTAGGAGCGATGCGAGCCTGCCCAATTGGCATTTCATTCAACAAATACAAATTATATTAAGTATTTATGTTTGTTATATATGTAACGCCATCTAGATATAATTGTCTCGTCTATTTATCAGTATGATGTTAAAAAGTTAAGTTTAGGTTAGGTGGTACCTACCTAATAATTAGCGTTTATTACACCTCGTCTCAATACTGCAGAGGGGAGGGGGTGGGACTATACTATTATACTAGCTACCTGGGGTTGGTTAAGGTTTAGATAGAGTTTGTTGTTTGAATAATTTGTTTGTCATTTTAGGAAACATTACGCACGTTTGACGGCGCGCTATGGAAGAATTTGTTAGCCCTGAAAAGGGCTTTTTGGTGCGAGACGATGAGAGTGAGAGATATCCCCTCCCATTCATTCTGCAAGCGTGGCGGTTGCAGGCGTTAAACATGATGATGCGGATGATGAATCGATCGTCTTCTCCGTGTTCGCTCCGGGGCGGACGACGGACGAGGACGACGACGAGAACACCACCACCGAACAGCACATTCACAGAGCACACACACCACACGATGTGAACGCTGCCGGTGTGAGCCGATTTTACTTCTTCGCGGTGGATGCCTTCTTGGTGGCGGCGGCCTTCGATTTGGGAGTGGCGGCTGCCCTCTTCGGTTTTGGCGCTTTCGGCTTCTTGGTGGGCGGCTTCGCGGTCTTTTTAGCTTTAGGTGCTGCTGGGCTCTTCGCTTTCGCCGGTGAGGCGGCAGCTTTCTTGGCGGCGGCGGCGGGCTTCTTCTTAGCGGCGGCGGCCTTCTTGTCTCTCGTAGCCGCGGAGGGCTTCGACTTGGCGGGGGAGGCAGCCGCGCCGGCGGCCACCTTCCTGCCGCGCGACGTAGATGCGGATGCGGTGGCTTTCTTCGATTTCGCAGAAGCGGCGGCCGCGCTCTCCTTGGCGGAGGCGGATTTGCCGCCGGCGGTCGCTTTAGAAGATGCCGCGGGCTTCTTCGACGCAGAAGACTTCGACTCCAGCTTGAAGCTGCCCGAGGCGCCCTTGCCCTTGGTCTGTATCAGCGCGCCCGACTCGACGGCGCTCTTCAGATACTTCCTGATGAACGGTGCCAGTTTCTCAGCATCGACCTTGTACTGAGCGGCGATATACTTCTTGATTGCCTTCAGTGATGATCCGCTGCGCTCCTTCAGCTCCTTGATCGCGTTGTTCACCATTTCAGACGTCTTCGGGTGCGTCGGTTTCGCTTTCGGTTTCTTGGCACCGGTGGCGGCGGCGGACGCCTTCGGCTTCTTCGCGGGGGTCGCGGGGGCGGGAGCCTCTGCTGCTACTGCGGTGTCTGCCATTATTATTGAGGTTGTAGTTTTAGAAAAATCTTTAAACTGAAATAGTAGATAGATCGTACAACAAAATATTGTATGAAAAATTATTTGAAAAATGGGGTATCAAAATGAAACTTTACTGTAAAGAGAACACCACAGTCGAGAGACGATTTCTCGTAAGAACGCTTATGACTTTTCACTAACATCGTTCTGATTAAATTGCATTTTTATATCATTTTGATACCGCACCCTGCGCGTAGAAAGTTTTGCGTGGTCCATTTTGAACATGATCACACGTGGGAAAGTTTAGATTGCGTGAAATTGGCTCGGTTCAAGTTGTAAATCGATTTATTCCCACCACTCGTGATGGCGGATAGCTCGTGCTCTGTTTAAAATTGAATTTTCTTTATTTACCAAGTACATTGCACTCGTTTAACACGATAAATAAACGACAAAGATATCGTTTCCATTATATACAGTGAAATCAATAAAAATTTACACGTTTAAACGGTATAAAACGATCGTTATTTCGGAGCTCGTAAAACACCACGAACATTTTCCGACCAAAGATGGGATGTCTTCTATCGGGACGTGTATATTTCGCTGCACTTTGAAAACGCAACATTGATATTGTTCAAAACAAAAAAATAACCCAATAATAAAATACATTCTCCGCGTTTTATTTCATTTATACGGCCTCTTAGAATAAGCGTTTAAACACCGCGCGCGTGTACCTGCACGGGCGGGCGAGCGACGCGGCTCGGCGCGGCCCCCGATGCTGCCCTAACTTAGTAATAAACATCATACCTACATAATAATGTTAATTTTGTTAATATAGTATCTATCTAATCCCCGTTTATGTGTACGGTGCATGCACAATAAAATTGCACACGCACCACTCACAGTACAGAACCACAGATATGATCACGCGCGTGTTTAATAAAATGCGCTACATACTACTTTACCTTATAATTTTGGGTAGAGTAAGCACAGACCTAAGCTTTGTTTATTTTAAAATATGTATGTACGTTGGTAAGTATTGTGTGTGACAGAGATCCTTAGATGCATGTATTATTGTTACTTATCCGAGTTTATCGATAGTAGAGTGCGTACGCATATAAAATGTAAAAGTTGTTGTTAATAGAGAGTTTGAATATCGTGCTAGTTTTGACTGACACTATGAAACAAATTAAATGGTATTCGAAACGTATGCGGCCCTGAAAAGGGCCTTTTATGTGGTCGTTGAGAGTTAACAACAAGAGCCTTTCGACACTATATGTAACACTATGGCGGCGGCTGGTGCGTTGGTTATACACGTAATAAATACGCGTTTAACCACCGAAACCGTAAAGGGTGCGGCCTTGACGCTTCAGAGCGTACACCACATCCATAGCTGTGACAGTCTTCCTCTTGGCGTGCTCCGTGTAGGTGACGGCGTCGCGGATCACGTTCTCGAGGAACACCTTCAGCACACCTCTGGTCTCTTCGTATATCAAACCGGAGATACGCTTCACTCCGCCACGGCGCGCCAGACGACGGATGGCAGGCTTGGTAATACCCTGGATGTTATCACGAAGCACTTTCCTGTGACGCTTGGCGCCACCTTTCCCCAGACCTTTTCCTCCCTTGCCGCGACCGGTCATTTTTCAAGTTGAATGGGATGAATACGCGAACGCGACACACACAAACGATCCGTTACGTTGCCAACGGACGACTGGAAATTTTCGTTAACTCTCTGGTTGTCTTCTTGTGTTGCCACAAGGTAAAAGGGTATCAGGGCTATTGCCCTCTCTCCCTGGCTCTTCTCAGCCCATAACGATGGGCCGGTCTGTTTGGTAAACCCCTTCGGTTTAGCTTCATTGGGAGAACTTCACCTCAGGTGACTACAGATTTGCCGTAGGCGATCAAGCCCCACCAGGTGAGACCCATGGTTAACCCATGGGAGGCCCGGTGAAGCCGATCAGCAACTGTGGCATTGCAGCCACCGTCGGATCCGTCCCCCGTTCTCCAGCTTCTTCCTCCTTGGCTTCCTCATCCCCAGCGATGAGGTCGCGCTGGTACGGTGTTCTCTTCCTCCTCCCTGTCACGTCCGGTGGTCGCGCGTGAAGCGGAGCTATGCCCACTATGTGAGCATGCCCCGACTTGTCGGCTGCTTGGAACATCTTCCTTGTCAATCTCTTCACGAAGGCTTCGATGTTCTCCTCCATGTGCAGATCTTTTGCGATGGTGGTGTTGCGGACATACCTCGGCGCATCCACGATAGTCCTCAGCGTCTGATTTTCCTGGGCTTGCAGTCTTTTCTTATTCGATTCGGTCAAGTACGCATACCATGCTGGGGCGGCATACGTTATCCTTGACCGGATGTACGTCTTGTAAATCATTAGCTTGGTGTTCAGCGGCAGTTTGGACCGCAGGATCGGGAAAAGTTTGGCTCGCGCTCCTTTCACCTTTCCCACGGTCGATTGCACATGGTGCCGGAAGCTCAATCTTCTATCGAGGGTGACGCCGAGGTATTTCACCGTTCGTTGCCACGGTATCTCCTGTCCCTTCAGTTTCAGCGGCTGTGGTAGATGCGTTTGGCCGAAGAGAATGGCTTGCGTTTTCCCCACGTTGACGCTCATTCTCCATTTCTCCAGCCAAACGGGCAGCTCATCTAGGGTCGGTTGCAATCTCTTCACCGAGAACGCTGGTTTATACGAAGAGGCGTAGTATGCTGCGTCGTCAGCGTACAGGGCTAGCTTCGCCTGCCCGATGACGGGGATGTCATTGGTATACCAGGCGTAGCACGTTGGCGAAAGGCAGCTTCCCTGTGGAACTCCTGCCTTCACTGGCTTCATCTCTGAGAGCTGACCTTCCACGGAAACTGTGATCTTCCTCCCGGTAAGGAAGGAGGAGATGATCTTGACGATCTTCGGTGGTGTGGGAGACGTCGTCAGCTTGTATAACAGTCCTTCGTGCCATACCCTGTCGAACGCCTTCTCCATATCCAATAGGATTACCGCCGTGGTCTCTTTTTTGTTTCTGCACATTGCGACCTCATGTACTATCCTGGTCACTTGAAGGGTCGTGGAGTGCTCGGACCTAAACCCGAATTGCTCCTCCCTCGGTTGGATGTGCGGCGTCAAATGCATCAGCAAGAGCCTCTCAAAGAGTTTTGAGAGTGTACTCAGCAGCGTGATGGGTCGGTAACTTTCCGGTTTCCTGGTGTCTTTTCCGGGTTTAGGGAGCATCACCACTTTCCCTACCTTCCAGTCTTCGGGGAAGTGTCCCGTTCTGAGTACCCCGTTCAGAACCCTAGTTAGGGCTACGACGCTTTTCGGGGGTAGATGTTTCAGGGCTTCATTCGGCACTCCATCCAATCCTGGGGCCTTTTTGTTCGGAAGCTTGCTGATCGATCGCATCACTTTCCCTGGTGCAAGGAAAAGGGGTTCTGACTCTGATGGTAGTGGTCTCTCAAGGTACTCCTTCACCGCTCTTTCTACTTCGGAGACATGCTCATGCAGTGTGGTATCGTTCGGCCTGAACTGTGCTTCGAGGGCATTCGCGAAGATTTCTGCACGGTCCTCGGCCCGAAACTTTAGGTTGCCGTCTGGCCCTATGAGTGGTCTCACCGGTGCCGGTTCCATACTCATTTTTCTGCAGAGACGGTGTACCGAGGGGACATCCCCACCCACTTCCAGGATGTGTTCCTCCCACTCGTCTGCTGCATTGTCGGCCAGTGCTCGCTTTACTTTCTCCACTAGCTCGTTTAGCTTCCGCTTTTGAGTCGGGCATCTTGATTGTTGCCAGGCCATCCTCGTCTCTCTTTTCTCGCAGATTAAGTCCCTAATCCACTTCGGGAGAGGGCTAAGACGCTTTCCCGTGGTGGAGGTGTGCGAAGCTGTTTCCAGGGAGGTCTGGATGGCCTTTGTCAGCTCTTTCGTGGCTTCCTCGACGTCAGAGGGTGTCTCTATCGGCCTAGTTTTGATGTTTTTCTCCGCCTCTACTTGAAACGTACCCCAACAGATTTTCCTCCTCCTCGCGGAGGGGGCAACTCTACTTGGGGTTTCGTTGAACGTCAGTAGTACTGGCCTGTGATCCGATGGCAGGTCTGGCAGTACTAGTTGGTCTGGCGGGGTCCTCAATCCTTTATAGACTGTCAGGTCTATGACATCTTCACTGGTGGCATCATAATGTGTTGGCTCATCCGGGCCTATTACCTCATAATGGTGGTCCACCGAGTCCTGATATAGGATCCGCCCGTTTTTGCACGTTTTGGAGGAGTTCCAGTGTGGGTGCTTGGCATTAAAGTCGCCGGCGACGACTGTTGGAGTGGAAGAATCTAAAAGTTTGTGTAGCTCCGCTGGTTTCAGCTGTTCACCTGGTGGCTTATAGATCCCGAATAGCCGTCGGTTCTGGCCATTCATATTGACGAGCACGCCCAGAGCTTGAAAGGACTGGAACTCCTCAATCGGTATAAGCTGGTGAATGATCCTTCGGTGGACCAACACTGCAAGGCCTCTATATGCCCTTCCTTCGGGGGAGATTTCTTCCTTCCTGTACACAATGTAGTTCGGTACCTTCAGGGTATCTCTCTCCCTCAGATGAGTCTCGCTGACCATTAAAATGTCGATCCTTTGCTCGCGGAGGAAGGTGGTCAGCAGTTTTGCCTTCCCCGCGAGCGTCTGTGCGTTCCAGTGGACCACCCTAATTCCTCCCATTGTTTAGGATGGTCATCAGCCCCCTTAGGGTGGCCGACTCCGCGTCCTCTCCAGATTGCACGGCTTCTAGTATCTCCTTCAGCACTCCTATGGTTCGGCCCAGGGAGTCTTGTGGAGGCGCCTCTTTTCTCGGCTTCTCAGTTTTTGGCTCCGCAGGGGCGGCCTTCTTCCTGGGGGCCTTCTGGCCCTTCTGGCCTTTGGGGAGGTTCGCCGGCGCCATCAGTGAGGCTGTTGCCGTCTCCTCTATTATCGCCGGAGCAACCAGTGTTTCCCCCCTTCTTCCTCTCCCTTTATCTGGGATGGTTTCTGCAAGCGTGCCCGCCCTTTTATTCCTAATCTCGGCTCGGAAGACTGGGCATGCCTTAAAATTTGCCGGATGTGGGCCTCCGCAGTTGGCGCACGTGGCTGGGACTTCTCTGGGTCTCGTGCAGTCCTTGGCCGCGTGCGGTTCTCCGCACCTCACACAGGCCTGCTGTCGGTGGCAATTATGTGAGCTATGCCGGAACTTTTGGCATCTATGACATTGCGCGGGCCCCTTCTTCGCGCGCCATGCCTCTACCTTTATCCCAGGCATCTCGAGGATCTCACTCTGCTCGTAAATCGCTGGGGTGAGCTCCGGAGTCTTTTTAAACTGGGCGTAGTATATGCTGCCCGGCCTCCCTTGACGCCCCTTAATGTTTTTAATATATTCCGGGGCGAAGTTTTTCTGTTCCAGGGCTTCTTGTATTTCACTTATGTCCGTGTCCGCTGGAAGACCACGGATGGCCACTTTCAAACTCTTTTCAGCTGGTAAAGAATAGGAGAACCAGCTGATCCTTTCTTCCTTCTCTAGTTGGCCGAGGTAGTTCTGGATCACCCTGTATTCTACCTCGTCCGCCGGCGTAAAACGTATGCCCTGGCCGTACGGGCGTCCGTTGGGAGCTCTTCCTAGCTTCTCGGCTAGAATCTTAAAATGCCTCGTCCAGTTGGGCAGTTTCTCTACAACCAGTGGGGGGTACTTCCCTCTCTTTTCCGGTTCTCTACCTGGAGCTCTACTGGGAGTTCCCTCTGGCACCTTCCGGGATGGGCCCTGTTCTTTAGGGGGCGCAGCTTGACTAGCTCTAGGGGGAGGAGCTTGGGTTTCTCTACTGGGCGGAGCTTGAACTTCTCTATGGGGTGGAGCCTCGGTAGCTCCTCCCAACTCCGCTTGCAAATCTCGAGCTTCTTGTACTTTCTCTGCGAAAGTTTTCCTCTTTCTTTGCGGCCTCTGTTCTAGTGGTTGAGGCTGTTCTGCGACAGCCTTTCCCTTCCTTTGCGGGGGCGGGGTTACGTCCCTGGCAGATCGTCGCTTCTTTTCCGCAGATGGCGGGCTCGCGGAAAGCGACCTCATTCTAACCCTCTTCGGTTCCTCACCAGATGGAGGCGTCTCGCGCTTTCTGCGTCGCGGGATAAGCATCACGTGGGTGGGTGGCGGCAGGGTGATGATGGTGTTGGCCGCGAACTCCAACGCCGTCTTATCATCCACCGACAGCTCCTTTCCCTCCATCTCGGCCTCTTGAAGGCGCAGGTACAGCGCCATCCAGCGCGTCATCCCATCCGAGAGGGCCCCGGCTTGCATAAGCCGGGCGAGTGTGAGCAAATCACGCTCGTAAAGCCCTCTTGGCGTCAATGGCGTCCCGGGTGGCGCCTCCAGCGTCTCGACCCCGACCGGCGTCACGGGTGATAAGACACCGGCAGCCGGAGTCCTCTCTGCCTCTGCTTCGGCTGGTTCGGCAGACGGCGGCTTCTCAGGTTTTTGGCCCTGGTCAGGGCCTTTTGATGGTCCCGCGCGCGGTTCCATCTCAGCGTCCGTTGGGAAGCGTGAAAAGCGTGACTACTGGGTGGGCTACAGCACCATGCTGCTCCCCCCCGACTTCACCTGGCGCTGACACTCCCCTCCGAAGCACTAAACACTCCGGGCGCAGGTCACCTCCGTTTCACTCACAAAACGAATGCAGACATGCACTAAAAGTTCGCGACTGACACGACTAGTCCGTACGCACTCTCACTCGGCAATCCTTTCGTTAACATCACTTCTGCTTTATATTTATACAAAAACGTCGGGTAACGCGTTGAGCGATAAACTTTGTTTGAGATAGAGCGAGATCGAAGAAGTCAGGCAGCCTGCAGGGTATGCGGGGAGGGTAATTCGATTTACACGTCATAAAATATATATACAATATTTTATACCAAAAAAAAAACAAAAATGGATTTAAAATAAAATAAAAAAATTTTAGATAATAATCTCTACTGAATAATATACTCTACTCTCTATGTTTATGTTGGTAGTACTAGGGTATAGCCAGAGCCAGAATATTATCAAATTTATCATTATCTATGTAAATGTATGTATGTAATCTGTTCTATATTAAATAAAATACTTTTTAAATGAAAGATGAGAGAGTGAGAGAAAAAAAAAAAAAAAAAAAAAAAAAACTGTTCCATTCAGTCTGATTATTATTATTATTTTATATATATTACGAATAGCAGTTTTAGTTCAATGGATTCTAATATGTAAAGTAATTATGTTCTCTCCTAACGAGAAAATGCTCGTTGTTGTGTGTAAGAGAGTTTGATTTATGTATGCGTGCGATAGTACACTAAATGAAACTATAAAGATTTTTACAATCATTGAAACATATGTGTGGCCCTGAAAAGGGCCTTTTTGTATGTAAATCGAGGAGGAGGTGGTGAACAACTCTGAACAGCACACACACACGAATGTGGCGGACGGAACGGAGCGCGCTACCAGCCGGCCAATAAACAATTAGCCGTTTGATTTTAAGCGCGCTCACCTCTGATCCTGCGTGCGAGCTGGATGTCCTTAGGCATGATGGTGACGCGCTTCGCGTGTATCGCGCACAGGTTGGTGTCCTCGAAGAGGCCGACAAGGTACGCCTCGCTGGCCTCCTGAAGAGCCATCACCGCGGAGCTCTGGAACCTGAGGTCGGTCTTGAAGTCCTGGGCGATCTCACGCACCAGACGTTGGAACGGAAGCTTGCGGATCAACAACTCTGTGCTCTTCTGGTAGCGACGGATCTCGCGGAGAGCCACGGTGCCGGGACGGTAACGATGGGGTTTCTTCACTCCTCCGGTGGCCGGTGCGCTCTTGCGCGCCGCTTTGGTGGCGAGCTGTTTCCTTGGCGCCTTACCACCGGTTGATTTACGAGCGGTCTGCTTAGTACGAGCCATGTTTACTTTCTTCGTACACTAAATAACTACTGTTGAAACTGCGACTGAAGTTTTATGTAACAAACAACACCAACCACACGTACGCACTGTGAGAGTCGGAGAGCACGAATGGTGTATCGAAAATTTTTATTTTTTTTTTTTTTTTTTTTTTTTTTTTTTTTTTTTTTGAACGGGCTAATGCTGTTGGTCTCTACCGACCTTTACAGCGTCACCGGGCAGGAGGGCAGGCGCTTAAGGCGCCCAACCGTTAAAAGTGGGAGACAACTAGCACAAGGGCACCCCTGGGGTGCGAGCCTCGGCTTGGGCCGTTGCCGGGATAAGAGGATCGAGAAGGCTACGTCCACTGGAAGAGTGGACCCTATGGAAAGTCGCGACCGTTCTAGCTAACCTACGGGGGGTACGTCGACCTCGCCGGCGGGGTCGGTGTCTGATTGTGTTACGCTGGTAACCTATACCGGTGCCGAAAGCGGTACCTGAGCCAGGAGGGCTAGACTGATCCGGTGATCCTAGCGCAGCCGACACAACGGCTGCTATAGGATCATCCGGATCGCTCAAGACGTGTCTTGGGCGGCGACGACGGGGTGGCGGGTCTGTCATGTCTGTAGAGTAACTTGATGCTTGGACTACGAGAGGGTTGGGGTGATGGGGTGCCGCGTCAAAATAGCGGCGGGATGCATCCTTCATAAACTGACGGATGGATGGGAGTTCGAGATCGCAATGGAGGTCGGAGTTACGCTGGTACCAGCGAGCTCCGACCACCTTGCGGATAAAGCGGTTCTGGATAACCTGAAGTCGATCCAGGTGGACTGAGGATGTATGAGCAAACACGACAGATGCATAGGTCATAATCGGGCGAACGCAAGTTTTGTAAAGTGTCACCTTATTTCTAAGGGACATTTTACTACCCTTGCAGAGGAGAGGGTGTAGGCGGCCTAAGACGAAGGCCGCCCTATCGCGCACTCGCTTAATATGGTCTCTGAAGTTGAGCTTGGTGTCAAGGGTAACCCCCAGGTATTTGGCAGACGGAACCCAAGGGATGGGCTTGTCGAACAAGGACAGCGGTCGCAATGGCGGACCACGCTTATAGTCAGAAAAGTACATCGCTGCACTCTTATCTGGGTTAACCGTGATCCGCCATTTCCTGAACCACGCACCGATCTCGGTGAGGGCTCGTTGGAGACGACCACGCATATGGACTCTCTGCCATCCGGAGCAGTAGATGGCGGTATCATCCGCAAAGAGTGCAAGCTGCACACTGGGATGAAATGACCGCGGAATGTCGCTGGTGTACAACGAGAATAGCAAAGGGGAGAGCGCGGAGCCCTGGGGTACTCCGGCTCTGATAGGATGGGGAGAGGATCGCTCCCCCTCAACGCGGTAGCGAAAGCTTCGATCCCTAAGGAAGTCTTGTATGATGTGCACAAGACGGTCCGGCACGCCGATGTGGTACAGCTTGAATATCAAGCCGTCGTGCCAGACTTTATCGAAAGCTTTCGCTACGTCTAAGAAGACTGCAAGAGTGCCTTTGGGTTTTGGCTTCGAATTGAAGCCATCAAGGATGTGCTCCGTGATGCGGTGCACTTGTTGGACGCAAGAGTGTCTGGCTCTAAAGCCGAACTGCTCGTCGGGAAGGAGTTTATGTTCGTGAACATGGGTCCAGAGACGTTTCCGAATGAGACGCTCGTAGATCTTCCCCAGAGTACTGAGGAGGCTAATAGGCCGGTAGCTAGAGGGCTCGGTAGCCTTCTTACCTGGCTTGTGGATGCCGATGACGTCGGCGGACTTCCACGCAACGGGAAAAGAGCAATTACTCATAGCCGCATTGAAGATGCTGACTAGGAGATAGATCAAGGGGACCGAAAAGTGTTTGACCACTTTGTTGCTGATACCATCAGCGCCGGGGGCTTTACGGGTAATGAGATCCTTGACAACAGACTCAACCTCAGCGGCCCTAATAAGCTCGAGAGGGGGGTCGGAGGGCGTCAGGGAGCTACGACGTTCAACTTCACTGACCACCGTATGGAGGTGGACAGGGTCAACGTGATCGGGGGAAAGGTTACACTGGGCCTCGAGGCTCTCAGCTAAACACTCAGCTTTTTCCTCGTCATCGAACGCAGGGACTTGGTTCAGCCTATCAAGAGGGGGCATCGTTCTAAGTGTGTCACTTTTCAAGGCTCGAGCCAAACGCCAGTATGCCTGGTGGGTTGGCTCGAGCCCCGAAAGTAGGTCTGTCCAGTTCTGAGCGCGAAGATCACCTATGCGTTTCTTAACAGCACGCTGTAAGAAATTCAAGGTGGATTTGTTACGTTGGGTCGGGGCCGCGTCGTATGCCCTAGTGGCGGCGTTCTTTGCTGTCATCAGTCTCCTCACGTCCTCGGGCAGATCCCAGCGGTGGTCCACCACTGGTACCTGCTTCGAGGACTCACCGACTACGGTGTTGAGGTGACTGGTGAGAGCGTCGATCGCGGAGGAAACGTCGTCTAGTGTCTGTATGTCGTCGGGTATCTTGTCTAAGTCAGGTGAACTGATAGCTTTCAGGGATTCCCCCAATCGCTTCCAGTCCACCACTGTCTTAGTCTGAGGTGGAAGTTCAGTAGAGTCCGAGCCTAGTCTCATGAGAACAGGGCGGTGGTCAGAGTCAAGTTCGTGGAGCACTTCTATCGAGCCTAACCTGAGGGTTACGCCTTTTAAAAGTGCTATGTCGAGTATGTCTGGTCGTTGGGAGAGATTCCCGGGGAACCTGGTCGGAGTCATGGGTGCGATAATGTCAAAGGTGTGGTGGTCTGTGTCTGGTCGTGGGTCAGTTAGTTGTTCGAGTATCCTACCGTTGGTATTGGAAGTGTGACAATTCCACATAACGTGTTTGCTGTTGAAGTCTCCCGCCAGTATGACGGAGCTTCCCAGAGAAAGTAGTGCGTTGATATCACTACTGAGCAAACGTTTGTCGGGAGGGAGGTAACAAGACGCTAGTATGATCGGCTGATGGCCGTTCATAGCTAAGCGGCAGCAAGAGGCTTCTAAGTTAACTAAGGATGAGGGAGTATCAATTGGGATGCAGTGAAAAGACCTTCTGTAATAGATAAGCGTACCGCCTCCGGCATTGGTAAGCCTATCATTACGAACCACGACGTAATTGGCGATCCTAGGATCCCGCTTACTGGGTTTCAGGAGGGTCTCTTGCACGAGCATCACATCGACCTGATGGGTCTTACAAAAGTCGTGAACCAAGTCGCGTTGACGAGCGAGACCGTTTGCGTTGAAGAACGCTAACGCTACGGAGCGAGGTTTTACCTTTTTTGGTGTACTATCCATATTAGATATTACTAAAAGAGGGTAAGGGGCAGCGCATGATAGCGTCGAGAATGTTATCGTGCTGGACCAGGGCACAGAAGCGGTCCTCGGGAGTGACGGCTGAACGAAGTTTGTGTGCTAGCACACGCACTTCCTTCAGGTCAATGGCTGTCAGGCTCTGCTTAATCAGAGCCAGATCTTCCATCAGAGAAGATGAAGCCAGGCCAGAGGGGCTAGGCTTCGAGGCGGGGGGGCTAACGTGAGCAAGAGGCAGCGCTTTAGCAATAGCTGGAGCGCTGCGAGGTGCCGCTGGCGCAGCCTGCGCCCGAACCATGCTCGGGGGCTTGGCCCAGGCGTTGACTGCGGGAGACGGTGCCTGAGAGAGCTGAGTGCTCGATGGGACAAGGGATAGCTTAGGGCTGATCCCTTGAGAGCGAGAGGTCGGGGGATTGGGGCGAAGTGGTGCACGCCCGCTAGGCCTCTGTGTGCTGCGTGGTGCCTTGGGGCAACCGCGATAGTTCGCGGTATGCCCTGAGGTCCCGCACAGCACACAGCTTGGCGGATCTGGGCTGTCCCGAGTACGGAGACAGTCCGCGGTGCCATGATCCCCGAGGCACTTAACGCAGCGGGGCCTAGCAAAACAAAACCGTGCCGCGTGCCCATAGAGCTGGCAGCGATGGCATTGGGACGGAGCACCATTTCGGTGTGGAGCCTCGACCGTGAACCCCGAAAGTTGGTTGACCTCCTTCAAATTGAAGATGGCCTTCCCCCTTGCCGAGCGATCGAGGACAACCAGAACAAGATCGAATGCGATCTTATTGCGTCCACTGTACAAGCGGTGAACCTCCCGCACAGGGTAGCTTTGGGCTTTGAGGTCGGTCAGAATAACCTCTTCCTTCACCTCTTTAGGTACCCCGCGTAGAACTACGCGGAGTACTTTCTCCTCCTCGAGGGCATAGGTATGAAAACCTATTTTCTCTTGGCGGAGAATTTGGGTGAGGTGACGATGGTCGTCTGAGGTTGTGACCTGAACCTTAATGCCCGTGCTGGTCGGCCTGGCGGAAGTGTAATTCACTTTACGTGACTTCAGGAGAGAGGCGACGTTACTCCACTTCGCCTTCTCCTGGATGAAAAGAGGGGGAGGAGGTCGCTCTGATTTTGAGGTTGACGGCCCCGAGGAGGGCACGTCAGCCTCAAAGGCAGATGAGACTTTGCGGTCCGATGGACCAGCTACTGCCCCGGAAGGGCAAGCAGACTTGGGCGGCGGGGGAGGAGAGGAGGTAGCCGCGGGGCGCTTCCTTCCTTTCGTGACCGTGATAAAGCCATCAGCATCAACAGGGTCAGGAGAGGCGGGGGTATCAAACTCCATCAGAGAAGTGATCACTTCCTCTGGTGGAGCAGAAAAGATGGGCGAGCGCGAGCGTGAGCGCGAACGCTCACTGGCGACAACGTCACGGCTACGTGGCGTAGGAGTTGAGGAGGGTCCGCGGAGGGCGGGAGAGCGGGAGCGGTTGCGGGAAGCAACTTTCTCCGGTATGCGTGCGCGGGCGACGCTAACAGAGGAGGATGGTGGCGGGGGCATCACCGGTGATGCGGGCTCACTGGCGACCAGTGCGGTGGGGGTAGAGGCAATAAATTTGGACCAAAGGTCCTTCAAGTCGGGGTTGGCCCGAATGGCCCAATCAAAAAATTCGAATAATTGCCTTGCGGCAACATCCGACGGGATAGACTCCATCCCGGGCGAATCCCGGGATGGTGCGGGGAGTAAATAAGCACGCCCTGCCTATAAGGCAGAGCGGTGTGTGCCTAAGATGTAGCCCTAATAAACGTACCGTCTGCAAGGCAGCGCGGGTGAATACCTGGCTCGCGGATCCCTATGCCTTCTGCAGCTCCTGCTGCGACGACGAGTGTACCCGGACGCGGCGGCAGCCAGTCACGCGCGCGAGCGCGGAGGCTACGCGGCGACGGCGGCAACGCACTCGGGCCGCGGCTCACGCTCGTGCGTGGCAACGGCGAAACGCGCACAACACTCGCGGCACTGGTAGCGACGGCGCTAATATTGTCCAAAAACCAGCAATCAGTCTCTTCACTCGCGACACTCGCGAGACGGGTTTGCCTGCGAAGGCGGGGTGAGGTGAGCGCGGGCGCGGTTTGGTGGCGCGCGAGAGGCGGCCGCACAAGATGGCGGCGCCGGGCGGACCGAGGTGTGCCGAGTTGTTCGGAAGCGCGTACTGAGAGCGCTCGAATGACGACCGCTCGGGGCGGTGTCGGATAGCGGAATGATCGAAAATTTTTACGTTCTCTTTATATTTATATAGTAACGCGGGCAGCTTTAAAAACGACGTAGGATCTCTCGCTCGCTCACACACGCTCGCCACCTAGCAGCTTATAGCAGTTAATAATGTAGGTAGAGTTTGAAACTAATATTATTTATTATTTATAATGAAATGATAGGCTGGTTAGTAATTGTTCATATTTTATAAATGCCAGTATCAATCAATGTAGGTACGTACACTATACATACTTTACTGAGCACCTTACCAAGTTGTGTTTTTATTATAATTACTTGGGTATGTAATTATTAGGCAAGAAGTGTCCCTCTATCCTATCCTGTACTGTACAGACTCAAGAGTGCACTCCATATTGTAAGTACATATTATAATTAAGTTGATTGTAAAGCTAGCTTGAATTGTATGCGCATAGAGTCACAAAAAGAAACATAATATTTGATTGTAATAAATCAATTATTGTTTGAAACATATTGTGGCCCTGAAAAGGGCCTTTTGTTTGTGTGCGCGTTTTGATGAAGCGCTCCATTCACCACCTCCTCACTTGGAGCTGGTGTATTTGGTGACCGCCTTGGTGCCCTCGCTCACCGCGTGCTTAGCCAACTCGCCGGGCAGCAGCAGCCTAACGGAAGTCTGCACCTCCCTCGACGTGATGGTCGATCGCTTGTTGTAGTGCGCCAGACGGGAAGCCTCAGCTGCGATGCGCTCGAAGATGTCGTTCACGAACGAGTTCATGATGGACATCGCCTTGCTGGAGATACCGGTGTCAGGATGCACCTGCTTGAGCACCTTGTAGATGTAGATGGCGTAGCTCTCCTTCCTCTTGTGCTTCTTCTTTCTCTTGTCAGTCTTCGAGATGTTCTTCTGGGCTTTGCCAGATTTCTTGGCGGCCTTTCCACTAGTCTTAGGCGGCATCGTCAACAAACAAACTGTTAGTTACGAGATTTAAACAAACTTAATCACAGATCTAACTATGCGAGCGCGCCTGTACGTAACCGGCACGTTCGACAGTCTCGGAATGAATAAGTTGGAACGGAATAAAAATTCGACTTTTATTAACGGCGCGCTTTTACGCTCTCGCATGCGGCCATCAGATATCAGGTAGCGTTCAACCAATGGCGGCGTTAGCTGTAGTTAGAGCGAGCCAGCGCGTTGCGCTCGCTCTCTCGGAGCCCAATGAGTCAATAAAATTCAATAATAATAATAATAATAATAACAGTTACAGGAATTTTGTTTATACCTAAATCCTCAGGTAGCTCTGATGACTTTACCTACCTATTTAATTAACTATGTAAGTGCTCTCCATTTCTCGCTTACTAGAATATATCAGTTTGCAGCAGCAGCAGCAGCAGTGAGTGTTTAAGATAAAAGAGAAAAAAAAAAAAATCTCACGGTTCAGTAAATTTTGTGATTACAAATCAAAACAAGATTGAAAAAAAAAAAAAAAAAAAAAAAAATTAATGCAACCTACCGAAATAAATAAAATACTCGTTAGTTAGGTAATTAATAAAACCTTATCAATCTATCCATACAACCAACCAACCCCGACAATTAAGCATTTTTATTAATAACCACTCGTGTATTAATTTTTGTGATTACGAAGCAAAACAAGATTGAAAAGACAAAAAAAAAAATTAATGCAACCTACCGAAAAAAAAAATCTCATTAGGTAGTTGATGCACCTCGGCATCAATGAAAACTCCCGATATGGTTTTAGGCGTATATTGTCCTTTTTATACAGCGTTTTTGGATTGGGAACGCGGAACAATGTTTCTGCTACAGAAGTTAAACTCGAAGTGGGTGGAAAAAAAACAAATCACAGAAAAAAGTATTGAGACGGATGACGCGACGAGGCGCGTCTCTTGCAATTAACGCAGGCGTTAACATCCTGGCCCCCGTTGAAAAGCTTCGGTTTTCAACCCTCTAGTTCATCTGCAGTCGGCAGAGCACACAGGCGAACCAATGGGCGACGTATGCAGCCTCTTGACGTGTTGATGTCAGCAACTCGAGCTATTCCATCTTTGGGGCCATAAAATAATTTTGAAATGCGGCCTAGTCTCCAGCATAGAGGTGGGACATCGTCTTCTTGTATTAATACCAAATCTCCTACATTAGGACTTGAGGAGTTGGTCTTCCATTTACGGCGTTGTTGTAACTCCGCAATGTATTCATGCTGCCAGCGCTTCCAAAAGTGCTGGTATATTTGCTGAACCGTGCGTAGCGTTGTAGATTGTTAGGGTTGCAGTCTTCCAGAACAGGTGACGGCAGAGCGGTGAGAGCACGACCAATGAGGAAGTTCCCGGGAGTTAGGCAAAGGAAATCGTCTGGTGAAGACGACAAAGGACACAGCGGACGGCTGTTTAATATTGACTCTACTTGTGCGAAAAGAGTAGATATTTCTTCATACGTTAAATGAGAATTGCCCATAACACGTTTAATATGAAATTTTGCAGATTTGACACCACTTTCAAAGATTCCGCCAAAGTGAGGAGCGTAAGCTGGTGAAAAGTTAAACTTGATCCCGTCTTCACTAGCAAAATCAGATAATGAATCGGCGTTGTTCTTTAAGAAATAATTTATCTCTTTCGCACCTGCTACAAAATTGCGGCCATTGTCAGAAAAAACTTCAGAAGGCCTGCCTCGACGTGACACGAAACGGCGAAATGTCATGATAAAAGCGTCTTTTGAAAGATCACTCACGGCTTCAAGATGTACACATTTGTAACGCAAACAAACAAATAAACAAAGGTAGCATTTTATGACCTGAGCACCTCGTCCTCGCCTGTTTAAAATAAAGAATGGACCGGCAAAATCTAGACCCACAGATTGAAATGGGAAACTTGGCGTGACGCGTTGGGATGGCAAGTTGCCCATCATGGGTTTCATAGTCTCTCCTTGAAGTCGTCTACATTTAAAACAATTACGAAAAGTTCGTCGAGCAAGTAGTCTACCATTAATAGGCCACACGTATTCGCGAATGGTAGCTAGTAAAAGCTGAGGTCCAGCGTGTAAGTTGTGTCTATGTTCATGCTCAAATAAAATTTTAGTAAAATGATGCTTAGAGTGCAATAAAATGGGGTGTTTTTTGTCAAAATTAAAATCGGATGCGTCCAATCGACCACCTACTCGAATTACTTGGTCATCGCTATAAAATGGACTCAATGACAGTATGTCAGATTTAGGACTTAGCTGTTTTTTGGTAGCCAGCAGACTATACTCAAGCGCAAATGATTCTTGTTGAGATAGGCGGCACAGATGCACAAATGAATTATTCAGTTCATCAACTGACAGCGGACCGGTAAGTCGATTTTTAGGGTTTCTCGTATTATGTAAAAACCGCATTAAATAGGCAAATGAACGTTTTAATTTAGTTAGGTTAGAATAGTTTTTAAAATTTAAAATAGGTTCACTGTTAGTCGTTAAATTAGTCATAGTTTTAATAAGTTTAGTCTCAGGTAGGTTTGTTAAATCAGTTTTAGTATTTAGGGTAGGCCAAGTACCTTCGGGTTCAGATAGGTATGACGGACCTGACCACCATAGTTGTGTATTATATAATTGATCTGGATTAATTCCTCTAGATATTAGATCAGCAGGATTAGCAGAGGTGGGTACGTAGCGCCAAGAAGTAGATCCAGTTAGTTCACTTATCTCTAGAATTCGATTTGCAACAAAGGGTTTCAATGTTTGGAAACTGCTACGTAACCAGGCAAGTACAATGGTAGAGTCGCACCAATGCACTTCGGTTTGTATATGGTATCTTAATGATTCCCTCACGGCCGTGCATAATTTAGCTGCCAATAAAGCGGCACACAGCTCGAGCCGGGGAATGGTAGTTGCCTTGATGGGTGCTACCTTAGATTTTGAACAAAGTAGCTGCACAGTTACTTCATTCTTTGAATTTACCGAGCGCAAGTAGATACAGGCACCGTATGCTCTCTGAGAGGCGTCACTGAAAGAATGGAGAGACACATCAACAGGTTCATCACAAAGTACTAGTCTAAGTATCTCAAGGCTCAAAAGTGTAGGTATAGCAGTAGCAAATTTAATCCAATCCTTTTTTATATCATTAGGGATTGGATCGTCCCATGATAATTTGTGCAACCACAACTGTTGCAACAACATTTTAGCTTTGATCACACATATACTCAATAATCCCAAGGGATCAAAAATCTTGAATAAAGAAGAAAGAATGGATCGTTTCGTTAGGATACTATTGTCATCTGTTGGGGGTGGAACCTTAAAAGGAAAATGCAATTGGTCAGTGGATGGATTCCAACCCATACCTAACGTAGAGGTAGACTCACTAACGAGTAAATTATCGTTTGAATTAGTAGAAGTACATTCTAATATAGCAGGCAAATTAGTTTTGAATTTTCTTAGGTTGACACAGCCTTTTTGTAGAGCAGCCGATACAGCTTGGTGAACGTGGCGTAGAGTAGCTTCACTATCAGCTCCTGTGATAAGATCATCAATATAAAAATCGTGTTGTATAATGTCCTTGATAGCCGGCTCTGAGCATTCTTCACCTAGTTGCCACAAGCAACGCGTACTTAAATAACTAGAACTTGCCATACCGTAAGTAATAGTATTCAGCCGCAGCGTTTTGATAGGCATGGATTCGTCTTCTCTCCATAATATAAGTTGAAGATCTCGATCCTCCTCATTAATTAGGACCTGGCGGTACATTTTCTCGACGTCGCCGGTCAGGAGGTACTTGTACTGTCGAGCTCTTATGAGAATGGAGAAAAGTGAGTCCTGCATATTGGGACCTACCAGTAATATATCGTTGACAGAATGCCCAGAAGAAGTAGGAGCCGAGCCATCGAACACGACTCTCGTTTTAGTGGATTCACTACTGTCTTTGAACACAGCATGATGACATAGAAAGTATGAATTATTAGGCTTAGCAACAGAAGACTCTGATAAGTGACCAAGATCGGCGTACTCACGCATGAATTCTATGTATTGTTTTTTAATGACTGGTTGTTTTTTGAATCGGTTCTCTAGGTTATGCAATCGTTTCTTTGCCAGAGGGTACGATTCACCGAGACAATCGGGCGAATCTTTCAGTGGTAGACCTACAGAGAATCTACCTGAAATTAGGCGAGAGGTGCGTGATAAAAAAGGAGATTCGCATGCCTTCTCGCTCTCACTAAGTTTCGACTTTAGGGGAACTTCTTCGAGCTCCCAAAACTTAGTGAGTTCCTTTTGTATCGTAATATCGTCATCATTTAATGAGTTTGAAATGATGGAATGATTGCATTGAATGGATTTTGTATTGCATGACTTACTTGCATTTATCGGACCAGAGATAATCCAACCGAACTGGGAGCTTATTAACTTTGGATTATTAGGACCGAGAGTACGTTGTTCGCGGCCAATAATATCCCAGAATAAATCGGCACCGATGAGTATCTCAGTCGGCGCTGGCTGGTGAAACATAGGGTCTGCAAGTTTAAAATCGTTAGAAATCTGTAACTGTTTTGTATCAATGAGCAACTTAGGTATGTGACCGGTCAGCTTTGGAAGGACTAGAAATCCTGATGTAACGTTGAACTGGTTCACTAAAGACTTCAATTGCGCTACACAGGTTTCGGTGACCTTACCGGCCTGTTGGTTACCTATGCCCATGACCTTGATAAGGCAGTTAGAATTAGACGACAACGCCAGCCTATCCTTGAGAGACTGCGTTATAAAAGAAGACTGACTACCACAGTCTAATAGGGCACGAACCTTTTCGGTCTGGTTCGTCCGAGGATTAGCCACCTCAATGAAAGCGGTAGACAACAAAACTTGTTTTGAGTTTTGTTTCGAAAAATTAGCAATAGTATCGTCAGTGCTGGCCGACATGGTGGTGGCAACACTGGAAGTAGAAGAATCGTTGAGATTAGACTGGTTAGTATTGGATGGTTTATGTATGAGAGTATTATGTCTCCCCTTACATTTTAGACATGGGCCGAGACGGCAAGTTTGTACTTTATGACCGAGCCTTAAACAATTGGTACATAACTTCAACCTATAGACTTCGGCTAAACGCTCATCTACGCTCTTGGCAATAAAAGTGGGACAGTCATAGATGCGGTGTCCTTCCTGACAGACGACGCAAGTTATGTGCTGAGACGAACCTGCACTTTCATCGCTGGCGCATGCAAAAGTTTTAGTATGAGCTCGGTTATTAGAGGCCGTAGTGGCCTTGGGTGTGGATTGAATTGATTTGGTCGAGTTCCGATTTATTGATTCAAGGACGTCAGCACGATTGATTAAAAATTTATAAAATTGTTGTAAAGTAGGAATATCATCACACGCGCCACGGCATTCTTCCCATTTCAAAAGAGTGTGGGTGTCCAG
The DNA here is from genome assembly GCA_910589525.2 of Ennomos quercinarius. Lineage (NCBI taxonomy): Eukaryota > Metazoa > Arthropoda > Insecta > Lepidoptera > Geometridae > Ennomos > Ennomos quercinarius. The sequence goes on from OU342515.1 coordinate 5,931,907, forward strand.
CTTGGCACTCATAATATGTATTATCAGGACATCCCATTTATTCGTAGGAAGCCCGAGGCTAGAAAGAGCGCGCAGGTTTTTAGTAAGGTGATCCACCATAAATCTTAACGATCCATGGGATTCGCGGCCGGCTTGTTGGATATTCAACAAAGAATTTAAATGGTGAGTAATCAATTGACGCTTATTATCGTAACGATCGCGTAATATCTTCCAAGCATTTAAATAGTTAGCATCAGAAACCTCAAAATTAGAAATGATGCGCGCTGCATCACCCGTTAGATAAGACGTCAAATAATGAAACTTGTGTATAGGCGCAATACGCTCATTGTTGTGAATTAGAGATAAGAACGTGTCACGAAACTCGAGCCAACGGAAGTAAGATCCGTCGAACTTTGCAATTTGTATTTGGGGCAATTTAAATCCCAGTGGGTTTTGATGGTCGACATTGCACTGAACTGATGATGAATGACTTGAGTTTAAATCTTTGTAATTGCTTTCATCATGTTTGCTTGAATTGTATTTTTGAATGATATTCTGAGCAGAGGCAATGTTCGTAATGAATAGTTGTTCAATGTCATCTCGCTCATCAATTTCGTTTGTTAAATTACTAGAATTCAAAACATCAATCTGATTCTGCAAGTCATCGTAACGATTTGAAAGTGACTCAAATTTACCAAGCCTAAGTGTCAACTCGGCTAACTCAATTGAAGATAAAGTTTCTTTTGCAATAGCATAATTCAAATAATTTTTAAATTTAGTAATTTGTCCCTTTATTGAGCTACGTTTGACGATGAGATCAAGCAAAACTTGAGAATCCTTTGCACTAGTTTCACCTCCCATTATGTTGCAATTTATCAATAAAAATCGATAGAAATGAAACTCAGTACAAACTTAATTGAATTTGAAATGATGAGTTAGTATAAGTAATTAAAATTTAGCTCACGCTCCTCGACTAGGCGTCACCTTAATCCGGCCCTGCTGCCCTGCGACCCGGTGATCCAGGAGCTGGCAGGCTGGTGTCTGGTTGTGGCCTCAGGATAGGTACGTGCGGTGATAACGCAACGTCCCTGAAATGTTCGGCAAATGAGCGTGAATTGGTTGAATAATAAACAACGAAAGATGAATTTACTCGTACAATGATTGCCAAATAGACCGTACCTATAGTATGGCACGTATAAATACGTCGTAGGTACTAATTTGAAACAATTAATTATTGTTATTTTATCAATGAAAACTTAAATCTAAAAATAGAACTTCGGTTTCATTGATAGAAATTATGTTTGTAATGTGGGTAGAAAAATAAGTGATTGGAAATTTACAACAAAATATTGTTTTATAATGGATTTTAACTGATTATAATGTTTGATTAATGTATTTTAGCACTGTATAAAGATAATTAGCACAAGTAGTAGTTCAACATACGCTGGAAAGTAGGTAAAAAATGATCGGGAATTTTGGATTTGTAGGTATGAATTTACGGGTCTATTTATAGGAAGGAAACTTATCTGCATTGGCCTGTGCTGTGGTTCGATGCTCTCAGCTGATCGATGACCGGCGGTGGCTGCAATGGATAGATCTTCAGGTATCCCGTGGTTGTTGTTTTGTAATCGGGACGGCAGCTGACTTCGGTGCGAATGTAGGTCACACGGCTTCACCGTCCAAGCGATGATTGTTTTCTTGATTTTCTTCGAAGATTCCTGGTTCGGTTACGGTCGCCAAACTTATGATGCACCTCGGCATCAATGAAAACTCCCGATATGGTTTTAGGCGTATATTGTCCTTTTTATACAGCGTTTTTGGATAGGGAACGCGGAACAATGTTTCTGCTACAGAAGTTAAACTCGAAGTGGGTGGAAAAAAAACAAATCACAGAAAAAAGTATTGAGACGGATGACGCGACGAGGCGCGTCTCTTGCAATTAACGCAGGCGTTAACAGTAGTTAATAAAACTTTATCAATCAATCAACCCCGACAATTAAGCATTTTCATTAATAATAATCACTCGGGTGTAGTTAAATGTACACGTACACGTAAACAGTACGTCATACACGTATAGAGTAGAGTAGAGTTAGATTTGTTGTTCATCTCGTCTCAATGAAACATAAATATAAGATACTTTATATTATGGAAACATGTTGTGGCCCTGAAAAGGGCCTTTTTGTTTTATGTCGCGTGCTCGATGGGTGGGTGGGTGTGCCGCCGCAACACGCATACAACACTGCGGATGCAGCAGTCCGCGCGCACCGCACCTCCACACAGTATAGCAAAGCAGCTAGATGATTTTAAGCCTTCTTCTCGGTCTTCTTGGGCAGTAGCACCGCTTGGATGTTAGGCAGCACACCTCCCTGTGCGATGGTAACGCCGGAGAGCAGCTTGTTCAGCTCCTCGTCGTTCCTGATCGCAAGTTGCAAGTGACGAGGGATTATCCTGGTTTTCTTGTTGTCTCTTGCAGCGTTGCCGGCCAACTCGAGCACCTCAGCGGCGAGGTACTCCATCACTGCGGCTAGGTACACGGGCGCACCTGCACCGACGCGCTCAGCGTAGTTGCCGTTGCGAAGAAGCCGATGAATACGTCCCACTGGAAACTGTAGACCGGCGCGATTGGAGCGTGACTTTGCCTTCCCCTTTACTTTACCACCTTTACCGCGTCCCGACATGATCTGTTTTGTTTATAAACGACACGTAAAATATAAGAAAGCGCACGGTGCGATCCGTACCGCTAGCTTGTAAAGACTGATTTTAAAAACCAACAGCGCTCAGTTTTTATATACATATAGGTAGCGTCGCTTGGTAGAGTTGTGGGTACAATAGCGAGACTCGGTCGCGCATCGCATCCATGAATGTGACAGAGACGGATAAATAAATAATATTCGTTTATGCTTTGCTATTTTGTATGTACCTAGTTATATATTGTTTGTATGTAGGATTATGTCGGGCAGTCGGGCGGACCGGTATTATTAGAAGAAAGATGTAAAAAAAAAAAAATAACATCGTCGTCGTCGTTATTGCAACTAGCCTGAAGACGTCCGTCCACTGCTGAACTGCGTAGGCATCCCCCATGGAGCGCCACTTTGAGCGGCTGCTCGACTCCTGCATCCATCTGCTCCTGCGTCTTCCCCGGTTCGTGGTCGCCACTCTCTAGATACTTTTCTTCCCCATCGGTTGTCGGTTCTAGGAGCGATGCGAGCCTGCCCAATTGGCATTTCATTCAACAAATACAAATTATATTAAGTATTTATGTTTGTTATATATGTAACGCCATCTAGATATAATTGTCTCGTCTATTTATCAGTATGATGTTAAAAAGTTAAGTTTAGGTTAGGTGGTACCTACCTAATAATTAGCGTTTATTACACCTCGTCTCAATACTGCAGAGGGGAGGGGGTGGGACTATACTATTATACTAGCTACCTGGGGTTGGTTAAGGTTTAGATAGAGTTTGTTGTTTGAATAATTTGTTTGTCATTTTAGGAAACATTACGCACGTTTGACGGCGCGCTATGGAAGAATTTGTTAGCCCTGAAAAGGGCTTTTTGGTGCGAGACGATGAGAGTGAGAGATATCCCCTCCCATTCATTCTGCAAGCGTGGCGGTTGCAGGCGTGAAACATGATGATGCGGATGATGAATCGATCGTCTTCTCCGTGTTCGCTCCGGGGCGGACGACGGACGAGGACGACGACGAGAACACCACCACCGAACAGCACATTCACAGAGCACACACACCACACGATGTGAACGCTGCCGGTGTGAGCCGATTTTACTTCTTCGCGGTGGATGCCTTCTTGGTGGCGGCGGCCTTCGATTTGGGAGTGGCGGCTGCCCTCTTCGGTTTTGGCGCTTTCGGCTTCTTGGTGGGCGGCTTCGCGGTCTTTTTAGCTTTAGGTGCTGCTGGGCTCTTCGCTTTCGCCGGTGAGGCGGCAGCTTTCTTGGCGGCGGCGGCGGGCTTCTTCTTAGCGGCGGCGGCCTTCTTGTCTCTCGTAGCCGCGGAGGGCTTCGACTTGGCGGGGGAGGCAGCCGCGCCGGCGGCCACCTTCCTGCCGCGCGACGTAGATGCGGATGCGGTGGCTTTCTTCGATTTCGCAGAAGCGGCGGCCGCGCTCTCCTTGGCGGAGGCGGATTTGCCGCCGGCGGTCGCTTTAGAAGATGCCGCGGGCTTCTTCGACGCAGAAGACTTCGACTCCAGCTTGAAGCTGCCCGAGGCGCCCTTGCCCTTGGTCTGTATCAGCGCGCCCGACTCGACGGCGCTCTTCAGATACTTCCTGATGAACGGTGCCAGTTTCTCAGCATCGACCTTGTACTGAGCGGCGATATACTTCTTGATTGCCTTCAGTGATGATCCGCTGCGCTCCTTCAGCTCCTTGATCGCGTTGTTCACCATTTCAGACGTCTTCGGGTGCGTCGGTTTCGCTTTCGGTTTCTTGGCACCGGTGGCGGCGGCGGACGCCTTCGGCTTCTTCGCGGGGGTCGCGGGGGCGGGAGCCTCTGCTGCTACTGCGGTGTCTGCCATTATTATTGAGGTTGTAGTTTTAGAAAAATCTTTAAACTGAAATAGTAGATAGATCGTACAACAAAATATTGTATGAAAAATTATTTGAAAAATGGGGTATCAAAATGAAACTTTACTGTAAAGAGAACACCACAGTCGAGAGACGATTTCTCGTAAGAACGCTTATGACTTTTCACTAACATCGTTCTGATTAAATTGCATTTTTATATCATTTTGATACCGCACCCTGCGCGTAGAAAGTTTTGCGTGGTCCATTTTGAACATGATCACACGTGGGAAAGTTTAGATTGCGTGAAATTGGCTCGGTTCAAGTTGTAAATCGATTTATTCCCACCACTCGTGATGGCGGATAGCTCGTGCTCTGTTTAAAATTGAATTTTCTTTATTTACCAAGTACATTGCACTCGTTTAACACGATAAATAAACGACAAAGATATCGTTTCCATTATATACAGTGAAATCAATAAAAATTTACACGTTTAAACGGTATAAAACGATCGTTATTTCGGAGCTCGTAAAACACCACGAACATTTTCCGACCAAAGATGGGATGTCTTCTATCGGGACGTGTATATTTCGCTGCACTTTGAAAACGCAACATTGATATTGTTCAAAACAAAAAAATAACCCAATAATAAAATACATTCTCCGCGTTTTATTTCATTTATACGGCCTCTTAGAATAAGCGTTTAAACACCGCGCGCGTGTACCTGCACGGGCGGGCGAGCGACGCGGCTCGGCGCGGCCCCCGATGCTGCCCTAACTTAGTAATAAACATCATACCTACATAATAATGTTAATTTTGTTAATATAGTATCTATCTAATCCCCGTTTATGTGTACGGTGCATGCACAATAAAATTGCACACGCACCACTCACAGTACAGAACCACAGATATGATCACGCGCGTGTTTAATAAAATGCGCTACATACTACTTTACCTTATAATTTTGGGTAGAGTAAGCACAGACCTAAGCTTTGTTTATTTTAAAATATGTATGTACGTTGGTAAGTATTGTGTGTGACAGAGATCCTTAGATGCATGTATTATTGTTACTTATCCGAGTTTATCGATAGTAGAGTGCGTACGCATATAAAATGTAAAAGTTGTTGTTAATAGAGAGTTTGAATATCGTGCTAGTTTTGACTGACACTATGAAACAAATTAAATGGTATTCGAAACGTATGCGGCCCTGAAAAGGGCCTTTTATGTGGTCGTTGAGAGTTAACAACAAGAGCCTTTCGACACTATATGTAACACTATGGCGGCGGCTGGTGCGTTGGTTATACACGTAATAAATACGCGTTTAACCACCGAAACCGTAAAGGGTGCGGCCTTGACGCTTCAGAGCGTACACCACATCCATAGCTGTGACAGTCTTCCTCTTGGCGTGCTCCGTGTAGGTGACGGCGTCGCGGATCACGTTCTCGAGGAACACCTTCAGCACACCTCTGGTCTCTTCGTATATCAAACCGGAGATACGCTTCACTCCGCCACGGCGCGCCAGACGACGGATGGCAGGCTTGGTAATACCCTGGATGTTATCACGAAGCACTTTCCTGTGACGCTTGGCGCCACCTTTCCCCAGACCTTTTCCTCCCTTGCCGCGACCGGTCATTTTTCAAGTTGAATGGGATGAATACGCGAACGCGACACACACAAACGATCCGTTACGTTGCCAACGGACGACTGGAAATTTTCGTTAACATTTTTTTTTTTTTTTTTTTTTTTTTTTTTTTTTTTTTTTTTTTTTTTTTTTTTTTGAACGGGCTAATGCTGTTGGTCTCTACCGACCTTTACAGCGTCACCGGGCAGGAGGGCAGGCGCTTAAGGCGCCCAACCGTTAAAAGTGGGAGACAACTAGCACAAGGGCACCCCTGGGGTGCGAGCCTCGGCTTGGGCCGTTGCCGGGATAAGAGGATCGAGAAGGCTACGTCCACTGGAAGAGTGGACCCTATGGAAAGTCGCGACCGTTCTAGCTAACCTACGGGGGGTACGTCGACCTCGCCGGCGGGGTCGGTGTCTGATTGTGTTACGCTGGTAACCTATACCGGTGCCGAAAGCGGTACCTGAGCCAGGAGGGCTAGACTGATCCGGTGATCCTAGCGCAGCCGACACAACGGCTGCTATAGGATCATCCGGATCGCTCAAGACGTGTCTTGGGCGGCGACGACGGGGTGGCGGGTCTGTCATGTCTGTAGAGTAACTTGATGCTTGGACTACGAGAAGGTTGGGGTGATGGGGTGCCGCGTCAAAATAGCGGCGGGATGCATCCTTCATAAACTGACGGATGGATGGGAGTTCGAGATCGCAATGGAGGTCGGAGTTACGCTGGTACCAGCGAGCTCCGACCACCTTGCGGATAAAGCGGTTCTGGATAACCTGAAGTCGATCCAGGTGGACTGAGGATGTATGAGCAAACGCGACAGATGCATAGGTCATAATCGGGCGAACGCAAGTTTTGTAAAGTGTCACCTTATTTCTAAGGGACATTTTACTACCCTTGCAGAGGAGAGGGTGTAGGCGGCCTAAGACGAAGGCCGCCCTATCGCGCACTCGCTTAATATGGTCTCTGAAGCTGAGCTTGGTGTCAAGGGTAACCCCCAGGTATTTGGCAGACGGAACCCAAGGGATGGGCTTGTCGAACAAGGACAGTGGTCGCAATGGCGGACCACGCTTATAGTCAGAAAAGTACATCGCTGCACTTTTATCTGGGTTAACCGTGATCCGCCATTTCCTGAACCACGCACCGATCTCGGTGAGGGCTCGTTGGAGACGACCACGCATATGGACTCTCTGCCATCCGGAGCAGTAGATGGCGGTATCATCCGCAAAGAGTGCAAGCTGCACACTGGGATGAAATGACCGCGGAATGTCGCTGGTGTACAACGAGAATAGCAAGGGGGAGAGCGCGGAGCCCTGGGGTACTCCGGCTCTGATAGGATGGGGAGAGGATCGCTCCCCCTCAACGCGGTAGCGAAAGCTTCGATCCCTAAGGAAGTCTTGTATGATGTGCACAAGACGGTCCGGCACGCCGATGTGGTACAGCTTGAATATCAAGCCGTCGTGCCAGACTTTATCGAAAGCTTTCGCTACGTCTAAGAAGACTGCAAGAGTGCCTTTGGGTTTTGGTTTCGAGTTGAAGCCATCAAGGATGTGCTCCGTGATGCGGTGCACTTGTTGGACGCAAGAGTGTCTGGCTCTAAAGCCGAACTGCTCGTCGGGAAGGAGTTTATGTTCGTGAACATGGGACCAGAGACGTTTCCGAATGAGACGCTCGTAGATCTTCCCCAGAGTACTGAGGAGGCTAATAGGCCGGTAGCTAGAGGGCTCGGTAGCCTTCTTGCCTGGCTTGTGGATGCCGATGACGTCGGCGGACTTCCACGCAACGGGAAAAGAGCAGTTACTCATAGCCGCATTGAAGATGCTGACTAGGAGATAGATCAAGGGGACCGAAAAGTGTTTGACCACTTTGTTGCTGATACCATCAGCGCCGGGGGCTTTACGGGTAATGAGATCCTTGACAACAGACTCAACCTCAGCGGCCCTAATAAGCTCGAGAGGGGGGTCGGAGGGCGTCAGGGAGCTACGACGTTCAACTTCACTGACCACCGTATGGAGGTGGACAGGGTCAACGTGATCGGGGGAAAGGTTACACTGGGCCTCGAGGCTCTCAGCTAAACACTCAGCTTTTTCCTCGTCATCGAACGCAGGGACTTGGTTCAGCCTATCAAGAGGGGGCATCGTTCTAAGTGTGTCACTTTTCAAGGCTCGAGCCAATCGCCAGTATGCCTGGTGGGTTGGCTCGAGCCCCGAAAGTAGGTCTGTCCAGTTCTGAGCGCGAAGATCACCTATGCGTTTCTTAACAGCACGCTGTAAGAAATTCAAGGTGGATTTGTTACGTTGGGTCGGGGCCGCGTCGTATGCCCTAGTGGCGGCGTTCTTTGCTGTCATCAGTCTCCTCACGTCCTCGGGCAGATCCCAGCGGTGGTCCACCACTGGTACCTGCTTCGAGGACTCACCGACTACGGTGTTGAGGTGACTGGTGAGAGCGTCGATCGCGGAGGAAACGTCGTCTAGTGTCTGTATGTCGTCGGGTATCTTGTCTAAGTCAGGTGAACTGATAGCTTTCAGGGATTCCCCCAATCGCTTCCAGTCCACCACTGTCTTAGTCTGAGGTGGAAGTTCAGTAGAGTCCGAGCCTAGTCTCATGAGAACAGGGCGGTGGTCAGAGTCAAGTTCGTGGAGCACTTCTATCGAGCCTAACCTAAGGGTAACGCCTTTTAAAAGTGCTATGTCGAGTATGTCTGGTCGTTGGGAGAGATTCCCGGGGAACCTGGTCGGAGTCATGGGTGCGATAATGTCAAAGGTGTGGTGGTCTGCGTCTGGTCGTGGGTCAGTTAGTTGTTCGAGTATCCTACCGTTGGTATTGGAAGTGTGACAATTCCACATAACGTGTTTGCTGTTGAAGTCTCCCGCCAGTATGACGGAGCTTCCCAGAGAAAGTAGTGCGTTGATATCACTACTGAGCAAACGTTTGTCGGGAGGGAGGTAACAAGACGCTAGTATGATCGGCTGATGGCCGTTCATAGCTAAGCGGCAGCAAGAGGCTTCTAAGTTAACTAAGGATGAGGGAGTATCAATTGGGATGCAGTGAAAAGACCTTCTGTAATAGATAAGCGTACCGCCTCCGGCATTGGTAAGCCTATCATTACGAACCACGACGTAATTGGCGATCCTAGGATCCCGCTTACTGGGTTTCAGGAGGGTCTCTTGCACGAGCATCACATCGACCTGATGGGTCTTACAAAAGTCGTGAACCAAGTCGCGTTGACGAGCGAGACCGTTTGCGTTGAAGAACGCTAACGCTACGGAGCGAGGTTTTACCTTTTTTGGTGTACTATCCATATTAGATATTACTAAAAGAGGGTAAGGGGCAGCGCATGATAGCGTCGAGAATGTTATCGTGCTGGACCAGGGCACAGAAGCGGTCCTCGGGAGTGACGGCTGAACGAAGTTTGTGTGCTAGCACACGCACTTCCTTCAGGTCAATGGCTGTCAGGCTCTGCTTAATCAGAGCCAGATCTTCCATCAGAGAAGATGAAGCCAGGCCAGAGGGGCTAGGCTTCGAGGCGGGGGGGCTAACGTGAGCAAGAGGCAGCGCTTTAGCAATAGCTGGAGCGCTGCGAGGTGCCGCTGGCGCAGCCTGCGCCCGAACCATGCTCGGGGGCTTGGCCCAGGCGTTGACTGCGGGAGACGGTGCCTGAGAGAGCTGAGTGCTCGATGGGACAAGGGATAGCTTAGGGCTGATCCCTTGAGAGCGAGAGGTCGGGGGATTGGGGCGAAATGGTGCACGCCCGCTAGGCCTCTGTGTGCTGCGTGGTGCCTTGGGGCAACCGCGATAGTTCGCGGTATGCCCTGAGGTCCCGCACAGCACACAGCTTGGCGGATCTGGGCTGTCCCGAGTACGGAGACAGTCCGCGGTGCTATGATCCCCGAGGCACTTAACGCAGCGGGGCCTAGCAAAACAAAACCGTGCCGCGTGCCCATAGAGCTGGCAGCGATGGCATTGGGACGGAGCACCATTTCGGTGTGGAGCCTCGACCGTGAACCCCGAAAGTTGGTTGACCTCCTTCAAATTGAAGATGGCCTTCCCCCTTGCCGAGCGATCGAGGACAACCAGAACAAGATCGAATGCGATCTTATTGCGTCCACTGTACAAGCGGTGAACCTCCCGCACAGGGTAGCTTTGGGCTTTGAGGTCGGTCAGAATAACCTCTTCCTTCACCTCTTTAGGTACCCCGCGTAGAACTACGCGGAGTACTTTCTCCTCCTCGAGGGCATAGGTATGAAAACCTATTTTCTCTTGGCGGAGAATTTGGGTGAGGTGACGATGGTCGTCTGAGGTTGTGACCTGAACCTTAATGCCCGTGCTGGTCGGCCTGGCGGAAGTGTAATTCACTTTACGTGACTTCAGGAGAGAGGCGACGTTACTCCACTTCGCCTTCTCCTGGATGAAAAGAGGGGGAGGAGGTCGCTCTGATTTTGAGGTTGACGGCCCCGAGGAGGGCACGTCAGCCTCAAAGGCAGATGAGACTTTGCGGTCCGATGGACCAGCTACTGCCCCGGAAGGGCAAGCAGCCTTGGGCGGCGGGGGAGGAGAGGAGGTAGCCGCGGGGCGCTTCCTTCCTTTCGTGACCGTGATAAAGCCATCAGCATCAACAGGGTCAGGAGAGGCGGGGGTATCAAACTCCATCAGAGAAGTGATCACTTCCTCTGGTGGAGCAGAAAAGATGGGCGAGCGCGAGCGTGAGCGCGAACGCTCACTGGCGACAACGTCACGGCTACGTGGCGTAGGAGTTGAGGAGGGTCCGCGGAGGGCGGGAGAGCGGGAGCGGTTGCGGGAAGCAACTTTCTCCGGTATGCGTGCGCGGGCGACGCTAACAGAGGAGGATGGTGGCGGGGGCATCACCGGTGATGCGGGCTCACTGGCGACCAGTGCGGTGGGGGTAGAGGCAATAAATTTGGACCAAAGGTCCTTCAAGTCGGGGTTGGCCCGAATGGCCCAATCAAAAAATTCGAATAATTGCCTTGCGGCAACATCCGACGGGATAGACTCCATCCCGGGCGAATCCCGGGATGGTGCGGGGAGTAAATAAGCACGCCCTGCCTATAAGGCAGAGCGGTGTGTGCCTAAGATGTAGCCCTAATAAACGTACCGTCTGCAAGGCAGCGCGGGTGAATACCTGGCTCGCGGATCCCTATGCCTTCTGCAGCTCCTGCTGCGACGACGAGTGTACCCGGACGCGGCGGCAGCCAGTCACGCGCGCGAGCACGGAGGCTACGCGGCGACGGCGGCAACGCACTCGGGCCGCGGCTCACGCTCGTGCGTGGCAACGGCGAAACGCGCACAACACTCGCGGTACTGGTAGCGACGGCGCTAATATTGTCCAAAGTCCAGCAAACAGTCTCTTCACTCGCGACACTCGCGAGACGGGTTGGCCTGAGGAGGCAGGTGAGCGCGGGCGCGGTTTGGTGGCGCGCGAGAGGCGACCGCCCAAGATGGCGGCGCCGAGCGGACCGAGGTGTGCCGAGTTGTTCGGAAGCGCGTACTGAGAGCGCTCGAATGACGACCGCTCGGGGCGGTGTCGGATAGCGGAATGAACGTTAACATTTTTTTTTTTTTTTTTTTTTTTTTTTTTTTGAACGGGCTAATGCTGTTGGTCTCTACCGACCTTTACAGCGTCACCGGGCGGGAGGGCAGGCGCTTAAGGCGCCCAACCGTCAAAAGTGGGAGGCAACTAGCACAAGGGCACCCCTGGGGTGCGAGCCTCGGCTTGGGCCGTTGCCGGGATAAGAGGATCGAGAAGGCTACGTCCACTGGAAGAGTGGACCCTATGGAAAGTCGCGACCGTTCTAGCTAACCTACGGGGGGTACGTCGACCTCGCCGGCGGGGTCGGTGTCTGATTGTGTTACGCTGGTAACCTATACCGGTGCCGAAAGCGGTACCTGAGCCAGGAGGGCTAGACTGATCCGGTGATCCTAGCGCAGCCGACACAACGGCTGCTATAGGATCATCCGGATCGCTCAAGACGTATCTTGGGCGGCGACGACGGGGTGGCGGGTCTGTCATGTCTGTAGAGTAACTTGATGCTTGGACTACGAGAGGGTTGGGGTGATGGGGCGCCGCGTCAAAATAGCGGCGGGATGCATCCTTCATAAACTGACGGATGGATGGGAGTTCGAGATCGCAATGGAGGTCGGAGTTACGCTGGTACCAGCGAGCTCCGACCACCTTGCGGATAAAGCGGTTCTGGATAACCTGAAGTCGATCCAGGTGGACTGAGGATGTATGAGCAAACGCGACAGATGCATAGGTCATAATCGGGCGAACGCAAGTTTTGTAAAGTGTCACCTTATTTCTAAGGGACATTTTACTACCCTTGCAGAGGAGAGGGTGTAGGCGGCCTAAGACGAAGGCCGCCCTATCGCGCACTCGCTTAATATGGTCTCTGAAGTTGAGCCTGGTGTCAAGGGTAACCCCCAGGTATTTGGCAGACGGAACCCAAGGGATGGGCTTGTCGAACAAGGACAGCGGTCGCAATGGCGGACCACGCTTATAGTCAGAAAAGTACATCGCTGCACTCTTATCTGGGTTAACCGTGATCCGCCATTTCCTGAACCACGCACCGATCTCGGTGAGGGCTCGTTGGAGACGACCACGCATATGGACTCTCTGCCATCCGGAGCAGTAGATGGCGGTATCATCCGCAAAGAGTGCAAGCTGCACACTGGGATGAAATGACCGCGGAATGTCGCTGGTGTACAACGAGAATAGCAAGGGGGAGAGCGCGGAGCCCTGGGGTACTCCGGCTCTGATAGGATGGGGAGAGGATCGCTCCCCCTCAACGCGGTAGCGAAAGCTTCGATCCCTAAGGAAGTCTTGTATGATGTGCACAAGACGGTCCGGCACGCCGATGTGGTACAGCTTGAATATCAAGCCGTCGTGCCAGACTTTATCGAAAGCTTTCGCTACGTCTAAGAAGACTGCAAGAGTGCCTTTGGGTTTTGGCTTCGAATTGAAGCCATCAAGGATGTGCTCCGTGATGCGGTGCACTTGTTGGACGCAAGAGTGTCTGGCTCTAAAACCGAACTGCTCGTCGGGAAGGAGTTTATGTTCGTGAACATGGGTCCAGAGACGTTTCCGAATGAGACGCTCGTAGATCTTCCCCAGAGTACTGAGGAGGCTAATAGGCCGGTAGCTAGAGGGCTCGGTAGCCTTCTTGCCTGGCTTGTGGATGCCGATGACGTCGGCGGACTTCCACGCAACGGGAAAAGAGCAATTACTCATAGCCGCATTGAAGATGCTGACTAGGAGATAGATCAAGGGGACCGAAAAGTGTTTGACCACTTTGTTGCTGATACCATCAGCGCCGGGGGCTTTACGGGTAATGAGATCCTTGACAACAGACTCAACCTCAGCGGCCCTAATAAGCTCGAGAGGGGGGTCGGAGGGCGTCAGGGAGCTACGACGTTCAACTTCACTGACCACCGTATGGAGGTGGACAGGGTCAACGTGATCGGGGGAAAGGTTACACTGGGCCTCGAGGCTCTCAGCTAAACACTCAGCTTTTTCCTCGTCATCGAACGCAGGGACTTGGTTCAGCCTATCAAGAGGGGGCATCGTTCTAAGTGTGTCACTTTTCAAGGCTCGAGCCAATCGCCAGTATGCCTGGTGGGTTGGCTCGAGCCCCGAAAGTAGGTCTGTCCAGTTCTGAGCGCGAAGATCACCTATGCGTTTCTTAACAGCACGCTGTAAGAAATTCAAGGTGGATTTGTTACGTTGGGTCGGGGCCGCGTCGTATGCCCTAGTGGCGGCGTTCTTTGCTGTCATCAGTCTCCTCACGTCCTCGGGCAGATCCCAGCGGTGGTCCACCACTGGTACCTGCTTCGAGGACTCACCGACTACGGTGTTGAGGTGACTGGTGAGAGCGTCGATCGCGGAGGAAACGTCGTCTAGTGTCTGTATGTCGTCGGGTATCTTGTCTAAGTCAGGTGAACTGATAGCTTTCAGGGATTCCCCCAATCGCTTCCAGTCCACCACTGTCTTAGTCTGAGGTGGAAGTTCAGTAGAGTCCGAGCCTAGTCTCATGAGAACAGGGCGGTGGTCAGAGTCAAGTTCGTGGAGCACTTCTATCGAGCCTAACCTGAGGGTTACGCCTTTTAAAAGTGCTATGTCGAGTATGTCTGGTCGTTGGGAGAGATTCCCGGGGAACCTGGTCGGAGTCATGGGTGCGATAATGTCAAAGGTGTGGTGGTCTGTGTCTGGTCGTGGGTCAGTTAGTTGTTCGAGTATCCTACCGTTGGTATTGGAAGTGTGACAATTCCACATAACGTGTTTGCTGTTGAAGTCTCCCGCCAGTATGACGGAGCTTCCCAGAGAAAGTAGTGCGTTGATATCACTACTGAGCAAACGTTTGTCGGGAGGGAGGTAACAAGACGCTAGTATGATCGGCTGATGGCCGTTCATAGCTAAGCGGCAGCAAGAGGCTTCTAAGTTAACTAAGGATGAGGGAGTATCAATTGGGATGCAGTGAAAAGACCTTCTGTAATAGATAAGCGTACCGCCTCCGGCATTGGTAAGCCTATCATTACGAACCACGACGTAATTGGCGATCCTAGGATCCCGCTTACTGGGTTTCAGGAGGGTCTCTTGCACGAGCATCACATCGACCTGATGGGTCTTACAAAAGTCGTGAACCAAGTCGCGTTGACGAGCGAGACCGTTTGCGTTGAAGAACGCTAACGCTACGGAGCGAGGTTTTACCTTTTTTGGTGTACTATCCATATTAGATATTACTAAAAGAGGGTAAGGGGCAGCGCATGATAGCGTCAAGAATGTTATCGTGCTGGACCAGGGCACAGAAGCGGTCCTCGGGAGTGACGGCTGAACGAAGTTTGTGTGCTAGCACACGCACTTCCTTCAGGTCAATGGCTGTCAGGCTCTGCTTAATCAGAGCCAGATCTTCCATCAGAGAAGATGAAGCCAGGCCAGAGGGGCTAGGCTTCGAGGCGGGGGGGCTAACGTGAGCAAGAGGCAGCGCTTTAGCAATAGCTGGAGCGCTGCGAGGTGCCGCTGGCGCAGCCTGCGCCCGAACCATGCTCGGGGGCTTGGCCCAGGCGTTGACTGCGGGAGACGGTGCCTGAGAGAGCTGAGTGCTCGATGGGACAAGGGATAGCTTAGGGCTGATCCCTTGAGAGCGAGAGGTCGGGGGATTGGGGCGAAATGGTGCACGCCCGCTAGGCCTCTGTGTGCTGCGTGGTGCCTTGGGGCAACCGCGATAGTTCGCGGTATGCCCTGAGGTCCCGCACAGCACACAGCTTGGCGGATCTGGGCTGTCCCGAGTACGGAGACAGTCCGCGGTGCCATGATCCCCAAGGCACTTAACGCAGCGGGGCCTAGCAAAACAAAACCGTGCCGCGTGCCCATAGAGCTGGCAGCGATGGCATTGGGACGGAGCACCATTTCGGTGTGGAGCCTCGACCGTGAACCCCGAAAGTTGGTTGACCTCCTTCAAATTGAAGATGGCCTTCCCCCTTGCCGAGCGATCGAGGACAACCAGAACAAGATCGAATGCGATCTTATTGCGTCCACTGTACAAGCGGTGAACCTCCCGCACAGGGTAGCTTTGGGCTTTGAGGTCGGTCAGAATAACCTCTTCCTTCACCTCTTTAGGTACCCCGCGTAGAACTACGCGGAGTACTTTCTCCTCCTCGAGGGCATAGGTATGAAAACCTATTTTCTCTTGGCGGAGAATTTGGGTGAGGTGACGATGGTCGTCTGAGGTTGTGACCTGAACCTTAATGCCCGTGCTGGTCGGCCTGGCGGAAGTGTAATTCACTTTACGTGACTTTAGGAGAGAGGCGACGTTACTCCACTTCGCCTTCTCCTGGATGAAAAGAGGGGGAGGAGGTCGCTCTGATTTTGAGGTTGACGGCCCCGAGGAGGGCACGTCAGCCTCAAAGGCAGATGAGACTTTGCGGTCCGATGGACCAGCTACTGCCCCGGAAGGGCAAGCAGACTTGGGCGGCGGGGGAGGAGAGGAGGTAGCCGCGGGGCGCTTCCTTCCTTTCGTGACCGTGATAAAGCCATCAGCATCAACAGGGTCAGGAGAGGCGGGGGTATCAAACTCCATCAGAGAAGTGATCACTTCCTCTGGTGGAGCAGAAAAGATGGGCGAGCGCGAGCGTGAGCGCGAACGCTCACTGGCGACAACGTCACGGCTACGTGGCGTAGGAGTTGAGGAGGGTCCGCGGAGGGCGGGAGAGCGGGAGTGGTTGCGGGAAGCAACTTTCTCCGGTATGCGTGCGCGGGCGACGCTAACAGAGGAGGATGGCGGGGGCATCACCGGTGATGCGGGCTCACTGGCGACCAGTGCGGTGGGGGTGGAGGCAATAAATTTGGACCAAAGGTCCTTTAAGTCGGGGTTGGCCCGAATGGCCCAATCAAAAAATTCGAATAATTGCCTTGCGGCAACATCCGACGGGATAGACTCCATCCCGGGCGAATCCCGGGATGGTGCGGGGAGTAAATAAGCACGCCCTGCCTATAAGGCAGAGCGGTGTGTGCCTAAGATGTAGCCCTAATAAACGTACCGTCTGCAAGGCAGCGCGGGTGAATACCTGGCTCGCGGATCCCTATGCCTTCTGCAGCTCCTGCTGCGACGACGAGTGTACCCGGACGCGGCGGCAGCCAGTCACGCGCGCGAGCGCGGAGGCTACGCGGCGACGGCGGCAACGCACTCGGGCCGCGGCTCACGCTCGTGCGTGGCAACGGCGAAACGCGCACAACACTCGCGGCACTGGTAGCGACGGCGCTAATATTGTCCAAAAACCAGCAATCAGTCTCTTCACTCGCGACACTCGCGAGACGGGTTTGCCTGCGAAGGCGGGGTGAGGTGAGCGCGGGCGCGGTTTGGTGGCGCGCGAGAGGCGGCCGCACAAGATGGCGGCGCCGGGCGGACCGAGGTGTGCCGAGTTGTTCGGAAGCGCGTACTGAGAGCGCTCGAATGACGACCGCTCGGGGCGGTGTCGGATAGCGGAATGTGTCGGATAGCGGAATGATGAACGTTAACATCACTTCTGCTTTATATTTATACAAAAACGTCGGGTAACGCGTTGAGCGATAAACTTTGTTTGAGATAGAGCGAGATCGAAGAAGTCAGGCAGCCTGCAGGGTGTGCGGGGAGGGTAATTCGATTTACACGTCATAAAATATATATACAATATTTTATACCAAAAAAAAAACAAAAATGGATTTAAAATAAAATAAAAAAATTTTAGATAATAATCTCTACTGAATAATATACTCTACTCTCTATGTTTATGTTGGTAGTACTAGGGTATAGCCAGAGCCAGAATATTATCAAATTTATCATTATCTATGTAAATGTATGTATGTAATCTGTTCTATATTAAATAAAATACTTTTTAAATGAAAGATGAGAGAGTGAGAGAAAAAGAAAAAAAAAAAAAAAAAAAACTGTTCCATTCAGTCTGATTATTATTATTATTTTATATATATTACGAATAGCAGTTTTAGTTCAATGGATTCTAATATGTAAAGTAATTATGTTCTCTCCTAACGAGAAAATGCTCGTTGTTGTGTGTAAGAGAGTTTGATTTATGTATGCGTGCGATAGTACACTAAATGAAACTATAAAGATTTTTACAATCATTGAAACATATGTGTGGCCCTGAAAAGGGCCTTTTTGTATGTAAATCGAGGAGGAGGTGGTGAACAACTCTGAACAGCACACACACACGAATGTGGCGGACGGAACGGAGCGCGCTACCAGCCGGCCAATAAACAATTAGCCGTTTGATTTTAAGCGCGCTCACCTCTGATCCTGCGTGCGAGCTGGATGTCCTTAGGCATGATGGTGACGCGCTTCGCGTGTATCGCGCACAGGTTGGTGTCCTCGAAGAGGCCGACAAGGTACGCCTCGCTGGCCTCCTGAAGAGCCATCACCGCGGAGCTCTGGAACCTGAGGTCGGTCTTGAAGTCCTGGGCGATCTCACGCACCAGACGTTGGAACGGAAGCTTGCGGATCAACAACTCTGTGCTCTTCTGGTAGCGACGGATCTCGCGGAGAGCCACGGTGCCGGGACGGTAACGATGGGGTTTCTTCACTCCTCCGGTGGCCGGTGCGCTCTTGCGCGCCGCTTTGGTGGCGAGCTGTTTCCTTGGCGCCTTACCACCGGTTGATTTACGAGCGGTCTGCTTAGTACGAGCCATGTTTACTTTCTTCGTACACTAAATAACTACTGTTGAAACTGCGACTGAAGTTTTATGTAACAAACAACACCAACCACACGTACGCACTGTGAGAGTCGGAGAGCACGAATGGTGTATCGAAAATTTTTACGTTCTCTTTATATTTATATAGTAACGCGGGCAGCTTTAAAAACGACGTAGGATCTCTCGCTCGCTCACACACGCTCGCCACCTAGCAGCTTATAGCAGTTAATAATGTAGGTAGAGTTTGAAACTAATATTATTTATTATTTATAATGAAATGATAGGCTGGTTAGTAATTGTTCATATTTTATAAATGCCAGTATCAATCAATGTAGGTACGTACACTATACATACTTTACTGAGCACCTTACCAAGTTGTGTTTTTATTATAATTACTTGGGTATGTAATTATTAGGCAAGAAGTGTCCCTCTATCCTATCCTGTACTGTACAGACTCAAGAGTGCACTCCATATTGTAAGTACATATTATAATTAAGTTGATTGTAAAGCTAGCTTGAATTGTATGCGCATAGAGTCACAAAAAGAAACATAATATTTGATTGTAATAAATCAATTATTGTTTGAAACATATTGTGGCCCTGAAAAGGGCCTTTTGTTTGTGTGCGCGTTTTGATGAAGCGCTCCATTCACCACCTCCTCACTTGGAGCTGGTGTATTTGGTGACCGCCTTGGTGCCCTCGCTCACCGCGTGCTTAGCCAACTCGCCGGGCAGCAGCAGCCTAACGGAAGTCTGCACCTCCCTCGACGTGATGGTCGATCGCTTGTTGTAGTGCGCCAGACGGGAAGCCTCAGCTGCGATGCGCTCGAAGATGTCGTTCACGAACGAGTTCATGATGGACATCGCCTTGCTGGAGATACCGGTGTCAGGATGCACCTGCTTGAGCACCTTGTAGATGTAGATGGCGTAGCTCTCCTTCCTCTTGTGCTTCTTCTTTCTCTTGTCAGTCTTCGAGATGTTCTTCTGGGCTTTGCCAGATTTCTTGGCGGCCTTTCCACTAGTCTTAGGCGGCATCGTCAACAAACAAACTGTTAGTTACGAGATTTAAACAAACTTAATCACAGATCTAACTATGCGAGCGCGCCTGTACGTAACCGGCACGTTCGACAGTCTCGGAATGAATAAGTTGGAACGGAATAAAAATTCGACTTTTATTAACGGCGCGCTTTTACGCTCTCGCATGCGGCCATCAGATATCAGGTAGCGTTCAACCAATGGCGGCGTTAGCTGTAGTTAGAGCGAGCCAGCGCGTTGCGCTCGCTCTCTCGGAGCCCAATGAGTCAATAAAATTCAATAATAATAATAATAATAATAACAGTTACAGGAATTTTGTTTATACCTAAATCCTCAGGTAGCTCTGATGACTTTACCTACCTATTTAATTAACTATGTAAGTGCTCTCCATTTCTCGCTTACTAGAATATATCAGTTTGCAGCAGCAGCAGCAGCAGTGAGTGTTTAAGATAAAAGAGAAAAAAAAAAAAAAAAAATCTCACGGTTCAGTAAATTTTGTGATTACAAATCAAAACAAGATTGAAAAAAAAAAAAAAAAAAAAAAAAATTAATGCAACCTACCGAAATAAATAAAATACTCGTTAGTTAGGTAATTAATAAAACCTTATCAATCTATCCATACAACCAACCAACCCCGACAATTAAGCATTTTTATTAATAACCACTCGTGTATTAATTTTTGTGATTACGAAGCAAAACAAGATTGAAAAGACAAAAAAAAAAATTAATGCAACCTACCGAAAAAAAAAATCTCATTAGGTAGTTAATAAAACTTTATCAATCAATCAACCCCGACAATTAAGCATTTTCATTAATAATAATCACTCGGGTGTAGTTAAATGTACACGTACACGTAAACAGTACGTCATACACGTATAGAGTAGAGTAGAGTTAGATTTGTTGTTCATCTCGTCTCAATGAAACATAAATATAAGATACTTTATATTATGGAAACATGTTGTGGCCCTGAAAAGGGCCTTTTTGTTTTATGTCGCGTGCTCGATGGGTGGGTGGGTGTGCCGCCGCAACACGCATACAACACTGCGGATGCAGCAGTCCGCGCGCACCGCACCTCCACACAGTATAGCAAAGCAGCTAGATGATTTTAAGCCTTCTTCTCGGTCTTCTTGGGCAGTAGCACCGCTTGGATGTTAGGCAGCACACCTCCCTGTGCGATGGTAACGCCGGAGAGCAGCTTGTTCAGCTCCTCGTCGTTCCTGATCGCAAGTTGCAAGTGACGAGGGATTATCCTGGTTTTCTTGTTGTCTCTTGCAGCGTTGCCGGCCAACTCGAGCACCTCAGCGGCGAGGTACTCCATCACTGCGGCTAGGTACACGGGCGCACCTGCACCGACGCGCTCAGCGTAGTTGCCGTTGCGAAGAAGCCGATGAATACGTCCCACTGGAAACTGTAGACCGGCGCGATTGGAGCGTGACTTTGCCTTCCCCTTTACTTTACCACCTTTACCGCGTCCCGACATGATCTGTTTTGTTTATAAACGACACGTAAAATATAAGAAAGCGCACGGTGCGATCCGTACCGCTAGCTTGTAAAGACTGATTTTAAAAACCAACAGCTCTCTCTGGTTGTCTTCTTGTGTTGCCACAAGGTAAAAGGGTATCAGGGCTATTGCCCTCTCTCCCTGGCTCTTCTCAGCCCATAACGATGGGCCGGTCTGTTTGGTAAACCCCTTCGGTTTAGCTTCATTGGGAGAACTTCACCTCAGGTGACTACAGATTTGCCGTAGGCGATCAAGCCCCACCAGGTGAGACCCATGGTTAACCCATGGGAGGCCCGGTGAAGCCGATCAGCAACTGTGGCATTGCAGCCACCGTCGGATCCGTC
Source organism: Ennomos quercinarius (assembly GCA_910589525.2). Classification (NCBI taxonomy): domain Eukaryota; kingdom Metazoa; phylum Arthropoda; class Insecta; order Lepidoptera; family Geometridae; genus Ennomos; species Ennomos quercinarius. Next base: position 5,953,097 of record OU342515.1, read on the forward strand.
CCCCGTTCTCCAGCTTCTTCCTCCTTGGCTTCCTCATCCCCAGCGATGAGGTCGCGCTGGTACGGTGTTCTCTTCCTCCTCCCTGTCACGTCCGGTGGTCGCGCGTGAAGCGGAGCTATGCCCACTATGTGAGCATGCCCCGACTTGTCGGCTGCTTGGAACATCTTCCTTGTCAATCTCTTCACGAAGGCTTCGATGTTCTCCTCCATGTGCAGATCTTTTGCGATGGTGGTGTTGCGGACATACCTCGGCGCATCCACGATAGTCCTCAGCGTCTGATTTTCCTGGGCTTGCAGTCTTTTCTTATTCGATTCGGTCAAGTACGCATACCATGCCAATACCAACAGCGCTCAGTTTTTATATACATATAGGTAGCGTCGCTTGGTAGAGTTGTGGGTACAATAGCGAGACTCGGTCGCGCATCGCATCCATGAATGTGACAGAGACGGATAAATAAATAATATTCGTTTATGCTTTGCTATTTTGTATGTACCTAGTTATATATTGTTTGTATGTAGGATTATGTCGGGCAGTCGGGCGGACCGGTATTATTAGAAGAAAGATGTAAAAAAAAAAAAATAACATCGTCGTCGTCGTTATTGCAACTAGCCTGAAGACGTCCGTCCACTGCTGAACTGCGTAGGCATCCCCCATGGAGCGCCACTTTGAGCGGCTGCTCGACTCCTGCATCCATCTGCTCCTGCGTCTTCCCCGGTTCGTGGTCGCCACTCTCTAGATACTTTTCTTCCCCATCGGTTGTCGGTTCTAGGAGCGATGCGAGCCTGCCCAATTGGCATTTCATTCAACAAATACAAATTATATTAAGTATTTATGTTTGTTATATATGTAACGCCATCTAGATATAATTGTCTCGTCTATTTATCAGTATGATGTTAAAAAGTTAAGTTTAGGTTAGGTGGTACCTACCTAATAATTAGCGTTTATTACACCTCGTCTCAATACTGCAGAGGGGAGGGGGTGGGACTATACTATTATACTAGCTACCTGGGGTTGGTTAAGGTTTAGATAGAGTTTGTTGTTTGAATAATTTGTTTGTCATTTTAGGAAACATTACGCACGTTTGACGGCGCGCTATGGAAGAATTTGTTAGCCCTGAAAAGGGCTTTTTGGTGCGAGACGATGAGAGTGAGAGATATCCCCTCCCATTCATTCTGCAAGCGTGGCGGTTGCAGGCGTGAAACATGATGATGCGGATGATGAATCGATCGTCTTCTCCGTGTTCGCTCCGGGGCGGACGACGGACGAGGACGACGACGAGAACACCACCACCGAACAGCACATTCACAGAGCACACACACCACACGATGTGAACGCTGCCGGTGTGAGCCGATTTTACTTCTTCGCGGTGGATGCCTTCTTGGTGGCGGCGGCCTTCGATTTGGGAGTGGCGGCTGCCCTCTTCGGTTTTGGCGCTTTCGGCTTCTTGGTGGGCGGCTTCGCGGTCTTTTTAGCTTTAGGTGCTGCTGGGCTCTTCGCTTTCGCCGGTGAGGCGGCAGCTTTCTTGGCGGCGGCGGCGGGCTTCTTCTTAGCGGCGGCGGCCTTCTTGTCTCTCGTAGCCGCGGAGGGCTTCGACTTGGCGGGGGAGGCAGCCGCGCCGGCGGCCACCTTCCTGCCGCGCGACGTAGATGCGGATGCGGTGGCTTTCTTCGATTTCGCAGAAGCGGCGGCCGCGCTCTCCTTGGCGGAGGCGGATTTGCCGCCGGCGGTCGCTTTAGAAGATGCCGCGGGCTTCTTCGACGCAGAAGACTTCGACTCCAGCTTGAAGCTGCCCGAGGCGCCCTTGCCCTTGGTCTGTATCAGCGCGCCCGACTCGACGGCGCTCTTCAGATACTTCCTGATGAACGGTGCCAGTTTCTCAGCATCGACCTTGTACTGAGCGGCGATATACTTCTTGATTGCCTTCAGTGATGATCCGCTGCGCTCCTTCAGCTCCTTGATCGCGTTGTTCACCATTTCAGACGTCTTCGGGTGCGTCGGTTTCGCTTTCGGTTTCTTGGCACCGGTGGCGGCGGCGGACGCCTTCGGCTTCTTCGCGGGGGTCGCGGGGGCGGGAGCCTCTGCTGCTACTGCGGTGTCTGCCATTATTATTGAGGTTGTAGTTTTAGAAAAATCTTTAAACTGAAATAGTAGATAGATCGTACAACAAAATATTGTATGAAAAATTATTTGAAAAATGGGGTATCAAAATGAAACTTTACTGTAAAGAGAACACCACAGTCGAGAGACGATTTCTCGTAAGAACGCTTATGACTTTTCACTAACATCGTTCTGATTAAATTGCATTTTTATATCATTTTGATACCGCACCCTGCGCGTAGAAAGTTTTGCGTGGTCCATTTTGAACATGATCACACGTGGGAAAGTTTAGATTGCGTGAAATTGGCTCGGTTCAAGTTGTAAATCGATTTATTCCCACCACTCGTGATGGCGGATAGCTCGTGCTCTGTTTAAAATTGAATTTTCTTTATTTACCAAGTACATTGCACTCGTTTAACACGATAAATAAACGACAAAGATATCGTTTCCATTATATACAGTGAAATCAATAAAAATTTACACGTTTAAACGGTATAAAACGATCGTTATTTCGGAGCTCGTAAAACACCACGAACATTTTCCGACCAAAGATGGGATGTCTTCTATCGGGACGTGTATATTTCGCTGCACTTTGAAAACGCAACATTGATATTGTTCAAAACAAAAAAATAACCCAATAATAAAATACATTCTCCGCGTTTTATTTCATTTATACGGCCTCTTAGAATAAGCGTTTAAACACCGCGCGCGTGTACCTGCACGGGCGGGCGAGCGACGCGGCTCGGCGCGGCCCCCGATGCTGCCCTAACTTAGTAATAAACATCATACCTACATAATAATGTTAATTTTGTTAATATAGTATCTATCTAATCCCCGTTTATGTGTACGGTGCATGCACAATAAAATTGCACACGCACCACTCACAGTACAGAACCACAGATATGATCACGCGCGTGTTTAATAAAATGCGCTACATACTACTTTACCTTATAATTTTGGGTAGAGTAAGCACAGACCTAAGCTTTGTTTATTTTAAAATATGTATGTACGTTGGTAAGTATTGTGTGTGACAGAGATCCTTAGATGCATGTATTATTGTTACTTATCCGAGTTTATCGATAGTAGAGTGCGTACGCATATAAAATGTAAAAGTTGTTGTTAATAGAGAGTTTGAATATCGTGCTAGTTTTGACTGACACTATGAAACAAATTAAATGGTATTCGAAACGTATGCGGCCCTGAAAAGGGCCTTTTATGTGGTCGTTGAGAGTTAACAACAAGAGCCTTTCGACACTATATGTAACACTATGGCGGCGGCTGGTGCGTTGGTTATACACGTAATAAATACGCGTTTAACCACCGAAACCGTAAAGGGTGCGGCCTTGACGCTTCAGAGCGTACACCACATCCATAGCTGTGACAGTCTTCCTCTTGGCGTGCTCCGTGTAGGTGACGGCGTCGCGGATCACGTTCTCGAGGAACACCTTCAGCACACCTCTGGTCTCTTCGTATATCAAACCGGAGATACGCTTCACTCCGCCACGGCGCGCCAGACGACGGATGGCAGGCTTGGTAATACCCTGGATGTTATCACGAAGCACTTTCCTGTGACGCTTGGCGCCACCTTTCCCCAGACCTTTTCCTCCCTTGCCGCGACCGGTCATTTTTCAAGTTGAATGGGATGAATACGCGAACGCGACACACACAAACGATCCGTTACGTTGCCAACGGACGACTGGAAATTTTCGTTAACTCTCTGGTTGTCTTCTTGTGTTGCCACAAGGTAAAAGGGTATCAGGGCTATTGCCCTCTCTCCCTGGCTCTTCTCAGCCCATAACGATGGGCCGGTCTGTTTGGTAAACCCCTTCGGTTTAGCTTCATTGGGAGAACTTCACCTCAGGTGACTACAGATTTGCCGTAGGCGATCAAGCCCCACCAGGTGAGACCCATGGTTAACCCATGGGAGGCCCGGTGAAGCCGATCAGCAACTGTGGCATTGCAGCCACCGTCGGATCCGTCCCCCGTTCTCCAGCTTCTTCCTCCTTGGCTTCCTCATCCCCAGCGATGAGGTCGCGCTGGTACGGTGTTCTCTTCCTCCTCCCTGTCACGTCCGGTGGTCGCGCGTGAAGCGGAGCTATGCCCACTATGTGAGCATGCCCCGACTTGTCGGCTGCTTGGAACATCTTCCTTGTCAATCTCTTCACGAAGGCTTCGATGTTCTCCTCCATGTGCAGATCTTTTGCGATGGTGGTGTTGCGGACATACCTCGGCGCATCCACGATAGTCCTCAGCGTCTGATTTTCCTGGGCTTGCAGTCTTTTCTTATTCGATTCGGTCAAGTACGCATACCATGCTGGGGCGGCATACGTTATCCTTGACCGGATGTACGTCTTGTAAATCATTAGCTTGGTGTTCAGCGGCAGTTTGGACCGCAGGATCGGGAAAAGTTTGGCTCGCGCTCCTTTCACCTTTCCCACGGTCGATTGCACATGGTGCCGGAAGCTCAATCTTCTATCGAGGGTGACGCCGAGGTATTTCACCGTTCGTTGCCACGGTATCTCCTGTCCCTTCAGTTTCAGCGGCTGTGGTAGATGCGTTTGGCCGAAGAGAATGGCTTGCGTTTTCCCCACGTTGACGCTCATTCTCCATTTCTCCAGCCAAACGGGCAGCTCATCTAGGGTCGGTTGCAATCTCTTCACCGAGAACGCTGGTTTATACGAAGAGGCGTAGTATGCTGCGTCGTCAGCGTACAGGGCTAGCTTCGCCTGCCCGATGACGGGGATGTCATTGGTATACCAGGCGTAGCACGTTGGCGAAAGGCAGCTTCCCTGTGGAACTCCTGCCTTCACTGGCTTCATCTCTGAGAGCTGACCTTCCACGGAAACTGTGATCTTCCTCCCGGTAAGGAAGGAGGAGATGATCTTGACGATCTTCGGTGGTGTGGGAGACGTCGTCAGCTTGTATAACAGTCCTTCGTGCCATACCCTGTCGAACGCCTTCTCCATATCCAATAGGATTACCGCCGTGGTCTCTTTTTTGTTTCTGCACATTGCGACCTCATGTACTATCCTGGTCACTTGAAGGGTCGTGGAGTGCTCGGACCTAAACCCGAATTGCTCCTCCCTCGGTTGGATGTGCGGCGTCAAATGCATCAGCAAGAGCCTCTCAAAGAGTTTTGAGAGTGTACTCAGCAGCGTGATGGGTCGGTAACTTTCCGGTTTCCTGGTGTCTTTTCCGGGTTTAGGGAGCATCACCACTTTCCCTACCTTCCAGTCTTCGGGGAAGTGTCCCGTTCTGAGTACCCCGTTCAGAACCCTAGTTAGGGCTACGACGCTTTTCGGGGGTAGATGTTTCAGGGCTTCATTCGGCACTCCATCCAATCCTGGGGCCTTTTTGTTCGGAAGCTTGCTGATCGATCGCATCACTTTCCCTGGTGCAAGGAAAAGGGGTTCTGACTCTGATGGTAGTGGTCTCTCAAGGTACTCCTTCACCGCTCTTTCTACTTCGGAGACATGCTCATGCAGTGTGGTATCGTTCGGCCTGAACTGTGCTTCGAGGGCATTCGCGAAGATTTCTGCACGGTCCTCGGCCCGAAACTTTAGGTTGCCGTCTGGCCCTATGAGTGGTCTCACCGGTGCCGGTTCCATACTCATTTTTCTGCAGAGACGGTGTACCGAGGGGACATCCCCACCCACTTCCAGGATGTGTTCCTCCCACTCGTCTGCTGCATTGTCGGCCAGTGCTCGCTTTACTTTCTCCACTAGCTCGTTTAGCTTCCGCTTTTGAGTCGGGCATCTTGATTGTTGCCAGGCCATCCTCGTCTCTCTTTTCTCGCAGATTAAGTCCCTAATCCACTTCGGGAGAGGGCTAAGACGCTTTCCCGTGGTGGAGGTGTGCGAAGCTGTTTCCAGGGAGGTCTGGATGGCCTTTGTCAGCTCTTTCGTGGCTTCCTCGACGTCAGAGGGTGTCTCTATCGGCCTAGTTTTGATGTTTTTCTCCGCCTCTACTTGAAACGTACCCCAACAGATTTTCCTCCTCCTCGCGGAGGGGGCAACTCTACTTGGGGTTTCGTTGAACGTCAGTAGTACTGGCCTGTGATCCGATGGCAGGTCTGGCAGTACTAGTTGGTCTGGCGGGGTCCTCAATCCTTTATAGACTGTCAGGTCTATGACATCTTCACTGGTGGCATCATAATGTGTTGGCTCATCCGGGCCTATTACCTCATAATGGTGGTCCACCGAGTCCTGATATAGGATCCGCCCGTTTTTGCACGTTTTGGAGGAGTTCCAGTGTGGGTGCTTGGCATTAAAGTCGCCGGCGACGACTGTTGGAGTGGAAGAATCTAAAAGTTTGTGTAGCTCCGCTGGTTTCAGCTGTTCACCTGGTGGCTTATAGATCCCGAATAGCCGTCGGTTCTGGCCATTCATATTGACGAGCACGCCCAGAGCTTGAAAGGACTGGAACTCCTCAATCGGTATAAGCTGGTGAATGATCCTTCGGTGGACCAACACTGCAAGGCCTCTATATGCCCTTCCTTCGGGGGAGATTTCTTCCTTCCTGTACACAATGTAGTTCGGTACCTTCAGGGTATCTCTCTCCCTCAGATGAGTCTCGCTGACCATTAAAATGTCGATCCTTTGCTCGCGGAGGAAGGTGGTCAGCAGTTTTGCCTTCCCCGCGAGCGTCTGTGCGTTCCAGTGGACCACCCTAATTCCTCCCATTGTTTAGGATGGTCATCAGCCCCCTTAGGGTGGCCGACTCCGCGTCCTCTCCAGATTGCACGGCTTCTAGTATCTCCTTCAGCACTCCTATGGTTCGGCCCAGGGAGTCTTGTGGAGGCGCCTCTTTTCTCGGCTTCTCAGTTTTTGGCTCCGCAGGGGCGGCCTTCTTCCTGGGGGCCTTCTGGCCCTTCTGGCCTTTGGGGAGGTTCGCCGGCGCCATCAGTGAGGCTGTTGCCGTCTCCTCTATTATCGCCGGAGCAACCAGTGTTTCCCCCCTTCTTCCTCTCCCTTTATCTGGGATGGTTTCTGCAAGCGTGCCCGCCCTTTTATTCCTAATCTCGGCTCGGAAGACTGGGCATGCCTTAAAATTTGCCGGATGTGGGCCTCCGCAGTTGGCGCACGTGGCTGGGACTTCTCTGGGTCTCGTGCAGTCCTTGGCCGCGTGCGGTTCTCCGCACCTCACACAGGCCTGCTGTCGGTGGCAATTATGTGAGCTATGCCGGAACTTTTGGCATCTATGACATTGCGCGGGCCCCTTCTTCGCGCGCCATGCCTCTACCTTTATCCCAGGCATCTCGAGGATCTCACTCTGCTCGTAAATCGCTGGGGTGAGCTCCGGAGTCTTTTTAAACTGGGCGTAGTATATGCTGCCCGGCCTCCCTTGACGCCCCTTAATGTTTTTAATATATTCCGGGGCGAAGTTTTTCTGTTCCAGGGCTTCTTGTATTTCACTTATGTCCGTGTCCGCTGGAAGACCACGGATGGCCACTTTCAAACTCTTTTCAGCTGGTAAAGAATAGGAGAACCAGCTGATCCTTTCTTCCTTCTCTAGTTGGCCGAGGTAGTTCTGGATCACCCTGTATTCTACCTCGTCCGCCGGCGTAAAACGTATGCCCTGGCCGTACGGGCGTCCGTTGGGAGCTCTTCCTAGCTTCTCGGCTAGAATCTTAAAATGCCTCGTCCAGTTGGGCAGTTTCTCTACAACCAGTGGGGGGTACTTCCCTCTCTTTTCCGGTTCTCTACCTGGAGCTCTACTGGGAGTTCCCTCTGGCACCTTCCGGGATGGGCCCTGTTCTTTAGGGGGCGCAGCTTGACTAGCTCTAGGGGGAGGAGCTTGGGTTTCTCTACTGGGCGGAGCTTGAACTTCTCTATGGGGCGGAGCCTCGGTAGCTCCTCCCAACTCCGCTTGCAAATCTCGAGCTTCTTGTACTTTCTCTGCGAAAGTTTTCCTCTTTCTTTGCGGCCTCTGTTCTAGTGGTTGAGGCTGTTCTGCGACAGCCTTTCCCTTCCTTTGCGGGGGCGGGGTTACGTCCCTGGCAGATCGTCGCTTCTTTTCCGCAGATGGCGGGCTCGCGGAAAGCGACCTCATTCTAACCCTCTTCGGTTCCTCACCAGATGGAGGCGTCTCGCGCTTTCTGCGTCGCGGGATAAGCATCACGTGGGTGGGTGGCGGCAGGGTGATGATGGTGTTGGCCGCGAACTCCAACGCCGTCTTATCATCCACCGACAGCTCCTTTCCCTCCATCTCGGCCTCTTGAAGGCGCAGGTACAGCGCCATCCAGCGCGTCATCCCATCCGAGAGGGCCCCGGCTTGCATAAGCCGGGCGAGTGTGAGCAAATCACGCTCGTAAAGCCCTCTTGGCGTCAATGGCGTCCCGGGTGGCGCCTCCAGCGTCTCGACCCCGACCGGCGTCACGGGTGATAAGACACCGGCAGCCGGAGTCCTCTCTGCCTCTGCTTCGGCTGGTTCGGCAGACGGCGGCTTCTCAGGTTTTTGGCCCTGGTCAGGGCCTTTTGATGGTCCCGCGCGCGGTTCCATCTCAGCGTCCGTTGGGAAGCGTGAAAAGCGTGACTACTGGGTGGGCTACAGCACCATGCTGCTCCCCCCCGACTTCACCTGGCGCTGACACTCCCCTCCGAAGCACTAAACACTCCGGGCGCAGGTCACCTCCGTTTCACTCACAAAACGAATGCAGACATGCACTAAAAGTTCGCGACTGACACGACTAGTCCGTACGCACTCTCACTCGGCAATCCTTTCGTTAACATCACTTCTGCTTTATATTTATACAAAAACGTCGGGTAACGCGTTGAGCGATAAACTTTGTTTGAGATAGAGCGAGATCGAAGAAGTCAGGCAGCCTGCAGGGTGTGCGGGGAGGGTAATTCGATTTACACGTCATAAAATATATATACAATATTTTATACCAAAAAAAAAAAACAAAAATGGATTTAAAATAAAATAAAAAAATTTTAGATAATAATCTCTACTGAATAATATACTCTACTCTCTATGTTTATGTTGGTAGTACTAGGGTATAGCCAGAGCCAGAATATTATCAAATTTATCATTATCTATGTAAATGTATGTATGTAATCTGTTCTATATTAAATAAAATACTTTTTAAATGAAAGATGAGAGAGTGAGAGAAAAAGAAAAAAAAAAAAAAAAACTGTTCCATTCAGTCTGATTATTATTATTATTTTATATATATTACGAATAGCAGTTTTAGTTCAATGGATTCTAATATGTAAAGTAATTATGTTCTCTCCTAACGAGAAAATGCTCGTTGTTGTGTGTAAGAGAGTTTGATTTATGTATGCGTGCGATAGTACACTAAATGAAACTATAAAGATTTTTACAATCATTGAAACATATGTGTGGCCCTGAAAAGGGCCTTTTTGTATGTAAATCGAGGAGGAGGTGGTGAACAACTCTGAACAGCACACACACACGAATGTGGCGGACGGAACGGAGCGCGCTACCAGCCGGCCAATAAACAATTAGCCGTTTGATTTTAAGCGCGCTCACCTCTGATCCTGCGTGCGAGCTGGATGTCCTTAGGCATGATGGTGACGCGCTTCGCGTGTATCGCGCACAGGTTGGTGTCCTCGAAGAGGCCGACAAGGTACGCCTCGCTGGCCTCCTGAAGAGCCATCACCGCGGAGCTCTGGAACCTGAGGTCGGTCTTGAAGTCCTGGGCGATCTCACGCACCAGACGTTGGAACGGAAGCTTGCGGATCAACAACTCTGTGCTCTTCTGGTAGCGACGGATCTCGCGGAGAGCCACGGTGCCGGGACGGTAACGATGGGGTTTCTTCACTCCTCCGGTGGCCGGTGCGCTCTTGCGCGCCGCTTTGGTGGCGAGCTGTTTCCTTGGCGCCTTACCACCGGTTGATTTACGAGCGGTCTGCTTAGTACGAGCCATGTTTACTTTCTTCGTACACTAAATAACTACTGTTGAAACTGCGACTGAAGTTTTATGTAACAAACAACACCAACCACACGTACGCACTGTGAGAGTCGGAGAGCACGAATGGTGTATCGAAAATTTTTTTTTTTTTTTTTTTTTTTTTTTTTTTTTTTTTTTTTTTTGAACGGGCTAATGCTGTTGGTCTCTACCGACCTTTACAGCGTCACCGGGCAGGAGGGCAGGCGCTTAAGGCGCCCAACCGTTAAAAGTGGGAGACAACTAGCACAAGGGCACCCCTGGGGTGCGAGCCTCGGCTTGGGCCGTTGCCGGGATAAGAGGATCGAGAAGGCTACGTCCACTGGAAAAGTGGACCCTATGGAAAGTCGCGACCGTTCTAGCTAACCTACGGGGGGTACGTCGACCTCGCCGGCGGGGTCGGTGTCTGATTGTGTTACGCTGGTAACCTATACCGGTGCCGAAAGCGGTACCTGAGCCAGGAGGGCTAGACTGATCCGGTGATCCTAGCGCAGCCGACACAACGGCTGCTATAGGATCATCCGGATCGCTCAAGACGTGTCTTGGGCGGCGACGACGGGGTGGCGGGTCAGTCATGTCTGTAGAGTAACTTGATGCTTGGACTACGAGAGGGTTGGGGTGATGGGGTGCCGCGTCAAAATAGCGGCGGGATGCATCCTTCATAAACTGACGGATGGATGGGAGTTCGAGATCGCAATGGAGGTCGGAGTTACGCTGGTACCAGCGAGCTCCGACCACCTTGCGGATAAAGCGGTTCTGGATAACCTGAAGTCGATCCAGGTGGACTGAGGATGTATGAGCAAACGCGACAGATGCATAGGTCATAATCGGGCGAACGCAAGTTTTGTAAAGTGTCACCTTATTTCTAAGGGACATTTTACTACCCTTGCAGAGGAGAGGGTGTAGGCGGCCTAAGACGAAGGCCGCCCTATCGCGCACTCGCTTAATATGGTCTCTGAAGTTGAGCTTGGTGTCAAGGGTAACCCCCAGGTATTTGGCAGACGGAACCCAAGGGATGGGCTTGTCGAACAAGGACAGCGGTCGCAATGGCGGACCACGCTTATAGTCAGAAAAGTACATCGCTGCACTCTTATCTGGGTTAACCGTGATCCGCCATTTCCTGAACCACGCACCGATCTCGGTGAGGGCTCGTTGGAGACGACCACGCATATGGACTCTCTGCCATCCGGAGCAGTAGATGGCGGTATCATCCGCAAAGAGTGCAAGCTGCACACTGGGATGAAATGACCGCGGAATGTCGCTGGTGTACAACGAGAATAGCAAGGGGGAGAGCGCGGAGCCCTGGGGTACTCCGGCTCTGATAGGATGGGGAGAGGATCGCTCCCCCTCAACGCGGTAGCGAAAGCTTCGATCCCTAAGGAAGTCTTGTATGATGTGCACAAGACGGTCCGGCACGCCGATGTGGTACAGCTTGAATATCAAGCCGTCGTGCCAGACTTTATCGAAAGCTTTCGCTACGTCTAAGAAGACTGCAAGAGTGCCTTTGGGTTTTGGCTTCGAATTGAAGCCATCAAGGATGTGCTCCGTGATGCGGTGCACTTGTTGGACGCAAGAGTGTCTGGCTCTAAAGCCGAACTGCTCGTCGGGAAGGAGTTTATGTTCGTGAACATGGGTCCAGAGACGTTTCCGAATGAGACGCTCGTAGATCTTCCCCAGAGTACTGAGGAGGCTAATAGGCCGGTAGCTAGAGGGCTCGGTAGCCTTCTTGCCTGGCTTGTGGATGCCGATGACGTCGGCGGACTTCCACGCAACGGGAAAAGAGCAATTACTCATAGCCGCATTGAAGATGCTGACTAGGAGATAGATCAAGGGGACCGAAAAGTGTTTGACCACTTTGTTGCTGATACCATCAGCGCCGGGGGCTTTACGGGTAATGAGATCCTTGACAACAGACTCAACCTCAGCGGCCCTAATAAGCTCGAGAGGGGGGTCGGAGGGCGTCAGGGAGCTACGACGTTCAACTTCACTGACCACCGTATGGAGGTGGACAGGGTCAACGTGATCGGAGGAAAGGTTACACTGGGCCTCGAGGCTCTCAGCTAAACACTCAGCTTTTTCCTCGTCATCGAACGCAGGGACTTGGTTCAGCCTATCAAGAGGGGGCATCGTTCTAAGTGTGTCACTTTTCAAGGCTCGAGCCAATCGCCAGTATGCCTGGTGGGTTGGCTCGAGCCCCGAAAGTAGGTCTGTCCAGTTCTGAGCGCGAAGATCACCTATGCGTTTCTTAACAGCACGCTGTAAGAAATTCAAGGTGGATTTGTTACGTTGGGTCGGGGCCGCGTCGTATGCCCTAGTGGCGGCGTTCTTTGCTGTCATCAGTCTCCTCACGTCCTCGGGCAGATCCCAGCGGTGGTCCACCACTGGTACCTGCTTCGAGGACTCACCGACTACGGTGTTGAGGTGACTGGAGAGAGCGTCGATCGCGGAGGAAACGTCGTCTAGTGTCTGTATGTCGTCGGGTATCTTGTCTAAGTCAGGTGAACTGATAGCTTTCAGGGATTCCCCCAATCGCTTCCAGTCCACCACTGTCTTAGTCTGAGGTGGAAGTTCAGTAGAGTCCGAGCCTAGTCTCATGAGAACAGGGCGGTGGTCAGAGTCAAGTTCGTGGAGCACTTCTATCGAGCCTAACCTGAGGGTTACGCCTTTTAAAAGTGCTATGTCGAGTATGTCTGGTCGTTGGGAGAGATTCCCGGGGAACCTGGTCGGAGTCATGGGTGCGATAATGTCAAAGGTGTGGTGGTCTGTGTCTGGTCGTGGGTCAGTTAGTTGTTCGAGTATCCTACCGTTGGTATTGGAAGTGTGACAATTCCACATAACGTGTTTGCTGTTGAAGTCTCCCGCCAGTATGACGGAGCTTCCCAGAGAAAGTAGTGCGTTGATATCACTACTGAGCAAACGTTTGTCGGGAGGGAGGTAACAAGACGCTAGTATGATCGGCTGATGGCCGTTCATAGCTAAGCGGCAGCAAGAGGCTTCTAAGTTAACTAAGGATGAGGGAGTATCAATTGGGATGCAGTGAAAAGACCTTCTGTAATAGATAAGCGTACCGCCTCCGGCATTGGTAAGCCTATCATTACGAACCACATCGAAAATTTTTACGTTCTCTTTATATTTATATAGTAACGCGGGCAGCTTTAAAAACGACGTAGGATCTCTCGCTCGCTCACACACGCTCGCCACCTAGCAGCTTATAGCAGTTAATAATGTAGGTAGAGTTTGAAACTAATATTATTTATTATTTATAATGAAATGATAGGCTGGTTAGTAATTGTTCATATTTTATAAATGCCAGTATCAATCAATGTAGGTACGTACACTATACATACTTTACTGAGCACCTTACCAAGTTGTGTTTTTATTATAATTACTTGGGTATGTAATTATTAGGCAAGAAGTGTCCCTCTATCCTATCCTGTACTGTACAGACTCAAGAGTGCACTCCATATTGTAAGTACATATTATAATTAAGTTGATTGTAAAGCTAGCTTGAATTGTATGCGCATAGAGTCACAAAAAGAAACATAATATTTGATTGTAATAAATCAATTATTGTTTGAAACATATTGTGGCCCTGAAAAGGGCCTTTTGTTTGTGTGCGCGTTTTGATGAAGCGCTCCATTCACCACCTCCTCACTTGGAGCTGGTGTATTTGGTGACCGCCTTGGTGCCCTCGCTCACCGCGTGCTTAGCCAACTCGCCGGGCAGCAGCAGCCTAACGGAAGTCTGCACCTCCCTCGACGTGATGGTCGATCGCTTGTTGTAGTGCGCCAGACGGGAAGCCTCAGCTGCGATGCGCTCGAAGATGTCGTTCACGAACGAGTTCATGATGGACATCGCCTTGCTGGAGATACCGGTGTCAGGATGCACCTGCTTGAGCACCTTGTAGATGTAGATGGCGTAGCTCTCCTTCCTCTTGTGCTTCTTCTTTCTCTTGTCAGTCTTCGAGATGTTCTTCTGGGCTTTGCCAGATTTCTTGGCGGCCTTTCCACTAGTCTTAGGCGGCATCGTCAACAAACAAACTGTTAGTTACGAGATTTAAACAAACTTAATCACAGATCTAACTATGCGAGCGCGCCTGTACGTAACCGGCACGTTCGACAGTCTCGGAATGAATAAGTTGGAACGGAATAAAAATTCGACTTTTATTAACGGCGCGCTTTTACGCTCTCGCATGCGGCCATCAGATATCAGGTAGCGTTCAACCAATGGCGGCGTTAGCTGTAGTTAGAGCGAGCCAGCGCGTTGCGCTCGCTCTCTCGGAGCCCAATGAGTCAATAAAATTCAATAATAATAATAATAATAATAACAGTTACAGGAATTTTGTTTATACCTAAATCCTCAGGTAGCTCTGATGACTTTACCTACCTATTTAATTAACTATGTAAGTGCTCTCCATTTCTCGCTTACTAGAATATATCAGTTTGCAGCAGCAGCAGCAGCAGTGAGTGTTTAAGATAAAAGAGAAAAAAAAAAAAATCTCACGGTTCAGTAAATTTTGTGATTACAAATCAAAACAAGATTGAAAAAAAAAAAAAAAAAAATAATGCAACCTACCGAAATAAATAAAATACTCGTTAGTTAGGTAATTAATAAAACCTTATCAATCTATCCATACAACCAACCAACCCCGACAATTAAGCATTTTTATTAATAACCACTCGTGTATTAATTTTTGTGATTACGAAGCAAAACAAGATTGAAAAGACAAAAAAAAAAATTAATGCAACCTACCGAAAAAAAAAATCTCATTAGGTAGTTAATAAAACTTTATCAATCAATCAACCCCGACAATTAAGCATTTTCATTAATAATAATCACTCGGGTGTAGTTAAATGTACACGTACACGTAAACAGTACGTTATACACGTATAGAGTAGAGTAGAGTTAGATTTGTTGTTCATCTCGTCTCAATGAAACATAAATATAAGATACTTTATATTATGGAAACATGTTGTGGCCCTGAAAAGGGCCTTTTTGTTTTATGTCGCGTGCTCGATGGGTGGGTGGGTGTGCCGCCGCAACACGCATACAACACTGCGGATGCAGCAGTCCGCGCGCACCGCACCTCCACACAGTATAGCAAAGCAGCTAGATGATTTTAAGCCTTCTTCTCGGTCTTCTTGGGCAGTAGCACCGCTTGGATGTTAGGCAGCACACCTCCCTGTGCGATGGTAACGCCGGAGAGCAGCTTGTTCAGCTCCTCGTCGTTCCTGATCGCAAGTTGCAAGTGACGAGGGATTATCCTGGTTTTCTTGTTGTCTCTTGCAGCGTTGCCGGCCAACTCGAGCACCTCAGCGGCGAGGTACTCCATCACTGCGGCTAGGTACACGGGCGCACCTGCACCGACGCGCTCAGCGTAGTTGCCGTTGCGAAGAAGCCGATGAATACGTCCCACTGGAAACTGTAGACCGGCGCGATTGGAGCGTGACTTTGCCTTCCCCTTTACTTTACCACCTTTACCGCGTCCCGACATGATCTGTTTTGTTTATAAACGACACGTAAAATATAAGAAAGCGCACGGTGCGATCCGTACCGCTAGCTTGTAAAGACTGATTTTAAAAACCAACAGCGCTCAGTTTTTATATACATATAGGTAGCGTCGCTTGGTAGAGTTGTGGGTACAATAGCGAGACTCGGTCGCGCATCGCATCCATGAATGTGACAGAGACGGATAAATAATATTCGTTTATGCTTTGCTATTTTGTATGTACCTAGTTATATATTGTTTGTATGTAGGATTATGTCGGGCAGTCGGGCGGACCGGTATTATTAGAAGAAAGATGTAAAAAAAAAAAAATAACATCGTCGTCGTCGTTATTGCAACTAGCCTGAAGACGTCCGTCCACTGCTGAACTGCGTAGGCATCCCCCATGGAGCGCCACTTTGAGCGGCTGCTCGACTCCTGCATCCATCTGCTCCTGCGTCTTCCCCGGTTCGTGGTCGCCACTCTCTAGATACTTTTCTTCCCCATCGGTTGTCGGTTCTAGGAGCGATGCGAGCCTGCCCAATTGGCATTTCATTCAACAAATACAAATTATATTAAGTATTTATGTTTGTTATATATGTAACGCCATCTAGATATAATTGTCTCGTCTATTTATCAGTATGATGTTAAAAAGTTAAGTTTAGGTTAGGTGGTACCTACCTAATAATTAGCGTTTATTACACCTCGTCTCAATACTGCAGAGGGGAGGGGGTGGGACTATACTATTATACTAGCTACCTGGGGTTGGTTAAGGTTTAGATAGAGTTTGTTGTTTGAATAATTTGTTTGTCATTTTAGGAAACATTACGCACGTTTGACGGCGCGCTATGGAAGAATTTGTTAGCCCTGAAAAGGGCTTTTTGGTGCGAGACGATGAGAGTGAGAGATATCCCCTCCCATTCATTCTGCAAGCGTGGCGGTTGCAGGCGTGAAACATGATGATGCGGATGATGAATCGATCGTCTTCTCCGTGTTCGCTCCGGGGCGGACGACGGACGAGGACGACGACGAGAACACCACCACCGAACAGCACATTCACAGAGCACACACACCACACGATGTGAACGCTGCCGGTGTGAGCCGATTTTACTTCTTCGCGGTGGATGCCTTCTTGGTGGCGGCGGCCTTCGATTTGGGAGTGGCGGCTGCCCTCTTCGGTTTTGGCGCTTTCGGCTTCTTGGTGGGCGGCTTCGCGGTCTTTTTAGCTTTAGGTGCTGCTGGGCTCTTCGCTTTCGCCGGTGAGGCGGCAGCTTTCTTGGCGGCGGCGGCGGGCTTCTTCTTAGCGGCGGCGGCCTTCTTGTCTCTCGTAGCCGCGGAGGGCTTCGACTTGGCGGGGGAGGCAGCCGCGCCGGCGGCCACCTTCCTGCCGCGCGACGTAGATGCGGATGCGGTGGCTTTCTTCGATTTCGCAGAAGCGGCGGCCGCGCTCTCCTTGGCGGAGGCGGATTTGCCGCCGGCGGTCGCTTTAGAAGATGCCGCGGGCTTCTTCGACGCAGAAGACTTCGACTCCAGCTTGAAGCTGCCCGAGGCGCCCTTGCCCTTGGTCTGTATCAGCGCGCCCGACTCGACGGCGCTCTTCAGATACTTCCTGATGAACGGTGCCAGTTTCTCAGCATCGACCTTGTACTGAGCGGCGATATACTTCTTGATTGCCTTCAGTGATGATCCGCTGCGCTCCTTCAGCTCCTTGATCGCGTTGTTCACCATTTCAGACGTCTTCGGGTGCGTCGGTTTCGCTTTCGGTTTCTTGGCACCGGTGGCGGCGGCGGACGCCTTCGGCTTCTTCGCGGGGGTCGCGGGGGCGGGAGCCTCTGCTGCTACTGCGGTGTCTGCCATTATTATTGAGGTTGTAGTTTTAGAAAAATCTTTAAACTGAAATAGTAGATAGATCGTACAACAAAATATTGTATGAAAAATCATCATTGGTGTTCTTCCGCCATTTTTAGCGGGTCAGGGCCTCGGGCATTTCGCCCCTTGCCCGGGCCTATACTCCAGGGGTAACTACCCCTGGGTCATCGTTCCGCGGCTGGCCACCTGTTGTAGGGGCCACTCTCCGCTTCAAAGGCCTTTATTTCACTCTGCTTCGGTTTATTGCTATATTGGTCTCGATTGTTCTGTTAACAAGAGGTCTCTCGGCAACCTCCTCCTGCATTCCTCCGGTGGTCTGGTGTGTAGTGGGGCAATGTTCCGGAGGTGCTCGTGGCGACCATTGTCGGCGCGGTGGAACATGTTCCTCGCCAGACGGACCACAAACTCCTCCACGGATTCTGCCTTGAGGTCGCGAGCTATTACCTCGTTACGCACATGCCTACCAGCTTTGGCACACATGCGTAGGGCAATATTTTGGACTGCTTGGATCCTGGTCCTGTCGGTGTTGCTGGTCAAAGCGTACCAGGCTGGTGCGGCATATGTGAGTCGAGATCGCACATATACTTTATAAATTCCCATCTTGGAGTTCAGTGGCAGCTTGGAATTTATCACTGGACGGAGAAGCGCCCTCGCTGCCTTGGCTTGGTTAATGACGTGGTTGACCTGCGGGCGCATCCTCAACGATCTGTCTATATTTACCCCAAGGTATTTCACCATGGGCTCCCAAACAATTGGTTGCCCTCTAAGCGTCAGAGTTGGTGGGTGTCGTACCCTGGATGCGCTGACAAGTAGAGCGGCCGTCTTTCCCACGTTAACGGCCATCCTCCACCTGTCAAGCCAGTCCGGGAGAAGGTCCAGAGTACGCTGCATCCTGCTGGTGGCGGTGGTAACTCTCCTCGAGGAGGAGAAGTAAGCACTGTCGTCCGCAAACAGTGCCAACATCACTCCCCTCTCTCCTCCGCGTCTGTTCTCCTCCATCAGGGTCGGTATGTCGTTGGTGTAGAGGCCATAAAGTGCAGGGGAGAGGCAGCTGCCCTGCGGGACTCCGGCTGCAATAGGCCTCTCGACCGATACTGCATCCTCTACAGCCACTTGGAATCTTCTATTCCTAAGGAAGGAGGCCAGGACCTGTACCAGCGCTACAGGTGTACCGGTTTGCGACAGCTTGTAAACTAGGCCGTTGTGCCACACCCTGTCGAAGGCCTTTTCTATGTCCAAAAACACTCCTACTGAGTGCCTTCCCAGATTCATCTCCTCAGCGAGGTGGTGTAAAACCCTAGTAAGCTGGAGTGTGGTAGAGTGTTCAGTGCGAAAGCCATGCTGCTCTTCTCTACACTTTAGGTGAGGTTTTAGCCGGCAAAGAAGCAGGCGCTCGAAGAGCTTGGCCGTGTGAGATAGTAGGGTTATTGGTCTGTAGTTACCGGGGATCCTTCTGTCTTTGCCCGGTTTGGGAAGGACTATAACTTTCCCAGCTTTCCAAGTCCCGGGAAACGTTCTTGTTCTCAGGATCCCGTTAAAGAGTTGTGATAACTGAACCAGTGCCTTGTATGGTAGCTGCTTTAGGTCTGTGTTCGTAATTCCGTCGGGTCCTGGCGCCTTTTTTGCTGGTAGGTACCTCACGGCTTTGGCAACTTCGGCCGGCGAGATAAACTCTATCTCTTCCAGCGACGCCGTCCGTGACAAGTACTCCGCTACTTTCCTTTCTAATTCCAAGTAGTGGGTGTGGATTGCTGGATTGGCACTGCTGGGTGTGGGATGGAGCTGGAATTGTGTTTCCAGGTGCGCAGCTAGAAGCTCCGCTCTATCCTTGGCCTGGTACTTCCTCTGACCTGCGTTGTCCAGTAGAGGGTATGTTGGGACTTTTGCGCACGTGAGCTGTCTGTTTAGCTGATAAAGATTATTCTTTGTTGGGTCGTCGATCACTTGGTCAAGTTTGTTATCCCATTGGACGCCTCTCCAGGCGTTTACTTCTCGAGCCAGTTCGGAAGTCAAATTGTTTAAACTACGCTTGGTAACCGGGCAGCGAGTGTGGGCCCACAGCTTCCTTAATTCTCTCTTCCGGTTTTGCTTCTCTTTTAGCTTCGCGGGTAGCTGGTCTCTTTTGTGTGAAGGACGATTTGGAGTGGAGGAAACTGACTTCGCCTCCGCTATCCTTTCTTTAAAGAGGATGGCTCCAGCTTCTACTTCATCAGGGGTTGCCATTTTTCCAAGTTTTAAATCTTGAAGTCTATGTCTATATGCCTCCCAGTCCGTTCTCCATCTCAGGGGTCTGGGGGCCACCATGTCCGCCCCCACCGCCAGCGTGATGAGCACTGGGAGATGTTGTTCATCCAGGTCATATAAAACTTCGAGGTTGACGGGAAAGGCGAGGTTCTTATGGACCACTATGTCCAAGACATCGGCCGCACGGCGCGGGTCTGAGGGGATATGCGTTGGAGAGTCTGGTCCCTGTACAACCAACCCAGCTCTCTCCGCTACTTCCTGCAGTCTTCTTCCAGTGGGTGATATTATCCTCGAGCCCCAAGCATGGTGCTTGGCGTTCATATCGGCCGCTAATATAGTTGGCCCATTACTTTCAAAAATCTTGGCGAGTCCGGCTGCGTCTATGTCAGGGACAGGGGGACGATATCCAGCGTAGATGTTAAGTTCGCCGCCTGCTATATTGATTCTCACTCCTTGTGTCCTGATGGTGCTAAACTGGAGGTGGTCCAGTTCCTCATGCACCACGTCCCTTCGCACCAGGGCTGCTGTACCTCTGTAGGGATTACCCTGGGGTGAGATCTCGTCCCTTCTGTACACATGGTAGTTGGACAATTTTAACGGTGCGCTGGGTTTTAATTTAGTCTCGCCCAGCAGGATAATATGAATGTCTTGGTCTTGAGCCAGGGTTTTGAGGGACCCCGTCTTCTTACTGATCCCCCCCGGATTCCAGTACATCACTCTTAGGGCTCTATCCATAGAGGCACCCGTTTATGATGGCCAGTCCTCTCGTCGCTGCCATTTGGAGATTTCCCCCGGCTGCGATGGTCGTCAGTATGTCCCTCAGGGTCCCCATAAGCACGAGCATGGGGTCCCTGGTAGGGTTGACGAGGTTTGGTTGGTGAAATATGTGTGCGGGGGCCGGATGAAATCTGGGCCCGTAGTAGGGGTTCCACATCGCTGGGGGTGGGGGTCCAATGAGTGGGCTTCCTCTTCTCCACGTTTCGGGAGGAGGCTGTTGCGGATGGGGTCTGGGCCCCAAGAACATCGGCCTTGAGTTATAGCCTAGGTGCGGAGTTGGTCTAGGCCTAGTTGTTATGGGCGGTTGGTATGAGTACGATGTGGTCGTTGTCCTTGTGTTTGGCGCGTGTTGCACGCCTTCTACTGTCACAGTAGCTACTGTGGCAGGTACATCCACCGCCATTGGCTGTTGCTGCTCATCTGCTGGGCGTAAACTCCTCCCCCTTTGTTCTCTGGGCGGCTCCAGAGTTATTGTTTCCGCAGGTGGAGGATGTGCTTCAGATTGGCTACCTGATTGGTCTATAATATGGCTGGTAATAGGTCGGTCTTCTACTTGCGCACGCCTGGGGGCCGACCTTGTCAGTACATGGTTTCCCTCCGGAACTTCCTGAGCAGGTTCGCTCCTCTTCCTTTTCCCATTTTGGGCCTGCTCTTGCCCCTCACGCATGCGAATATGAGATGGGCCTCTCCACGATGCAGGAGGTTCCCCTTCCTGGTTGCCCGTACGTGGCTCTCGAATAGCTGGTCTTGACACCCTCGGGTTTGGTGGATTGTAGTTTGCATTAGCATGAGGCCTATTATAGCGGTCCGATAGCAGAGGGGTGGAGACTGCTGATGGGGCGGAGCCAGCCTTTCTCCTTGCTTTTTTCCTCCATCTCTTCCTCCTTCCGCTTTTCAGGTTGGTTCCCTCTGACGTTGGTAGGTCCCTGCCATAAGGGTAAGCATAGTACCCCGGATTGGCGGGGGGCTGAAGGTTGGTAACTTGGTTATTGTTGGCTCTCCAGTCGGGGTACCACTCTTGACGCCAGTTTTGTATCGGTGGCATTGGTTGTGATTGCTGTCGTTGGGGAGCAACATCTCTGTTCCTCCACTGGACTTCAGGAGATGTTTCTCTTGTGCTCCTAGGTGGAGGGGGTATGTTTGGTAAGGGGATTTTTCGACGCCTTGCTTCTTTACGGTATATCGGGCAGAGTCGGCTATTGGCCGAGTGCTCCCCTTTGCAGTTTGCACAGTTGGGTGCTTCCTCTGCTGGTTTGTCGCAGTTAACTGCCATGTGTTCACCCGCACAGCGGAGACATTTGAATGGTCGGAAACAGTTTACCGACGAATGTCCGAACCCTTGACAGCGATGACATTGCGGCATCGTTGTGTTTCCTCTCCAGGCCTCTATTTTAATGTCAGTAAAGTCCTGTATAGCGGTCAGTTCATATAGGCGCTTAAGCTCTTCTTTGTCGGTGTTTTGCAGGGCAACATGGAAAATGCCTGGGCCATCATCCCACCTTGGGATATATCTAGTGCTCAACACCGTGAAGTGGAGCGAGGCCAGTCCTTCTGACACTACCTCTGCGGCAGTTCCAACCGGGTAACCCCGGATCGCTACCTTAATTGGCTTTTCATTTTGTAGTGTATAACAATGCCAGGCTAGGCTCTTGTCCTTTGTGGCCGCTTCTACGAGATATTTCTGCACTACTCGAAACTCTTGAACGGATTGTGGAGTAAAGCGGATGCCTCGCTTAAACGCCTTGGCGTTTGGCGGATGGCCCAATCTCCGCCTTAGCTCAGCGAAGTGTATCGGCCAATCCGGCATACTTTCTACCACAATCGGTGGGTAATATTTCCTGAGCAGCTCCTGCTCTTTTCTGTTGGTGCTGATGCTTGCTCCCGCTTGCGGCTGCAAGACTGGAGAAGGTGCCTTTAGTGGCGATGCAGGGCGGGTAGGCGGGGGCGTTCTAAGCGCCTCAGCATAGGAAGCCGCCGCTTGCGGGGGTGGGCTAGGCGGGGAGGGAAGTGGTGCCGCGTGTATAGGCACTGACTCCAGCTCCGCATATGAGGTCGAGTTGTGGCTTGGTTGGGTGTAGGAGCTGGTTCCAGCTGCGACTCCTGTCAGCTCCATGCAGCTATTGATCCTTTCCGACTTTTCGGACTGCGACGAGGTTGCACTGCTTGACGGTTCGGCCGCCCCCTCCGAAGATGTTCGGGAGCGCGAGTCAGGTGCGCTGCCGCTGCTCAACCCGACTTCTCGGTTCGGAGGAAGTGGCAGGTCTCCATTGTCGGCCGGTGGTGGAGTGGTGATAACTGAACTTGGCAGTGGAGGCGGTTTTCTAAGAACGCTACCTCCCGCTCTTTCCTTGGCAATAATTTTGTAGGTCGGCTTGGGAATAGTTGTTGGAGCGTCCCTTCCGCTTCCTTTGGGAGTGCCCAAAGGGGGGGATGGCGGGGAGATGGACCCAATCTTGGGTCGTTTCTCATCCCCTTGAACCTCCTCATCTGATGTAGATGGTCGGGCTCGGGGCGGTGCTGCCCGTCTCGAGGTCGAGGGCCTTCCTTTCTCATCCACCGTGCTCTGGCGCGGCGGAAGGCGGAGACCCAACGCCGAGGCTGGGACTATCATGGACTGTTCCGGATGGAAAAGGTTTCGGCAGGCGTAACCTTGCCTCATGTCCTCTTCCATCCGGGCTGCAGCCTCCTCTTGGGAGCTGTCGCTTGACGGATCCTTGGTCGGGTCCATCGCGTCCGCTGGTCTGCCTATTCTCCTGCGAGAACAGCTAGTCAGCAGACGGGCTACTAGCGAATCGAGTCGCTGCCTAGGTTGCGCTTCGGGTCACCAGCTAGTTGCGACCCTGGGTGATACTCGGCAAAAGCTTTTTGAAACTTTGCGTGGGTGGCGCGATGCTATGGCACTACAGGCCGGGATTGACACTTTATGTTGCGGAGTGCGGGGGAGTGTCGCGCAGTGCGGAGGGCGTAGTCTCAGACGCTACTGCGGAGCTCTCTAACCACTCATACGCAAGACGACTACGCGTCCCCACACTCGGCTTTACGCGGGTGAGTTTAGCCCGCTGGTGGGTACTACTCGCGGCCTAGCGGAGCTACGTACAGCTTTCGCGCTGCACGCTGCTCAACGCCTCAATTCGCGGTATTGCAGCGACCAGCAGGCGTCCGCGGGGGTGGGCTGCGGTAAGGGGGGCCTTTGCCACCGCCTAAGCCCTTTTAGACTATTTCGTAGTTGGTGCAGAAGATACAAAAGAAGGATACAGTAAAGATAGATACAGATACAGATAGATAACAGTTTTCACCAACGAAGTTGGTAGCGTAGGTGGAGGTGGGGGGGGGCACCGGACGCGGGGGCGGAGCAACACGTAACCCTCTCGTTACGTGCGCTCAACGCAACCTGCCACAGTCCGGCGACCAGAGCATACGTAAGAAGTCGGCGGGTAGGTGAGGTGGCGCGCGGGAGGGGTCTCGACCGCACGTCCACTCGGCACGACGAACAGCTAACGTATGATTGATTGATTTGATTGTATGAAAAATTATTTGAAAAATGGGGTATCAAAATGAAACTTTACTGTAAAGAGAACACCACAGTCGAGAGACGATTTCTCGTAAGAACGCTTATGACTTTTCACTAACATCGTTCTGATTAAATTGCATTTTTATATCATTTTGATACCGCACCCTGCGCGTAGAAAGTTTTGCGTGGTCCATTTTGAACATGATCACACGTGGGAAAGTTTAGATTGCGTGAAATTGGCTCGGTTCAAGTTGTAAATCGATTTATTCCCACCACTCGTGATGGCGGATAGCTCGTGCTCTGTTTAAAATTGAATTTTCTTTATTTACCAAGTACATTGCACTCGTTTAACACGATAAATAAACGACAAAGATATCGTTTCCATTATATACAGTGAAATCAATAAAAATTTACACGTTTAAACGGTATAAAACGATCGTTATTTCGGAGCTCGTAAAACACCACGAACATTTTCCGACCAAAGATGGGATGTCTTCTATCGGGACGTGTATATTTCGCTGCACTTTGAAAACGCAACATTGATATTGTTCAAAACAAAAAAATAACCCAATAATAAAATACATTCTCCGCGTTTTATTTCATTTATACGGCCTCTTAGAATAAGCGTTTAAACACCGCGCGCGTGTACCTGCACGGGCGGGCGAGCGACGCGGCTCGGCGCGGCCCCCGATGCTGCCCTAACTTAGTAATAAACATCATACCTACATAATAATGTTAATTTTGTTAATATAGTATCTATCTAATCCCCGTTTATGTGTACGGTGCATGCACAATAAAATTGCACACGCACCACTCACAGTACAGAACCACAGATATGATCACGCGCGTGTTTAATAAAATGCGCTACATACTACTTTACCTTATAATTTTGGGTAGAGTAAGCACAGACCTAAGCTTTGTTTATTTTAAAATATGTATGTACGTTGGTAAGTATTGTGTGTGACAGAGATCCTTAGATGCATGTATTATTGTTACTTATCCGAGTTTATCGATAGTAGAGTGCGTACGCATATAAAATGTAAAAGTTGTTGTTAATAGAGAGTTTGAATATCGTGCTAGTTTTGACTGACACTATGAAACAAATTAAATGGTATTCGAAACGTATGCGGCCCTGAAAAGGGCCTTTTATGTGGTCGTTGAGAGTTAACAACAAGAGCCTTTCGACACTATATGTAACACTATGGCGGCGGCTGGTGCGTTGGTTATACACGTAATAAATACGCGTTTAACCACCGAAACCGTAAAGGGTGCGGCCTTGACGCTTCAGAGCGTACACCACATCCATAGCTGTGACAGTCTTCCTCTTGGCGTGCTCCGTGTAGGTGACGGCGTCGCGGATCACGTTCTCGAGGAACACCTTCAGCACACCTCTGGTCTCTTCGTATATCAAACCGGAGATACGCTTCACTCCGCCACGGCGCGCCAGACGACGGATGGCAGGCTTGGTAATACCCTGGATGTTATCACGAAGCACTTTCCTGTGACGCTTGGCGCCACCTTTCCCCAGACCTTTTCCTCCCTTGCCGCGACCGGTCATTTTTCAAGTTGAATGGGATGAATACGCGAACGCGACACACACAAACGATCCGTTACGTTGCCAACGGACGACTGGAAATTTTCGTTAACTCTCTCTGGTTGTCTTCTTGTGTTGCCACAAGGTAAAAGGGTATCAGGGCTATTGCCCTCTCTCCCTGGCTCTTCTCAGCCCATAACGATGGGCCGGTCTGTTTGGTAAACCCCTTCGGTTTAGCTTCATTGGGAGAACTTCACCTCAGGTGACTACAGATTTGCCGTAGGCGATCAAGCCCCACCAGGTGAGACCCATGGTTAACCCATGGGAGGCCCGGTGAAGCCGATCAGCAACTGTGGCATTGCAGCCACCGTCGGATCCGTCCCCCGTTCTCCAGCTTCTTCCTCCTTGGCTTCCTCATCCCCAGCGATGAGGTCGCGCTGGTACGGTGTTCTCTTCCTCCTCCCTGTCACGTCCGGTGGTCGCGCGTGAAGCGGAGCTATGCCCACTATGTGAGCATGCCCCGACTTGTCGGCTGCTTGGAACATCTTCCTTGTCAATCTCTTCACGAAGGCTTCGATGTTCTCCTCCATGTGCAGATCTTTTGCGATGGTGGTGTTGCGGACATACCTCGGCGCATCCACGATAGTCCTCAGCGTCTGATTTTCCTGGGCTTGCAGTCTTTTCTTATTCGATTCGGTCAAGTACGCATACCATGCTGGGGCGGCATACGTTATCCTTGACCGGATGTACGTCTTGTAAATCATTAGCTTGGTGTTCAGCGGCAGTTTGGACCGCAGGATCGGGAAAAGTTTGGCTCGCGCTCCTTTCACCTTTCCCACGGTCGATTGCACATGGTGCCGGAAGCTCAATCTTCTATCGAGGGTGACGCCGAGGTATTTCACCGTTCGTTGCCACGGTATCTCCTGTCCCTTCAGTTTCAGCGGCTGTGGTAGATGCGTTTGGCCGAAGAGAATGGCTTGCGTTTTCCCCACGTTGACGCTCATTCTCCATTTCTCCAGCCAAACGGGCAGCTCATCTAGGGTCGGTTGCAATCTCTTCACCGAGAACGCTGGTTTATACGAAGAGGCGTAGTATGCTGCGTCGTCAGCGTACAGGGCTAGCTTCGCCTGCCCGATGACGGGGATGTCATTGGTATACCAGGCGTAGCACGTTGGCGAAAGGCAGCTTCCCTGTGGAACTCCTGCCTTCACTGGCTTCATCTCTGAGAGCTGACCTTCCACGGAAACTGTGATCTTCCTCCCGGTAAGGAAGGAGGAGATGATCTTGACGATCTTCGGTGGTGTGGGAGACGTCGTCAGCTTGTATAACAGTCCTTCGTGCCATACCCTGTCGAACGCCTTCTCCATATCCAATAGGATTACCGCCGTGGTCTCTTTTTTGTTTCTGCACATTGCGACCTCATGTACTATCCTGGTCACTTGAAGGGTCGTGGAGTGCTCGGACCTAAACCCGAATTGCTCCTCCCTCGGTTGGATGTGCGGCGTCAAATGCATCAGCAAGAGCCTCTCAAAGAGTTTTGAGAGTGTACTCAGCAGCGTGATGGGTCGGTAACTTTCCGGTTTCCTGGTGTCTTTTCCGGGTTTAGGGAGCATCACCACTTTCCCTACCTTCCAGTCTTCGGGGAAGTGTCCCGTTCTGAGTACCCCGTTCAGAACCCTAGTTAGGGCTACGACGCTTTTCGGGGGTAGATGTTTCAGGGCTTCATTCGGCACTCCATCCAATCCTGGGGCCTTTTTGTTCGGAAGCTTGCTGATCGATCGCATCACTTTCCCTGGTGCAAGGAAAAGGGGTTCTGACTCTGATGGTAGTGGTCTCTCAAGGTACTCCTTCACCGCTCTTTCTACTTCGGAGACATGCTCATGCAGTGTGGTATCGTTCGGCCTGAACTGTGCTTCGAGGGCATTCGCGAAGATTTCTGCACGGTCCTCGGCCCGAAACTTTAGGTTGCCGTCTGGCCCTATGAGTGGTCTCACCGGTGCCGGTTCCATACTCATTTTTCTGCAGAGACGGTGTACCGAGGGGACATCCCCACCCACTTCCAGGATGTGTTCCTCCCACTCGTCTGCTGCATTGTCGGCCAGTGCTCGCTTTACTTTCTCCACTAGCTCGTTTAGCTTCCGCTTTTGAGTCGGGCATCTTGATTGTTGCCAGGCCATCCTCGTCTCTCTTTTCTCGCAGATTAAGTCCCTAATCCACTTCGGGAGAGGGCTAAGACGCTTTCCCGTGGTGGAGGTGTGCGAAGCTGTTTCCAGGGAGGTCTGGATGGCCTTTGTCAGCTCTTTCGTGGCTTCCTCGACGTCAGAGGGTGTCTCTATCGGCCTAGTTTTGATGTTTTTCTCCGCCTCTACTTGAAACGTACCCCAACAGATTTTCCTCCTCCTCGCGGAGGGGGCAACTCTACTTGGGGTTTCGTTGAACGTCAGTAGTACTGGCCTGTGATCCGATGGCAGGTCTGGCAGTACTAGTTGGTCTGGCGGGGTCCTCAATCCTTTATAGACTGTCAGGTCTATGACATCTTCACTGGTGGCATCATAATGTGTTGGCTCATCCGGGCCTATTACCTCATAATGGTGGTCCACCGAGTCCTGATATAGGATCCGCCCGTTTTTGCACGTTTTGGAGGAGTTCCAGTGTGGGTGCTTGGCATTAAAGTCGCCGGCGACGACTGTTGGAGTGGAAGAATCTAAAAGTTTGTGTAGCTCCGCTGGTTTCAGCTGTTCACCTGGTGGCTTATAGATCCCGAATAGCCGTCGGTTCTGGCCATTCATATTGACGAGCACGCCCAGAGCTTGAAAGGACTGGAACTCCTCAATCGGTATAAGCTGGTGAATGATCCTTCGGTGGACCAACACTGCAAGGCCTCTATATGCCCTTCCTTCGGGGGAGATTTCTTCCTTCCTGTACACAATGTAGTTCGGTACCTTCAGGGTATCTCTCTCCCTCAGATGAGTCTCGCTGACCATTAAAATGTCGATCCTTTGCTCGCGGAGGAAGGTGGTCAGCAGTTTTGCCTTCCCCGCGAGCGTCTGTGCGTTCCAGTGGACCACCCTAATTCCTCCCATTGTTTAGGATGGTCATCAGCCCCCTTAGGGTGGCCGACTCCGCGTCCTCTCCAGATTGCACGGCTTCTAGTATCTCCTTCAGCACTCCTATGGTTCGGCCCAGGGAGTCTTGTGGAGGCGCCTCTTTTCTCGGCTTCTCAGTTTTTGGCTCCGCAGGGGCGGCCTTCTTCCTGGGGGCCTTCTGGCCCTTCTGGCCTTTGGGGAGGTTCGCCGGCGCCATCAGTGAGGCTGTTGCCGTCTCCTCTATTATCGCCGGAGCAACCAGTGTTTCCCCCCTTCTTCCTCTCCCTTTATCTGGGATGGTTTCTGCAAGCGTGCCCGCCCTTTTATTCCTAATCTCGGCTCGAACCAACAGCGCTCAGTTTTTATATACATATAGGTAGCGTCGCTTGGTAGAGTTGTGGGTACAATAGCGAGACTCGGTCGCGCATCGCATCCATGAATGTGACAGAGACGGATAAATAAATAATATTCGTTTATGCTTTGCTATTTTGTATGTACCTAGTTATATATTGTTTGTATGTAGGATTATGTCGGGCAGTCGGGCGGACCGGTATTATTAGAAGAAAGATGTAAAAAAAAAAAAATAACATCGTCGTCGTCGTTATTGCAACTAGCCTGAAGACGTCCGTCCACTGCTGAACTGCGTAGGCATCCCCCATGGAGCGCCACTTTGAGCGGCTGCTCGACTCCTGCATCCATCTGCTCCTGCGTCTTCCCCGGTTCGTGGTCGCCACTCTCTAGATACTTTTCTTCCCCATCGGTTGTCGGTTCTAGGAGCGATGCGAGCCTGCCCAATTGGCATTTCATTCAACATATACAAATTATATTAAGTATTTATGTTTGTTATATATGTAACGCCATCTAGATATAATTGTCTCGTCTATTTATCAGTATGATGTTAAAAAGTTAAGTTTAGGTTAGGTGGTACCTACCTAATAATTAGCGTTTATTACACCTCGTCTCAATACTGCAGAGGGGTGGGGGTGGGACTATACTATTATACTAGCTACCTGGGGTTGGTTAAGGTTTAGATAGAGTTTGTTGTTTGAATAATTTGTTTGTCATTTTAGGAAACATTACGCACGTTTGACGGCGCGCTATGGAAGAATTTGTTAGCCCTGAAAAGGGCTTTTTGGTGCGAGACGATGAGAGTGAGAGATATCCCCTCCCATTCATTCTGCAAGCGTGGCGGTTGCAGGCGTGAAACATGATGATGCGGATGATGAATCGATCGTCTTCTCCGTGTTCGCTCCGGGGCGGACGACGGACGAGGACGACGACGAGAACACCACCACCGAACAGCACATTCACAGAGCACACACACCACACGATGTGAACGCTGCCGGTGTGAGCCGATTTTACTTCTTCGCGGTGGATGCCTTCTTGGTGGCGGCGGCCTTCGATTTGGGAGTGGCGGCTGCCCTCTTCGGTTTTGGCGCTTTCGGCTTCTTGGTGGGCGGCTTCGCGGTCTTTTTAGCTTTAGGTGCTGCTGGGCTCTTCGCTTTCGCCGGTGAGGCGGCAGCTTTCTTGGCGGCGGCGGGCTTCTTCTTAGCGGCGGCGGCCTTCTTGTCTCTCGTAGCCGCGGAGGGCTTCGACTTGGCGGGGGAGGCAGCCGCGCCGGCGGCCACCTTCCTGCCGCGCGACGTAGATGCGGATGCGGTGGCTTTCTTCGATTTCGCAGAAGCGGCGGCCGCGCTCTCCTTGGCGGAGGCGGATTTGCCGCCGGCGGTCGCTTTAGAAGATGCCGCGGGCTTCTTCGACGCAGAAGACTTCGACTCCAGCTTGAAGCTGCCCGAGGCGCCCTTGCCCTTGGTCTGTATCAGCGCGCCCGACTCGACGGCGCTCTTCAGATACTTCCTGATGAACGGTGCCAGTTTCTCAGCATCGACCTTGTACTGAGCGGCGATATACTTCTTGATTGCCTTCAGTGATGATCCGCTGCGCTCCTTCAGCTCCTTGATCGCGTTGTTCACCATTTCAGACGTCTTCGGGTGCGTCGGTTTCGCTTTCGGTTTCTTGGCACCGGTGGCGGCGGCGGACGCCTTCGGCTTCTTCGCGGGGGTCGCGGGGGCGGGAGCCTCTGCTGCTACTGCGGTGTCTGCCATTATTATTGAGGTTGTAGTTTTAGAAAAATCTTTAAACTGAAATAGTAGATAGATCGTACAACAAAATATTGTATGAAATCATCATTGGTGTTCTTCCGCCATTTTTAGCGGGTCAGGGCCTCGGGCATTTCGCCCCTTGCCCGGGCCTATACTCCAGGGGTAACTACCCCTGGGTCATCGTTCCGCGGCTGGCCACCTGTTGTAGGGGCCACTCTCCGCTTCAAAGGCCTTTATTTCACTCTGCTTCGGTTTATTGCTATATTGGTCTCGATTGTTCTGTTAACAAGAGGTCTCTCGGCAACCTCCTCCTGCATTCCTCCGGTGGTCTGGTGTGTAGTGGGGCAATGTTCCGGAGGTGCTCGTGGCGACCATTGTCGGCGCGGTGGAACATGTTCCTCGCCAGACGGACCACAAACTCCTCCACGGATTCTGCCTTGAGGTCGCGAGCTATTACCTCGTTACGCACATGCCTACCAGCTTTGGCACACATGCGTAGGGCAATATTTTGGACTGCTTGGATCCTGGTCCTGTCGGTGTTGCTGGTCAAAGCGTACCAGGCTGGTGCGGCATATGTGAGTCGAGATCGCACATATACTTTATAAATTCCCATCTTGGAGTTCAGTGGCAGCTTGGAATTTATCACTGGACGGAGAAGCGCCCTCGCTGCCTTGGCTTGGTTAATGACGTGGTTGACCTGCGGGCGCATCCTCAACGATCTGTCTATATTTACCCCAAGGTATTTCACCATGGGCTCCCAAACAATTGGTTGCCCTCTAAGCGTCAGAGTTGGTGGGTGTCGTACCCTGGATGCGCTGACAAGTAGAGCGGCCGTCTTTCCCACGTTAACGGCCATCCTCCACCTGTCAAGCCAGTCCGGGAGAAGGTCCAGAGTACGCTGCATCCTGCTGGTGGCGGTGGTAACTCTCCTCGAGGAGGAGAAGTAAGCACTGTCGTCCGCAAACAGTGCCAACATCACTCCCCTCTCTCCTCCGCGTCTGTTCTCCTCCATCAGGGTCGGTATGTCGTTGGTGTAGAGGCCATAAAGTGCAGGGGAGAGGCAGCTGCCCTGCGGGACTCCGGCTGCAATAGGCCTCTCGACCGATACTGCATCCTCTACAGCCACTTGGAATCTTCTATTCCTAAGGAAGGAGGCCAGGACCTGTACCAGCGCTACAGGTGTACCGGTTTGCGACAGCTTGTAAACTAGGCCGTTGTGCCACACCCTGTCGAAGGCCTTTTCTATGTCCAAAAACACTCCTACTGAGTGCCTTCTCAGATTCATCTCCTCAGCGAGGTGGTGTAAAACCCTAGTAAGCTGGAGTGTGGTAGAGTGTTCAGTGCGAAAGCCATGCTGCTCTTCTCTACACTTTAGGTGAGGTTTTAGCCGGCAAAGAAGCAGGCGCTCGAAGAGCTTGGCCGTGTGAGATAGTAGGGTTATTGGTCTGTAGTTACCGGGGATCCTTCTGTCTTTGCCCGGTTTGGGAAGGACTATAACTTTCCCAGCTTTCCAAGTCCCGGGAAACGTTCTTGTTCTCAGGATCCCGTTAAAGAGTTGTGATAACTGAACCAGTGCCTTGTATGGTAGCTGCTTTAGGTCTGTGTTCGTAATTCCGTCGGGTCCTGGCGCCTTTTTTGCTGGTAGGTACCTCACGGCTTTGGCAACTTCGGCCGGCGAGATAAACTCTATCTCTTCCAGCGACGCCGTCCGTGACAAGTACTCCGCTACTTTCCTTTCTAATTCCAAGTAGTGGGTGTGGATTGCTGGATTGGCACTGCTGGGTGTGGGATGGAGCTGGAATTGTGTTTCCAGGTGCGCAGCTAGAAGCTCCGCTCTATCCTTGGCCTGGTACTTCCTCTGACCTGCGTTGTCCAGTAGAGGGTATGTTGGGACTTTTGCGCACGTGAGCTGTCTGTTTAGCTGATAAAGATTATTCTTTGTTGGGTCGTCGATCACTTGGTCAAGTTTGTTATCCCATTGGACGCCTCTCCAGGCGTTTACTTCTCGAGCCAGTTCGGAAGTCAAATTGTTTAAACTACGCTTGGTAACCGGGCAGCGAGTGTGGGCCCACAGCTTCCTTAATTCTCTCTTCCGGTTTTGCTTCTCTTTTAGCTTCGCGGGTAGCTGGTCTCTTTTGTGTGAAGGACGATTTGGAGTGGAGGAAACTGACTTCGCCTCCGCTATCCTTTCTTTAAAGAGGATGGCTCCAGCTTCTACTTCATCAGGGGTTGCCATTTTTCCAAGTTTTAAATCTTGAAGTCTATGTCTATATGCCTCCCAGTCCGTTCTCCATCTCAGGGGTCTGGGGGCCACCATGTCCGCCCCCACCGCCAGCGTGATGAGCACTGGGAGATGTTGTTCATCCAGGTCATATAAAACTTCGAGGTTGACGGGAAAGGCGAGGTTCTTATGGACCACTATGTCCAAGACATCGGCCGCACGGCGCGGGTCTGAGGGGATATGCGTTGGAGAGTCTGGTCCCTGTACAACCAACCCAGCTCTCTCCGCTACTTCCTGCAGTCTTCTTCCAGTGGGTGATATTATCCTCGAGCCCCAAGCATGGTGCTTGGCGTTCATAACGGCCGCTAATATAGTTGGCCCATTACTTTCAAAAATCTTGGCGAGTCCGGCTGCGTCTATGTCAGGGACAGGGGGACGATATCCAGCGTAGATGTTAAGTTCGCCGCCTGCTATATTGATTCTCACTCCTTGTGTCCTGATGGTGCTAAACTGGAGGTGGTCCAGTTCCTCATGCACCACGTCCCTTCGCACCAGGGCTGCTGTACCTCTGTAGGGATTACCCTGGGGTGAGATCTCGTCCCTTCTGTACACATGGTAGTTGGACAATTTTAACGGTGCGCTGGGTTTTAATTTAGTCTCGCCCAGCAGGATAATATGAATGTCTTGGTCTTGAGCCAGGGTTTTGAGGGACCCCGTCTTCTTACTGATCCCCCCCGGATTCCAGTACATCACTCTTAGGGCTCTATCCATAGAGGCACCCGTTTATGATGGCCAGTCCTCTCGTCGCTGCCATTTGGAGATTTCCCCCGGCTGCGATGGTCGTCAGTATGTCCCTCAGGGTCCCCATAAGCACGAGCATGGGGTCCCTGGTAGGGTTGACGAGGTTTGGTTGGTGAAATATGTGTGCGGGGGCCGGATGAAATCTGGGCCCGTAGTAGGGGTTCCACATCGCTGGGGGTGGGGGTCCAATGAGTGGGCTTCCTCTTCTCCACGTTTCGGGAGGAGGCTGTTGCGGATGGGGTCTGGGCCCCAAGAACATCGGCCTTGAGTTATAGCCTAGGTGCGGAGTTGGTCTAGGCCTAGTTGTTATGGGCGGTTGGTATGAGTACGATGTGGTCGTTGTCCTTGTGTTTGGCGCGTGTTGCACGCCTTCTACTGTCACAGTAGCTACTGTGGCAGGTACATCCACCGCCATTGGCTGTTGCTGCTCATCTGCTGGGCGTAAACTCCTCCCCCTTTGTTCTCTGGGCGGCTCCAGAGTTATTGTTTCCGCAGGTGGAGGATGTGCTTCAGATTGGCTACCTGATTGGTCTATAATATGGCTGGTAATAGGTCGGTCTTCTACTTGCGCACGCCTGGGGGCCGACCTTGTCAGTACATGGTTTCCCTCCGGAACTTCCTGAGCAGGTTCGCTCCTCTTCCTTTTCCCATTTTGGGCCTGCTCTTGCCCCTCACGCATGCGAATATGAGATGGGCCTCTCCACGATGCAGGAGGTTCCCCTTCCTGGTTGCCCGTACGTGGCTCTCGAATAGCTGGTCTTGACACCCTCGGGTTTGGTGGATTGTAGTTTGCATTAGCATGAGGCCTATTATAGCGGTCCGATAGCAGAGGGGTGGAGACTGCTGATGGGGCGGAGCCAGCCTTTCTCCTTGCTTTTTTCCTCCATCTCTTCCTCCTTCCGCTTTTCAGGTTGGTTCCCTCTGACGTTGGTAGGTCCCTGCCATAAGGGTAAGCATAGTACCCCGGATTGGCGGGGGGCTGAAGGTTGGTAACTTGGTTATTGTTGGCTCTCCAGTCGGGGTACCACTCTTGACGCCAGTTTTGTATCGGTGGCATTGGTTGTGATTGCTGTCGTTGGGGAGCAACATCTCTGTTCCTCCACTGGACTTCAGGAGATGTTTCTCTTGTGCTCCTAGGTGGAGGGGGTATGTTTGGTAAGGGGATTTTTCGACGCCTTGCTTCTTTACGGTATATCGGGCAGAGTCGGCTATTGGCCGAGTGCTCCCCTTTGCAGTTTGCACAGTTGGGTGCTTCCTCTGCTGGTTTGTCGCAGTTAACTGCCATGTGTTCACCCGCACAGCGGAGACATTTGAATGGTCGGAAACAGTTTACCGACGAATGTCCGAACCCTTGACAGCGATGACATTGCGGCATCGTTGTGTTTCCTCTCCAGGCCTCTATTTTAATGTCAGTAAAGTCCTGTATAGCGGTCAGTTCATATAGGCGCTTAAGCTCTTCTTTGTCGGTGTTTTGCAGGGCAACATGGAAAATGCCTGGGCCATCATCCCACCTTGGGATATATCTAGTGCTCAACACCGTGAAGTGGAGCGAGGCCAGTCCTTCTGACACTACCTCTGCGGCAGTTCCAACCGGGTAACCCCGGATCGCTACCTTAATTGGCTTTTCATTTTGTAGTGTATAACAATGCCAGGCTAGGCTCTTGTCCTTTGTGGCCGCTTCTACGAGATATTTCTGCACTACTCGAAACTCTTGAACGGATTGTGGAGTAAAGCGGATGCCTCGCTTAAACGCCTTGGCGTTTGGCGGATGGCCCAATCTCCGCCTTAGCTCAGCGAAGTGTATCGGCCAATCCGGCATACTTTCTACCACAATCGGTGGGTAATATTTCCTGAGCAGCTCCTGCTCTTTTCTGTTGGTGCTGATGCTTGCTCCCGCTTGCGGCTGCAAGACTGGAGAAGGTGCCTTTAGTGGCGATGCAGGGCGGGTAGGCGGGGGCGTTCTAAGCGCCTCAGCATAGGAAGCCGCCGCTTGCGGGGGTGGGCTAGGCGGGGAGGGAAGTGGTGCCGCGTGTATAGGCACTGACTCCAGCTCCGCATATGAGGTCGAGTTGTGGCTTGGTTGGGTGTAGGAGCTGGTTCCAGCTGCGACTCCTGTCAGCTCCATGCAGCTATTGATCCTTTCCGACTTTTCGGACTGCGACGAGGTTGCACTGCTTGACGGTTCGGCCGCCCCCTCCGAAGATGTTCGGGAGCGCGAGTCAGGTGCGCTGCCGCTGCTCAACCCGACTTCTCGGTTCGGAGGAAGTGGCAGGTCTCCATTGTCGGCCGGTGGTGGAGTGGTGATAACTGAACTTGGCAGTGGAGGCGGTTTTCTAAGAACGCTACCTCCCGCTCTTTCCTTGGCAATAATTTTGTAGGTCGGCTTGGGAATAGTTGTTGGAGCGTCCCTTCCGCTTCCTTTGGGAGTGCCCAAAGGGGGGGATGGCGGGGAGATGGACCCAATCTTGGGTCGTTTCTCATCCCCTTGAACCTCCTCATCTGATGTAGATGGTCGGGCTCGGGGCGGTGCTGCCCGTCTCGAGGTCGAGGGCCTTCCTTTCTCATCCACCGTGCTCTGGCGCGGCGGAAGGCGGAGACCCAACGCCGAGGCTGGGACTATCATGGACTGTTCCGGATGGAAAAGGTTTCGGCAGGCGTAACCTTGCCTCATGTCCTCTTCCATCCGGGCTGCAGCCTCCTCTTGGGAGCTGTCGCTTGACGGATCCTTGGTCGGGTCCATCGCGTCCGCTGGTCTGCCTATTCTCCTGCGAGAACAGCTAGTCAGCAGACGGGCTACTAGCGAATCGAGTCGCTGCCTAGGTTGCGCTTCGGGTCACCAGCTAGTTGCGACCCTGGGTGATACTCGGCAAAAGCTTTTTGAAACTTTGCGTGGGTGGCGCGATGCTATGGCACTACAGGCCGGGATTGACACTTTATGTTGCGGAGTGCGGGGGAGTGTCGCGCAGTGCGGAGGGCGTAGTCTCAGACGCTACTGCGGAGCTCTCTAACCACTCATACGCAAGACGACTACGCGTCCCCACACTCGGCTTTACGCGGGTGAGTTTAGCCCGCTGGTGGGTACTACTCGCGGCCTAGCGGAGCTACGTACAGCTTTCGCGCTGCACGCTGCTCAACGCCTCAATTCGCGGTATTGCAGCGACCAGCAGGCGTCCGCGGGGGTGGGCTGCGGTAAGGGGGGCCTTTGCCACCGCCTAAGCCCTTTTAGACTATTTCGTAGTTGGTGCAGAAGATACAAAAGAAGGATACAGTAAAGATAGATACAGATACAGATAGATAACAGTTTTCACCAACGAAGTTGGTAGCGTAGGTGGAGGTGGGGGGGGGCACCGGACGCGGGGGCGGAGCAACACGTAACCCTCTCGTTACGTGCGCTCAACGCAACCTGCCACAGTCCGGCGACCAGAGCATACGTAAGAAGTCGGCGGGTAGGTGAGGTGGCGCGCGGGAGGGGTCTCGACCGCACGTCCACTCGGCACGACGAACAGCTAACGTATGATTGATTGATTGATTGTATGAAAAATTATTTGAAAAAAATGGGGTATCAAAATGAAACTTTACTGTAAAGAGAACACCACAGTCGAGAGACGATTTCTCGTAAGAACGCTTATGACTTTTCACTAACATCGTTCTGATTAAATTGCATTTTTATATCATTTTGATACCGCACCCTGCGCGTAGAAAGTTTTGCGTGGTCCATTTTGAACATGATCACACGTGGGAAAGTTTAGATTGCGTGAAATTGGCTCGGTTCAAGTTGTAAATCGATTTATTCCCACCACTCGTGATGGCGGATAGCTCGTGCTCTGTTTAAAATTGAATTTTCTTTATTTACCAAGTACATTGCACTCGTTTAACACGATAAATAAACGACAAAGATATCGTTTCCATTATATACAGTGAAATCAATAAAAATTTACACGTTTAAACGGTATAAAACGATCGTTATTTCGGAGCTCGTAAAACACCACGAACATTTTCCGACCAAAGATGGGATGTCTTCTATCGGGACGTGTATATTTCGCTGCACTTTGAAAACGCAACATTGATATTGTTCAAAACAAAAAAATAACCCAATAATAAAATACATTCTCCGCGTTTTATTTCATTTATACGGCCTCTTAGAATAAGCGTTTAAACACCGCGCGCGTGTACCTGCACGGGCGGGCGAGCGACGCGGCTCGGCGCGGCCCCCGATGCTGCCCTAACTTAGTAATAAACATCATACCTACATAATAATGTTAATTTTGTTAATATAGTATCTATCTAATCCCCGTTTATGTGTACGGTGCATGCACAATAAAATTGCACACGCACCACTCACAGTACAGAACCACAGATATGATCACGCGCGTGTTTAATAAAATGCGCTACATACTACTTTACCTTATAATTTTGGGTAGAGTAAGCACAGACCTAAGCTTTGTTTATTTTAAAATATGTATGTACGTTGGTAAGTATTGTGTGTGACAGAGATCCTTAGATGCATGTATTATTGTTACTTATCCGAGTTTATCGATAGTAGAGTGCGTACGCATATAAAATGTAAAAGTTGTTGTTAATAGAGAGTTTGAATATCGTGCTAGTTTTGACTGACACTATGAAACAAATTAAATGGTATTCGAAACGTATGCGGCCCTGAAAAGGGCCTTTTATGTGGTCGTTGAGAGTTAACAACAAGAGCCTTTCGACACTATATGTAACACTATGGCGGCGGCTGGTGCGTTGGTTATACACGTAATAAATACGCGTTTAACCACCGAAACCGTAAAGGGTGCGGCCTTGACGCTTCAGAGCGTACACCACATCCATAGCTGTGACAGTCTTCCTCTTGGCGTGCTCCGTGTAGGTGACGGCGTCGCGGATCACGTTCTCGAGGAACACCTTCAGCACACCTCTGGTCTCTTCGTATATCAAACCGGAGATACGCTTCACTCCGCCACGGCGCGCCAGACGACGGATGGCAGGCTTGGTAATACCCTGGATGTTATCACGAAGCACTTTCCTGTGACGCTTGGCGCCACCTTTCCCCAGACCTTTTCCTCCCTTGCCGCGACCGGTCATTTTTCAAGTTGAATGGGATGAATACGCGAACGCGACACACACAAACGATCCGTTACGTTGCCAACGGACGACTGGAAATTTTCGTTAACATCACTTCTGCTTTATATTTATACAAAAACGTCGGGTAACGCGTTGAGCGATAAACTTTGTTTGAGATAGAGCGAGATCGAAGAAGTCAGGCAGCCTGCAGGGTGTGCGGGGAGGGTAATTCGATTTACACGTCATAAAATATATATACAATATTTTGGCTTGGTCTCATCGTCCCCGGTGGCGCTGCCCCGGTACCGGGGATGATGAGACAAAAGGTGTCATCCTCCCCGGTAGCCTCAACAATGGCGCTCACCGGGGCCGATGAAACAGTAAAAGTGTCATCTGCCCCGTTATAGTCGGATCGATGAATTCATCTCGGTGACAGCGGGGCCGATGAGAATTAAAGTCTCATCATCCCCGGTACGGCCAGTGCTGGTGTTTTTAACGGGGAGGATTACACAAATCTAGTTTCATCAAGCACAGCATGGAAGGTAGGGTGCTATAATAAAGAATTTGCCTAAGAATGTATAAATGAAACGAGTCTGTTTATAATGAATATAAATGTAATAGAGCAATAAGAATATACTAAGGTTAAGATTAAAATAACGATGATTTAGTAGATAGAACCAGACATCGTAGTTCACAGAACAAAACTAAACAGCTAACAGCAGCATAACTAAATAGCTTCTAGTAAAATAAACGTGTTATTTACCTCTTACTTTTGTAATTCAAACTCAAACTCAAATTCTTTATTGCAAATAGGCTATTTTTAGCACTTTTACAAATCAAAACTTGATAACGTATTTATAGATAATAAAAATTAAATTATTGTACATATTAAGCAAGCAATTACAAATAATGATTACCTTACCTTTTTTTGTACCTATCTACATTGACCCATCTTTATTTAACATTATTTACATTCAATAACACAGCCAGTTGTTTTTTGTGGTAGCTGTTAGTAGTCAAAACTCATATATATATATATATATATATATATATATATATATATATATATTTAGCTTACGATTCTTAAAATATAACCATTTTTTTCATCTTTTTCCATTTAAATATTACTCATCGAAAAGCCCGATCTTGTTTTGATAGCCTTAGACGTCTGGTATCACAAATTCAAATAGGATTTTCGAAGAATATAACCACTGTTGCTTGTTTTATTGATATAGATAGTGCCTATAATAATGTTAACGTTTCTTGTCTGATGACAATATTGGACCAGTTGGGTGTGGGTGAAAAAATTTGTGTATATCTTTGGTCTTACTTAACTCAAAGACATCTCAAAATGTCTGTTGATGGAGGTGACCTTGTGAGAAGTACGGGACAAGGTTTGGCGCAAGGAGACCCATGGTCCATGGTCATGGTCAATGTTGCCACTTTAGATATATGTAAAAGTATTCAAAATGTTCAAATTTCTCAATATGCCGATGATTTTGTTTTATATGTTTCAAAAAATAATTTAGATTCCGCAATTTTAGAGTTACAATCTGCCTGTCAGAAGTTCAATTCAATGTTAAATAATCTAGGGTTAAATATTTCTCCAAACAAAATAAATTCTGTGTTTTTAAGAAAGGTGGATTTAGAAGTACTGTCGAGCTCAGAATCAATAATTACTCTCTTCCAATGGTTAATCATTTTAAATATTTGGGCCTGTGGCTGGATAGCTCATTAAGATGGGGTATGCACATTATGGAAACCTCACAAAAAGTGTCAAAATTTATAAATTTATTGAAAGTATTGTCAGGACCAACCTGGGGTCTCCACCAAAAACATTTGAGGCGTGTATATATAGCAGTCATTCGCAGTAGAATAGATTATGTAAGCTTCTTATTCGATAATAGCTGTAAAACCAACTTGATAAAATTAGATAGGATTCAAAATCAAGCTTTACGCGTAATTGGTGGCTACTAACGAAGTACCCCAATTCATGTGATGGAAAGCGATTTGTGTTTACCGCCTCTTAATACTCGTGGAAAATTTTTAGCAGGGAAATTTTGGCTTAAATCTAAATCATTTTCAAATAGTAAAACAATTGACATCATTGAAGAGCTCACCCGTAATATGCGATCTAATTATTGGCTTAATAAAAAACTTCCTCTATTAGTTTCAATTCATTCAGATTTAAAAAATATACCTATTCATGGTAGTAACCAGCTGGAAATATTTTTGTTGGAGACTTGGGTTAGCAATATTGATTTGTCACATGTAATCTACGATTCAATTCCAAGCATTGATCGCGCTAAACGGTTGTTCAGTTGCCAACTTTTAAATACCTTGTCTTGCTATGCAATTTTTACGGATGGAACTAATGGTGGCGCGGCCTTTTTAGACCCTTTGCAAGGCGGTTTTATTAAACTTAAGATTGATTCGGATGTCTCAATAATGCATATCGAACTAATTGCGATTTCTGAAGCTTTATCATACATCGAGTCCATCAATTATGATAAATTTGTTGTTTTGACTGACTCAAAAAGCTCTTTGCAACACAAACAACAAAAAAAAAATTACTCACCTATATCATAGTGAAGTGCTAAAAACAAATTCAAATTACACTTTTATGATTGTGTATTGTTAAGCACCTGGGTACTTATTCTCTTTTTTAAATGCCGCACTGACAAACAAGTTTTTATGGAACAACGAAAGAGTAAGAAGAGAAACAAAGGAGCACCATACTTAGATTCATTGATTACATAACTGTATGGTATAATTGTTTAATCCGATAATAAATTTTGTACAGTACGGGTATAAATATAAACACCCGAAGAGATTTTATATGTAAACCACAAATTATAAATTCCGTTTAAGCTTATTATTTTTAGCAGAGCATAGCAAATATCATACAGAAAATCTATTTTCTACTTACTTTCAAAGTGAATACGAGTTTTTACTACTAACAGCTACCACAAAAAACAACTATCTGTGTTATTAAACGTAAACAATGTTGAATAAAGAAGGGTCGATGTAGATAGGTACATAATAATAATTTGTAATTATAAAAATAAGAGGTAAATAACACGTTTATTTTAATTAAAGCTATTTAGTTATCGTTTTGTTCTGTGTCTTACGATGTCTCTCTACTAAATCATCGTTATTTTAATTTTAACCATAGTATATTTATATTGCTCTATTACATTTATATTCATTATAAACACTCGTTTCATTTATACATTATTAGGCAAATTCTTTATCATAGCACCTTACCTTCCATGCTGGGCTTAATGAAACTAGAATTGTGTGATCCTCCCCGTTAAAAGCACCAGCTGGGTTAGCATGGACGGTAGACAAAATTGTCTTTTCCCGTTTTACGTCACTTTCTTCATACTTGCTTGGAGTAAAACAGAGGAAAGACAGTTTTGTCTACCGGCCGTGCTAACCCTACAGCACTGGCCGTACCGGGGATGATCAGACTATAACTCCCTATCGGCCCCGCTGTCACCGAGATGAATTCATCGATCCGACTATAACGGGGCAGATGACACTTTTACTGTTTCATCGGCCCCGGTGAGCGCCATTGTTGAGGCTACCGGGGAGGATGACACCTTTTGTCTCATCGTCCCCGGCACCGGGGCAGCGCCACCGGGGACGATGAGACCAAGCCCTGTATTACACGAACAGTATTATTTGCCATCTAGCGTCGAGTGGAGTAAACTGTAAGAAGAAATTGTTTTTTTTCTCTAGTCTGTGGATTCGTACCAAATTCTAAATATCGCTAGTCGCACTCAGTGGTTCTTACCTCTTTCCTATGTGAAGTAAATAAAGACATTTTACTTCACGTAGGAAGAACTGTTCGCCACCCAGCGTCGAGTAGATGAAACAAAGATATAAATTAAATTAATCATTTTATCATTGAAAGGCCACCCCGTCGTCGCCGCCCAAGACACGTCTTGAGCGATCCGGATGATCCTATAGCAGCCATTGTGTCGGCTGCGCTAGGATCACCGGACCAGTCTAGCCCTTCTGGCTCAGGTACCGCTTTCGGCACCGGTATAGGATACCAGCGTAACACAATCAGACACCGACCCCGCCGGCGAGGTCGACGTACCCCCCGTAGGTTAGCTAGAACGGTCGCGACTTTCCATAGGGTCCACTCTTCCAGTGGACGTAGCCTTCTCGATCCTCTTATCCCGGCAACGGCCCAAGCCGAGGCTCGCACCCCAGGGGTGCCCTTGTGCTAGTTGCCTCCCAATTTTGACGGTTGGGCGCCTT
Organism: Ennomos quercinarius; assembly: GCA_910589525.2. Classification (NCBI taxonomy): domain Eukaryota; kingdom Metazoa; phylum Arthropoda; class Insecta; order Lepidoptera; family Geometridae; genus Ennomos; species Ennomos quercinarius. The sequence continues at coordinate 5,996,069 of OU342515.1, forward strand.
AAGCGCCTGCCCTCCCGCCCGGTGACGCTGTAAAGGTCGGTAGAGACCAACAGCATTAGCCCGTTAAAAAAAAATATCATTGAAGGGCATTGTAATATTTATATTTTAGGTAATTAAAACCGTGTCAATGCTTTAGAGTAGGTATTTAGTTTCCTCGTCAAAACCACGGGGAGTTGTTGTATGCACGGGGCAATGTACCCGTTCATGTGATGGGTAAATACACTCTTATACTAATGGGAGACGCTATATTACGTATAATGTCCAGCAATGGACATCATCTAGCTCATGATGATGAACAATAAACATAGATATTATCTTAATAACGTTTATTTCACAAAGTGTATGCAGTTATATACAGATATACCACCACCATATTTAACAACACAAAAGTTTACCTTATCAAAATAATTATAAACTCAGAATATTTACTCCGCTAAATAGTTTTTTTTTATGTAAACGAATGACGTGACAAGCTAGTCGTTCACCTGATGTTAAGCGTCACGGCTGCCCATAAGAGATTGCAGAGTCACTCGGAACTCTAAATTAATACAGTTTAGCGTGACACTGCACTGCGCACGTCACCCTGAGACTTCACACAGTATAGGAATAAGATTACTAGACTGTGTGATCAGATCATAGTCTCATTTGCCCAGTAATTTCACTAGCTACAATGCCCTTCAAACCGGAACACAGTAGTGCTTGCACACTACTGTTTGGCGGCAGAATAACTGGCAAAGCGGTGGTACCTACCTAGACGAACTTTGCAGAAAAGTCCTACCACCTAGTAAAATAGTAACTAAAAGATAGAAGATAAACAATAGGTTAACTTCCTACTAAGGGTGGGTTTCTGACTTAGTTAAGAATGCGAACAAATTCTAACCAATGGTCAAAATTTGTTAGAACTTTTAACCATTGGTTACCTTAGCTACGTAGCAAAAAACCCACTGTTAGTCTTATTTCATTGTATATCTATAAGAAAAACACAGTATCATAGGAAACTTAAGCTACTCATAAAACTCCTATTCCACATAAACACGTCTTAAAACATATAAAAACATAACATAATTAAACACGTCTTCTTAAACTTACTTAAACGTAAAACTCCTATTCCACATGAACGTTCAAGCATCCAGTGGCCCGTGGTTTAGCTCCCCTTCACCAGGTACCAAGCTCGAAGCAGCAGAGTGTCTGGTGAGCACATCCCGCCTCCTCGGCACCGAGTGAGCGAGCAGCGAGCCCGCCTTCTTGTTCCGCGCTTCCTTCACGAACTTGGGGCAGCGCGGGTTGTTAGCGGCGTGAGCTCCGTCACAGTTGACGCAAGTCGGCGGCTCCTCTAGCGGCCGCGGACACTGGCGGGCGAAGTGAGGACCTCCGCAGCGCACGCAAGCCACATCTCTGAAGCAATTGTGCGAGGAATGCCTGAACCCCTGGCATCGGTGGCACTGCGCCGGCCCCTTCCTGCCCTTCCACGGCTCGAAAACTACCCCTTCTCTGGATATAAGCGTCGTCACTTTAAAAATTCCTGGCGTCAACGGCGTTTTCTTCAGCTGCACGAAGAAGATGCACGGTCTTCCCTTTCTACCTTCGACTTTTCTTACGTTTTCCGGTTGGTAGCCAAGTCTGCGTAGGTCCTCTTCTATTTCAGATGTTTTGGAATCGGCTGGGAGTCCTCGAACGGCGAGTTTCAGGCTTCTTTCGTTGGTAGGGGAATACGAGAACCAGACAACCCCTTCTTCTTTCTCCAGGCTGGAGAAGTATGCATGGATGGTGCGGTACTCTTCCTCATTAGCTGGTAAGAAAATTATGCCAGGTCCGTAAGCTTTGGCTGTCGCGGTTCGCCCCAGTTTCTCTGCAATGGCATGCGCGTGTGTCGACCAGTTGGGGATTTTCTCCAACACTATGGGTGGGTAGTTTTTTAGTTTTACAGGATCAATAGCAGCTGCGGTATCCATCTGGTTCGTGGATGTGATCTCTTGGGTTACTTCCTCAGATTCGAGCTGGAAGTGGGTGCGAGGTCTGCCTTGATCTCGAGGTGGAGGCTTCTTGCAGTTCTTGCGCTGTCTTCGAGATTTGGAACCTTCCATTATTCTTTATTTTATTTCTTCTTTGTGATTTAGGTGTAGACTTTTTCTTGTAGGATATCTTTGGATTGACATTCCTAAAATATATTTATCAAAACAGCTGGTAGTGCAACTTGTGGCAGTACAGCGGAGCAGCCATCTATAAGAAAATTGGGTATTCACCAATCCTAGATATTTTAGTGTGCCAGAAAGAGATACGACGAATGAGTGAGCGAGACAGCAATACCAACGCGTGACGTAGGTATATATTTTCTGATATTCTGTCTTGCAATAAGTAGGTACAAATTAATCTCTAGAATCCTCGATCCAGTGGAAGATTTTTCAAATATCTGTATCTAATAGGTTGGTACTCAACTTGTATTAAACATCTTTGAACTAAGTAGGTCTTAAATAAAAATTATAGATATACCTACCTATCTTGTATCCTATAGCAGGACCAGGCAGACACCTGTAAACAACATTGTGGATGCAACAATTGAAATTGAAGACATCCACGCGTAGGATGCTGTTGTGGTTACAAAAAAATGTGGACGCATTTTTCTCTCTAATTTATGGTAGGTGCATGGTAGGATTGGTAGGGTGCATTATGTTTACCACCACCTTGTAGGTATAGGTACCTATTAGTATTATATTATCTGTGCCACTAAGTACTTACTGTCGTACCTACACTCAGCATCAGCAGTTACTGTGCTTTTCATACACTATACTTCGTTAGCGTTTCTCAGTATGTAGCACATTGTTTTTATTCTAATCTGTGGTTTGTAGGTAGGTATATTTACTCTGTGGTATCACAAAATAGAACAGAACTCAATCAACATAGTAAGTGCGCTCGAGCGACGCACACATAGACACCGCTCACCGACACGATGTCTCGGAGTCTTTCGGAGTAGAGCGAGCACGACTGCCATCCGCTTGAGACACGCGTCTATGAACTACCTTGTGTAAAAATGGAGCAACAAAAAAAAAGCTACAATAATTGTTTAGTGAACGGTTGTTTAAATACAACATTAAACAGTGAATTGTCGTTTTTTAAGCTACCAGTTGTTTCAGAGAAGTAAGGTATTTGTTTGTATTTTGACGGTTCGTTTTAACGTAACACAGGACAGTCAGGTAGGTAGGTAAGTAATTAAAGGTAGGGTAGGTTTTGCTTGGCGAGCCGGCCGCGGCCGCCGCGCCGCGCCGTGCCCGAGTTACGTGACTAACATTAAAATTGAAATATTTTAGTTTATTAGTTGTTATATTTCCGTTCTTTCCGTTTCATTCTCAACAATAAATCAAACAACTAGATACGAGTGTCACTACCACGATAGTTTTTTGTGCATAAGCCAAAGCTGACAACCCTAGCGCGAGCGCCGAGCGTCGGTATAAAAAGTGAAGTACATACATGTGATTGACTTCTGTAGTATTTTGTGGTGGTATGGAGATGAACCGTAGACCGTTCAACGTCTATGTAAGTACCTACACATATGCAAGTATGGTGGGTCTGGGTACATAACACTAGTTTAGACAATGCTTACATATTACATTACATTTACCGTAATACTTGCATATTTATATAATATAAATATATATATATACCTACATCAGAGGATATTTTACTGGGAACGGTCTGTATACCTATTATGGACCCTGTTAATCACAGAATTCCCACTAGCTGTTGTAATAGAACCCTCTCTTAATCTAATTAAATAAATTAATAATAAATTGCCTAATATTCTAAACTAACCTCACGTTAAAAAGGTTATCAAAGTTTGTTGACTATTTTAGACTACCTATTAATGTTTATGGCCTTGTGAATCGTCTTCTACAAATGGTAGAACCGTACGTTAATGTAGTAATCCAAATCCTTTTAAAGTAATGAGACAATACCTAACTAACATCTAACCTATTCAATAATATTAAATTAATTTAAAATATCCATCGTCCTACAAATAATTGCTATTTAATCCCCTGATGAACACTATTCCTATACTCTGAGTAACCGAACTGAAATTTCCACATAAAATCATATTATGCATCAATCAATATATTTCCTACCATATTTTCGAAAGGTTTCAATTGTAGAAATGAATAATTTTTTCCTGCAAAAAATTGAACATTATAGTTCCTAGTCATAAACAAAACTGAAAGTAAATTAAAGCTTCATGACGAACGTATGTTGAAATTAACAAGACAAGAAAGTGAAACATAGGTAAAACGTAAGTAAGTATATTGCTAACTGAGTTTGAGTTTGTTATATAGCAAAGTCATAGTAAACTCTATTTGTTTATCATAACTCTGGCATAGGAGCCCCGCCACCGCTCCAATGCTGTGGGTCTCGACTACCTGGCTGGTTAACCCTCCACTATTTAGTGCTTGAAATTTCCCACACGGAGGTACCGTGTGTGAAATTCCCCCACACTAAGAGAAATTTGATTTTACTAAATTTTGTTCTATTTATCCCAAGTCAGTACGTCAGGTTCCCCACCTAACTATTCTTATCTACTTATCTAGTTTGGACTCCAAAAGGTGCAAGGGACAAGAGGACATTATTTTTTTCCAAATCCTAACAAAATAGACATCACCTTAGTTCATTGTGAGTCTATCTAATACGTACTACATTCGGTATATGACAGACTCTAAAATTAGTTCAATCTTTTAAACTCTCCTAACTTCCGTCTAAAGATTATTAATATTATCGTAGATTCTAATGCAGTGGAATAAACAGTAGTATTCATTTAACTATAAATATTTATTCGAATTCAATGATCTGTTTAGTGATATTCAGGTTGTCTCTATTTTCCAGAACTTGTATTGAAAAGTAATCTAAAACCCGTTTATATAATTTAGGCATTATATTTCACCATTATGAAATACGATAAGGACATGTTTCCTTCAAATAATATTATAGATTATTGATGCTATTTCCTAACAACAAGATATTCACATTCGAATCTTTAAATTAGCTACCCCTATCCGTTTGGTAAGGAGATCACTAATAGGTACTGCTGTGCTTGACCCAAGACACGAAGGACAATTTCTTATCATTAGTACATTAAATGTTTTTATTGAACAAATAGTAAAACTCTTATTGAAAAATCAATCAAACAAACCCAACTCTGAATTCCACTAAATTGATCTATAAACAAACACGAACAACCCTAAACTATGAATAAATTCCCGGTAGTTATTTAATTATCGTACAAGCATTACATATTTCGTACTAGAGTGAAACTCAATTACGATTTTATTTAAGTTACTCGCGAATGATTTCAAACAGAGAATATTTTCCCAATAGTTATCTAAGTAAAAGAAATTAATTCCCAGTCGTTACTAATCCCCGGTAGTTTCCTAACTATCGTTCAAACATTACCTATTTTGCAACTAGAAAACAAAACGTTCGTTTCCTTGTAGGAATATGATCCTTCCAACTCTCCTAAGTAAAATTCAGCCTAGAATCCGCTAAGAAAATACCTATCTATTTATGCTGAATTTGTACATCAAAATTAGGCACAGAATAATATTTTCTCAATAGTGTCATAACTTGTTCATGTGAACTTTGTATCAGCGTTTACTATCACCGTGTAGGAATAGAACCTTTCCCATATCTTCCGTAGAACATCGCAAATCCAGCTAAAGAAATACCTTCCTATACCACAGAATAGATAAATAGTACAACGTACTTTTACCACAAAATAGATTTATAGCATTATGTATTGTGAACCTTCCCATATCCTCCGTAGAACATCGCAAAACCAGCTAAAGAAATACCTTCCTATACCACAGAATAGATAAATAGTACAACGTACTTTTACCACAAAATAGATTTATAGAATTATGTATTGTTCTCTGTACATTAAAACCTTCTGTGATCACCCAGCTTTCCGTCAAAAGCAAGGTCCACGACAAACTAGCCCTACAATAAACACCCACAGCTTCTACCATCGAGAAAACTTGGATTATATTTTTATAATTTTGATAACTTACGTATTGTATTTATTTGCACTTTTATTTATTAGTATTTTATTATAATGAATTTATCTTTAAATGTATTTTGTACCGTTTTAAATTTATCTATTTATTTATTGAATTTTATCTATTTCCCTAACACTATTATTTTTTCGCGAATTTTAATATTTTAACCCTAACTTTCCCCTCCTACGTGTGTGTATTCCTCGACTTATAGTTTTTCCCTATACATTAGTGTGTACCCCCAAACACTAGAGATTGCTACAAATCTCACATTTACTTTTAAACGTGCATGTCTGTTCTCGGTGTGTGCAATGAGAACATACCTGATCTAACCCTATGAGAGAACGAGCTGTGACAAAAGCTCTCCAAAACTAAAACCTATTGCCACCTAATTTTTATCTTGCATGCGGGACCGGAGTCCATGGGCAGCATACAAGACAAAACCCTATCACTTGGGACAGTTCAGCTTGATTTGCATTTAGGATCCGGGTATCGTATACACGAAGACGGGACAGTTAATCTTTTCAGCCCTCCTTTCAGCCAGAATGCAAACCAAACCAAAAAGGTGGATCCAGATCCTATAACGGAGGCAAAATCTGGTGCAGGTCTCCACAAAACACGCGAACTGCATACCCTAAGCAAAATAAGGGAAGACAAGCTTCGTTGCACAGTTTCAACTTATCTCTTACTGAGTTCCTGGACCCGAGGCATACTTCCCCCCAGATCCAGAATTAATTGAGAGGGCGAATTTATCTAAGAATTTAACCGGAAATTTCATCTGCATTTTTCTGACAAGTTTCGACTTGCGAAGTCTCGTGAATGATTTTATAACTCACTGCGTTTGACAGCTTGACAGATCTCAAAATCCTATTATATATCAAAAACACTTTAAAGGTAGAAAGGTAAAAAAGTAAAACTAAATATAAAGAAGGTTTGATTTCTTTTACTGTTACCTTATTTTACCACGGATTACCACTTTTACACCTATCTCTACATTTTCTCTATCAGTTAATGCGATGCCAACGACTATTTCCTTTATTTTTGGACTATTCTTTGTGCGTAAAATGCTTCAATGAAATTATTTCAGTGTTTGTATACTTTAGATAACATTTATAATATTTGTGACGTCACGAGACAGCCTGGATCGTTACAATCGCCCCTAAAATATTTGCGCAGGCGTTTTAAATTTAAAGCCGAAGTAAAATTTTATTCTTTAAAATACATTCACAAATATTAGCAAAACTATAATAAAAACAATTTAAATAATAATTATAACTCTACCACCCCACTTAAGCAATTATAATTTGTTAACGTTTGGCTCCAAACTTAAAATGTATTTATAGTTCTGTAGTGTTCCTAACCGTTAAATTTAATTTAAGAGAGCACCTAAAAATAATCAACCTGATAGCAAGTAATTTGCGAAACAAAAATACACTTGTATTTTCAATTTGTTTAATATGCAGCATACTGCGTATTAATTTGTTATTCATTTGAAAAAATATTAAATATTACTAATATTAAGTAATTTATTTTCGAATGTTTAATGTTGTCAATGATAATATTTTTATTTTTAATATACTATTGAATCCATCCTTGAAAACAAACCGTAATTACTATTCTATTTTAAGCGCCCTCTTAAGCCGTAACAACAGTGAATTACTTTATGAGTCAATATCCAAAATTTCATCGCATCAATCATACCCAAAAATCACTTATCCCAAGGCTAACCTAGCCACCAAAAGAAACCAGGTTGTGAGGCTGGTCAGTCCTAATAACTTTAAGTAGAAGGTACCCCTAAGAACCATGTTTTCGTTCCGAGCTGCCTCCCACAAAACCCTTCGATAACCAGGTCAACTTTAATAGTTCAAAATATAGATTTGTCTATGACTTCAGCAATATTTCGCATATATTTCCCACTCCGTAATTCGCTATTATTTCGGATGTAGAGTGTAGCAGATCGGATGTTCCTACCTTGTAGAGTACGGGGTTGTTATAACAGTTTTGTTTAAACTTAGGCTTTCTCTTTTAACCTAGCACCTAGCCTTAAATTATATCAACCCATTTGTTAAGTCGTGTAAATCCAAAGCCACCCGTCAACAAATCCCTTAAACCGTAGATCTTGCTAAGCCACTAAGATCCTCCTGCACTGTTAATACCTCTGACCATGTCCATACCAAGACACTTGCTTACATAAAATCAAATCCCTTTCTTAAGCAAAAACAAAAACATAACAATTCATTAATCCACATTTGACCCCTGTCAACTAACTTATTCGCTATCTTAACGGCTAGCAATTCCCAATAGATTTAAGGCTTCTTTGAAGTTATTGCTTAATACGTATCATGATATTAAAATAAAATCTTTAATTTTATTTCAATTTCATTTCTACAATAAAAATAATTATTTGATTTAATACATTTTGTTAAAAATTTCATTTAATGTCAAGGCTGAAACCATCTATTCAGTATAAGTAAGTTATAACAACAAAAAAAAAATTAATTATTGCGAACTGAACTAACCTTTACTATAAATAATTTCTTTTGTTACGTTTCAAATATAATATCGTTATTAAAGTATAAATTTTAAAGCGCAATGTTTTATTAGAAAATTTTATCAATTAGTATATTTATTCTCAAGAATCCCGAACTTAAGCTTGAATTACGCGCAAAACTACCAAACAAGCTAACCGAAATGTTTTAAATACCACTGTTTTAAAAATTTAATAATTTATTTTAAGTATTTTTATGTTGTTTAGATTATTGTGTATCGTACAATAGCCATTGAATCGGAACTTAGTCTATACACCGTATCAACTACCACTGATAAAACTATTAAATATCTTGAACTGTGAAACGCCCCCTATAGTTTTATAATTTTTGCCAACTTCGAACCTTTCCTAGTTCCAACCATAGGAAAGAAATGTAAATTATTTACTTACTCTAATATTTCCGAATTATTTATGAAAACTGGCTATGTCGTTTTTCCTGAATTGGATGATGATAAATTCCCCACGTACGTCCTAAATGAAAGCTCAACCTTATTATGTGCTTCAATAAATTTTAAAATTAATCAAACAGATGAATACGTACCTATCTGATTAATAAACTACAACTCCTTTCCAACCTACTACAACAAATTTCCATGATCGTAATGAAACATTCTAATGTTGAATTTATTCAAATTCCGTTGAGTTTATTGCAACGCGGCCTATTTTATATTTGTACCCATTTAATGTCAATCCTAATATTCGTAAATGAAATAACCCAATGTTTGCATAAATAGTGCGAATCCCGTTTATCTATTCATCATCTTCATCATCTAATTAATCCATCTTCTGCGATAATCTAACGATGATATCCTGAACGTTATAGCCCCAAAAATTGAAAATAACTAATTAAGTAACGATTGAAACTCTCAAAAGATTGAATCTTTGGTTAAACTAATTTTCATTTAATTTATTGAAATCTAAAACCGCCCCTACATATTGTCTCAAAACCTTTCCTTTTCCACGGACAGCAAATTGTGCGATAGTAAATAAATACCATCGCTACTTAAAATAATATCAATCCAAAACAATCAACATCCTCATTCTAATCCAAAAACTCCAATGTAAATATCTAAAATAAATCAACCTGATAACGAAATAAACGCACGAAAATCCTATTCAAGTAAAATCCTGGCCATTTGAGATCCTGGTCAATTAAGATACTGGTCAATTGAGATCCTGGTCACGGCACCAAATTGTAATAGAACCCTCTCTTAATCTAATTAAATAAATTAATAATAAATTGCCTAATATTCTAAACTAACCTCACGTTAAAAAGGTTATCAAAGTTTGTTGACTATTTTAGACTACCTATTAATGTTTATGGCCTTGTGAATCGTCTTCTACAAATGGTAGAACCGTACGTTAATGTAGTAATCCAAATCCTTTTAAAGTAATGAGACAATACCTAACTAACATCTAACCTATTCAATAATATTAAATTAATTTAAAATATCCATCGTCCTACAAATAATTGCTATTTAATCCCCTGATGAACACTATTCCTATACTCTGAGTAACCGAACTGAAATTTCCACATAAAATCATATTATGCATCAATCAATATATTTCCTACCATATTTTCGAAAGGTTTCAATTGTAGAAATGAATAATTTTTTCCTGCAAAAAATTGAACATTATAGTTCCTAGTCATAAACAAAACTGAAAGTAAATTAAAGCTTCATGACGAACGTATGTTGAAATTAACAAGACAAGAAAGTGAAACATAGGTAAAACGTAAGTAAGTATATTGCTAACTGAGTTTGAGTTTGTTATATAGCAAAGTCATAGTAAACTCTATTTGTTTATCATAACTCTGGCATAGGAGCCCCGCCACCGCTCCAATGCTGTGGGTCTCGACTACCTGGCTGGTTAACCCTCCACTATTTAGTGCTTGAAATTTCCCACACGGAGGTACCGTGTGTGAAATTCCCCCACACTAAGAGAAATTTGATTTTACTAAATTTTGTTCTATTTATCCCAAGTCAGTACGTCAGGTTCCCCACCTAACTATTCTTATCTACTTATCTAGTTTGGACTCCAAAAGGTGCAAGGGACAAGAGGACATTATTTTTTTCCAAATCCTAACAAAATAGACATCACCTTAGTTCATTGTGAGTCTATCTAATACGTACTACATTCGGTATATGACAGACTCTAAAATTAGTTCAATCTTTTAAACTCTCCTAACTTCCGTCTAAAGATTATTAATATTATCGTAGATTCTAATGCAGTGGAATAAACAGTAGTATTCATTTAACTATAAATATTTATTCGAATTCAATGATCTGTTTAGTGATATTCAGGTTGTCTCTATTTTCCAGAACTTGTATTGAAAAGTAATCTAAAACCCGTTTATATAATTTAGGCATTATATTTCACCATTATGAAATACGATAAGGACATGTTTCCTTCAAATAATATTATAGATTATTGATGCTATTTCCTAACAACAAGATATTCACATTCGAATCTTTAAATTAGCTACCCCTATCCGTTTGGTAAGGAGATCACTAATAGGTACTGCTGTGCTTGACCCAAGACACGAAGGACAATTTCTTATCATTAGTACATTAAATGTTTTTATTGAACAAATAGTAAAACTCTTATTGAAAAATCAATCAAACAAACCCAACTCTGAATTCCACTAAATTGATCTATAAACAAACACGAACAACCCTAAACTATGAATAAATTCCCGGTAGTTATTTAATTATCGTACAAGCATTACATATTTCGTACTAGAGTGAAACTCAATTACGATTTTATTTAAGTTACTCGCGAATGATTTCAAACAGAGAATATTTTCCCAATAGTTATCTAAGTAAAAGAAATTAATTCCCAGTCGTTACTAATCCCCGGTAGTTTCCTAACTATCGTTCAAACATTACCTATTTTGCAACTAGAAAACAAAACGTTCGTTTCCTTGTAGGAATATGATCCTTCCAACTCTCCTAAGTAAAATTCAGCCTAGAATCCGCTAAGAAAATACCTATCTATTTATGCTGAATTTGTACATCAAAATTAGGCACAGAATAATATTTTCTCAATAGTGTCATAACTTGTTCATGTGAACTTTGTATCAGCGTTTACTATCACCGTGTAGGAATAGAACCTTTCCCATATCTTCCGTAGAACATCGCAAATCCAGCTAAAGAAATACCTTCCTATACCACAGAATAGATAAATAGTACAACGTACTTTTACCACAAAATAGATTTATAGCATTATGTATTGTGAACCTTCCCATATCCTCCGTAGAACATCGCAAAACCAGCTAAAGAAATACCTTCCTATACCACAGAATAGATAAATAGTACAACGTACTTTTACCACAAAATAGATTTATAGAATTATGTATTGTTCTCTGTACATTAAAACCTTCTGTGATCACCCAGCTTTCCGTCAAAAGCAAGGTCCACGACAAACTAGCCCTACAATAAACACCCACAGCTTCTACCATCGAGAAAACTTGGATTATATTTTTATAATTTTGATAACTTACGTATTGTATTTATTTGCACTTTTATTTATTAGTATTTTATTATAATGAATTTATCTTTAAATGTATTTTGTACCGTTTTAAATTTATCTATTTATTTATTGAATTTTATCTATTTCCCTAACACTATTATTTTTTCGCGAATTTTAATATTTTAACCCTAACTTTCCCCTCCTACGTGTGTGTATTCCTCGACTTATAGTTTTTCCCTATACATTAGTGTGTACCCCCAAACACTAGAGATTGCTACAAATCTCACATTTACTTTTAAACGTGCATGTCTGTTCTCGGTGTGTGCAATGAGAACATACCTGATCTAACCCTATGAGAGAACGAGCTGTGACAAAAGCTCTCCAAAACTAAAACCTATTGCCACCTAATTTTTATCTTGCATGCGGGACCGGAGTCCATGGGCAGCATACAAGACAAAACCCTATCACTTGGGACAGTTCAGCTTGATTTGCATTTAGGATCCGGGTATCGTATACACGAAGACGGGACAGTTAATCTTTTCAGCCCTCCTTTCAGCCAGAATGCAAACCAAACCAAAAAGGTGGATCCAGATCCTATAACGGAGGCAAAATCTGGTGCAGGTCTCCACAAAACACGCGAACTGCATACCCTAAGCAAAATAAGGGAAGACAAGCTTCGTTGCACAGTTTCAACTTATCTCTTACTGAGTTCCTGGACCCGAGGCATACTTCCCCCCAGATCCAGAATTAATTGAGAGGGCGAATTTATCTAAGAATTTAACCGGAAATTTCATCTGCATTTTTCTGACAAGTTTCGACTTGCGAAGTCTCGTGAATGATTTTATAACTCACTGCGTTTGACAGCTTGACAGATCTCAAAATCCTATTATATATCAAAAACACTTTAAAGGTAGAAAGGTAAAAAAGTAAAACTAAATATAAAGAAGGTTTGATTTCTTTTACTGTTACCTTATTTTACCACGGATTACCACTTTTACACCTATCTCTACATTTTCCCTATCAGTTAATGCGATGCCAACGACTATTTCCTTTATTATTGGACTATTCTTTAAGCATAAATTGCTTCAATGAAATTATTTCAGTATTTTTATAATTTAGGTAAAATTTATAATATTTGTGACGTCACGAGACAGCCTGTATCGTTACACTGTTAATAGACTATGGACCACAGATTAGAGAAAAAACAAAAGAACGCCAACTTAAGCCCTATTCAAACCGGCGTGGTATTCGTACCGCTGTGGGTAGCCGTAAATAACGCGCGGGTATTTTGTACCAAAGTTCCACGGCTAGCGCGAAACTTGAGCGAAACTTCATACAAAATACCCGCCCCCTAATTACCTAACTCGCAACAGGTTTGCGACAGGCGTAAATCTCGCGGTGATTGCTGTCATACATCATTAGTGGTGTCGAGAATGTATGCTTCGCTACTGCTGTCGCATTGCTGTTGCAAATTTTACGTAATTACCCCGCCGGGCGGAATTCCGCGCGGGATACCGCTACCCACCTCGGTACGAATACCGCGCCGGTTTGAATAGGGCTTTATATTCTTCATGGGTATGGTGTGGGAGGACATGTAAACATAGCTCCTGATAGCTCTATAGACTATAGCATTATCACAGTCTGCTTGAATATCTATAGCTCATATAGTTTTGAGGAAGAGTTATGATTTAAATAAACTGCTTTTAGAAGTCGGTAAAAAAAGGTGGTCGAGCTAACCGCAAGGCTTTTTTTCATCCTCTCAAGGTGGGTCGGAGAGGAGGCGCTCTTGAGGAGGCACGACTCTGACGACCGGCATCGCATCTCGCATTTACCCAGGGTAACTCTGCTTTTATAGAAGAAGGTCTTGATTTTAAGTCATAATGACTTTAAATCGAAGGATACGTTTCTATAGACTTTGCTGTACCGGCTTCCCATGAGAAGACTGATCCCCCCCCCTGCTACATGAACCCTGAAACTTGTACATAAGAAGATATTCTAGAAAAATTTCACTTGCGCGATTCGATTTTTTGTGCATTTTACGGGTCATTGTTAGTTATGCTAATTTTGGCAATATTTGTGGCATTAATAGTTACATTCTGAGTATAATATTTTATATCTTCTTATTGTGGGTTCCAGTAGCTGCTAAAAACGCCAAGAACGCTACGAAATTATGCCACTTTTTACCCAGACAAAGCGACAAGGCCATGTCACATAATATAATCGTTCCAGTCAATGTGAACGGTAAAAACGATAATTTGAGTTTTGGCGGGAACTCGAACAAGTTCACGTCGTTTCATTGTATTATTTTTCTAAACTTGTGCTTTTTCCAGTGTTAATGGTTAAAATTGGTGGTGTTTTACGCATTAAGTGCTGAATTACGAGCATGAGTGTGGGAGTAAGTGATATAATGTAGTGAAACGTGGTTTTTCGTGTTGCTTCCAAAATTCCATAGAAGCTTCTAGTAAAGTCGCCACCACTTTACTAGGGTATGACTTAGACTGGACTGTGACTAAGACTTGAAGACTTGACTTTACACGTGAAATATTCCATAACTCGATGATTAATTACAATACTTGACACTGGCTAAATACACTATGTGTGGAGCCAAAATATAAGAAAAAAAAAAACGATAATTTTGTTCAACTGGGACCCGCCCTAATTACCTAATTTGCAACAGGCGTAAATCTCGCGGTGATTGCTGTCATACATCATTAGTGGTGTAGCGTAGCATACATGCTCGACACCACTAATGATGTATGACAGCAATCACCGCGAGATTTACGCCTGTCGCAAATTAGGTAATTAGGGGGCCGCTATTATTGTGTGATTGTAGGTACTCAATTGTTCTTTTCTCTAATCTGTGTCACACAGGTGCGAAGCATAGAGTTAGGGTTGGTTATGTTTCACAGATTAGAGAAGGTGGGAAGGTGTTTACATTCTGTGACTTAACTCAATCAATGGATGTTTCTGAAATTGTAACTAAAAAACTCCTTTTTATATTTAATTTTACTTATTGTTATCCTATTCATGACCTATGTAAATAGGGCGTATTCTGTGGTCCTATTATAATCCGTTCATTCCCAGAAGTTCTGTGATAGTAGTTCCGTAACGGAACTATCTTCGGTCTAAACATATTTACTTACCATGATTGAATGTCGTACATTATTTTACGGTTTTATTTTCATTTTAAAACCCAGCGGTGCCGCTGAGTTTTAAAATGAATATCTAGTTCCGCCTCTGTAACTAGATGGCGCTGAAAGTACACAAAAGTATGCTTAGGGCGAATGGGGTAAAAAACTGACTTTTGCTCACTTCAGATGGCAGCACTGTTGAGTGTTCCCTAAATCTGACAAATATCTGTCATCCTCCATAATAATTTTGTAAACAAATAAAAATAACTCAATTTATTTCATTAATATGACGTTGTGTTCAGCTTTGGATTGCAAAAAGACGGGAGTCCATGTATTCCCTAAAGATATCAAATGGAGAAAACAATGGATAAAAGCTTTACGAAGAAAAAAATTGGGAGCCCACTAAATATTCAAGGTTATGTGCTTTTTTCCAGTAGTAGATGCTTTTCTATTCCGCAACTGTTTTTTTAACTGCCTAACACTCCATGTTGAATACATTTTTGTAGTATTAGAATCGAATTCACTGGTAAGCACAAAGAATCAAAAACGCAATATAGCGGCAATTAGGATCACTCAACAGTGGCGCCACCTACGATTAGCTTTCAGTTTTTAACCCCATTCTGTGCTGGCGACAATATCATAATTTCGCACATCCAACAAACCTATACTATATTAGGCCTAGAATGAATGTAGATTATTTATGAGATAAATGAATAATCTTTTTGTTGACATTTTCAAATAGCACTATCTAGCCCCAAACTAAGTTTGTAGGTAGGTAGGTACTGTGGGAGCGATATAGCGTGAGCGATGACTGATAGAATCCATAAAAACACCTACTTTTGTTTCTTAATTACATACCTACCTAAAGGACAGTGACCTTAAGACACAGATGAAACATGGATTGCACAACAAACAAATATTTGTTCTGGGTGGGAATCGAACCCACAACCTACAGTAAATTCTGGCGACGCTCATGACACACCATCAGGTGTGCCGACTGCTTGTTTGCCATCATTTCACAAATTAATAGTACCTTACACTATAAAAAGGGGGGTAAAAGCAATAGGGCTACGATGAGGCCGAAGGCCGAGCCTGCTATACTACGAGAGCGAAGCCGCAGACAATAACTAGTTTTTACCTATAAAGAATAGGACAAAGCAAAATCAAATACTAGGAAAGTAGGAACAATATTCATTTATTGAGCATGTTAAGTTTTAATAATGTCATTAAAATAACAAAAATTGAACGTAAAACGTTCCAACAGAATAAGTAAACAATTATTTTATAAAATAAATTCAAATAAAACTTTTGCACATTACACCGAAACTAAATTGACACATTTATATATTTTTTGGTCTACTATGCTATGGAACAAGGAGCAATGGAATGCCAACAGGTACCTACACCAAGAAAACAGCGTCTGATCAGAAATAAGCCAAAAACCGTTACAAACC
This sequence comes from Ennomos quercinarius, assembly GCA_910589525.2. Lineage (NCBI taxonomy): Eukaryota > Metazoa > Arthropoda > Insecta > Lepidoptera > Geometridae > Ennomos > Ennomos quercinarius. Next base: position 6,012,705 of record OU342515.1, read on the forward strand.
TAGATGGCGCTGCAAAATGAGCGGGCTCCATCTCCTTCTCGTTCCATGACTATGCTACTTACTTTTAGTATAAGCACAGATAACAATACTATATTAGTACTTTGTAGGATCTGTGATTAGTACTAAAAATAAATACCACGAATGCTGACACGTGGAAGTAAATCTGTTACCATAATAATTACACAGCCAGGAACAAAAGTACTTTGCAAAATCCAACTTATGCAAACTGTACCTACAGCATTTTTTGTTGCAGACCGTACATTATGTAGGTATAACTTTGGTGCAACTGGATTTTACAAAATCTTGATAAATTAAGCCCTATTCAAACCAGCGCGTGATTCCGCCCGGGTCTCGGGTATTTAGTATGAAGTTTTGCTCAAGTTTCGCGCTAGCCGCGGAACTTCAGTGCAAAATATTTGCGGGATCCCGCGCGGTACCGCGCCGGTTCGAATAGGGCTTTAGGCAATTGTAACCATAGACTTCTCACGAAAAAATTACAAATAGAACAAATTCGGTTTTTTTATTAATTTATAGAATAGAATAGAATAGAATAGAATTATTTATTAGCCATATAACATTGCATGTTACACAAGGCAGGTCAAATTACATTAAACACATTACGGCACAAAACGCGCGGTAATTACATTATAAAATTATTTATACATTATTTTAGATATAAGTAGTTAATTGAATTTGATTTTAAATAGTACCGTTTCCATTCAAAATTGTTGTCGAATTATATTATTATCAGATTTATATCTTACTTAAAATAAATATATATAAATTTGTTGTCCAATACAATAATGATTTACATAAGAGTATTTTTTGTAATCTACTATTAATAAATAAATATTGCAAAATAAATGAGTGGATAAAAACAGTAAACAGTATGACACTACAAAACATTAAGTCACAATCACATGAATACCATACCATTTATCATATTATTTTAATGTCAATTGTCATATTATAACTCAAATGATAATTCTGTTAGACGCATAGTCATAAACTCATTAAGTGAGTAAAATGGATTTATTTCAAATTAACTTTTAATTTTACGTTTAAACTCGGTCAAATGCAGTTTGGTTATGTTAATTGGCTTGGGTTAATTTATAATAATTCACCTTCTTATAAACATAGCACGTTATATTTGGCATGTCTACATTCAATATGTATTGAATTATACTTATTTGCTGTACTTATCTCTCAAATATTGTTGATAATTGGATAATTACCATGTAATCTAATACCGTGACAATTTGAAATCTAATATTATTTTATGGCTACCTACCTACTTAATCTATTTAATAAGACTTATTTACATAAGACATGTCTACATTAATTACATTAAAATACTAAGTATTTTAATAGGTATAAGTAGGTAGGTAGCCATAAAATAATATTAGATTTCAAATTGTCACGGTATTAGATTACATGGTAAATATCCAATTATCAACAATATTTGAGAGATTAGTACAGCAAATAAGTATTGTCAAGGTTTGTGCTTGTAAAGACAACACAATATTCTTTGTAAACATTTAAAATCAGTAATTTTTAAATAAAAATCAATCACTATACATGTGGAGAGAGTATGTATAGAAGCTATAGATCTACACCTTCAGTAAAGTTTCACATAAAAAAGGATTAAGGCGACGGGTAGAGCAAACAAGGTGTTTTTGGCACGTTTCCTGGCGTAATTAGAACATGTGGAGCTTTGAATTGAATATATCATGTAATTCGTTTCATTAAGTCGTTTGTGATGACCGCGAATACAAGATTAATAGATAAAGAAAAAATCACAAATCTCCCTCGAACAATTTGAATGTTCCCATTTTACTGAGCTTCTACCAAATAATTATATTTTTACAAAAAATAAATTAAGTTCCCAACAAACATTCAGATGTCGTGATGACTTAACAACGTTGAAAAATACTATATAAAAATAGATATTAATTAAAAACCGTCAAAATCAAGGTGAAAAGGTGAAGGTGAACTTTGCAGAAAAGTCCTACCACCTAGTAAACTTATGTCGAATTTGTATTGCCTCGTAATGTAACTTGTAATTTGTAAATAAACGGTAACCGACTTGGGTTTCACTCAGTAGCTTGCCCGCCGCCATGTAAGTAGGAGAATATTAGGAATAAACTAGATAGGTAGATGGGGATATTGATATTAAATTAGGTAGAAATAGACACAGACCTAAAAGACCTCAAAAGACTCACGAATCGTTGGAGCGAGAAGTACAAATCAAGTACACACTGCCCGGGAGGAAAAGAGATAGTGAAATAATAGCCGATGTGTCAGAGCACTAGCACAAGAAGAGCCCATATCGGCTCGATCTGTTACAAGGTGCGCTCCCCTCTACCAAGGCAGGCATCGCTCTCTCTGTCGCACACAGTCGTCCCATCTCGTTCGCGGCTAGTCAGCCACGCGGAGCGCAGCAGCGCCCGTAGAGCCGCGAACCGACGAACGATTTAAAAATAGAGCGGTGCCGCCTACATTCGTCTAATGGTGCAGCGCGCCATCCGAAGGGCTAAGCCGAGGAAGGCCCCGGAAATAGACGGAGTCACTAACGGAGCACTCCGGTATATCCCGAATAGGACCCTCGCCGCCATCACCCGTCTATTCAACGGGATCACACGCACTGGAGCTTTCCCGAATACCTGGAAGATCGGCCTAGTCGTAATGCTGCCCAAGCCCGGGAAGAATATTTTAAAAGCCGAGAGTTACAGGCCTATCACTCTGCTGCCAGCCATCTCGAAAATCTTCGAAAGGCTTCTCATGCGACACCTAGCGCCTCATATTACGCCCAGAGAAGAACAATTTGGGTTCAGGCAGGAGCACAGCACCACCCTGCAACTCATGAGAGTCCTGCATATCATGACGCAAGCGGAGAATAAAAAAGAGAAGACCGCCCTGGCCCTCCTGGACATGGAGAAAGCTTTCGACAGAGTGTGGCACCAAGGCCTCATTTACAAGCTCTCCATGTCCACCACGCCCAGAAGAGTGGTGAAGATCGTGTCATCTTTCCTGGAAGGAAGAACCTTCCAAGTGAAGGTCCAAGAAGCAGTCTCAAGTGTCCACGCCATCCAAGCGGGCGTACCACAAGGCAGCTGCATTTCGCCCATCCTGTACTCGAAGTACACAGATGATATCCCGGTCGGAGGCGGGGTCCAGCTCGCACTCTACGCCGATGACGCTGCCTATATATCGGTGAGCATAAAAGCTTACCACGCAGCCAGGAAGCTGCAGGCCACGTTGGATCTCCTCCCCGACTGGCTGTCTAAATGGCGGCTGTCGGTGAACGCTGCGAAGACGCAGCCCTTAATCACCACGTTTCACCCAAACAAGTCGATACCACCATTGAAACTCCAGGACACAGAGGTGACATGGAAACGCACGGTGCAGTACTTGGGCATCACCATCGACAGCCGCCTCAGTATGTACCATCACACTAGAGACGCAGCCCGCCACGCGAATGTAGCTGCCGTAAAACTCCATCATGTACTGGACTCGAGCCTCCCCACGCGGACAAAAGTGGACATCTATAAAACCTACGTGAGGTCGAGGCTCACGTACGCTGCCCCCGTTTGGTACGCCCTAACAAGCGCGTCCTCAAAGAAGATGCTTCAGAAGACTCAAAACAAGGCGATCCGCAAGATCATGCGAGCCCCGCGTTACGTGCGTGCTGCCACGCTGGAGAGCGACCTGAAGCTGGAGAGCGTTGAAACCTTTGTAGCTAGAATGACCAAAACCCTCTTTGAGAGGGCAGACGCGTCGGGGTGGTCTCACATCAGGGAGATCGCCCCGTATCATCGACGGCCACCTGATAGAAAGGGTTTCCCAAGAGACCTCGTCGCTAGCGACAGCGACGAGTCGGGTGACGGGTCGTTGTCGCCATAGGACCGAGCCGGTCGCTGGGTCGTTTTGTCGGGCCTCCCCCGGTACCGCCGGGGGTCTCACCCGACACGGACGACTCGCCCGGCTCCTACGGTCTAGTGGCGACCCCGCCACCCCCATCAGATTAGCCAAGGATCATCACACCAAGGATGCCACGAAGAGGATGAAAACCCATTTAATGGGGGAAACCATAGCCGCGAAGGCACCCCAAGGCCCCACGCATATTAATGCGTGGCGATGGAAACCCTGGGCAGGGGGCAAAGCGCCCCAGTACCAGCTCCTCGCGCCCATGTACGAGACGCGAGACGAAGTATACGACGTACATTCGTCTACAAGGTGCAAGGACCGGGGACCGGAAGCTCCCCTTTCAATGCCGCCAACGACTCGGACGTGCTTGACATTGCCATGCATACCGATCATCGAAGCCCTGCCCGACGATCTAAAGTCGGATCACGTCCCGGTCCTCGTCACCATCGAGCACCACCCAACATCAGCGCTGCCAAGACCGAGCAGGACTAACTGGGAAATCTTCTGCCAGGAGCTGGAACAGAATACCCCAACACGCCCGACGTCATTTCCGGAGTAAGTGGCTCAATGACACAATCCACAAACAAAAACTGATTTGACGGATCTAAAAATTGCCGTCCCTGTCATATCAGTGGAAAAAAACAAAGACTGAACTAGTTTTCAAACTGTCAATTTAATTTGACAGATCTAATAATGCTGACGAGACGAGATCCAAGGAGCTCCGAAACAGAGGTTTCCAGGCCGGTACGTGCGACGCATACGGGCCCGGAGAGGAAGATCTGGATGCATCTTTTTTGGCATCATAAAGAAAACTCCAGAGACCATCCCGGCAATATATGAGATCGACGAGCTTTTCTCGATGCCCGGAGTCAAAGTTTGAAGGATGCAGAGGGAGCGCGGGCCGGCACAATGCCACCGCTGCCAACAATTCCGCCATTACTCACACTGTTGCCACCGACCGCAAGCATGCGTTAGATGCGGTGAGGGGCTGGTTCATCCAGGGGGCGAGAGACTGCCCCCGCCCCCTGGATGAACCAGCAACCTGTGCCAACTGCAAAGGCCCACATACTGCCAACAGCCGGACCTGCCCGGTAATGAAGGCAGAGATGAGGAATAAGCGGGCAGGCACGGTCGCGTGCACGACCGGACCAAAGCCGGGTGAACCCCCACCACCCCGGACCGAGGTGGAAGAATATGCCACCACCACCCCCTTGGCACCCGCCAATATGCCTAGAACGGCGAGAGGCAAGGGCCCAGCAGCGAAGCCCCAACAAAAAGCAGCCACAGCATCAGCGCCTAAAGCGGCACCGAGGCCAACCTTGAGGGAAACCGCCCTGAAGAGGGCCGCTATGGCAGCGGCGGCAGCGAAACCCATGAGCTTGGACACGGGCTAGCTAGCGGCCATAGAAACCGCAATCGAGACGCTGCAAAGCGTGCTAGATGCCCTCAAGTCAGGAGGAGACCCGGTGCTGGTCATCCTGCGGGGCATTTCGAACTACATTCAGGCGAACTATGGATAGGCTGAGAGTCCTATATTGGAACGCCAACGGTCTCCGCGCACAAGACAGTTCCCCTGAAGACTCTCCTGCGGGAACAGGATGTGGCCGTCGTGTTAGTCAACGAGACACATCTTGCCCCCGCAGACAAGCTGAATATTGCGGACGCCGAGCACCCAACCCTTGACATCGACAATCCACAATATTATAAGATACCTAATATTATATTTTTATAAATATCCAGCCAAGGGGGCGGGGCTTAGTGGCGCGTCTTGATGACGTAGCATGACCTGATGGTGGTGTGTGCGCTCGACCGGAGCGGCGAGCGGCGGGCGCCTGCGGCGAGGGCTGAGAAGCGCACCTCACTTTTCCACTGGCATTCGGACGCGTTGAACGTATTAGGGTTTCGTATACGTATTTTGCGTTATTGTTACCTTGTTAAGGGTGGATTTGACCAAACTTAGAGTTATGCGCGAGTAACTATACCAGAATAAATCTATTCCACGATCTTAAACTAGAATAACTCATTAGTCGTTTTACCATGCAATACAAAGTATAGAATACTTATACGCGAATAGCGGAGTGAACGATGAACGAAACTATTACCCAGGTAACAATTATTGTTCTACAACGCCAAGGTATTAAAGTTTATGTCATAGCAACTCAATTTTGTCGTATTATAGTGCAGGAAAGTAAATGTTGGAATTATATGACGCGCTGCCGCCATTAAAATATTCTCGGAATAGTTTATTATTCCACCAAAAACGGTAGTATAAGTTGTTATTCTCGAATAGGCTTGAGCGTAGATGGTAAAATGTGAAATTGGTTTACTCTCGGATAACTGGCGATTTATTCTAAGTATAACCCTTACTCTCGTTTGGTCGAATCCACCCTAAGTTTACTTTTGTTCCCTTGTCGTTGTATTGTTTAGTTTGTGATAATTAAAGGTTTTATTAAGTTCAGCTAGTCGATTGTTTCTCTTTAAAAATTAGTTTCAAGGCTAGTTTTATAACAATATAGAATCATCCTCAACCTCTAGAACAAAGGCCGCAGAGAAAAAGAAAAACTTTCGCGGAGAAAGTCCAAGAGGGTCGAGAGTTAAAAGCGGAGTTGGGAGGAGGTTCCGAGGCTCCGCCCCATAGAGAAGCTCAAGCTCCACCCCGTAGAGAAATCCAAGCTCCACCCCCTAGAGCTAGTCAAGCTGCGCCCCCCAAATAAAGGGCCCATTCTGGAGGGTGCCAGAGGGAACTCCCAGCAGAGCCCCGGGTAGAGAACCAGAAAAATGAGGGAGGTACCCCCCACTGGTGGTAGAGAAACTACCCAACTGGACGAGACATTTTAAGATACTAGCCGAGAAGCTAGGAAGAGCCCCCAATGGACGCCCGTACGGCCAGGGCATACGTTTTACGCCGGCGGACGAGGTAGAATACAGGGTGATTCAAAACTAACTCGGCCAACTGGAGAAAGAAGAAAAGATCAGTTGGTTCTCTTATTCTTTACCAGCTGAAAAGAGTCTGAAAGTGGCCATCCGTGGTCTTCCAGCGGACACGGACATAAGCGAATTACAAGAAGCCCTGCAACAGAAAAACTTCGCCCCGGAATATATAAAAAATATACAGGGGCGTCAAGGGAGGCCGGGTAGCATTTATTACGCCCAGTTCAAAAAGACTCCGGAACTCACCCCAGCGATTTACGAGCAGAGTGAGATCCTCGAGATGCCATGCCAGGGATAAAGGCTCCTTCGTCGCGCATGGCGCGCGAAGAAGGGGCCCGCGCAATGCCATAGATGCCAGAAGTTCCAGCATAGCTCGCATAATTGCCACCGACAGCAGGCCTGTGTGAGGTGCGGAGAACCGCACGCAGCCAGGGACTGCACGAGACCCAGAGAAGTCCCAGCCATGTGCGCCAACTGCGGAGGCCCACATCCGGCAAATTTCAAGGCATGCCCAGTCTTCCGAGCCGAGATCAGGAACAAAAGGGCGGGCACGCTAGCTGAAACCGTCCCAGACAACGGGAGAGGAAGAAGGGGGGAAGCACTGGTTGCCCCGGCGACAGTAGAGGAAACGGCAACAGCCTCACTGATGGTGCCGGCGAACCTCCCCAAAGGCCAGAAAGGCCAGAAGGCCCCCAGGAAGAAGGCCGCCCCTGCGGAGCCAAAAACTGAGAAGCCGAGAAATGAGCCTCCACGAGACTCCCTTGGCCGAACCATAGGAGTGCTGAAGGAAATATTAGAAGTCGTGCAATCTGGTGAGGACGCGGAGTCGGCCACCCTAAAGGGGCTGATGACCATCCTAAACAATGGGAGGAATTAGGGTGGTCGCACATACATACTCGCGGGGAAGGCAAAACTGCTGACCACCTACCTCCGCGAGCAAAGAATTGACATTTTAATGGTCAGCGAGACTCATCTAAGGGAGAGAGATACCCTGAAGGTACCGAACTACATCGTGTATAGAAAAGAAGAAATCTCTCCCGAAGGAAGGGCATACAGAGGCCTTGCAGTGTTGGTTCACCGAAGGATCATTCACCAGTTGATACCTATTGACAGTCCTTTCAAGCTCTGGGCGTGCTCGTCAATATGGATGGCCAGAACCGACGGCTGTTCGGGATCTATAAACCACCAGGTGAACAACTGAAACCAGCGGAGCTACGCAAAACTTTTAGATTCTCCTACACCAACAGTCGTCGCCGGCGACTTCAATGCCAAGCACCCACACTGGAACTCCTCCAAAACGTGCAAAAACGGGCGGATCTTATACCAGGACTCGGTGGACCATCATTATGAGATAATAGGCCCAGATGAGCGAACACACTATGATGCCACCAGCGAAGATTAGACCTAACAGTCTACAAAGGATTGAGAACCTCGCCAGACCAACTGGTACTGCCAGACCTGCCCTCGGACCACAGGCCAGTACTTCTGACGTTCAACGAAACCCCAAGTAGAGTTGCCCCCTCCGCGAGGAGGAAGAAAATCTGTTGGGGGACGTTTCAAGTAGAGGCGGAGAAAACATCAAAACAAGACCGATAGAGACACCCTCTGACGTCGAGGAAGCCACGAAAGAGCTGACAAAGGCCATTCAGACCTTCCTTGAAACAGCTTCGCACACCTCCACCCCGGAAAGGCGTCTTAGCCCTCTCCCGAATTGGATAAGGGACTTAATCTGCGAGAAAAGAGAGACAAGGATTGCCTGGTAACAATCGAGATGCCCGACGCAGAAGCGGAAGCTATACGAGCTAGTGGAGAAAGTGAAGAGAGCACTGGCCGACAATGCGACAGAGGAGTGGGAGGAACACATCCTGGAAGTGGGTGGGGATGTTCACTCGCTTCACCGTCTCTACAGGAAAATTAGTTCGGAACCAGCACCGGTGAGACCACTCATAGGGCCAGACGGCAACTACGCCTCTTCATACAAACCAGCGTTCTCGGTGAAGAGACTGCAACCGACCCTAGAGGAGCTGCCCGTTTGGCTGGAGAAATGGAGAATGAGCGTCAACGTGGGAAAAACGCAAGCAATTCTCTTCGGCCAAACGCACCTACCAGCTACCACAGCCGCTGAAACTGAAGGGACAGGAGATACCGTGGCAACGAACGGTAAAATACCTCGGCGTCACCCTCGATAGAAGACTAAGCTTCCGGCACCATGTGCACTCGACCGTGGGAAAGGTGAAAGGAGTGCGAGCCAAACTTTTCCCAATCCTACGGTCCAACCTGCCACTGAATACCAAGCTGAGGATCTACAAAACGTACATTCGGTCAAGATTAACGTATGCCGCGGGCTGCCCCAGTGTCGGCGACCACCCAAAGAACGAGAGGCGGCGCGGCGAGATAGCGGCGTCCTTTTCTACAAGGAAGTTGGCCGTGCGAGCGAGAGCCAAGACTGAACGATAGCGGCGTCCCGCTCACGCACGGATTATTATGAAGAAGATATAAAATGCTAATATTTAGAAATTGCGTTAGGTTTTTGTTTGTTTTGTTATTGTAAATAGCTAGATCTAACGTTAAAGTACTCAGATAAAGCATTTTGTAAATAAGAAACTCGTACAGTCTAAGCGTACAAAGTGGTATGTCGGCCAACTTCGCTAAAAGTTTTTTGGAAATAATAAAGAGAATATAAAAGTTAGGAATTAGGCAATTAGGTTAGAAGATAGGTCTTAAAATAAGCTATCATTTGTTATAAGTTTTATTTGTCTACCTAATTCCTCAAAAAAGATATGCGAGATTTTTCGAGCCAGCCAAGATAAAATTAAGACACAAATGTAGGCAGAAAATAGGTGCTCTCTGTAAAGTAATGCACCGAGGTACTTAAGCAAGCAAGATCAGGCGCTCAAGAGCAGCGGTAGTTTCAAGGTGACAATAAGAAGAAAAGGAAGAAAAGGAGACTCAAAAGGAAGAAATCAGCTAGGAAGACCTTCAGGTTCCAGTAAAAGAGGAAGATAGGCTGAGCTAGGATAGGCTTGGCTGGCTTGAAGACTCGCTTGTTCCCCGTTCACGTTAGCTGTTCGTCGTGCCGAGTGGACCTGCACCACCTTACCTACCCGCCGACTTCTTACGTATGCTCTGGTCGCCGGACTGTGGCAGGTTGCGTTGAGCGCACGTAACGAGAGGGTTACGTGTTGCTCCGCCCCCGCGTCCGGTGCCCCCCCACCTCCACCTACGCTACCAACTTCGTTGGTGAAAACTGTTATCCTTCTGTATCTGTTATCTGTATCTTCACTGTATCCTTCTTCTGTATCTTTCTGCACCAACTAAGAAATAAAAAATCTAAAAGGGCTTAGGTGGTGGCAAAGGCCCCCCTTACCGCAGCCCACCCCCGCGGACGCCTGCTGGTCGCTGCAATACCGCGAATTGAGGCGTTGAGCAGCGTGCAGCGCGAAAGCTGTACGTAGCTCCGCTAGGCCGCGAGTAGTACCCACCAGTGGGCTAAACTCACCCGCGTAAAGCCGAGTGTGGGGACGCGTAGTCGTCTTGCGTATGAGTGGTTAGAGAGCTCCGCAGTAGCGTCTGAGACTACGCCCTCCGCACTGCGCGACACTCCCCCGCACTCCGCAACATAAAGTGACAATCCCGGCCTGTAGTGCCATAGCATCACGCCACCCACGCAAAGTTTCAAAAAAGCTTCTGCCGAGTATCACCCAGGGTCGCAACTAGCTGGTGACCCGAAGCGCAACCTAGGCAGCGACTCGATTCGCTAGTAGCCCGTCTGCTGACTAGCTGTTCTCGCAGGAGAATAGGCAGACCAGCGGACGCGATGGACCTGACCAAGGATCCGTCAAGCGATAGCTCCCAAGAGGAGGCTGCAGCCCGAATGGAAGAGGACATGAGGCAAGGTTACGCCTGCCGGAACCTTTTCCACCCGGAACAGTCAATGATAGTCCCAGCCTCGGCGTTGGGTCTCCGCCTTCCGCCGCGCCAGAGCACGGTGGATGAGAAAGGAAGGCCCTCGACTTCGAGACGGGCAGCGCCGCCCCGAGCTCGACCATCTACATCAGATGAGGAGATTCAAACCAAACTCAGCCCCAGAACGAAACTGAAGGTGCCAAACTACGTAGTATACAGACGGGACGAGATCTCCCCACTGGGCAGCGCTTATAGAGGAACTGCGGCCCTGGTCCGTAGAGACGTGGTACACGACGAGTTGGACCATCTCCAATACAATAACATCCGAACGCAGGGGGCACGGGTTAGCACAGAAGGCGTGGAAGTCAAACTCTATGCCGGATACCGCCCCCCCGTACCCACGATCGACTCAGCTGATCTCACTAGGATTTTTGGGGATAGAAGCCCGACTATCCTAGCAGCCGACCTAAACGCAAAGCACCACGCCTGGGGCTCGAGAAAGATCTCCCCCTCAGGCAGACGTCTCCAAGAAGAGGCTGAAAGGATGGGGTTGGCAGTTTTGGGTCCAGACTCACCAACCCACATACCCACAAACCCTCGCCATGCCGCCGACGTGCTTGATATTGTTGTGCACAAGAATATGAACTGCCCGATCAGCATTGAGGTGCTCTACGATCTTGACGACCAACATCTCCCAATCCTTGTAACACTGGCCGATGGTGGGGGCCGATATGGTACGCCCAGACCACCGAGGTGGAGAACCGATTGGGAGATGTTCAGAAACAAGCTGCAGGACATACAAGTCGGCCACATAAACACCCCAGAAGAAGTCGAAGCAGGTGCTGCCCACTTCAAAAACAAGCTGCTGGAGGCGAAGGCTGATGCCTCTCAGCCAGCTGGGCCCTCGAGAAGAAAAGATCTCCTCCCACAGAATCTCAAGAACATGCAGTGTAGAAAGAGACGACTGCGGGAGCTATGGGCCCACACTAGATGCCCCACTATCAAACGGGAGCTGAACAATTTAACCACCCAACTATCGGAGAAGGTTACGGCCTGGAGAGGTGCCCAGTGGGACCGGAAACTAGACCAGATAATTGATGACCCAACAAAAACAAATCTGTATCAGTTGAATAGACAGCTTACGCAGGCTAAGATACCCACTTGTCCGCTCCTGGACGATTCAGGTCGCAGGATATATCGGGCCAAAGATCGTGCTGAACTGCTGGCAACGCACCTAGAGACCCAGTTCCAGCTTCATCCAACACCGGCAAACACCAGCCCAGATGTTTCTATACACCACCAAATGGTGACCAGTAGAGTGGTGGAATATCTCACGCAAACACCACCCTTGGTCGAAGTGGCATTTATATCGCCCGCAGAAGTGGCTAAAGCCATCCGGTACTTACCAGCTAAGAAAGCACCAGGGCCAGATAATATTACTATTATGGACTTGAAACAGCTGCCGCATAAAGCCCTGGTGCAGTTAACCCAAATCTTCAATGGGATCCTAAGGACGGGTACCTTCCCGGGTGACTGGAAAACCGGAAAAGTAATAGTCATCCCTAAACCTGGTAAAGATAGAAGAAGACCCGGAAACTACAGGCCCATCACGCTTTTATCTCACACGGCCAAACTATTTGAGCGCCTATTATTACATAGGCTTAAGCCACACTTAACACCTCGTAAAGAACAGCACGGATTTCGGACAAAGCACTCCACCACATTACAACTCACAAGAGTGTTCCACTTCCTCACGGAGGAAATGAACCTTGGAAGACACTATGTCGGGGTCTTCTTGGATATAGAAAAGGCCTTTGACAGAGTGTGGCACCATGGCCTTCTGTTCAAGCTCATAGAGTCAACACTACCACCAGCGCTCGTGCGAATCATAGCTTCGTTCCTGAGAGACAGGACATTCCAAGTGGCCGTAGAGAATGCGATGTCGGAGGCGAGGCCCATAGCAGCCGGGGTCCCGCAAGGTAGCTGCCTATCACCCGCTCTCTACGGCCTGTACACAGACGATATCCCTAACCTTACCGAGGACCGCAGACTAGTGGGGGAGAGAGAAGTAATGCTCGCCTTATTCGCTGACGATAGTGCATATTTCTCCTCCTCAAGAAATGTGGCCATAGCAGTGCGCCGGATCCAACGCACGCTAGACCTCCTCCCAGACTGGCTGGACAAGTGGAGGATGGCCGTTAATGTGGGGAAGACAGCCGCCCTACTTGTCAGCCCATCAAGAGTCCGTCGACCTCCAATACTGACACTCCGAGGCCAGAACATTACTTGGGAGCCCACGGTTAAATAACTGGGCGTATACATTGACCGTTCGCTGAGGATGCGCCCCCAGGTCAATCATGCAGTTAATCAGGCGAAGGCAGCGAGGGCGCTCCTCAGACCAGTTTTATGCTCTAAACTCCCACTGCACACCAAAGTGGGAGTCTACAAAACTTATATCCGCACTAGACTGACCTATGCAGCTCCGGCGTGGTACGCCCTGTGCAGCCGCGCGGACAAAGAGAAGCTCCAGGCTGTACAAAACATCGCATTACGCATCTGTACCAACGCCGGCAGATACATAAGGAACTCCACACTGGCGAAAAACCTGAGGGCGGAACCCGTTGGGGAGTTTGTGGCCCGTCTGGCGCGGAGCATGTTTGACCGCGCCGACAATGGGCCGCACGAGCACCTTAGAAACATCGCCCCCCTCCACGCAAGGCCGCCGGACGAAGTGGCAAGAAGGGACTTACCCAGATCCCTATTGGCCATCACACAATGAAGTATCACCAACCCAAGGACCAGCACCACCAAGTGGAGCGGAAGTGGCCCCCGAATAAGGGTTGGCCCACCGCCGAGCACTGCCCCAGGGGTAGATACCCCTGGAGTATCCGCCCGGGGAATGGGCGAAATGCCCGAGGCCCTGACCCGCCGAAAGAAAGGTGGAAGAAAAGCTAAATAAAATAGCGCTCAAGAGCAGCGGTAGTTTCAAGGTGACAATAAGAAGAAAAGGAAGAAAAGGAGACTCAAAAGGAAGAAATCAGCTAGGAAGACCTTCAGGTTCCAGTAGAAGAGGAAGATAGGCTGAGCTAGGATAGGCTTGGCTGGCTTGAAGACTCGCTTGTTCCCGTGTACAGCTTGTCTTATTTCAACACCACCCCCCTGCCTCCCCCTGCCACAAGCGGCAGAGGCATCCCAATCGCCGAGTACAACGCGAGTCTGCGCACTGAGGTGGACTCCACCGGCGGCCGAGTCGAGAACCTCTCCTCAGTAGACGGAGTCCATCCCCCCGCGCACCGCGGAGGTAGCGCCGAGCGGGCCGCATCGCATACCGGAACGCAATGAAGACGTCCAAAGCATACCTGAAGATTATTCCAGTCGAAGTATATGGACCAAAGGGAACAACCAGAGTGCTGGCTCTCCTGGATGAAGGGTCAACGGTGACACTCATCGACTCTTCGGTGGTGGATCAAGTCGGCCTCAGGGGACCAAAGGAGACGCTGTTCCTGGAGACCGTTGGAGGGAAGACCATCATGAAGAAGGACTCCATGAAGGTCGTTAGCTGTTCGTCGTGCCGAGTGGACGTGCGGTCGAGACCCCTCCCACGCGCCACCTCACCTACCCGCCGACTTCTACCGAATGCACTGGTCGCCGGACTGTGGCAGGTTGCGTTGAGCGCACGTAACGAGAGGGTTACGTGTTGCTCCGCCCCCGCGTCCGGTGCCCCCCCACTTCCACCTACACCACCAACCTTGTTGGCAAACTGAATTATTACTGTATATTACTGTATTCTTTACTGAACTTTCGTCATCCTACTGTATCGACAATTGGACTATCACCAAGTAGAAAAACACACGGCTCAAACGGGTTAACTCAACCCACCCCCGCAACCCACCTCTTCGGACGCCTGCTGGTCGCTGCAATTCCGCGATTGAGGCGTTGAGCAGCGTGCAGCACGAAAGCTGTACGTAGCTCCGCTAGGCCGCGTGTAGAACCTGCCAGTGGGCTAAATTCACCCGCGTAAAGCCGAGTGCGGGGACGCGTAGTCGTCTTGCGTCGAGTGGTTGGAGAGCTCCGCAGTAGCGTCTGAGACTACGCCCTCCGCACTGCGCGACACTCCCCCGCACTCCGCAACAGAAAGTGCAAACAACTCAGATCTGCTGTGCCACTGTGTCACGCCGCCCACGCGAAATTTTTCAAGAAATCTTGAAGCTTTTTGCCAATTACCACCCAAGGCTCGCAACTAGCTGGAGCCCCCCAGCGCAGTTTAGTATAACGTCTCGGTCCACTATTGGGAACAGATTCTATCAAGTAAACCACCTACCGGAGCGCTAACTACTAAGTTCAAGATAGATCGCTCCAAGAGATTTCCTACTGCTGACTAGCCGTTCTCGCAGGAGAACAAGCAGACCAGCAGACGAGATGGACCAGCCGACGCATAAGCGTAAGGAATCAAGTGACAGCTCCCAGGAGGAGGCTGTAGCCCAAATGGAGGAGGATTTGAGGAAGGGCTACGCCTGCAGAAATCTCTTCCACCCGGAGCAAACTATGATAGTCCCTGCTTCAGCCCTGGGCCTGCGCCTGCCGCCTCGGCAGAGCACGGTGGATGAAAAAAGGAAGCCCTCGACTTCTAGACGGGCAGCACCGCCGCGTAGCCTCCCATCCTCCGACGAAGAAGACCAAGGGGATGAGAAGAGGGCCAAAATAGGGTCCATCTCCCCACCTTCACCACCACTGGGTACGCCCAAAGCAAGTGCGATCCCTAGGCCCACATTTAGGATCACCCACAAAACTGGGTCAGGGCCCAAGAAGACACCCAAGGAGAAAACTTCTTCACCGCCACCGACCACTCACGGGGACATGCCCCTCCCCCCGAATCTGGAGGGTGAAGGAAGCAGTAGCGGCTCATCAGCATCTTGCCCTCAAACCTCTTCGGAGGGAGAAGCTGAGACACGCAGCAGTGCCTCCTCGCAGTCGGCTCGGTCGGGAAAACCAAATAGCTGCATGGAGTTGACAGGAGGTGCGGCTGTAAACAGCTCCCCTGTTAACCATGGCCACGATTCGAAGTCGTACGCGGAGTTGGAGTCGGTGCCGATGGACGCGGCGCCACTACCCTCCCCGCCTAGCCCACCCCCGCAGGCGGCGGCTTCCTATGCCGAGGCGCTCAAAACGCCCCCGCCCACGCGACCACTATCTCCTGCCCCCACCGCTGGCACCTCACTAAGAACACATCCAGCAAGACCAGTCTCACCACCAACGCCTGTGCAGATGCCGAAGGGGTACCCTCCCATAGTGGTGGAGCGAATGCCGGGATGGCCAGCCCACTTCGCAGAGCTGACCAAAAGACTAGGCCAGCCCCCAACAGCAAAAGCGCATCTGAAGGGAATAAAGTTCACCCCAACCTCAGTCAGGGAATTCCGTGAAGTCCAGCGATACCTGACGGAGCTGGAGGAAGCTGGCAAGCCGCTATCCTGGTACTGTTACTCACTACAGGCCGAGCAAGAGCAGCGGTAGTTTAAAGGTGACAATAAGAAGAAAAGGAAGAAAAGAAGACTCAGGAAGAAATCAGCTAGGAAGACCTTCAGGTTCCAGTAGAAGAGGAAGATAGGCTGAGCTAGGATAGGCTTGGCTGGCTTGAAGACTCGCTTGTTCCCGTGTACAGCGTGTCTTATTTCAACATCCCAATCGCCGAGTACAACGCGAGTCTGCGCACTGAGGTGGACTCCACCGGCGGCCGAGTCGAGAACCTCTCCTCGGTAGACGGAGTCCATTCCCCCCGCACACCGCGGAGGTAGCGCCGAGCGGGCCGCATCGCATACCGGTGCTCGCGTCGTAGCGGCGCAGGTCAGACGGCAACTCTGGGTAGTTTCATATCAAACTCTGGGTAGTTTCATATCAAGCTCTGGGTAGTTTCATATCAAACTCTGTAGCTTCCGCGCCATAGCGGAAGCTGCCCGCCGTCCCCGACCCAGCGCCGCAGTTGTGCCTAGCACCCACGACGCGCCGTACCGCGTGTGCGAAAGAGAAAGAGAGAGTGCGACCCGCAACGCGCCCGAGGGACGACCCCGCGTGCGCAACACCCAGTATGGTATGCGTACTTGACCGAAACGAACAGAAAGAGATTGCAAGCCCAGGAAAATCAGACGCTGAGGACTATCGTGTGGACGCGCCGAGGTATGTCCGCAACACCACCATCGCAAGAGATCTGCACACGGAGGAGAACATTGAAGCCTTCGTGAGGAGGTTAACAATGAAGATGTTCCAAGCAGCCGAAAAGTCGGGGCATGCTCACATAGGCTCAATTCAGACAGAGCAGCAAAATGCTCGAGCAGTTTTTAAGTGCTATACAAATATCAACCTTAATCTATTTAGACAAAACTGAAAATAGTATGCAACATTAAAATAGGTAAGATTTTAATGTTGCATACTGTTTTCAGCTTTGTCAAAATGGAATAAGGTTTATATTCCAATAGCACTTAAAAACTGCTAGAGCATTTTGCCGCTCTATGTGAATTGACCCATAGTGGGTATAGCTCCGCTTCACGCGCGACCACCGCACGTGACAGGGATGAGAAAAAGAACGTCGTACCAGCGCGACCTCATCGCTGGGGATGAGGAAGCCAGGGAGGAAGAAGCCTGAGAACGGGGGACGGATCCGTCGGTGGCTACAACGCCACAGTTGCTGATCGGCTTCATCGGACGCCCATGGGTTAACCATGGGTCTCACCTGGTGGGGCTTGATCGCCTACGGCAAATCTGTAGTCATCTGAGGTGAAGTTCTCCCAATGAAGCTGTGATTTAGTTTAGGAAGTGCAGAATGGGGTACCTGGTGGTTTTAGTGAAAGTCCTTCGATGTGGAGTAATCCATTCAAATCGGCACTGGTCTTGATGCACATATCACACTCTAGCAATAGTTTTAGCGTTAGATGTCCACACACTCGCGGCCGCGGGATATTTTAATGATTTTTTGATTATTCGGTAAGCGTTTGAGTTGCGTTGCGTTTATAGCGTCAGACGACGACCACAGGTGATTGAGGACTGGGGGTAGGATAGACAGGGAAATGCGTGCTGAACGAGTGAGTGTGTGAGGGTATGTATGAAAATAAATAGATAAGAAATATAACTAGTTAAGCGGCGCGTACAGAAGCTGAACCGAAGGTGTTACCGAACAGACCGGCCCATCGTTATGGGCTGAGACGAGCCAGGGAGAGAGGGCAACAGCCCTGATACCCTCTTACCTTGTGGCAACGCAAGAAAACAACCAGAGAGAGCTCGGTGTGGCGCGTGGGGCTCAAGACTAATTAACCCGGTGGGGAGAAGACTCCAAGACCTGGCGGATCCTCTCGGGATTGGAATCGTGGGACCGGACTCCCCCACGCACATCCCCTCGGATCCCCGCCGCTCGGCCGACGTATTGGACATCGTGTTGCATAGGGACTTGGGATGCCCAATCAACCTGGAGGTGTTGTACGACATGGACGAGCAACACCTCCCGGTGCTCATCACCCTCGCAACGGGCGCCCACATGGTGCTGCCACGCCCCCGGGGAAAAAAGATGATATGGGAGCAATACCACACGCTACTTGAAGGCCTAGAAGTGGGACCAATTAACACAGCAGGAGATGTGGAAACTGGGGCCGCTTACTCCTAAAACGCAATTATCCACGCCAAGCAGCAAGCATCACACCCCATTGTGTGCACCAACAAAAGAGAGAAGATGCCGGCTCGCCTGAAATCCATGCAACGGAAGAAAAGAGAGATGCGCAGGCTGTGGGCACACACCCGATGTCCACGAGTCAAGACGGAATTGAACACCCTGGCACTGGAATTAAGTCAGGCAGTGCATGCATGGAGGGGTACGACCTGAGATTACTTAATTGAACACATTGGCGAAGACCCTCTGCAAACCAACCTCCACCAATTAAACCGCCAACTAACTTGCGCCAAGACCTCAGTCTGCCCCCTCCTCGACGGCACGGGTCAAAGATGCTACCCAGCCCAGGAGAGAGCAGACATATTAGCAGACCACTTCGAGACACAGTTCCAGCGACTGTCGAGGAAACCGTTACTGCGGTAACTAAAGTGGCAGTAACGGCACCCACGGAACAGCCACCAATAACCTCCAGACCAAGAACGACGCCATATGTCACGCACGAACAGCGTCAAGATCCGAGGAGAGGCCAACAGTACTGGGCCCCGCCAGAAACAAGGCAATTCATCCCCATTCCCCCAACAATGATCCCACCCGGCATGGTGTATTACCCACAAGGAGCATACCATCACTATGGCCACTTAGGGCAAGGACCTGTCAGGGACCCCATGCAGTCAATGATGGACATTTCTCATCAAAAAACGGGGCATCATTAAAGGCAGACTGAAATTTATTAATTACTTACAAAAAACTATCGACAGTGATGAGATGTCTCCCCAAATTCACGCGGATTCAAAGCTACGCAGGCAAGGTGCTACTGCTACCAGTCTGTATTCCGTATTTAAACAAGTTTAACTTAGAAAAAACTGTGCCAACCAACGCGATCAGTTCGAATAATGTTTTACAATGCATTAGCGCAGAGTGAGTTAATGCTGAAACGTAGTGAGGTCACTGACCATCCTGTAAGCGCGCAGCATAGTAGGTTATCTTTCGTGAAATCGCCTATAATCACTATGCTCTCCTTTGATGGTTCATACAAACATTGGCTAGAGTCTAGGGATACATTCTTGTCGTTAGTATACAATTCGACAGAAATCAATGACATTGAGAAGTTCCACTGTTTGAAGTCGCCATGAAAGGTAGCGCAGGGTTAGTTATTGTGACGAATCGATTTCGCTGGTTCTTAATTAAACACAAAAATTGGCTTCTTAATGTGGAGCGTGGACGGTGGCGGTGCGAGACATACGTTTTCCCTAAATAAACATTCTTCGCTTTAAAGATTAACTAAAAATATATTTTTGCAATAAAAATTCGAAAGTAACGTCAAAAGTAAACAGAAAAAGACTCCCCTGGTAACCGTGATTTCCACAGACTACATAATTCACACTCGCATAGACACCTCCTTGCTACCGATTTATTTTGTATTCACTTTACAGTTTTGATTATAAAAGAAGTACTCCTCGCACTCGATCGCGTCGTGCACAGTTATAGACGCATTAGAGTTTTCCCCTCATAACTACTCAGTTGCCTGGGAACCTCTACTCTTAGTTCACAATCATGTCAAGGCTTTGTTTATGATCCAACCGTTGCCGAAAGAGTCGCCTGCTCTCATACGAAAGGAAATTGTTGACACTTATAATTTACATAATTGTTTCCAGATTCCAGATTCGTATTTTAGTACCTATTTGTTGCTATAGCGGCAACAGAAATACATCATCTGTGAAAATTTCAACTGTCTAACTATCACGGTCCATGAGATACAGCCTGGTGACAGACGGACAGAAGACAGACAGCGGAGCCTTAGTAATAGCGTGGAGGAATTTTGTTACAATAAGTACCTACTCAAAATCTACATGAGAGCCAATCAGCCCGAAGTAGAATCCAACGCTAGGAAAGTCTAATAGGTAAGTATAATATCAAGGTATAGGTACAGATGCTCTGAATATATTTTATTCATTTAATATCGACATGGACACGGCGCAATACGACTAAGTCAACAAACTCGAAACCAACTTCATGGCAAAAGTCAATATTTCAATGGAACGGCATAAGCTATTTAACAGGCGACTACATGATGATTTTATGGACTTATGGTATTCAGCTATGGGGCTGTACCACACAAAACAATATACAGATCATTCAACGCTTCCAAAACAAAGTTCTCCGGTGCGCTGTAAATGCGCCGTGGTACATTAGAAATGAGGATCTACATCGTGACCTACAAGTAGACCTTGTCGTCAATGTTATATAAAGTTCGCCGAAGCTCATGAACGAAGGCTTCACCACCATGTGAACGTTGAGGCCATCCAGCTCCTCGACAACACGGACATAGTGAGAAGACTAAAAAGGATAAAACCTTTTGAGTTGGTTTAGTGATAGTGATAGTGAACCATAGTGTAGTGAGTGATGCTCAAAAAGAACACGCTAACATTGTGTCTTCCCCTTAATAGAGACATTAAGAATAGTGTTAATGGACACATTCTTAGAATTACTCTACTTAGCAGTTTAGGTTAAATTCATATTACTTATTAGCCATTTATAGGCTAGATTGTAATTTTAATGACGAACTTTTTAATGTTATTCATTACTTAAAAAAAAAAAAAAAAAAAAAATGATGATGTGGAGTCCTCATCATCATGTAGTCGCCTGCTAAATAGCAGCATGTTGAGATGGCCTCATTGTAGACCTCTCAACATGCTACAGATCTACAGAACATTGGCTTCCAGTGTGACTTCGGTCAATCCAGGGATAGCCTCGTAAGAGACATTCTCCTGGAATCTCAATCTCAAAATGCCTACATACAGGAGCATATTCTGAACCAGAATCCCAAGAACTTTGATTGAACTAGCTAAGTACATAGAATACACGAAGAAACAGGCACAGATACTAAACAATACAAATCAATAGTTTGTAAGCGCTATTGAGTCAAAAGAAAGATATAGACAAAAGTCTAGCTCACCAAAGCAACCGACACAGCCGGACTTCAGATCAAGGAATCCCATCAAATACGACCTGTTCAAGATGCGGACAAGCCCATAGAGTGCGCTGCCCAGCTATTGGAGCCATATGCAAGAAATGCAAGAAAAGTCACTACACTACGCACAAGCACGCACATAACAGGCGGGCGACTTACGATTTCCAATTTTCCAACTGGTGGTACAACTGGTAGTACAACTGATTGTACAGCTGGTAGTACAGCTTATTGTACAACTGTGTCGAATCGAGGTGTTCCGGACGACCGAGAACCAGATGATGAACAAAGTGAAGTGTAAATAGCGTGCGGGACTCGGTATGTTTTATAAGTTAATTTTATTCGTATTATTTGTTTGTTATATTTTTACACCTTTTTTTATAGTTTTAAGATTGATTTGTAACTTGTAATTGTATATTGTCTTTCTATGTGTATTTTTGTGTAATAAATGATTCTGGCGGCAGGAGCTTTATCCAGAGCAAAAGAGGCATCAAAATAGGTAGGAAATAGGAGCGGGAAAGGGAAAAATAGGCAAATCTAGGTCTAAATCCAAACTAGGTAGACTAGATAATAGTATATTCGACTGGCCTGATAGCCCAGTTGGTAGTAGCTCTGCCTTCTGGACTATAGGTTGTGGGTTCGATTCCCACTCAGGACAAACATTTGTGTGATGAACACCCATGTTTGTTCTGTCTGGGTGTTATATTGTTATTCTATGTATCTATTTACAAACAAAAAGTATCTAAGTATTATATCAGTTATCTGGTTCCCATAGTACAAGCTATGCTTAGTTTGGGGCTAGATGGCGCTGTGTGAAATGTCCACACATATTTATTTATTTATTTTATTTTATATAGGTGCATCCCTTTCCCGCATCCACACCTCTCACTCAGCGCCCCGTCTCGTTCTCGCGGACTATTACCACCCCCTCTACAGGGCCGATATTTGATCAGCTAGGCGGCGCCCACTCGCCGCCTTGATAAACCACGGGGGCATAAAGAGAAGAGGCAGAGATCCAACAAGCCAGGGAATGGGCTGCAACAGCCCCCATCCCGGCAGCCTTACCTACCACTACGACTTCAACCACTCTCAGAAGAAAGAGAATTACTATACCCTAATGGACACACATACATAACACCTGTATTACTAAATATGTACATATGTTGACAACAAATAATTGAGTACTAAGTATTGAGTGTCGATCTGGTACTGGACCCACAAATGCACACAACACAATGCATTTTTTTGCTCTTTTACTATACCGATGTTAGTACAACTGGCTGTACAACTGGTAGTACAATAATTGTACAACTGGTAGTGCAATTGATTGTACAACTGGTAGTACAACTGATTTAGGAAAGCGCCGAATTAGCAAAAGTAGTGAATTATTTAGCCAATTAGAGAAAGTGTTGATCTGTTACTGGACCCACAATGCAAACAACACAATGCTTTTTTTTTTTTGCTTTTTTGCTTTTTCTTTTGTCTATCGCATATATTTTAAACTTATAGCTAGGTACTTATTGATAAAAATCTAATAACTTATTCTAAAATCACAGTAATTATTTCGAGGATATGATTACTCGTTCAGTCTCATGCAAAATCAGTGTTAATTAAATAGTACTTATCTTAAACTTAATACAGGGTAGGGCAAAATAATGGCACTCAAACCTACCTTTTCTTTTTTTTTTAGTTGGCATTGTTGTGCAGGATGACGCCAACGGAAGAACTATTTTATTATAAATATTCTTAAAATTGTATAAATAGATTAAGATTGTTGAATAAATAAATAAAAATTAACATAGGATAGGCAGACAGAAAATAGGTTTTAGGAATAGCAAAGTTTCACATTTTAGGGTGCTCTCCATAAAGTCAAGCAACGAGCTTGAATAGTAAATGTATAGAAATTTAGTGTGCAACACCGCAACAGCGAGTAGAGGTATACCAGCACGTATCTCCGCCCCAATCTGAATTGCCACCCGGGGCGGAGCAACAACTACCGCCGCTGTCACCACCACCACCACCACCACCACGGCCAGCAGCCAGAAAGGGGTTGACGGGTAGTACTCAATCTACGCACTCATCAGCGCCGCTTCCTAACCGTGAAACCAAGAACCCAGGAGGAGAAGTCAGGGACCCTTCACCAATGGAGGTTGGTGAAGTTGAGGCTCCCACCCAAGGGGTGCCTACGGCGCCCCCACCGCCAAACCAAATTACCGCCTCACCACCCCATACCGCGACCACACGGGCAGAGGTTACTGCTGTGACGAACCAGCCGCCAATTACAGTCCGGCCAGGAACAACCGCTCACATTAACGGCCAGAGGACCCCCTTGTGGACTAGGGACGAGGACGACGAGCCATCAGTCCTCCCAGCCAGCGCAGTGGATAAACCAGGCGGGCTTCCCACGGGCGTACTGGAGAGGACGAGAGGGCAGCACCACTAACCTACGTCAGAGCCACAGACCCATGGGAGCATGGGTTGGCCAACCTTCACAGCACCACTGGCAACTGCACCCAGCTTTTAACCCACATATGGGCCAACGCACATTCTACCCGAGCAACGTAGGCCCCTACGGGGACCCCATTCACTTACTGATGGGGACCCTGGGGGAGATTCTTACGACTATCGCAGCCGGAGGCAACCTCCAGATGGCGGCGATTAGAGGCCTCGCCATACTCAACGGGTTCCCTTATGGATAGGTCCCTAAGGATACTGTACTGGAACCCAGAGGGCGTGGCCAGGAAGGCATTCGCACTGGCCGCCCTAGCCAAGGACCAAGACATCCACGTTATCCTGTTGGGTGAAACCAAACTCAGCCCCAGAACGAAACTGAAGGTATCAAACTACGTAGTATACAGACGGGACGAGATCTCCCCACAGGGCAGCGCTTATAGAGGAACTGCGGCCCTGGTCCGTAGAGACGTGGTACACGACGAGTTGGACCATCTCCAATACAATAACATCCGAACGCAGGGGGTACGGGTTAGCACAGAAGGCGTGGAAGTCAAACTCTATGCCGGATACCGCCCCCCCGTACCCACGATCGACTCAGCTGATCTCACTAGGATTTTTGGGGATAGAAGCCCGACTATCCTAGCAGCCGACCTAAACGCAAAGCACCACGCCTGGGGCTCGAGAAAGATCTCCCCCTCAGGCAGACGTCTCCAAGAAGAGGCTGAAAGGATGGGGTTGGCAGTTTTGGGTCCAGACTCACCAACCCACATACCCACAAACCCTCGCCATGCCGCCGACGTGCTTGATATTGTTGTGCACAAGAATATGAACTGCCCGATCAGCATTGAGGTGCTCTACGATCTTGACGACCAACATCTCCCAATCCTTGTAACACTGGCGGTGGGGGCCGATATGGTAGCGCCCAGACCACCGAGGTGGAGAACCGATTGGGAGATGTTCAGAAACAAACTGCAGGACATACAAGTCGGCCACATAAACACCCCAGAAGAAGTCGAAGCAGGTGCTGCCCACTTCAAAAACAAGCTGCTGGAGGCGAAGGCTGATGCCTCTCAGCCAGCTGGGCCCTCGAGAAGAAGAGATCTCCTTCCACAGAATCTCAAGAACATGCAGTGTAGAAAGAGACGACTGCGGGAGCTATGGGCCCACACTAGATGCCCCACTATCAAACGGGAGCTGAACAATTTAACCACCCAACTATCGGAGAAGGTTACGGCCTGGAGAGGTGCCCAGTGGGACCGGAAACTAGACCAGAGAATTGATGACCCAACAAAAACAAATCTGTATCAGTTGAATAGACAGCTTACGCAGGCTAAGATACCCACTTGTCCGCTCCTGGACGATTCAGGACGCAGGATATATCGGGCCAAAGATCGCGCTGAACTGCTGGCAACGCACCTAGAGACCCAGTTCCAGCTTCATCCAACACCGGCAAACACCAGCCCAGATGTTTCCATACACCACCAAATGGTGACCAGTAGAGTGGTGGAATATCTCACGCAAACACCACCCTTGGTCGAAGTGGCATTTATATCGCCCGCAGAAGTGGCTAAAGCCATCCGGTACTTACCAGCTAAGAAAGCACCAGGGCCAGATAATATTACTAATATGGACTTGAAACAGCTGCCGCATAAAGCCCTGGTGCAGTTAACCCAAATCTTCAATGGGATCCTAAGGACGGGTACCTTCCCGGGTGACTGGAAAACCGGAAAAGTAATAGTCATCCCTAAACCTGGTAAAGATAGAAGAAGACCCGGAAACTACAGGCCCATTACGCTTTTATCTCACACGGCCAAACTATTTGAGCGCCTATTATTACATAGGCTTAAGCCACACTTAACACCTCGTAAAGAACAGCACGGATTTCGGACAAAGCACTCCACCACATTACAACTCACAAGAGTGTTCCACTTCCTCACGGAGGAAATGAACCTTGGAAGACACTCTGTCGGGGTCTTCTTGGATATAGAAAAGGCCTTTGACAGAGTGTGGCACCATGGCCTTCTGTTCAAGCTCATAGAGTCAACACTACCACCAGCGCTCGTGCGAATCATCGCTTCGTTCCTGAGAGACAGGACATTCCAAGTGGCCGTAGAGAATGCGATGTCGGAGGCGAGGCCCATAGCAGCCGGGGTCCCGCAAGGTAGCTGCCTATCGCCCGCTCTATACGGCCTGTATACAGACGATATCCCTAACCTTACCGAGGACCGCAGACTAGTGGGGGAGAGAGAAGTAATGCTCGCCTTATTCGCTGACGATAGTGCATATTTCTCCTCCTCAAGAAATGTGGCCATAGCAGTGCGCCGGATCCAACGCACGCTAGACCTCCTCCCAGACTGGCTGGACAAGTGGAGGATGGCCGTTAATGTGGGGAAGACAGCCGCCCTACTTGTCAGCCCATCAAGAGTCCGTCGACCTCCAATACTGACACTCCGAGGCCAGAACATTACTTGGGAGCCCACGGTTAAATACCTGGGCGTATACATTGACCGTTCGCTGAGGATGCGCCCCCAGGTCAATCATGCAGTTAATCAGGCGAAGGCAGCGAGGGCGCTCCTCAGACCAGTTTTATGCTCTAAACTCCCACTGCACACCAAAGTGGGAGTCTACAAAACTTATATCCGCACTAGACTGACCTATGCAGCTCCGGCGTGGTACGCCCTGTGCAGCCGCGCGGACAAAGAGAAGCTCCAGGCTGTACAAAACATCGCATTACGCATCTGTACCAACGCCGGCAGATACATAAGGAACTCCACACTGGCGAAAAACCTGAGGGCGGAACCCGTTGGGGAGTTTGTGGCCCGACTGGCGCGGAGCATGTTTGACCGCGCCGACAATGGGCCGCACGAGCACCTTAGAAACATCGCCCCCCTCCACGCAAGGCCGCCGGACGAAGTGGCAAGAAGGGACTTACCCAGATCCCTATTGGCCATCACACAATGAAGTATCACCAACCCAAGGACCAGCACCACCAAGTGGAGCGGAAGTGGCCCCCGAATAAGGGTTGGCCCACCGCCGAGCACTGCCCCAGGGGTAGATACCCCTGGAGTATCCGCCCGGGTAATGGGCGAAATGCCCGAGGCCCTGACCCGCCGAAAGAAAGGTGGAAGAAAAGCTAATTAATTAATTATTTGGTGTGCTCTAAACATGGTTTTAGGAGCGAGCATAGTACGACCCTTCAGCTCACGAGGGTCATACACATGCTCACAGAAGCTAAGAACAGCAAGAAAAAGGCCGTCATGGTATGCCTAGACATGGAAAAGGCCTTCGACCGTGTGTGGCATGACGGCCTAATCATCAAGATGAGTACTTCCACAACACCGAAGCGAGTGGTACGAGTGGTGGCATCTTTTCTGAGAGACAGAAAATGCCAAGCCAAAGTAGAGGGCAAAGTTTCGGAGTGCCGTTCTGTGGGTGCAGGAGTTCCACAGGGCAGCTGCCTCTCACCGATATTGTACACGAGATACACGGACGACATCCCAGTCGGCGAAGGAGTCGAACTGTGAATGTTGGCAAAACACAAGCCCTTAAGACCACCCACGGAAACGCCAAAAAGATAAAGGAGCTTCAACTTCTAGGACAGGAGGTGCCGTGGTCCAAAACGGCAAAGTACTTAGGAGTTACCTTGGACAGCCTACTTAATATGAAGACGCACGTGAAGAATGTTACCAGCGCGACGAGGGCCACGCGTAACCTTCCGAGCCCAATACTGCAAGCCAACAGCATCTCGACCAAAGTAAAACTCGGCCTCTACAAGACCTATGTGCGCCCCAGGCTGACATACGCCACTCCGGCGTGGTTTAATATTCTCTCGGAAGCGCAGAAGAAAACCATGAGGGCGCAGGAATCTCTGACACTGCGGCGGCTGCTGCAGGCGCCGAGATATGTCAGAAATGAAACTATCAGAAGAGACCTCAAGATGGAGACACTCGACGCCTTCATCAGCCGCTTGGCGGCAGGATTGTTCAAGAAAGCAGACCACTCAGCCTGGCCCCATATCAAGGGACTCGCCCCGTACCACCGTAGGCCGCCCGACAAAAAGGGCTTCCCGAGAGACCTCGTCGCGGAGGACAGCGACGACGCCCCGGACGGCGGAGGAACGACATAGAGGGGCCCCGTCGCTGGGTCGTTTTGCTGGGCCTCCCCCGGTTCGCCGGGGGTCTCACCTGGCACGGACGACTCGCCCGGGCCGTACACTCTGTGGCGGTTACCTCCGCCCATAAACCCAAGAACCCAGAACCCAGTAGACGGAAACTACGCGGTAAATACCGCACCCCAATGACCACCCCACAGGGTGCGGATGAACCCCCATGCAAAGAGCTCATGGAAATGGTTCCCCCCCCCCCCCCCCCCCCCCCCCCCCCCCGAGGGAGGAGGCGTGAGAAGAAGATCAACGGTTGGTGTGCTCTAATACAATCATTCGTTAGCTGTTCGTCGTGCCGAGTGGACGTGCGGTCGAGGTTCCTCCCGCGCGCCACCTCACCTACCCGCCGACCTCTTCGAATGCTCTGGTCGCCGGACTGTGGCAGGTTGCGTTGAGCGCCGAGAGGGTTGCTCCGCCCCCGCGTCCGGTGCCCCTCATCTCCACCTACGCTACCAACCTTGTTGGTGAAAACTGCTACTACCCTTCTGTATTTATTTTCTGTATCTTCACTGTATCTTTCTACTGTATCCTTCTGCACCAACTAAAGAAAAAATCTAAACGGGCTTAGGCAGTGGCGAAGGCCCCCCTTACCGCAGCCCACCCCCGCGGACGCCTGCTGGTCACTGCAATACCGCGAATTGAGGCGTTGAGCAGCGTGCAGCGCGAAAGCTGTACGTAGCTCCGCTAGGCCGCGAGTAGTACCCACCAGAGGGCTAAATTCACCCGCGTAAAGCCGAGTGTGGGGACGCGTAATCGTCTTGCGTACGAGTGGTTAGAGAGCTCCGCAGAAGCGTCCGAGACTACGCCCTCCGCACTGCGCGACACTCCCCCGCACTCCGCAACATAAAGTGTGTCAATACAGACCTGTTGTGCCATTGCGTCACGCCACCCACGCGAAATTTCAAAAAAATTCTGGAGCTTCTGCCGAGTGGCACCCAAGGGTCGCAACTAGCAGGAGCCCCCAAGCGCAACCTAGTCAACGACTCGATTCACTATTGCGAACAGATTCAACCAAGCGAGTGACCTACCGGCGCCGCTACCTAGATTGATTACGCCAAGAAGATCTCCGGCTGCTGACTAGCTGTTCTCGCAGGAGAATAAGCAGACCAGTGGACGTGATGGACCTGGCCAAGGAATCGTCAAGTGATAGCTCCCAGGAGGAGGCTAGAGGCCGAATAGAGGAGGACATGAGGCAAGGTTACGCCTGCCGGAATCTTTTCCATCCGGAGCAGACGATGATAGTCCCCGCCTCGGCCTTGGGCCAGCGCCTTCCGCCTCGCCAGAGCAAGGTGGATGATAAAGGGAGGCCCTCGACTTCGAGACGGGCAGCACCGCCCCGAGCCAGACCATCCACATCAGACGAGGAGATCCAGGGGGATGAGAAGCGACCCAAGATTGGGTCCATCTTCCCGCCTCCCCCCCCCCCTGGGCACTCCCAAAGGAAGCGGAAGGGACGCTCCATCAATGATTCCCAAACCGATCTACAAAATCATCTCTAAGGAAAGAGCGGGAAGCAGCGACCTTAGAAAACCGCCATCAATGCCAAGCACAGATATCACCTCGCCACCACCGGCCGACCATGGAGACCTGCCACTTCCTCCGAACCGGGAAGTCGGTTCGAGCAGCAGCAGCCCACCAGACTCGCGCTCCCGAACTTCTTCGGAGGGGGCGGCTGAACTTCAAAGCAGTGTAGCCTCATCGCAATCTGAAAAGTCGGGAAGAATGAATAGCTGCATGGAGCTGACAGGGGTCGCAGCTGGAACCAGCTCCCACACCCAATTCAGCCACAACTCGACCTCGTATGCGGAGCTGGAGTCAGTGCCGATACACGCGGCACCACTCCCCTCCCCGCCTAGTCCACCCCCGCAGGCGGCGGCCTCCTACGCCGAGGCATTCAAAACGCCCCCGTCAACTCGTGATGTATCGCCACGTCGGGTAAGCCGATCACCGCCAAGACCACAGGCCGCAAGGCCACACCCACCCCCGCAACCGCAGCACAAACACCAGCGACGCAAATGCCAAGGGGCTACCCGCCGATCATTGTGGAGAGAATGCCTGGGTGGCCAGTGCATTTTGCGGAGCTAAAAAGAAGATTAGGCCACCCCCCAAGTGCTAAAGCCTTCCAGAAGGGCATCAAATTCACCCCTACTTCCGTGTTGGAATTTCGCGCGATTCAACGATACCTCACGGAACAAGAGGAATTAGGGAATCCCATTTCATGGCACTGCTACACCCTGCAAGCAGAAATGCCGCTGCGGATAGTGATTAGAGGATTCCCCGCAGACGCCACAAAAGAAGAGGTAATCGAAGGGCTTCAAGCCATGCACCTCCCGGTCTTATCCGCCCGGCATGTACCCAGATGGGACGAGGGACCGGGGGTATTTTTCGTCACCTTGGAAAGGATGGACAAAGAGGCCTTGGATCAACTGTACAAAACCACGTGCGTACTGGGCTTCGGTGACCTGAAGATCGAGGCGTGGAAGCCGAAACCTACAGTACAGCCATGCCACCGCTGCCAAGCGTTTGGACACGCCTCGGTAAATTGCCATAGAACAGTGAGATGCGTGCGATGTGGTGGGAACCACTTTGGATCTCTGTGCCCCCACCTGGTGGACACAGCCGCCAAGTGCGCCAACTGTGAAGGTGACCACACGGCAAATAGTCATCAATGGCCCACCTACAGGCGCGAGGCGAGAAGACGCAAGATCCCTCTGGTTGAACCTCCACCAACCAACTGGAGAAGACGCGACGATTAGTGTTCCGGACGGCCGGATCGCGATCACATAGTTTAGTTATTAGATATTACGTTGTATGTTCTGTAAGTTAGCTTTAGGATATTTGTTATATTTTTACACCCCTTTTATAGTTTTAGTTCGCTTGTAATTGTATTGACTTATTTGTATTCGATGTAAATAAATGATTCTGGCGGCGGGAGTTTTATTCAGGGCAAAAGAGGCTACGAAATAGATAGATAATAGGAGCGGGAAAGGGAAAAATAGGTAATCTAGGTCTAAAATCAAAGTCAGGAAGACTAGAAAATAGTATAGGTATGTCCCTTTCCCGCATCCACACCTCTCGCTCAGCGCCCCGTCTCGTTTTCGCGAACTGTTGCCATCTCCCTCTAACAGGGCCGGAAGATATCGCCACACCGAGCTACGAGAATGAGCAACGCCGACCGCCGCCGCCTCAAGAGAGGCACGCCGCACAAGAACACCCGACTGCCAAGTGTCCGGTGTGCCAAGCGAGCGGTCACGTGATCACCGTGTGCGACGAATTTAGAAGCGTCGAGGTCGACGAGCGCTGGGACATAGCAAAGAAAGCTCGCCTATGCTTTCGCTGCCTGCGATTCCGCACAAAGAACCACACATGTAGAACGAGGAGGTGTGAAGTCGACGGATGCGGATATATGCATCATCAACTGCTGCACATGAAGCAAACATCGCAGACAGAAGCAGTTGCGTCGACATGGAGCAAGATGGGACACGCCTACTTGAAGATAGTACCAGTCACAGTATCTGGACCGGCGGGAGAAATCAACACATGGGCGCTTTTAGAAATAGGTGTTCTCGAAAATAGTAGAAACTTCTATGTTAGAAAGAGAGTAGACAAAGACGGCAACAAGTGAGCCCTGATTGGCTGAGAGGATAAAGCCTACTGATCGCCATACCATCGAGTTGCGGACTACCGCCTTTGGATATATATAGAACAGGTTGACCGCACTTCATGCATGCATGATGGTTACGTTTTGAGCTTTGTGCGTTCGGACTCACTTACCAGTTCAGCAGCGTTTTTATGTAAAAACGCTTGCTGACGCGGCCCCCGTAACAGGGTGAGGCGAAAGTTTACGAGTCGCGTTACTTGAAGCGTTCCAGAGAAGTGCTTGCGGTAAAATGGATCGCCCTAGGCCCGCAAAATCGGCCGACCAAAGTGCTTCAGTGAGCCACGTCGAGGTTGGCGAAGAACTGACGGTAACGTCAAAGCAGCGCCGGCGCTCGACGGAGCCAGTACGGGACAGATCCCTGTCTCGCAAGAGACTCCAAGAGATAAGCGAAGAAGGAAAAAAGAAGTTCGCGAAGCAAATACACGAGCTGTATCAGAAGCGAACCCGGGAGGCCCTAGCTCGGGAGAAAGAACGTTGGAAGAGAGAAGAAGAGGCAGCAAGGAAGAAGAAAGGGGAAATGGCCCATCTAGCTGGCCCATTACCCCCGAAACCATCCTCATCAACGAGTGCCCCTAGGGGTGACGGTGCTTCCAACGCCCCAGGAGAGAAGACAACCAGCAAGGCTAGATCCCCAAGAGCGCAACTGGAAGCAGACCTATGTATGATCCGGCGGCTCGAACAAGTCAACCCATCCCCAAGATGGAGAGAAGTTCGGGAAGCGTTGGAAAAATGCACAGCGGAAGAAGGGACTGGAGAGGCCGAGGAGAAGGAAATTGAGCAAGCTCGGGAGTGGGCTGCAACTACCCTTATTCCCACTGCGCAACCCTCCTCCAAGGCAGAGACAGCTACCACTCTTAGAAGGAAAAGAAGTGACGAAAGCCCGGAAGAGGAAAAAAATCGGCAGCGTGCCCAGGGGCCCCAAAGCTCAAACTGGGAAGCGCTTCCCCCTCGCCCCCCGCGTGCCGACAAAATACCCCACGTAATAGAGGTCGAAATGCCTGCGAAACCATCGTACGCTGCGGTTACCTCGGCTGGGGTAACCGCTCCCACGGCATCGGCATCAGCATCAACATCAGCTCGCACGACGATTGCAGGCCGAAGTGCCATTACAACCCAGAAGAATCCCCCCCCACGGGCAGCGGTAACAGTGCCTGGAGCTCCGTCGCGTACCGTTGCAACGTTGGCGAAGAAAAAGGACCCCCCAACCCGTGCCACAACAGCATCAGCATTAACACAGAAGACCACGGCGACAGCGCGGACGGTGCTTCCCCCACCTCCAGCGAAAGTCGTTGCTGCGCGCCCTATGCGACTTACGCAGGAAACACAGCCTTTACCGGCGAGGGACAACCAAGATGAAGCTGCAGCCCCACAACCCCCGCTAGAATCCGGGGAGGGAGGGGCGGCAACGGAGAACCTCTCCAAAAAGAAGAAGGAGCGGTATCCCCCGATAGTGGTGGAAACCCTCCCCAATTGGTTCGTACACATGAAAGAGCTAAAAAAGCAACTTGGCAGAACCCCCAATGCCAGGTCATTTGGAAGAGGTATTAGATTTACTCCAATCGACGGAGAGGAGTACCGCCTAATTCAGCGATACTTTGCAGAGCAGGAGGGAGTGATGTGGTTTTCTTACTCCCTCCCCGAAGAAAGAAGCCTAAAGGTAGCGATAAGGGGAATCCCTGCGGATACTCCACCATCAGCCATCCAAGAAGACCTTCAGAGCATGGGCTTTGAGATAGAGAACGTGAGGAAGATACAGGCCAGAAGGGGAAGGCCTGGCTGTATCTTCTTTGCCCAAATAAAGAAGACTGCCGATGTGACACCGGGTATCTACGAAGTTACTGAAATACTAGATATGCCCGGTGTCATAATAGAAAAATGGAGAGGAAGGAAAGGCCCGGCACAATGTCATCGGTGCCAGGGATTCAGACACTCCTCGCATGGCTGCCACAGAACTCCAAGCGTGCGTGAGGTGCGGAGGTGAACATTTCGCCTCGGATTGCCCCCGCCCGCTCACAGAGCCACCGACGTGTGCGAATTGTAGAGGGCCACACACTGCAAACAACAGCAGATGTCCGGTCTTCAGACAAGAGGCACGCAATAAGAAAGCTGGGACAGTGGCAAGGACATCCAAGCGGCCACCCAGACCAGAGGAGACCTCCCATCCTCCCCCCCTACCTCCTGTGGCCCCAGCAAACGCATCGACGGGGCGAGCCACAGAACAAACAAAAAAGAGAGAGGAAAGGAGGAAACCCAACCTCACAGAGGATCCAAGGAGGCAGGGGCCCCCTCGGATGGACTTCCCTGCGGAGAATTCGGGATCTGCAGCCAAGACCGGAGAGGAAGACAAGAAGGAGAGGAACTCGACGGAAGTAGCCATCTCCGTCTTACAGGAGGTGCTACGAGCACTGATGACGGGGGCGGACCCGATTCCGGCAGTCATGTCGGCACTGGGCGCCCTCGCCAAGAACTAAGGCTTCTGCACTGGAACGAGACGAAGAAGGCACAAGAGGAGAAGAGAAGAGGTGGAAGAAGGAGACAATCACCCATTACCACGACTGCGGCTCCCATCTGGGAACGCAGAAAATGGAAGCTAAGGCTAAGACCAAACCCAGCGACCTGGCTGCGAGCCGCAGTCGGCGAAATGAGTACCGCAGGAGAGGGCAAGGCCCGGAACTGCGTCCTCCTGAAGAATCCAGGAGAGGAATTTATGGACTGGACACTTCATGCAGTTTTAAGTTTGCAGTCTAAGTGAACAGTGATCAAGAGAAAAAAGTGAAAATCGACTTACCAGTGGAAAATAAAGGATCAAGCTAAGCAATAGCGCCTTTCATTAGCAACACACCTACAGTCCACCACAACCTCGATATGCCCCCTCCTCGACGGCACGGGTCGAAGATGCTACCCAGCCCAGGAGAGAGCAGACATACTAGCAGAGCACCTCGAGGCACAGTTTCAACTCCACCCACTCCCAACGGTAGTCCCGCCAGCGCTGCTGCAGCACCACGAGATGGTGACGAGTAGAGTGCGCACCTTACTGGACTCAGCCGCGGCACCGTTGGGTGGCAATGAATTTATATCCCCGGCCGAAGTCTGGAAAGCCATCCAGCGGCTGCCCATTAAGAAGGCGCCCGGGCAAGACGAGATTACTAATATGGACCTAAAACAGCTTCCAGCGAAATGCGTGGCCTCACTTGCACGGCTCTACAATGGCATCTTAAGAACAAACCACTTCCCCGAAGCATGGAAAATGGGCAGGGTAATTATGTTGCCCAAGCCCGGGAAGGACAGGAGACAGCCAGGAAGTTACCGTCCGATTACCCTGCTGTCCCAGGTGGCAAAACTGCTGGAGCGGCTACTTCTGAAGAGGATAGCCCCCCATCTCAAGCTGCGAGACGAGCAGTTTGGAATTAGATCAGCGCACTCAACTACTCTGCAGCTCACACGCATCCTCCATCACTTGGCAGAAGAAATTAACCTGAGGCGGCAGACGGTCGGAGTCTTCCTCGATATTGAAAAAGCCTTCGACCGTGTATGGCACCAGGGGCTCTTATACAAACTGGCCCAAACGGAGTTACCCACGGCGTACATCAAGACGGTGGCATCCTTCCTCAACAACCGAACATTCCGAGTGGCAGTAGAGAACGCGCTGTCGGAGGCGAAACCCATTAGAGCAGGAGTCCCCCAAGGCAGCTGCCTCTCTCCGGCCCTCTATGGAATCTATACTAATGACATCCCTGTACTAGAAGAGAACCAAAGACGTGGGGGGGAGAGAGGCGTGACACTGGCGTTATTCGCCGATGACAGCGCCTACTTCGCCTCGTCCATCAGACTGACAATCGCCGTCAACCGGGTCCAAAGGATTCTGGACATTCTACCAGGTTGGCTCGATCAGTGGAGGATGGCCGTCAACGTAGGTAAGACGGCCGCCATCGCGTTTGGGCCAAGAAGGCTGATCACCACAGCACTTCAGCTCACCCTCAGAGGGCAACCGGTGAGGTGGGAGAGCGACGTCAAGTACACATTGGTCGGTCGTTGAGGATGCGCCCCCAGGTTCGACACGCTACAAACCAGGCGAAAGCAGCTGCAGCGCTCCTCCAGCCGGTCCTTTATTCCAATCTGCCCACGAGAACAAAAGTGGGCATTTACAAGACCTATGTCAGGACACGCCTTACCTACGCCGCTCCAGCATGGTATGTACTGTGTCTGGAGCCCGAGAGGAAGAAACTCCAAGTGGTGCAGAACAAGGCGCTTCGTACCTGTGTGAAGGCCCCCAGATACGTTGCCAATGCAACCATTGCCCGAGACCTTAGAGTGGAGTCGGTCGAAGCCTTCGTGGCCCGTTTGTCAAGGAGGATGTTCGACAAGGCGGACAACGGGCCACATGTTCACCTAAGGAACCTGGCCCCACTCCACGCAAGACCGCCGGACGAGGAATTGCGCCGGCTCCCAAGAGCCATCCTAGCCTCTACGGATACGAACCCATAGCAAACTAGCCACATGCGCCGCTGATAGGCAAAGTTTAAGCCACCAGCGGCCTTTACATTCCCCAGGGGGAGAAACCTCCTGGAGTAGAAAGCCCGGGTAATGGGCGGAAGCCCGAGGCCCTAACCCGCCGCGCTAACGCGTAGGTGGACGAACTCGAATTATTATTGGTGCGCTCTGATTGGTTGTTAAAACTCGTTTGTGATTGGTTAGCAACTGAGAGCTTAGCTTTAGAATCCGATAGTTTTGTATAAATATAGAGCGTGAAACCGCTACAATCAGTATCGTTCCGGCCTCCGACGAGCAAACAGCTCTAATAATAAAGAAGTAGTACCAGTGAGAAGACTTTAATTCCTGCTTCAAGAGCTCCTGCCCTCAAGCCAGCAACAGTAGGTGTGCGTCTTGCACAATTGTTCTTAAAACATGTAAAACATTTTATAATTTGAAAAATACAAGAATTTCACTTTACAATTTCTGACAAAATGTACAGTCAGCCTAAAATATTATTACATTTTAAAAAAATACAAGTTGGTCTCAATCAACTCAACAATAGTTTCATACACTTAGTTCTTGTTTCTGGTGAGAATAGAGTCTATTGAGACCAACATGTTATTATGCAAATATTATTTTTAGAGTAGTACAAAATCGATAAATGTTGTTCTTTCCTTCAAAATAAACCCTAAGTTTTTGTAAGAGACCAATCTACTATGAGGTCCCATTTCTTTTGTCCCACCTTGTATTATGTACTACCCACCAAGCCGCGGTTATATCTTCCGCCATCTCTTTCTAACGAGGCCATTCCCTGTTTATAAGAAAGAGATGGCTAAATATCTAACTAAATAGAAAAGCTGGTGGCACTGTACAGACAGCTGCAGAATTACCTAGCAACCTTCACACTTAAAATATTTTCTTTGTGTATTTGAAAAAGAGATACCATCATACCAATGAATCTAATTATGTAGCAGTAAAACCAATATTAAATTATAGAGAGATGATCAGTCTATAAAGATATTATAGTTCTTAAAATTTTAGCTTCCAGCGGGATTTGAACCCGCGCCTTCTAACTCACCGGATTAGACGCCCTACCAATTAGGCTATGGTCGCATGACCGCTAGCTGCGAAAATCTTAAGGACTATGTGTTCACCGACTAAGCAGTCGTGGCGACATCATAAAATTTTAAGAACTATAATATCTTTATAGATATACCTGAAGTGTGGTTTACACTTAAAAAATCAATCCATGATAGATGATCAGTCGTCAATAGATGCTCAATGCTTTCAAGATTTCATTCAAATAATTACCATTTCTTACTTAAATCTCGACTTAATCATCAATTCACGACTGAGCAGCATTCTATAATATGGCGCATAAGTGAGGCCCTTATCAATGCTTTCTCAATTCGGTCTGCATCACAACTTCTATAAATGATCCTTAAAGTTGTCAGATAGTTTCTGCAGCTGACAGTACTAATATACTTATATGTAAAAAGAATAATGAGGCTTTTTATTTAAAAAAAAACGCTAGTTCCGCTTCTTTTCTAGATGGCGCTGTAAGTACATTGTTTAAACCTTTCAAACCACAGAGTAGTTTAAACATAAGAAAATGCTTACCTAGACTACCTACAAAGAAATGTCAAATTCAGTTGAGTGGACCACGAGTACATTGTCTGTAGTATCTCCTAAGTAGTCTGTGGTGCATTCTTCTTAAGTAAATTGAAGTACAGCAGAACTGCGAGACAGATAAACGTTAATATTATGATCCAAAATTAAGCCGAGCTATCGCGCAACGAAAAAAAAACAAACGAAACAGTTTAGAGTTGTCAGTCGGTATCGTGACACATTTCCTATAACCTGTAGTGCCTGTGGTCAATGCTTGAAACAGGGACAGTGACAGATTTTGGTAAAACCACAACTGGCGCCATCTATTGGGTTATACATAAAACACCATTTCTTTTTTTAAATAAAACTCCTCATTATTAAATAGATTAAAACTTAAGTCTAATTCTAATAATAATATAAAATGCAAGTAAAATATTAACATAAGAAATACCGAGTCCTCAACACTGCTCTCTGCTTTGGCTGGATGAACATCCTTTGGTAACGGCCCACTGAAAAAAAAGATGTAGGCAGGTATACTAATGCGAGAAAAAAAAACTAGTCCTAGCGGAGGAACCACCATGATCTCTACTATTTGAGGAGTGACGGAACCAAATCTCATTTATACTAATGTAGCAGTATATCATTATCTATTAAATATTTTTGTATCTTTGCTGCACTGTCCTGCAGCATAAGGATATAAATTAATAAATATGGGTAACTGGACATACATAACACAGCACCATCCAGCCCCAAACTATGCAAAGCTTGTACTATGGGAAGGGGGAATTAGATAACTGATAGAATAAGTCCAACACATCTTAAGAGCTGGTTAAGGGAATATACAGGGAATGGGCAGCAGCATTCTCCTCGGTAGGCACATTAAAATCTTCTGCAAACCCCCAAGATGCAGTCAGACTATCACTGTCCATGTTATTTAAAAATAAATAAATAACACCCCCGGGTTAAGAGCCAACAGCTCAACCACTACACCACAGAGGCTGTCAAGAGAGAGTGAATTTTACAACTGGGTGTGGGTGGCCAAAGAGAAACATTTCAGTATGAATAAGATTTAGTTTAGATATAGTGATGCAACTTACCAATAACTAACCAATCTCCCTTTCATTATTTGTAAATAACTCCATTATTTCCCCCTTCCATGTTCACTAAAGGTCTTTGTCTCTAACATAATACTGTATGTCAAATTTTCAAGTTCAACTACATATCATTGCATAACTTGCTATCATCATTCACCGAATAATCTTGCAAGTCTGACAAGTTAAATGTGTCCGATGAGAGATTGCAGTCTTCAGTTACGGAAGAATCTTGCATGTCTGGCAAGTTAAATGTGTCCGATGAGAGATTGCAGTCTTCAATTGCGGAAGAATCTTGCAAGTCTGGCAAGTTAAATGTGTCTGATGAGAGATTGCAGTCTTCAATTGCGGAAGAATCTTGCAAGTCTGGCAAGTTAAATGTGTCCGATGAGAGATTGCAGTCTTCAATTGTGGAAGAATCTTGCAAGTCTGGCAAGTTAAATGTGTCCAATGAGAGATTGCAGTCTTCAATTGTGGAAGAATCTTGCAAGTCTGGCAAGTTTAATGTGTCCGATGAGAGATTGCAGTCCTCATTTGCAGAAGAGTCTTGCAAGTTGGACCATTTGAATGAGAGTTGGTTGTCTCTATTATAAACAAAATTGACTTGAGTGCCACTTTCTGCATGGTCTGCTTCTTTGTAGTTCGGTTCAGTCTTCATGCCCATCATTTCTGTAAATACTTCATCTGGTTTGTTCAGCAGACTGGTTAGTTGAATGCCTGTTACCATTGGAGAGTTTTTATGCAGCAATGAACGTCGGTTTTTGAGGCTCACTTTCTTTATTAATTCTTCCGTTGAACCAACCCCTATTGGATTCCGTTCAACTGCTATGCTCTGTGATATTAGGGTAACTGTCTCAGAGTTGGATCCATTACAGTTCACTGCAACTGCTAAAGGAGCATTTATGGTGCTGTTTGGACAAATGTATGGTGCTATTTTAATTTTATTCAAATTCTTATTTTTTTTTAATAGCAACAAAAGGTTGTGGTATACCAGAGGTAGCTTCCATTTTTCCAACTTGTTGGTCTACTGATCTAAGTATTCCGACTTCTTTGGTCATTTTTCGTTTGAGATTAGAAGCTAATTATCATTGAAGAGTAGATATATTTCGATGTTTGCTCTTTAAAGCATCTTTGATATGATACTTTTATGGGACTTGTAGGCGCGCCCCAATCAATGCAGCATTGGGAATAGGATCTGAAATACATAGGAAATACAAATTAATTAGCAGTAATGCCTAACTAAGGAACTACAAGGAAGAGTGATTAAAAAATTATCATAGCTTACAATTTCTATTCTCATAGAGAAATTGAAGAGAACTATTAATGAAATGAAATTTATTTCACATAAATGGAGATAGTTGTAGGTGTTAGGATTTAGTAGGTAGTTCTTCCATTTAGCCCATACTTGTGGCATGTGAAAACTATTATTAAGTTTAGGTCACTACAATAATACAATTTTCAAATAAACTTATATAATTCTATTGAAAGAAAGAAGAAAGAAAATACATTTATTCAGGACACCACACAACACTACATTACAATACACAATAAAATAATACATAAAAAAATGATACATACAATATTAAATACAGTTTAATTTAGTTTAGTTTTTATTATTGTAGTAGTTAGCTTGAAAAATAAATAAAATAAATAAATACATAATGTAATATAATATTGTGTGATGTCATGATTAGGTCCCGACTCAGCATGTAATTAAGGTCAGTATGACCCCAATAACTGATTTTCAGTCGGAACCTACTTCATGACATCACAAACACCCGCAACAAGACAAACTTAACAATATAATTTTTGAATGAAGTAGGTAGATACATAATAAAACAACCTATTAAAGAAAAAATAAAAAATAATAAAATAGCAAATTGGTATACACTTGCAAATTTTGATTATATTATATTATTGTTATGTCATTAAATTAAGAATAATCATTAATAATTCATTAGTATATATATCAATAAATTAGTTATTTAACATTTAATAGTTCTATTGGCATACATTTGCAATAAATTTCAATTATATTATATGATTGTTATGTCATTAAATTAAGAATAAACATTATAAATTAATTAGTATATCAATGAATTAATTATTTAACATTAGATAGTCATTCATACAATAAAAAGACTTTTCTAAAAGCCACAGTAAGTTTTTCCGGTACATTCCATAGGGCAAGTCTTTTATAGACGATGGTAATTTATTGTACACAGTGATACACATGGCATAAGTTTTTGTGGAACAATGCGGTCTTAGGCACACGGGTGAGTACAAGCCTTTCCCCATTCCTTGCGTTTCTTAAAAAGAAGTCTTTTGCCTTGGTAAACAGTGCAGTATGACATCACACAAACACTCCTATTTCAAATATGTACATACTGGTCAAAGTCAAAATTCCCAGTTCCTTAAATAATGGTTTACAAGATATATAGGGCGGGTGGCTAATCACTATATCATTGGATATTTAAAAGCTAGCAAGCTTTGCTGGCTTGGCCACTTCAAGACAATGGGAGGAGAACAAGCCATGAAGCAAGTGTACATTTAACAGCCGAGTGGCCGATAACAACCAGTCCACCATTCTAGAATGGTGGACTGGTTGCTGACCTGAGTTGACCCTCACAAAAGACTTGCAAGAGCTTCAGGTGGAGGACTGGCAGGAGATGGTGCAGAACAGACTAGACCGGAGCAACATCTTTTATTATGATCACCTAGCTGAGGCCAAGACTTACTTCAGGTTGTTGCACCGTCTTAGTTAGTTATCTACCAATCATATTCTTTTTTAATCATACTATTAAATTCTGTTGTGAAACTATAGAAATATTATGAAATGAAGCAAGCCACAGCCATCCCAGACACTTTTACACCTTGGCCATTGCCTCGGATTTTGTGATTCTTAAATGTGTCTCATAATATTTTCCTTCACTGTTGTATGGTAACAGCACAGAATTCACCCTATTTACATAGATACTAAGTTTAAGGGTAACAGCGAATGACAATTCTGCATATACTGGGAGGTACCCTCAATAAAAATGTTACAGCGAAAAAATTGTGTTCCAATATACACATTACTTTTAGATTTACCAGTCGCTATTCTCTTTTCCCGATGATTACAATATAATATTTGAGGTAAGAGGGTAAGAGAGAGTAACAAGCACCTTTGAAAATTCTCAAACACCACAACACAATATTAGCGGCTCAAATTCACTTCACAAGTTCACATTCTAACGCAGTGTACAAACTCTGTTTGCGATAACATTGAATATGCAGACTCAAGACTGTACATAAATAATATGTACATTGTACTAATTGTAATCTTTACCACAAAATTAAATAATATGCTGTGCCGGCCGTTGTAACCAAAGAGTATACAACGCTTCGCTAGGTTATAACATAGTAGTGTTCTGTGGTTGTAACTGCGTCTGCGATGTTTTGTTGTTGATGTTGGTTTTAGGGATGTTCCGATAATAGTAAATACGCGTAAGCACTCGGAAACTATTCTTTCGATACCAAGTACTTTTTAGCATCGAAACATTCTTCCTACGTGGTATCGGAAAGAATGTACTAGTATCGATTCGAATCAATGCTGCTAAATCAAAACAGGATAAAATCGCCAAAAAATCAATGCCAAATACAGAATTCCCACTAGTAGAATTCTACAGCGCGTGCCCGCCTAGTTGTTTCTTGCTCCCACACGAGGTGCTGCCTGAATAAGAACGTCTCCCAAAATTTTGGGTAAATAATGGGCGATTTCGTTAGCTCTATCTATAGAGTAATTTACCTTGATACCTAGAAATTATGTTTTACCAGTGTTCATTGTTTCAAATTTATTGTAAAAACTAAAATGTAAGGTCAGGTGTAAGTGAAACGAAGGAGTAACTAAGTGAAACCCTATCGTAATCAATAAATCACGCAGTTTAGCTCTATGTTATGTGGCGAAATCATTTCAATGCTCTAGCACATGCGTCACACAATCTTTCTGTTAGGTCATAAAATAAAAAGAAATCTTTAAGTTTACAAAACACAAGTCGGCTGACGCCATGAAGCCATTTAATAGTGTTTATGTAAATTTTTACGCGAAAATAATGCATGAAACGACGCGTAATGTGGGGTTAGTATTTGCAGTCATAGACGACACAGGTAATAAAATCAATAAAATACCTACTACATTACAAATGTCATTGTAAATGTCCCATGGGCGAAAATCACGTATTTCACATCAACAGCTGGAAAACTTCTAGTGCTGAACACAGGCATGCCCATAAAACGCCATTTTAGACGCTGATTATAGGGAGGTTTGCCATAATCACCTCGCTTAGCAAGTAGCATGTCATCGCAGAAGATTATAATGTACCAAGGAGAATGCTACTGCCCATTCTCTGGATAGTCCCTTAGTCTGCTCTTATACGACACCCAAAGAAAGAGATGGAGATTCTGCGCTAATAAAGTGATACCTGGCAGCTGTTATTATTTAAGTAGGTACCTAATATAATGACTGCGGGTAACAGATAATAAAAACAAAACTGTCAATATAGTCAACTGCAAAATAGTCAAACTCCAATGTCAACCTACCGTCAGATTATTGAATCGGAACGTTTCTGCCAAAACCGTGAACCATTTTTTAAGTGATGTTTCGTTCACGCAAATTGAATTTTCAAAAATTATTTTCTTGAAAAGTATTTATTGCCGTCATTTGCCATTTCAGATTTAGGCTTTCTATGAATTAAAAAAGTTAGCGCCCTAGCAGAATCCACATAGTTGCAAGTATGTTTCACTTACTCCACTTGATCCCTAAATATAAAATGATATATTTTACTAACTGAAATAAAGCAAATAATTAGCTAATACACCTACAAAAGGATTTGTTCCGACTTATAAACATTTGCAAATCAACATGGTACCTAGCTGGTTTTATGGGAAATTAAAAAGCATAAACTGGCAGTACCTTGACAACGAAATTTTTTGGTTAGGTATGGTTATTTTATCCATTAATTAATCATTTAGCTGTTTTTCTGTTTAGCTGAGGACTTGTTATTACATGAAATATTACGCTGTATTTATATTTATTACAATAAACACTTCTAAAAGGGAAAATAGACAAAATAATGGCTACTTACTTGAGAAATGTTATTCCTTCATATCTACGCCTCAGTGCGACTTCTGTTGCTTCAAATGCTGCAACCACCCACCGCACACACATTATTTCTCAAATATTTATTGCCTAGATCACCATTTAAATAGGATTATTTCACAAAAAACAACAATTTCAAAAAATTGTTAACCTGTTTGGCTTAGATCAAACGAAGCCAAATAAAAAAACCCGGTAACGGTGACAAGGACCAAAGATATTACGTTCGTCTTTTTTCTGCTTAGTACCGAATGTATAGCGCTCTCCTTGTTGTCCATGAATGACGTCATATACTACGGTTCTACTCGTACATATTCAAAGATGCCAAAGCAGGCGCGGATACAGAAATTTCTTAAGGGGGGGGGGGGGCGCACAAACCATTATAGTAGGGGTGACCAAGAGGAAGATTTGGGGATATGGTGGTACCTATTTGTGTTTTTTTTCTTTAAATGATGAATTCCATGCACCTATATCTTCCTGGTAAATTGGCTAATTACCGCGCTTTGGTGCTGGACTGTCTGCGCCAAGGGGGGGGGGGGCGCCCC
Organism: Ennomos quercinarius; assembly: GCA_910589525.2. Classification (NCBI taxonomy): domain Eukaryota; kingdom Metazoa; phylum Arthropoda; class Insecta; order Lepidoptera; family Geometridae; genus Ennomos; species Ennomos quercinarius. Next base: position 6,057,216 of record OU342515.1, read on the forward strand.
CCCTCTGTATCCACGCCTGTGCCAAAGCAGCTTTAAGCCCATGGCCTAAAAGTCAAGTAACCTAAAAAGGTGATTTTTTTAAATGTTTATTTACTTACGTAGGGCTAAAACAACCCCATTTTTAATTGAAGCAGGATTAAATCGAATGTAAATTTAAAGCGTTGAATACAGATAACATACACAAACACACAGGAGAGGTTACACACACACAGTACAGTTAGGGTTGTTGTTATTTCGGTATCGGAATGAAAGTACTTGTATTGGAAAGAAAATACTTGTATCAGAATGAAAGAAAGTACTTGTATCGAATATTGTCAAATAAAATATCCTGAACGCATCCTTAGTGTTCGAATATCTGATTATTCACGCCAAAACACTTGGAAATGTAGTTCAGTCAAAGAAACAACAAAACTTTGCTGCAGTAAGGTAAAAGTTGTGTATTTTTTTCGGTTTTGATATATAATAAAAAATTTATTGATATGAGTAGGTATCGATACTTTTAGGGTATTCATATGAGTAGTATCGTATCATGATTTGAGTACTAATCATATGAGTAGGTATCGATACTTTGGTGGTATCGGAACATCCCTAGTAGGTTTGGTTTGGGAAATAGGGATTTTCTGACAGCTGGGTGGCACGTAGGTGGCGCTGGGTCTACGTCTAAAGGTAGATGGCGCTGACGAGACATGGCTTGTTTTTTTATTGTGAGGTGGCCTTGCCCTCTGTCATAGCACAGTGTCACTTTCACTTCACACATCAGTGTTACCATTTGTGGCAGATTTCCACCATTTTGGTAGATTTGCCCTTCACATGGCAGTGGCTACCTAAAAATTTATACAGATTTAGGAGTTTTTATTATTTTGAAGTAAAATTCAGAAATATAGCTACGAAATCTTAATTCATTGACTTCAATATTTGGTGGAAATCGTTGCTACCACACAGTTCCGCAGGAGAACTAAAGTGACCGATATAGCTCTTAGAATTAGCAATGGGCAGGCACCATCGCTCATAGAACTGGCATCCAACGGGGTAGAAAGGTTATCGAGTTCCTATTTAATAATTTCTTGCTATTTTAAAATAAATATAAGTAAGTACTTACGAAAAATATTTCTATTATTTCCCATGTATTATTACTAGACAAGACGAGGCATATTGCTGAGAGAAAGTGGGGGCAGATTTTTCGCCTATTTAGGGCAGACTCTGCAATGTACAGATGGTCACACTGTCACAGCCTTCCCTATTTTGCTTCACAGCCTGGACATAGATGCAGAGAGTAGCTGTTTATGGTCTATGCATAAATCACAGTATTCTTTTTTTCTCTAATCTGTGGCATAAATCTTCAGTCTAGGTCTTGTGATTTGCGGCCATGTCTCGTCAACGCCATCTTACGGATTTTAAAGAACTTTTTTTTTTAAATTTGGTTGCCAGAAAACCTCATATTGGGAGTTCGGGCAGACTTTTTTAGGGATTATTTATTTATTTGTAATAATATGAACGCACTTTCAATTACACATATTATCAAATACTCATCAGTAATAAAAATCGTCTACTAAATAAATTGAATTAATGGCTAATAGCTAGGGTAATTATCACAACAGTTTTTTTTTTTTTTTTTTTCTTCAGGGATAGAGCCATCAAGAAAAATATAGATAGATCATTGAGCAAGCAGATGCTAGAGTAATTTTTTTTTTTTTACTGTAGACAGGAGGGAGGGAGATAGGGCGTAAGGCGTAAGGTAATACGAAAACGATGTATGAGAAATGGCTACTACGAACGTACCAACATTCATGAAGACCTTTGAATATGTACGAGTAGAATCGTAGTATATGACGTCATTCATGGACAACAAGGAGAGCGCTATACATTCGGTACTAAGCAAAAAAAGACGAACGTAATATCTTTGGTCCTTGTCACCGTTACCGGGTTGTTTTATTTGGCTTCGTTTGATCTAAGCCAAACAGGTTAACAATTTTTTGAAATTGTTGTTTTTTGTGAAATAATCCTATTTAAATGGTGATCTCAAATATATATTGCCTAGGCAATATATATTTGAGAAATAATGTGTGTGCAGTGGGTGGTTGCAGCATTTTAAGCAACAGAAGTCGCACTGAGGCGTAAATATGAAGGAAAAACATTTCACAAGTAAGTAGCCATTATTTTGTCTATTTTCCCTTTTTAGAAGTGTTTATTGTGAAAAATATAAATACAGCGTTACATTTCATGTAATAACAAGTCCTCAGCTAAACAGAAAAACAGCTAAATGATTAATTAATGGATAAAATAACCATACCTAACCAAAAAATTTCATTGTCAAGGTACTGCCAGTTTATGATTTTTAATTTCCCATAAAACCAGCCAGGTACCATGTTGATTTGCAAATGTTTATAAGTCGGAAAAATCCTTTTGTAGGTATATTAGCAAATTATTTGCTTGATTTAACGTAGTAAAATATATCATTTTATATTTAAGGTCAGAAGGGGTAAGTGAAACATACTTGCACATCTATCCACTTTGTGAATTCTGCTAAGACGCTAATTTTTTTTACACATAGAAACATGACGGCAATAAATACTTGTCAAGAAAATAATTTTTGAAAATTCAATTTGCATGAATGAAACATCACTTCAAAAATGGTTCACGGTTTTGACAGAAACGTTCCGATTCAATATTCTGACGGTAGGTTGACATTGGCGTTTGACTATTTTGCAGTTGACTATACTGACAGTTTTGTTTTTATTATCTGTTACCCGCAGTCATTATATTAGGTAACTACTTATATAATAATAGCTGCCAGGTATCACTTTATTAGCGCAGAATCTCCATCTCTTTCTTTGGGTGCCGTATAAGAGCAGACTAAGGGACTATCCAGAGAATGGGCAGTAGCATTCTCCTTGGTACATTATAATCTTCTGCGATGACAAGCTACTTGCTAAGCGAGGTGATTATGGCAAACCTCCCTATAATCAGCGTCTAAAATGGCGTTTTATGGGCATGCCTGTGTTTAGCACTAGACGTTTTCCAGCTGTTGATGTGAAATACGTGATTTTCGCCCATGGGACATTTACAATGACATTTGTAATGTGGTAGGTATTTGATTGATTTAATTACCTGTGTCGTCTATGACTGCAAATACTAACCCCACATTACGCGTCGTTTCATGCATTATTTTCGTGTGAAAATGTACATAAACACTATTAAATTGCTTCATGGCATCAGCCGACTTGTGTTTTGTAAACTTAAAGATAGCTGATTTCTTTTTATTTTATGACCTAGCAGAAAGATTGTGTGACACGTGTGCTAGAGCATTGAAACCATTTCGCTACATAACATAGAGCTAAACTACGTGATTTATTGATTACGATAGGGTTTCACTTAGTTACTCCTTCGTTTCACTTACCCCACCTGACCTTACATTTTAGTTTTTACAATAAAGAAGCAGTGAACACTGGTAAAACATAAATTCTAGGTATCAAGGTAAATTACTCTATAGATAGAGTTAACGAAATCGCCCATTATCTACCCAAAATTTTGGGAGACGTTGTTATTCAGGCAGCACCTCGTGTGGGAGCAAGAAACAACTAGGCGGGCACGCGCTGTACAATTCTACTAGTGGGAATTCTGTGTAGAAAACAAATGTAGGTATATTTGCTGGCATCGCCAAGTGACGCATGGCAGCCCCAATGAAACCGAGCGCCAAGGCTGGGAATCGGGGATCTATTAATAGAAAAATCGATTATCCAGATACATCAAACATTGTGAATCGATTTGAATAATTATATTTCAAATGCCTCTTAGTGAGTACCTACCTAGTTTACGTCACCCTTTCTCCAACTGACCTTATCACACTCAATGCGCTCTATTGGCATAAAAACATGATATGATGGTATTCATAAATACGATGCATCAGACTATTTAAAATATAGGCGGAGCTAGATTTTAATAACCTTAATTCTCCGATAGTCTTTACAGCCTCCATGGTGTGGTGGTTGAGCAGGTGGGCTCATAACTTGGAGGTGGCGGGTTTGATTCCCATGATAAGACAAGTATTTGTGCACAGCAGAAAAAAAGCGCAAATACTTGCTCTGTTTCTGGGTGATGTGGGACCATGATCCTAATAGTTCCTGGATCCCTAGATACAGATAATCCTAGTTAGGATCCAGGATCTATGTATGTGATCGTTGGGCCTTATTTGTTTATCTAGGAATCGATTTAAAAATGTATAACTACCTAACTGTGTTTTCTAATCGCGAATGTTTTAAGCCTGCTTTGTTTGTTTTGAGTATAAAATATAAACCTTAATATTTAAACCCCTAATACTTAGGTATACTAATTCTATGGCCTAAGCTCTTGAAGCTCATCTAACCTAGCTCAGTCTTATCATTTTGTACTATACTTACCTACATAGCAAACGAGCATACACCCTCCAAGAGGTTATTTCTACCAAAGAGATGTAGTATAATTTACCCAGTAGTCTCTACAAGAAAGCGTTTTTAATATAAGGGTACTATTTTTAGCACAGGCTGTGCCGATATTGTTATGCGAAAACAGAAGCCAAAAAAAAACTAAATCGCTAAAAAACAGTTTGAAACTATATCATGCAGTTTTGGCGGGAACGTGGAAAAGTTCACGTCGTTGCATTGTATTATTTTGCAAAACTCGTGGTTTTTCCAGTGTTAATGTTTAAAATTGGTGGCGTTTTACGCATTAAGTGCTGAATTACTAGCATAAGTGTGGGCAAGTGATATAATGTGGTGAAATGTGGTTTTTCGTGTTGGTTCCAAAATTCCATAGAAGCTTCTAGTAAAGTTGCCACCACTTTACTAGGGCATGACTTAGACTGGACTGAGACTACCTGACATAGACTGGACTATGACGACCCAGACTGTGACTAAGACTTGACTTTACGTGAAATATTTTATCACTATGAAAAGTTACAATACTTGACACTGGCTAAATACACTATGTTTGGAGCCAAAATACAAGAGAGAAAAAAGACTATATCATGAATATGTCACTGTCACTCATTGGCAGTACAGAGTTTTTTTTTCGTGTTGTCACGTTGTATTCGCTTGGCGCGAACCATTTATTTTTATATTTCTTAAAACCTAATAAAATAAAATGGGGGGTGTAATAAAATATTTAATGTACATATTCAAGAATCCCATTAAATAAGTTGTCCATTGATATGTATTGTGTACCTGTTGGAGGCCGAGTACCGTTAATGAACATGTCTTTTAAACCTGGCATGAAATCGAACTAATTGTGAAATGATGATCCAAGCTCAATTGTATCAATTCATTATGTATGTACTACTTGATCTACTATTGCAACAAAGATCAAATAATAAATCTCTTAATATTTATGATTTTTATAGCAGTCTCATCTGCTTATCCTACACTACAGGCGTTTTATTAAAAAAAATAGTTTTGTTTCTATTACTAGATGGCGCAGTAAGTGCATAGTTTAAACCTTAAAACCACAGACTAGTTTAAACATAAGAAAATGCTTAGATTACCTACAAAGAAATGTCAAATTCAGTTGAGTGAACTACGCGTACATTATCTGTAGTACATTCTAAGTAGTCTGTGGTGCATTCTTCTTAAGTATAGTAGAACTACGAGATAGATAATCATTAATATTATGATCCAAAATAAAGCCGAGCTATCGCGCAACTGAACTAAATCAAATGAAAGAGTTTAGAGTTGTCAGTCAGTATCGTGACACATTTCCTATAACCTGTGGTCTATGCTTGAAACAGTGACAGTGACAGATTTTGGTAAAACCACAACTGGCGCTATCTATTGGGTCATATATAAAACACCACTACTATTTTTTTTTAATAAAACGCCTCATTTCGACTTTTTTTTTCTTTTTTTCTCTTATATTTTGGCTCCACACATAGTGTATTTAGCCAGTGTCAAGTATTGTAATTTTTCATAATGATAAAATATTTCACGTAAAGTCAAGTCTTAGTCACAGTCTGCGTAGTCATAGTCCAGTCTAAGTCAGATAGTCTCAGTCCAGTCTAAGTCATGCCCTAGTAAAGTGGTGGCAACTTTACTAGAAGCTTCTATGGAATTTTGGAAGCAACACGAAAAACCACGTTTCACCACATTATATCACTTGCCCACACTCATGCTCGTAATTCAGCACTTAATGCGGAAAACGCCACCGATTTTAAACATTAACACTGGAAAAAGCACGAGTTTTGAATAATAATACAATGCAACGACGTGAACTTTTCCGTGTTCCCGCCAAAACTCCTCATTTCGACTTAATCGATTATTTTTTCGAACTATTCGAACCCTCTACTTTTTTTTTTTTTTTTTTTTTTTTTTAATTTATTATAGCTAATCACAAAAGGGCTTTGTCGCTTAGCGACCACATCGCCCAATCGGTAACATACAAAAGAAAAAATTAGGTTCTATACAAGCATTGGTCTGCAAGGCGATACATATTTTGGGCTTCATCCGACAATGGTAACGCTAAAATACTGTTGCACAGACCAATTTCACTTATTTTAGTTGAGCCAAACATAGCAGTTCTGTTACTAGCATTCCGGGCACACTTTATCAACACATGTTGTACGTCTTCTACCGTCCCGCACACTTCACAATTTGGTGATGCCACTTTTTTCATTAGGAATGCAAATTTGTTTGTTGGGATGTGTCCGGAACGCAGCCTGAGAGCAGTCACTAGCATTTTACGGTTGAGAACAGATTGATCAATCCAGGGGTATGATGTAATTAGAGGTTGTATAGTGCGGTACCAAATGCCTTTTTCTGTTGATCTTCTATCAAAATATTCCTGCCATAGTTCTTTGCAATGCGTTTTTAACAATTTAACATGATCTGAATGTAAAGGAGTAACAAATAATGGAATTCCATCAATACTAGCTTGTTTTGCCAAAAGGTCAACTTCTTCATTCTCCTTTAACTGTATATGTGACGGGATCCACTGTAGGGCTACTGTTTTATTTCTATTTTGAAGTTTTAGTATAGATTCTAATATTGAGTAAGCAATCGGTGAACCTCGCACTTGGGAGGTACACCGAGCTATATGTTGCAACGCACTCTTTGAATCGCTGAGGATAACAAATTTGTTGCAGTCAATTGAATCTATATACGAAAGAGCTTCTGCTATGGCGATTAGCTCGATATGCATGATTGAAATATTAGTGTCAATTTTAAGTTTAATGTGTGTGCCGAGAAGTGGGTCTAAAAACGCGGCACCGCCTTCCGCACCATCCTTGGATCCATCCGTATAAATTTTGTAATAACTATGGTATTTTTCCTGAATATACTCCAGACACATATTTTTTAAAATGTAAGGATTATAGTCTCGCTTAGCGCGGTCCACTGTAGGTATGTTGACTATTATGGTATCTGCTACGTTGATGTTACTCATCCAAGTTTCTAGTGAATACATTTCAAGTTGTCTACAAGTATGAATAGGAAGGAAACTAAGAGATGAATGAATAGCTGTAAGGACCGGTAACTTTTTATGCGTCCAGTATCTAGAATGACTTCCAGCCGCTATATCTTCGACATACTGAATCGATTTGTTATTAGTGAATGATTTTGATTTTAACCAGAATTTACCAGCCAAAAATCTTCTGCGAATACAAAGGGGCGGTAAGCATAACTCGTTTTCCATAGCATGTATAGGCGAACTCCGTATAAAACCTCCAATCACACGCATTGCCTGGTTCTGTATTCTGTCTAACTTAATTAAATTTGTCTGGCAACTATTATCGTACAAAAAACTAGCATAGTCAATCCTACTGCGTATAATCGAAATATAAAGTTGCCTTAAGTGTTTTTGATGCATTCCCCAACCGGAGCCTGATAACACCTTCAATAATCTGATAAATTTTTGTACTTTAATAGCAGTTTCATTTACATGTTTGCCCCACCTCAAAGAGCTATCAAGCCACAGACCTAAATATTTCACAGAGGGGCACAACTCTAAAGAATGACCATTAATTGTAAAATCAATATTACTGCGATAACTACCTTTTTTAAAAACACATATTTTACTTTTGTTAGGGGATATTTCTAGTTCTATGTTTGATAACAAATTACTAATTATTTGTAGGGCAGATTGTAATTCGCGTAAAGCATCACTAGCATATTTTTTAGAAATATAAATCACGAAATCATCTGCATACTGCGATACCTCCACATTTCGCACACTCTTACAAATAGAAACTGTAGCTACGTTAAAAAGGAGTGGGGACATCGGGTCCCCTTGGGCTAGTCCTCGCCCCGTCCATCGTGTCAGCACACATTCATCAGTTGACACGGTTAATATCCTGGAGCTTAGGTATGACCATAAGTATGTACTCATCTTAGATCCCACTTGCAGCTGTTCAAGAAGTCTAATCAGATAGCTAATATCTACATTGTTGTACGCGTTTGTAATGTCAATAAAACATCCTACCGTAATTAGGTCTTTAGTAAACCCTAATTGAATGTGAGATGTTAGGCAAGTAAGATTGTCCAAACGAGATCGTGCTTTGCGAAAGCCGACCATAACATCGGGGAACAAGAGTTGTTTTTCAAAGTACCACTCAAGCCTTTTGTTAAGAATGGAATGCAGTATTTTACACAAACAGGAAATTAATGAGATAGGGCGCAAAGCAGCGGAACTATTTTTAGGTATAGGAATAATTTTAATCTTTCGCCATTGTAGTGGAACAAAACCCAAAGAATAGCATCGGTTGTAGAAATTTAACAGAGTTATTTTGCCGACTGGTGGGAGGTGTTGTATCATAGAAAATGATATTTCGTCACACCCAGGACCCCTATTCTCACGAATCGAGATGCAATGTCATCTCATAATAAATCTCGAGACTCGAGTTGTCTCTACTCCCAAGCTTAAAATTCATGATATTCTCGATTGACTAGCGCACGAGATGGCTCGTAGGGAATCGAGACGCAATGTCATCTCACAATAAATCTCGAAATTCGAGACTCAAGCTTCAAATTTGTGATATTCTCGATTGCTAGCGCACGAGATGTCTCGTGTGGTCGGAGGCAGTCGAGACCACCATGAGACGCGCTTTTGCCTTTACTTTTAGGCTCATTTGTTGCCATTTTATTGACATTGAAGCTAATGGCATGGCAACTTTTCTTCTTCTTTTCGTTTTTTCTTTCTTTTCTTTTTCTTCTTGTCTTTTCTTGTCTTCTTACTTTTTTCTTCTTTTCTTTACTTTTTTCTTCGTTGGTTAGTTTGTCTGGGCGACAGAAGTTATAGTTATACTTTTTGCCATGCCAAGCGTTATTAGGGATGTTCCGATACCACCAAAGTATCGATACCTACTCATATGAGTAGTACTCAAATCATGATTCGATAGGTACTACTCATATGAATACCCTAAAAGTATCGATACCCACTCATATCGATACATTTTTTTTTATTTATCAATACGGAAAAAATAAACAAATTTTACCTTATTGCAGCAAAGTTTTGTTGTTTCTATGACTGATCTACATTTACAAGTGTTTTGGCGCGAAGAATCGGACATTTGAACACTAAGGATATGTTATTTGACGATATTTGATAAAAGTACTCTTTCCGATACAAATTCTTTCTTTCCGATACCAAATAGGTATCGCGAGAATGGTTTGTTTTTATTTTATTTTATTATTTTAATTAAGTGTATAACAACTACCTTAACTGTACTATTTGTGTGTATTAACTGTATTCAACGCTTTGAATTACAATTAAATTAAGTTAAATCCTACTCACATTCTACCTTTACATGTATTTTTACCTTTACACTAATTTTCTACTACATTGAATCCTACTTAAATTAAAAATAGGGTTGTTTTAACCCTAAGTATACATTAAAATATCACATTTTTATTCTACTTGACTTAAAGTTAGGCCATACTATGTTTCTTTAAGGAATAAAATATTATAGCGAAATAAAGCTGCTTGGCATTGAATTTTTATCCTGTGGTTCTATCCTGTTTTGACTTAGCAGCATTGATTCGATTCGCTATTAGTACTTTCTTTCCGATACCAAGTAAGTATCGAAAGAATGATTCGATGGTAAAAAGTACTTGGTATTGAAAGAAAAGTATCAAGTACATACTCGTATTCACTAGTATCGGAACATCCCTAAGTGTTATATACTCTTTGCTCCGTGCCTATCAAATCAAACGAAGTTGCTCATTGTTTGCCAATAGTGTTTTCACAAATTAGAAAAAATAATATGGTGTTTTGCATTGTATAGTGCACCAACCACAGATTAGAGAAAAAAACAATCTGTGGCTAGTGGGAATTCTGTGTGTGGCACCAACTTATACTACTCTATGGTATGCACAGCTATAAAAATACTCTGTGGTGCACAGAACACTATTATATTATCCTGTGCTATTATCCTTTTGTTTTTTTCTCTATTCTGTGATTATCCTTATCACAGATGGAATAAACCACAGAACACTACTTCAAGGTAACCAATGGTTAAAACCTCTAACAAATCTTGACTATTAGTTAGAATTTGTTAGCATTTTTGATTGGTTACTTTAACAACGGGTGAAAAAGCCCACCCTTATAAAGGTACCATAATAAATAAAAGCCACATAACTCATATATAATCGCATTATATTATACATATTTATATGAGTAGGTAACAACTTTGGGCCTAGTTTAGTTCTAAAGTTATTATTATCAAATACATAAAATGAAGAAACATGCAGTCTCAAAATACAATCCTGCCATCATTAAAAGTGTTGTAAAACAATGCCGTAAAGCAAAGATGGCTATTTTAACTTTATTTTTACTTTTTACATCAATAATTTTAAACCAACGAAATCAGCCTCAGGGCCACTGGTGTAATAGTTACAGTGGCACATATGGAAATGATGATGACGAAGATGGTAATATAGACAGTCACTCACTGTCTAATACAGTGGCGATTTAAGATTCTTCTGTGACTTTATATTATCACAGCACACATTCACAGCATTTTCAGAAAATTGTTCCGGAAGCTTTACAGTAAGTAAGATGTAGTTATTGCAGTAGCAATAGTAACACCAGCCTAGAAGCCTTCATTGAGTACCTGAAGCAAAAAATAAAATATTATTTAGATAGCCTTAAGGCCAGCTCCATCAACTGTGCTGTAGGTTGTTGGTTCGCTTCCCACTCAAGAAAGGGGAAAAACCCTCATATTCCCCTATCCTTTGGTATAAAATAAATCCAACAGGCAACTGTGTCAATATCATTGGTATGAACTGGATTTTTACATACTTTTATTTCTCTCTCTCTCTGGTTGGTTCCTCATTACTGAGGATCATGGTCACAGGATCTATCTGATTTAACATAATACTTCCATCAACTTCGGTCCATAGCCTCACGGCCTGGGAAAACTTTTATTCAGGTAATTGAAATTAATTTACTTGAAGGTTTGAGCCTGACACATTCATAGGTGAAGTTACAAGTTGCACATTTTTCTTGGCGGCACTTCAACAATACATCTACTGCTCCAATCGGGGTTGGGATTATAAAATTTGTTTCCATAAATCAGGTGCCTTCTGCATATAGCATACCTATACGCTGTTGGTGTAGTTGTTTCAGTGATTCCTCAGAAGTCTAGCTCCCAGCTGGATACCATTATTCAGCCCATAATCACGCCCTGAAAAAATTAAATAATAAACATTTAATCTATAGAGCGAGATACGGGTGTAAGCAGCGTGATTTTGAGAAAGTATTCTCTTTTATGTATGTACGTAGTACATTATACCTTTTTTGGATTTTGCGTAGGTTATTAGGCTTACTTACTTCAAAGATCCATGTTTGCCAGGCAGAGAAAACCTGTGGAATCGCACGTTCACATCTTCGGATGCACCATTATAGCATTTGCACAGTTTTACCGTTTTTCCATAACGAACACAAGAAAATCACAATAATATAACCTCAACCATAGAATTATAAAAAAAGCAGGATGGAATCTTGATTGACATCGAACTGACGTACAGTAATGGCGGCCGCATAAACATGTGTGACTGATTAAAGGATTGCCATGTGAAGAAAATTACCCGAATCCGACAAAAAAAAAATCTGTTGTTGGTGTGACTTTTCGTATGACCAAAAAGCTACGCGAGCTTATAACAGAGTAGTCAAAATTGAATGGCTTATTTTTTTTTTACTTTCGATAGGTTAGCGTTTGACTACATCTCACCTGATGGTAAGTGATGATGAGGTCGAAGGTGGAGAACGCCTACCTAGAATAAACCTATTTACTTTTGATTTGAAGACACTTAAGTTGTAAGTGAATGGAAATACCGACGCCGGGAGTGAGTTCCATTCCATAGCCGCAAACACAATAAAGGAATCTGCAATATCCCCTCCCCCACACTTGCCCCCCCCTCCCCCTCACTTTCCTCGCCACCTCCTGCACTTGCCACCACCTCCCCCCTCACTTAGTCCACCCCCCTACTTGCCCTGCCTCCCCCCGCACTTGCCCCCCTCCCCCCAAGAACCATGTATAGATTACATTTGGACAGTAATTAAGGGGTTGGCAATCTACGCAGCAATGTACGGCGAATGAAATGGGAGCAATAGCTTCCCAGTCTCCACCGGGTGGCAACTGGGAATTTTGTTCCCAGTTGCCACCCGGGGGCGAAGCATGTGGGGGCAACTGGGAATATACCCTGTACGCTATAGCGAAGAGAGAAGTTCCCAGTTCTTTCTTCCTTTGGACAGGGTCGGGTCAGCCAGTCAGTTAATAAAACTTGGCACAAAGATTTATAGCCAGGGTGTTGCTTAAAATGTTTTATGAACACATAAATCGTATTTTTCTACGTTACTTTACTTTTTCTACATTATAGAAAACCTGCACAAATATGTACGATTAGTAGGTCCATTACCGGTACAATATTTATTTTAACCTGCAAAGTCCAGCACATGCATATGCATAATGGAAATATGCATTTGCATATAGTCAGATCTCTAATTATGATCAATATAGGTGAATAAGTTGTATTCGAACATAATTTGGTCATTCTCCCACACTTCCGGGTAATTTGCAAGTTTGATTGTTGGTAACACTAGCTGGTTTTGTGTATTCATTGCATCTCAATAGTTTTATCGAAAAAGCAAGAAATTAGCGAAATATTAACAAGCTTATTTGTGAAAAGTGATCCCCTGACTTTTTTTTATCAAACCACTATGATTCCGACAACTTTTCACAACGCAAGACGGCATTTTATAATATTTTTTTCTATGCGTCTTGGGCGAGGTTCGGAGCAGTAATGGCAGGCGATAGACTTCCTATGATGTGAGTGTGTGCGTGTCCGCTCGTACTTATTAGCGTCCCGACTTCCTATGGGTACCTCGGTTCGGGATCAATTGGGACTGCGTCCTTCTTTTTTTAGTAGGTCCATGACCTCAACTCAACTTACTTTTATATTCTATAGTTTGATTCATGTTCCAGTGTCAATTTTCAAGTTCTTGATTCTGAGCATAGACTTTGTGGTCGCTGTCTTACATATAGCGTTATCTCGTTCTGATCTCTCGACTGCCTTCGATCCACAGACTACTACACGCTAATGCTTCCATCACTCGAGTCATCTCGTGCGCTAGCAATCGAGATATTGCATGAGAATACCGAAAACTCGAGTCTCGAGATTTATTCCCAGACGAGATTACTTCTCGATTCGTGAGAATAGGGGTCCAGGAGCGGTATCCTTTTTTTTAATACAATTATGTAGTTCTTGAATAGAGATATCTGTTTCTAGGTGAGGGTTGCGAGAACAGAACACTGGAGAGGTCGGGCTTACAAAGTCAGGGGTTAGATCATTTAATAATTGTTCTGCACTTTCTTTACTTATCGATTGCCGTGGTATGTAACGACCTTTTATCCATCTCATCTTTTGCCACATTTCGGACGCAGAGGTAGTTTCAGCTATCGATGAGCATACACTTTGCCAGGAACTACATCTGGCTATTCGAATAAGTCGTTGCGCATCACTTATTTTTATTTTTAGTTCATCTAAATTTTGTGGCGATGGACACCGTCTCAGCTTAGCCAACGCGAGTCTACGTTCCGCCACAGCCTTTGATAACTGCGCATTCCAGTAAGGTTTAGGTACGAACTTATCGCTTATATTTTGTGGTATTTTGATGTAAGGAATATGTGCGTCTGCAGCATTTTGTAAAACATGTAAAAAGTTATCATAGAATAATTGGGGATCATCAGGTATTACAAAGTTTAAAAACTGGTTTTCTATGTATGCGGAATATGAACTCCAATTACTCTTTTTAAAATTTCTTTTACGAATAAAATGCCTATTAGCATCCTGAACACAAGTCAATTTAATTATTAAATGATCACTGCCAAGTGATTCGTTGGTCGTTTTCCATGTATAATTCAAGGCTAAACTAGAAGAAACAAAAGAAATATCAGGTGACGATTGCTGCAAAGCACCATTAACCATCCTAACTCTGGTTGGACTACCATCATTTAAATAAATAAAACTAGAATCTATCATCGACTCATTAATTTGATTACCCCGGCTGTCTGTTTTGTTGGACCAATTGTTGTGATGGCCATTAAAGTCTCCCAATATTAGAGCTTTATTACTACAACTGGAAAACATGTAGTCCCAGTCTGCCCGAGAGGTACGCACTGTCGAGGGGCAGTACACAGAGATTATGTTTTCAATAAGTTGGCAGTTAAGAATCCTAACGTGCAGTAGTTCAATCCCGGAATTTGAACATTGCGTTGAACAAAGAAGTGATTTTACAGACTTATGTGTAAGAATTGCGACACCACCGTATGAATCAGCTCTATCAAGTCGATAACAATTGTAGTTACTTATGTAAAAACTGCTCCCAGGCTCTAACCAAGTTTCGCTTATGACTGCGATGTGTATTTTTTCTTGTAAAAGAAACGATTCAAAACATACAGATTTAGGCCTTAAACTTTGGCTGTTCCATTGTATCAAATTTACGAAACTATGAATATGAGTGTTATCCATAATTATGGTCAGAGCTTAAAAAAGTTCTGGCCGAAATACCACTGACAGCTTTAGATATAACCCATTCAATGCATACTTTAATTGACAGTTCTATCTTCTTTTCTAGTGTGTGTCTACTGAATATAATATTTTTCAACTTACTTAACAGGAAATAAAAGCTAAGCTTCTTTTCTTCTTCTTCCTTCTCGTCTGTTTCCATATTAGTATGAGTATGTCGTTCCTCTTCTGAACACTCAGACGGCTCCTTATTCCAATTCAATACACTCGCCTGAGTCTGGGTAAGTTTCCGTTTTTTCTGTTTCTTTTTCCCCGATGTTACTCCTAGTCCCAATACAGTTTCCTGATCTTGTTTCTGAACCTGTTTCTTCTGCTGTTGTATATGTTGTTCGCTTTCTTTCTGAAGTTCTTGTTCCTTTTCCCGTGGAAGTTGATTCTTCTTTTCTTTTCTACACTGTTGTGTCTTCACCTTATCAGCATACGAAGTATCGCCACAGTAATTAGAGTCATCGTAAATATGTTCCTCAACTGGCATAGGAGCAGCATAACTGTGATCTTCTTCGACTACGTGACGTCTAATTAAACGCTCAGACACTGGTACAGGTGGGGCGTACAAAGAAAGTGCTTTCCTATATGTCGCATTAAATTCAGACATCAAATCACGGATTCTTCTCTCTTTTTTAAAAACTGGGCAGATTTTATGCATTGCCATATGAGAGCCATAACAATTTACACATTTAAAAGTAGTCACCTCACAATTTTCATGTTTATTAGTGCACTTTGGGCAAATTGGTTTTTTACTTGGGCAAAACTTGGTAGTATGCCCGAATTTCCAACATCTGCCGCATTGAGTTACGGGGAATATGTAAGGTTCTACTTTTATTCGCATTTCGTGTATGAATACATGGGATGGGACTGACGAACCTTTAAACCCTAGTCGAATAGACTCGCTAGTGACCCAGGTATTGCCACTACCTTCAGTATTTCGTCTACTCAATCTCTTGGCTGATACAATCTCTAAAGGACTAGAAAGGTTTTTTAGGAGCACTTCTTCTGTCAAATCCATCTCAATATTTTTTATAACTCCATACGACATACCAACTTCGGATGTTTTAAGACATCTCCATTCTAAGTCGGAAAAAGCTGCCGTTTGCAGCAACTTTTCAGCACTCGAATCCTTGTCGAAGGTAATAATCATTTTGGTGCTACTGGCGTATTTGACTTTAATAATGTCGTTTATCTCATGCTCTTTAAATAATTTTGCCAAAGCAAATTGCTTGGGTAGATCTTTCGAACATGTTACGCATACTTGAACCTTTTGCTTTTCTTCTTCTTCTTCTTCTTCTTCTTCTCCTGACTTCCTACCAGTTTTTCTTCTGCGTGAAATGGTCGCCCATCCATCCTCTGACGAGTTGTCCTCTCTTGATTCCCCAACCTTCCTCTTCCTTAAGCCATTAGTAGGTGGATCGTTCATCTCCTCTAGATGTGTTCGGTCTGCTACATTTGTTGATTTCTCATATATAATTTTTCCATCTTCTGCCACATCAAAATGCACCAAACTCTCGACGCTATTAGGTCTAGAGTTCATTGTGACCAGGCGCTTGGCCACGCGGTCCGAATGCACGGACCTGCGACTTCGGCGCCGATCACGATAAGGCTATTGTGTTCGTTAATAGGTGAACTCGTGCGCACAACCACTTCGCTGCGAGTGCAAACAACGACTCAACCCTCTACTTGTTATTGTTATGTTAGCACCAGTGTTGCCAATCGCGGGGAAAATCCCCGATTTGCGGGGAATTGAGGGTTAGTGCGGGGAGAGCGCGGGGAATGACAAAAATCGGGGAATTTCGGGGAATCCAGAGTCCAGACCAACCTTTTTCGGTTAGCTTCGCCTGCCTCCCTTCTATTGCCGGATGAGTATAGTGGCTTCATCTTCGTTGTCAGCTATGTTTTATCGCACAGCGGATGGATGAAAATGACGCAAGGATTAACTTAATTAACTTCGTCATTTGGCCAGATATTGGAATAATTATTTTACCATCTTTAATTGTGTTTTACTGTCTTTTAAATAATAAACAAACAAAATCTCTTGCCTTATTGCTTCGTGCAACCCACACTTGAAAAATGTCTCTACTTCTATATCAATAAAGAAATTTAAATGCTATCAAAATTTTCAAAAAATATTTATTGTACAGGTTCAGTCCAGTTACAGTTATATGTATGTAGGTTAAACAAATTTTGTATAAAACCGTGTTTTTATTCCAAAAATATCATTTCGGGGTATTTGTGGGAAATTATTCAAGAAGCGGGGAATTTCGGGGAATTGACAACACTGACGCGGGGAATTGAGAAATTTTTATTGGCAACCCTGGTTAGCACAAAGTGCCAAAACAAAACGTCTAAGGCCCGATTTCACCAAACTAGAATAAATTTTATTCCAGGTATAACTTTCCGAGAACAACCGAGTTACGCGAATTTAGCCCTTATATCACCAATTTTGTGAAGGAATAAGACTTATTCCTTGGATACAATCAAAATGGCGTCTTTTTTGTGTAATTTCATTTGTCAATTAGCTGTATCCAGGAGTAAGGAATAGCCGTATACTTGGAATAAACGTTGGTGAAATCGGGCCTAAATACTCCAAATTACGCAGAATGTAGGTATTGATCTTTTTATGCCAGTTACCAATATACTTACTCTATCGCTCACTCTGTAACGTATATGTTTGTCACGCTTCTATGCTCCAAATATCACGATTCTGGATTCCGGTCATGTCATGTGGTGGCACACGGACGGTTCGTCTGTGGTTGCACAGATTTGACAGCTGCCATTCTTTCAGCCTACTTGATTTTGACGAAAGGCGATCGAATCAACGTAAATGTAGGTCTTTGGGCCACACCATCTGAATTTATAACAAAGCAGCGTCAACATTAACGTGGAGTATCAGTTCTGTACGTTATAGGCACGGCATACACAAACTATGCATTGATTAACGCTTTGAAAGTAACCTGTGCCAGTACAAATTTGTGCATCAGATCTGTCATGAGATCATAAGCTTATGTAACATTTTATGTCCGTGAATAACTAATCGTACGCTGATAGTGGTTATTTACCTCCTCCAGAAGGTAAGGGGTGTGTGTATCTATCCATATTTATGTCACTAACAATGATTACATTGAGCTACTAACCTTGAAACCATTTGTTCTTATCTACTGCAGTAGCCGGCTGATTTCGGCTATTCTCCCATTTGCTAATTGGTTATTATAACTAACATTGCGTTTATTACCGCTTTATTTTGAAAAATGTTTAATTTTTTTATTGTTTTCTTTCAATTTCTTCTTTCCATGCCACTTGTCAGTTTGTCACACTGATAGAAATGTAACAAGGCCAGTGTTCCATTTTCAAACATATGTTTAGAAAGTAATACTAAATAGAGAGGTTTTATTATAATCTACCACTAAATTAAAAACAGTATAAGTGCTATTTATTAAAAATGGAGTAATATGACACATAGTTCCTTGGATGTTGGTTCATCTGATAAACATCAGATGAACCAACATATATGTACCTACTGAGTTTGTTTTGCACATTATCAAGATTACTTTTGAGTTGTTAATATTTTGTATATACATAATTATATGTTGATGCTATGGATGCTTCTGAATAATTGTTTATAACTCTAATTGATCTTATCTATTGCCTCCCTGGTGACAAGCTGATGTTGTGAATAAATTTGTTGTATTTCAGATAGATAATATTAATTAAATCACTTGTAAAATGTATGTTGTAATATGTGTATGTATGTGTAGTTTAAAAATTATATTAAACTTATTTCAATTAAAATTATCAGTATCAATCAAGTTGGGCTCAAAATTGCAGTAAATAAACTATGACACCTACTCAATGTTTTAAATGTGGCTGACTCTGTGCTATGATCAATTAGACCATATTTTTGGACATGTTAAATAAGTCTGCTAGCTTTACAAATAAGATGTAGGTACATAGGCAAACTTAATGCTAGAGAGCACTAAGTTCCATGTTAGGTATATTAAGTATTAACAATATTTATTTGTATAGTAGGTATAAACTACTTAGATAATAACATTTCAATAAATTTAAGTGCAAGGGCCTACATTTCTGTATCCGCACCTGGTATGTACATACTTACTCTCTTTTCTTTAGTTGTAGGTGTAATGCTGGCTTAATGAAAAAGTTACCTACAGTAATTGGTTATTATGCTAGATTAAAAAAGAAAATAAACATGAATTCATTAAACAATGTACATTTTAGGTAACAAGCATAAAAAATACAACCAAATTGATAACCCCCTTTTTTGAAGTTAGTTGATGAGTTGAACCGTGTGGTCTTGTAACACAAAACACCTTGCCTGCGTCCTTGTTTCCAGCTAACTATGATCTAGATGTCTTCAAGACGAGAGTGAACAGGTATCTTCTAGGCAAGCATGTTCCATCGTAGACTGCATCATCGCTTTCCACCAGGTGAGACAGTGGTCAAATGCTTAGCCAATAAACAATAATAAAAAAAAATAAAAGAAGAATAGGACTACCTTACCTAACCTCTTCCCATGGGTGCCGTAAGAGCTGGTTAAGGGGAATATCCAGGGAATGGGCAGAAGCACTTCTATCAGCCTTTATTATAATCTACTGCAATCACCGAGATGCCTGCCAAGCATAGTGATTTTGGCAAACTCCCTATGATAAGCAGCCAATGTGGGGTTTTATGAGGGAGGCCTGTGTTCAGCAGTGGATATCCTCCGGCTGATTGTATGATGGGTTTACAAAATAAAGAAGTTCCATTTCCTACTACTGGTGTAAGCAATCAATCAAAATACAGAAATCTTCAGTCCAGAGCGAACTATGCAAATCTACAAATGTCACTATAGGCACCCTGCTGTTTGAATCACTAGTGTTGTTCTCCTGTTACTATTAATTTTCTTTTTGGTAATATGTCTGTAAACAAACAAATTCTTTTTGGCGTGACAGTTACTTATAAAACTAGAGAAAGTTTCACTTTTATTTACCAAGCGAGTGCTAAGAGCGAGTGAAGCGTCTCCATTTCAGCTTGGGGAAAAATTTCGTATAATGTCTGTCCGGCGGATATCCGACTGTTCTCCTCTACAGGTCGCATTTCTCAACCGATTCTCGTGAAATTTTGTGGTTTCTTATTTGTTGATACAGTTTTCGGAAATTTTTCAAAGTTGCGGAGCCAACGTAAAAAATAGTTTTCAGTTTTCAGCTAAGCAAAAACAGACTCGCGAAATTTACAGCTCACAGAGCCACTAGTATATTAGTAGGAATAGGGATTCAACACCTATGAATCTATGAAGGAAATTAGATAACTGACAGATATTTTCACTACACAAATAACTTATCATCTCTCTGGGGAATCTCACCCACACTTTTTGTGATAAGAGCTGATATGCTCAAACGTCCCACCACCGAGGCTAGGATAAATACTGAAAAATAACTCACCTTTTTGCTTTTTTTCAGGGTAATCAGCAATCTCCACTAAAACCACTCAAAATGTTACGCCGCTGTTCAAAGCACGTGCAAACGTTATACCGGAGGCAGGGCCAAAGCCTCCGTCTCAAGTCGACTGAGGTGCCCAATGTCTTCGGAGCCCTACCCCAGGCTGCTTCAAGACTCAACCAGACTCGTGTCTTAGTAAATAATCAGATCGCGTCCATCCACTTCACCAACCAGCTCTGGGAAGTTCAGGATGTACCCACACCAGCTTTCCCGGACTCCGTCTCAGAAGGAGACGTGAAACTAGACAAAAAAGTCGGAGACTCCGTCGCGGCCGATGAAGTCGTGTTAGAGATTGAGACGGATAAAACTGCGATTCCGGTCATGGCTCCAGGGCATGGTGTTATTAAGGAGATTTACGTGAAAGATGGGGAGACGGTTAAGGCTGGACAGAAGTTGTTTAAGATTGATATTACTGGGGAGGCGCCTAAGGCCACCGCTGCGGCTGCGGCTGCCCCTGAACCGCCTAAAGCTGCAGCGCCACCACCGCCGCCAGCTGCAGCTGCCCCAGCGCCGCCGCCGCCGCCGCCGCCCCAGGCAACTGCCCCCCCACCGCAAGCAACCCCCCCACCCCGCGCTGCACCTGCCCCCGCTGCCCCTGTGTCCTCCATCCCTGTCGCAGCGATTCGCCACGCGCAAGCCATCGAAACAGCCACAGTTAAAGTCCCACCCGCAGATTACAGCAAAGAGATCGCGGGCACGCGCACCGAACAACGCGTCAAAATGAACCGAATGCGTCAACGCATCGCTGAGCGTTTGAAGGAAGCTCAGAACACCAATGCTATGCTGACGACGTTCAACGAAGTCGACATGTCTCATATTATGGCGTTCCGCAAGAAGTACTTGGATTCTTTTACTAAGAAACATGCGGTTAAGCTTGGTCTGATGTCGCCTTTCGTTAGGGCTGCGGCGAACGCTCTTATGGATCAGCCGGTTTGTAATGCCGTTATCGATGGAAACGAGATCATTTACCGTGATTATGTAGATATTTCAGTCGCCGTCGCCACCCCTAAAGGCTTAGTCGTGCCGGTCATTAGGAATGTACAGAATATGACGTTTGCAGACATCGAGTTAACGGTTGCTGGGTTAGCAGACAAGGCTAGGCAAGGGAAGCTGACGATCGAAGAAATGGATGGCGGTACCTTCACGATCAGCAACGGTGGAGTGTTTGGATCTCTGATGGGTACTCCAATTATCAACCCGCCTCAGTCCGCCATTTTGGGAATGCATGGTATCTTTGAGCGTCCCATCGCGTTAAACGGTCAGGTGGTGATAAGGCCAATGATGTACATCGCCCTGACTTACGACCACCGGCTGATAGACGGTCGTGAGGCTGTCATGTTTTTGAGAAAGATCAAGGAAGGTGTAGAAGAACCGGCCACCATCATTGCCGGATTGTAAACTAGGACCGCTCGAAACCCTCGGCTGGTGTTCAAATCCTTACTACAAAGGAAAGTTTACTGCTGTCGCCATATTGTTGCTTAACAATATACCAGAAGGAAAGGCGAAACTGCAAGCACTTTTTAATTTCACCGTAGTTTGGTTCTAAGTTACTGTAAGTTAGAAGTAATTCCAGTTTCCAATGATGCCGGTCGAGGAGTAGATTAAAAAGAGATCATGTAATATATTCACGAATAACTTTTAGTAGAGCACTAGTTACCGCTGCCGTCTTATGTGTGCTCGTTTGTTTGTATTTATTGAATACGTATGCCGCGTTCCGTGTATTTGTATTATTTATCGTGTTTTAAGTTATATCAAAGTACCGTTAATAAGTATGTTGTATTGATGACAAGAAGTACATACATTTCCTCTATGTGACGTCTTTCGTTGTTGTTTTATTTGTTATTATTTACTCACTTTGATCATTAAAGCTTGCTCTTGATTAGGTAGTCATTTCATAACTAGCTATTTATAAAAGGAAATTACTGAGTTATTTTGACGTTGTACCGCAATGCTATACGAATTTACCTAAACAAATACCTACCATAATAATTATACCAAATTACTTAATTCATGTTTTTTACTGTTAAACCAAGTACCTTCAAAATTATCTCTAACCTAACTTAAAAAAAAAAAAAAAAAAAGACTACAATTATAATCTATCTATCGCAATAATCCAGGGGGAGTAACGTGAGCTCTTAGCGCGATTCAAAACAGCCTATATTGGATCGCTTTGTTTTTTTGTATGGGGATTTTGACAAGCGATCCAGTATAGGCTCTGTTTTGAATCGCGCTAAGAGCTCACGGTACGCCCCCAGGGTGTAACAAACAAAATACTGCAAGGTAGAGGGCGCCACTGGTCAATTGTATAAAAAGTTAAAAACCTAATTTTTTTTTATTGTATGTATTGCCTGTTATTATTAAATTTACCTATGACTTTTTTGAGATTGAACCAATTGATTAAAAGCATTATTATTAAATCATTTTCAGTCCTATGTTCGAAATTACGTAAATTTAACTTACATTAGTTGGTTACCTACCAATCGATGACGTGTAATGTGAACGTGTACAGCCAAGAAAAGAAGTTTATGGTTTATCACCAAAGATTAGAGAAAAAGAATCTTCTTTTGGATCAAGGAACAAGATTTGACTCACAGATTAGAGAAAAAAACAATTGACAAGTTACTCTGTGATAGAACCAGATGACTGATAGAATTACTTTTTGTAGAATACAATATAACACCCAGACACATACACCTATGTTCATCACACAAATGTTTGTCCTGAATGGGAATCGAACCCACAACCTATAGTTCAGAAGGCAGAGCTACTACCAACTGAGCTAACAGGCCAGTCAAAATGACTGTTCTTTTATACGAGCAATGGAACATACCTGTTTCCTTCAAAGGTCTGTGGTTTCCTTAATACCCTTAGTGCGGGCATATAGGAACAGAAGGCACTATCATAACGTTAGCATTATATTATCTGTGGCGTTAGTAAGGTACTTCCGAAAATAGGTGCCTACGTAAATTAGGTAAAGAAGAAAAGACATGGCAAAGATCTATGAACAAATGAGATAAAAATAAAACAATACGATCATCTGAGTAATAATTTATTTAAAAAAATCACATCGAGCGCACAGACATGCGGATCTTAGAATACTTTGTACAAAGAATCTAAAACTAACCTACATTTACAACATTGTAGTAAAGTCTAGTATAAATATAAAATAGTATTAGTGGATTAGTAGGCACAATAATCTCCAATCGCAATTTGCTGAGCATTATAATGATGTACCTACTTACATAGCGTAAAATCATAATTATTAATATCGATAAAGCATTCAACCGGATCGCACGTTCGTCATTTCATTGTTACTCAGTAGCAAAGCAATGACGACAATTTGACGACAAGAGTTTTTTTCCCGTTAGACAAATTTAATCAGTTTTCCTAAGATTGAAAAATAAAATTTCCGCCTAGATTAATTTACATCTATTTGTCAAAATATCCAAGTTTCAAAATGCTACGAATGTCTCCTGATGGCTTAGCATGCGCACCGCGAGAAAACTTGCCGTCGCTGTTAGAGTGAGACATACTTAGGCGCTTCGATAGTCTTGTCACGGTCTCTCACGAGATAAAGTGCCGAGAAAATTTTGTCGCGGTGCGCACGCTAGCCGGGCTGTTCTTCGATGGAGTTACATACCCCGAGATGACTAAGCGCTCACTTGGAGTCGCGTCTCAACAGCACGATTGTTAAAAATTCAAAAAAGTGGAATTTTTTCGTCGTAGAGGATTATGCCATACCTCAAGACGACAAAACGGCAGTAAGTTTGGTAAATTATTGGCATAAAAGTAAAAACGGATTTGGCCAAAACACAAAAAGTGAATCGCTGGGGTTTTAAGATCCATGACCCACAATTTTTCAATTGCCTTTTGGAGGGTTTTTGGAGGCCTACAACCAGTTTTTTGGCGGCCCCGTTGCGACCCCTTGAGACTACGGTTGAGAAACTCACAAGGAAAACCGGTTAACCCATCGCAAAACACTGATTTCAAGATTCCGGATAAATTCCAAGTTACAATCTTGAGGGAAAACCAGAACTTTGTATGAGCGTCATTCGACATTTTGAGAGAACTCACCTTCAGCAATTACCATCCTTTACAGAGCAATTATGAGGGGGACAATAGCGGACATAGAAATGGGTAGATAACCTAATAACCTAATGATAGTAAGTTGAAGCATTTGACTATAGATACGCTAGAAGCGGAGATAATTAGTCCAAACTGTTGCGCGTAGTAGTATCGTTTGTTCTTCATTTCTCGCCCACCACAAAGTAACAAGTGACACGGCAAATGAAGTGGGGGCAACTGGGAACGTACCACATCAATATTGTGCTACATCTTTCAATTTTTTTACTGCATGAGTTATGAGCAATATTTGGAATATCTATAGGCTAGCATCGGTCAAAGAGTAGCAAAAGGCAAAAAGTCGAGGCCTTTTTGAAGCACCGGAACTGTGTTTTCACTGTGTTAATGACTACAATACTAATAGGTAATAGGTACCCAAGATACAGGCTTAGCCTAGTTTGGGGCCCGTTGTCATGCCTATCATATAGCATTATTTAACCTTTTATTCAAAATGTATACCTTGTAATTAATTGTAATGTTTCTGGAAAATAAATTTTCTTATTCTTATTCTTATTCTTACAATACAATACAAGTTGTATTGCAGTGATTAAGGGCTGTAACTCACCGAGATGCCATGGCGACGTCGCCAGCTACGTATTCAAACTTTTCATATTGAAATGTATGGAAGATTTGGCAACGTCACCAATTTGGAAGCGTAGCCACAACCAACGGTCACTTTGTGGAGACTGGACACCTGGCACACTGGCGACATCGCCAATAAAATGTACACAAGCAAGCTGCGTCTCACTCACTCTTGTGTCCAACCGGTCGCCAAGACGGCCGCACAGCGTACACGTGATTTGTGGAATAAATGAGTTTTGATACAGAAAGGTTAGACACTGGCTACTCTACTTGGCAACCGAAGGTAGCCAGCAGTAGCCATGGCTACGTCGCCATGACATCTCGGTGGGTTAGGGCTCTAAGACATCACTACAACACAAAATTGTATTGTAATAATTTATTTTAAGCCTACAAGAGATGCTGATTGAAATGTTTCAGGTTACTACTTGACCTCATCAAAAGCTCAAGTTATTTATCTGGAATTATACTACTGTTCCATTTAGTAGTTTTTAGCTGCCTTTAACCACAGATAACGTAATACTTTAGCAACAGTAGTTTAGGTACATGATTATAATATAGAAAAAATTGCTTGTGAGTGTACATTATGTAATTTAAAGCTAACTAAACTTCTTAAACCTATATAAATGTACAGATGGCTGCAGAATTTTCTAGTCTAAACATTCAGAGCTTCAAAATTTAAATTGCATTCATTACATGCCGAGTTGTAATACATGTAAAGAGATTAAATTAAAAATCTTCTACAATAGGCTTAGAAAATTAACAAATTAATATTATTTTCATAAAGTAAGGTTAAAAATGAACGCAATAATTGAAAAAAATAAGTAAAATCGCTAAACAAATCACGGAGTAATAAGCTTTTAAAGTTTCTGAAAGGGGCATCGCCTGTCCCATTCTCGCAAAACAGAGCTTCCCCACAGTTACTATGAAAACGCACGTTGTGACGTAACATGACAAAGAGATTGTATGTAAAGCTACCACAGCCTAGTAATGAGGTACTATGAAGGTGCAAGTACTGACGTCACTGCACGTTTGAACTGTTTCTCTATGTGCCTGTATATTAAAATGCTTGTGACTTTGTCAATTTTTGAGTTAAAGTTTGTTTTCACAACTGTTTATTTTTTGAGGAGTATTTTTAACTTGTGCAATAAAAAAAAATAGAACGACACAAGTCTATTGTTTCCGATATCACTATTCTAACTTCATGTAACAATAATATCAACCAGACAGTTCACACTGTACTTGCAGCTGACTGTACTATGAATGCAAGAATTTGTGCAAATAATTCTAAATTATTATCCTAAATATACTTGTTTTTTTTTTTGGTAATGTAATACTCTTTCGTTGTACAAATAAATAACTATTGTAATGAAACAATAAAATAATACTAGACCATAACAAATAAGGCGTTTACTCTGATCATGTATTTTTATACTGGGTGTAATTTAATTCATTAGCATCCTTTCAAATCACTCATCATGTGGCATTCACACTCTATTTAATAATGAGCCGTTTTATTAAAAAAAAGAAATCGTCTTTTATGCATGACCCAATAGATGGCGCCAGTTGTGGTTTTACTAAAATCTGTCACTGTCACTGTTTCAAGCATAGACCACAGGTTTTTTTTTCTCTTATATTTTTGGCTCCACACATAGTGTATTTAGCCAGTGTCAAGTTTTGTAATTTTTCATCGTATTATGGAAATTTTTACTTAAAGTCAAGTCATAGTCACAGTCAGAGTAGTCATAGTCTAGTCTAAGTCATAATCTAGTCTAAGGCATGTCCTAGTAAAGTGGTGGCAACTTTACTAGAGGCTTCTATGGAATTTTGGAAGCAACACGAAAAACCACATTTCAATACATTATATCACTTGCTCACACTCATGCTCGTAACTCAGCACTTAATGCGTAAAACACCACCAATTTTAAACATTAACACTGGAAAAAGCATAAGTTTTGTAAAATAATACTAATAGTGTTGCCCACTTAAATTTAGTAGATGCACATAAACATAAAATATGCAGGGGTTGTAAACTTTTTTTCTAAACATAGGATTGGCGAACTTTTAGTCTAATAACAAAAACATACTATAATTACTAGTGTAAATAACATTGTTAGTATATTAAAAATAAAGCTACACGATAATAATAATCTTTGTTCAAAATAGGCTTAAAATATTAAAATTAATAATACTATTGTTAGAACGAAACAAAGCCTCTTTGGAGCTGGTATTATTTATTTTATATCCTTTAACAAATGGGCGATAAACTTCCACAGACTTAATTTCATAATGAGATTTTTCCCAGTTATTTTGATTTAAAAACCAAAAGTACTGATCCGAATTTAATGAAATTTCGGGAAGTTGAAAAAAATTGTTGGAAGGAGCGTAATAAATAATACCTATATTAAAATTATTCAATTTGATCTCTTCATTAAATCACTCTGATAGCAATTCATCAGTTACATTCACAATTTAAGAAAATCCCATAGTAACTATGCACATAACCTGTGTATTAAAACTGTCAACTTCATACAAATTTTAGTTCGAACCGGCGCCCGTATTATGTAAAAGTTACAACAGCAGTAGCAAAGCGACAGCAAATACTTAGCAATCGGTCGCAAGATGTCACTGGAAATCGTAAGTCGCCCGCCTGTCGCTGAATGCACTTTGATACTAGCGCCACAAACAACAGAACAGCAATAGATGGAAACAAAATAATGCCTTTTAGTTCATCGATTGTCCGACAGACGGTGATCTAGCGCTCGATCACTGTCTGCTCTGCCAAAGTGATGTTTGACAGCAATGATTGCGAAATCTACGGTTGTTGCAAACTTGTTGCGAGTTAAGTAATTAGCCAGCGGCTGGCTAATTACGTAAAAACACGTTTGCAACAATAACGGGCGCGGTTGCAGTCAATTTACATGATCCACAAATACCAGACAGCACTATCTTACTAGTAATTTTACCATAAACGCATCGAGAGGTCAAAATTACAAAAAGTACGATATATAATTATAAATATTTAAAAACTCCTCATGGACACATAATTAGCGAAGATAAATGTAAATAGCTGGCAACCTGACTATTTATCACATTATATTAGCATATTTATATCTACGTCTGGCAACACTATACATGTCTAAAGGACTAGAATCCATAGCCTAAAAAAAAGATAGATCCTTTGAATTCATGTGCCAGTAAATTAATAAAGGTACATACATATTTATAATCTAAGTACCGACAAAAAGCCAATATGTAAATGCGTGTAAAGCCAAAGAACTAACCTTCAACCCATCTTCTTTTTTTAATTATTCTTGGAAACTACTACTGAAGACCTAGTCGACATCTTTCTGTGAGTCTTGCTTGCGCTGGTCTTCGACCTACGGAATAAAAGGACTTATTTCAGAGTAAACGCCTTGTACATTAATACATTTAATAACTGTTGTAAAAAAAAATGTAAATGTAACGAAAAAAGTGATGAAATTGTATGAGTTTTTTTTAAATAATATCTTGTTGATGCTAAAAAATTGGCGGTGTTGCCATAAAAACATTACGAATGCTACACATTGCTAAAAAATTATATTGTAAAAGTAGTTTGATAAATATTGCTAGTGTGAAAAAAGGCAGCAGTTGCAATGGCATGTGTTATGATTGGAACACTTGCGCAATACAATTTTTAAAGTTTATTTTCCTCTTTTTCTTATTTTTCTACAGCGCAGATTCGTTAACAATTATAAATATATTCTGCAAAAAATATACAAGAAAAAATATAAAATTGTAAAAATTTATAAATTATTTTTATAATTTTTGTGCAATATCTAATAAAATAAATTCAAAATATTAAAATAAAAACTCAATAGCCGTCGTAAAAAATATCAATAAACATCATTCATTTTTATAGCCTATATTTTTTGGCGGTATAGCATCTCCCATCTTTGCCAGCCTAGTTCTGCCCGGTCGACATTTTTCTCTCTGGTTCTAATATTTTGTCTACGAGAGGTCCCGCGCGCTGTTCATAGCTAATATCGCTTTCATTTTCTTTTGGCCTTTTCTCCACCTGTAATGGTTTTATTAAACCTTTATTTTTAAAAACGCAACCAAGAACACAGACAAAATTTACACAGAATGTAGTGTGCTTTTCTTTTTATAAAATGGTTCGTAGACTGTGGTGAGTTGGTGACCTCTGCTCTAAGCCTCTGCTCAATACCGTATTCAATAATAAATGCGTATTATTTTTTTATTGTTGCAATCATTTGTAAGCAATTGTGTAAGCACTACTGAGTTCCGGTTTGAAGGGCATTGTAGCTAGTGAAATTACTGGGCAAATGAGACTTTACGATTTGATCACACAGTCTAGAAAACTTTTTTAGACTGTGTGATGTCTCAGGATGGCGTGCGCAGTGCGCATTGTCACGCGAAACTTTACTTGGAACTTGGAGTTCCGAGTGACACTGCAATCTGTTATGGGCGGCCGTGTCGCTTAACACCAAGCGAACGACTAGCTCGTCACGTCATTCATTTACATAATTCCTGTGGGACATAATTATGTCAGTCATTACTCGGGGAACAAGCTAGTAATAATATACTTTGCCACAACCTTAAATCTACACCACTATTATAAAGAGGAAAGATTTGTATTGTTTGTAATGAATAAACTCAAAAACTACTGTGCCGATTTCAAAAATTCTTTCACCATTGGAAAGCTACATTCACCCTGAGTAACATAGGCTACACCACTACACGTGCGAAGCCGGGGCGAGCCGCTAGTCAAATATACTATAGATACACAGTCTCTATGAAAATCTAACCTCAAAATTGTCCCCGCGCCAATGCTAACTTATACACATATATACATCTCCAGCTAATATAAAATAGTCCACAAGCGGTTGCTTCATTTTAATAATGAACCATAGCACCCTGTAATAGCGTTGTAAAACAATAATGTGTGAGTTACATCACTTTCATTAAGCGCAGTCACACGCGACTGAGAGCAAAAACAAGGCATATGCCTTGGTTAAACGGTGCCGTTTTCGAGGCGGCGATCGTGGATCTACCCTATATTTCATCGCAGGCCACGATTGTCCGTTTTTTATTTAAATCCTTTATTAATATAGGCAAAATGTATTTATACTCACGTCTGGTTCCCCAAGAAGGGTATTGGCAAGGTAAGGGGACTTCAGAACCCCCCGCCAATACAACTTCTCGACGGGTCGGTTTACAGGCCACCCGATACAACGGACGCCGAGGGACTTCCAGTAGTGAACTTCACTCCTGGAATACACAACAGTAGATTGCGTCACAAGTAGGGTTTGGGTCCCGGGACATCCCGTGTCTTGAAGTCCCGGGACTTTTAGTAATTTTAGCTGTCTCGAGTCCCGGGACTTTCGGGTCGAGACTCGAGACGAGACAAAATTGCCGAAATTGTTGTGTAATCATTTTTATTTTCAAATAATTAAAGGATCCTAGCGCCATCTGTTAGTTTAATTAATAATTACTTGGTCTACTGCGTAACTACTGGGTACAAAACACAATAAATGCGTTTGCCCGGAGTTTTGGTGGGACTAGAGTTACCTTCTATTTAGATAATAGTAAAGTTATAAAAAATTAGTACGATTTCTAACTAAGATTGTTTTATAACTATGAGATTTAACTGCTTAAAAGTGAATATGTGTGATATTAAAAATATAAACAAAGCAATTATTAAGACTCAAATTAACGTCAAAGTTCATCATCAACAGCTTGAAGATGTCCACTACTGAACATAGGCTTCCCCCAGAGAGCGCCACTTTGAGGAGCTGCTCGTCTCCTGCATCCATCGGCTACCCGCGGCTTTCACCAGATCATCGGTCCTTAAAAGTCTTAAAGTCTCGAAGTCCCTGGAATTCCCGGGACTTTGATTGTAGGCTGTCCCGTGTCCCGGGACTTTGAAATTTTCGGGAATTCCCAAACCCAAGTCACAAGGGAACAAAATAATGTATTTAGGCTATCGTCTCCTATAAAACAACAACGGCCGCGAACAGCGTCACGCCGTAGCCACGTCACGATGCTTACTATAAAAATTATGTTGTGGTCTCTTTCACACACTGACGCTGGCGTGTGGACGCCGTAGGCGGCATTCAAACGCTTTGCGCCGCGTCTTCAGTTATTTCGAAGCATTGCAGTGTGAATGTCGTATTTGGCGTCAGTACAAAATGTCGAAGTTTGATAAAGAAAAAGACGAATTATTGATTGAATCAGTCAAATGTTATAGTGCATTCTAAATAGTAACACAAACGCCGCCAAAAGTGTCGAATTTATATCCATTTTATATCACACGACTACACGCGATCACTGTTTGTCGACTACTGTTGTGAACGAGACGTCATCGTTCGCTATGAGATGTATTGACCGCTGACGCTGTGCCTGGCGTTCAGACGTCGATCGGAATGAAAACGCTGAAGTCGGACGCCGCATATAGCATTTAATAGGAGACCAGTGCCTTAAGGCGAGAGCGATTGTTTGAATCCTAAGCGTAGCCAATATAGACATACGCTTGACTTGGCGACTGGCTGTCAAGTGAGGTTGCACACACAGTATACTTAACACACTGTTAATTATACTGAATAAAAAACCGGCCAAGTGCGAGTCGGACTCGCGCACGGAGGGTTCCGTACCATTATCTATCCCTGCCATCTAGTGTTGAGTAGCAGTACTATTTAAAGCAGCGCCATCTACGGTTCATCTGGTAAACGATCAAAAAATCACGTTTGTAGTAAGGGAGCTCCTTAAATATTTATTTTATTCTGTTTTTTTTAGTATTTGTTGTTATAGCGGCAACAGAAATACATCATCACTGAAAATTTCCACTAACTATCACCGTTCATGAGATACAGCCTGGTGACAGACAGACAGACAGACAGCGGAGTCTTAGTAACAGGATCCATTTTACCCTTTGGGTACGGAACCCTAATAAAATAACCTGTGCGAAGCCGGGCCTAGTAATAAATAAATACAAATACTGTCGTATGGTTTAAACCCACTACACTCACGGGCTAACTATATCCTTGTGAAGTAGGACGGCGCTGACCGAACACCACCGCGCTGACCACCGCCACAGGATCGAGTGCACAAAGTCCGCGACGCGTAAAACCCCGTGCAAAGGTAGGTTCTCACCAAACCTGAAATATGAGGGTATACAATCAAATCAAATCATAATAGTGGTTGTCAAATCATAAAAGTGTGGTAGGTTATTCCGTAGTTAAGGTAACCAATGGTCAAAAACTCTGCAATTTATGACCATCATCATCAGCAGCCTGAAGACGTCCACTGCTGAACATAGGCCTCCTCCTGAGAGCGCCACTTAGAGCGGCTGCTCGCCTCCTGCATCCATCGGCTCCCCGCGGCTTTCATCAAATCGTCGGTCCACCGACCGGCGGTCCGTGGGGGGCCGGCCTACGCGGCGTCTTCCGGTTCGTGGTCGCCACTCGAGAACCTTTCTTCCCCATCGGTTTTCAGTTTTACGAGCGATGTGGCCTGCCCATTGCCACTTCAACTTGCTTACAAATTTTGACCATTGGTTAGAATTTGTTAGAAAATTTGACCATTGGTTATCTTAACTATAGATCTAAATACCGACTTTTAAAGTAGGTAAATGGGTTTACAGTAATTAAAGATAATAAATTCACAGCTCACAATAATATCACGATATAATTACGTTTAGTATTAAACATTTACACAATAAAAAATAGACAATGTTTCCTTCTTAGATCTATAAATAAAATCAAAGATAAGATCCGCAGCCATATTATCAGTATTAACAGCAGTAGCACAGCAACAGCAGCAGCAAAGCGACAGCAAACACTTAGCAATCGGTCGCAGTCTTAGAATATAGACTAAAAGCATAGAGAGATCATCAAAACGGCATTATATTTGTCTTGCTAACACGTATCGCTACGTCAGTGGCGAAGGAAAGAAACAACACATAGTAATTAGCTACGCTTCCGAAAAGTCACAGTTTCATTTTTTCGACTCGAGTCAAACTGTTTTTTTCTATACAAATCTGTCAGACTCATTCACGTCAAAGTGTCCACTTCATATAAAGTGTCCAAAAATGTACGCTTGACAGATAATGAAGTTCTGTCTATGCTTTTAGTCTATACTCTAAGGTCGCAGTCGCCCGCCTGTTGCTCGCCTGTCGCTGAAGCTACGTATGACACTGCACTGCGCATGTCATCCTGATTACATTGACCAATGAGCGATCTCGCGGATTACGTCATAAGCTTTTTGTTGCGTTTCCATTGGTCATTCGCTTTCTCGAGAAAAGAGATATGTCGATATCTACAACTCATGGTACCTATGAAGTGGTCTGTACAGGCCCCTCTTTCCCACTGGGCACTCTGGGCACTTGCCCAGGGCCCCGCGATCGATGCCCCCTTAGTTCCTAAGGGCCCCTTATTTCCTGCCAGATCAGCAACGATAACCGAAAAATATTATTATTTAAGAAAAATCAAACGAGAATGACTGACTACAATACCTGCTGGTTTATATTAGCTTTTGCATGCGCGAAGTCACTTTACTTTTGCCAGAAAATAAAATTTTCCAATTTCAGTATGTTAAGATCGCTGTTTCCTCGTTGCTACAGAAGTTTTTACACTAACATCGCATTCGTTTTCATATCAGTCATTTCATTATTATTAAGAGCTCTTATATTACTAAATTATATCGTGTTTTATCTAGCTGAATACAAAAACATGCAAATTTTTGGCGCTCGCTTCGCTCGCGTATTTTAATCGAATTCCTGTGTATAAACGACTGAAGTGTTTGCGCTAACTTCGCATGCGTTTTCATATCAGTTGTTACATTTAAAACTAGAGCTTCCAACTCTAGTTTTAAATGTAACTAAATAATATCGTGTTTTATCTAGACGTCTTTGTAAACATGCATATTTTTGGCGCTCGCTTCGCTCGCGTATTGCATGCATAAAATAGAGCTCCATCCAGGTCATACTATGACCAGAAGCCCCACTATCCCAAGTGCCCAGGGCCTCCAATAGGTTAAAGACGGCCCTGGTGGTGTAAGGTACTTACCAAAGCCTCTCCAATGTCCATTCTAGGTCGTTACTATGCAGCGTAAACATAAGCAATGTTCAACCAATTAGGCTCGTATATTCGCGCATTGCGACATTTTTTTTTTAAATTGGTTATAGGCAAAGCATGTGACCACTGTCTCACCTGGTGGAAAGCGATGACGCAGTCTACGATGGTGCATGATTGCCTAGAAGATACCTGTTCACTCTCGTCTTGAAGACACCCAGATCATAGTTGGCTGGAAACAAGGACGCCGCGCCGGCAAGGTGTTCCACTCATTTTTGAAGATATTAAATAACTGTGTTTACTTTCGAAAAATCTAGCTTAACTATGTTCTCATGAATAACATTACAAATGTTCAACAGAAATATCATATTAATCCCAGCAAGCAATATCGAGTATCGAAAAATATTAGGCGTGTTTTGGGGTGTGTATGTTAATGGGGCGTGTGTGTTAGGGCGTGTAGGTTGGTGGGGCGTGTATGCTAGAGCGGGTGTGTTGGGGTGCGTGTGTTGATGGGTCGTGTATGTTGATGGAACGTGTATGTTAGGGCGTGTATGTTGACGAAGTATGTGTATGTAGGATGTGTATGTGTGTTACCGGGGGTTGGTAGGTCCAGTCTCCGCGTCGTAATCTTGTGCACTGAAGCAGTACGGCCGGAAGCTGATGGCGCCCACTATCTGAGGGTCTCGCTTGCGGATCTGTGCCAAACATTACTTATTTATTGATAGGAAGACCAGCTTTTCTTACATAATAGAAATTTAAAGTAAGCACTAGGAACAAATTATTGGTTAAACAAACGATATTATCAATTCTTCATCATCATTCCCACTTGCTTACATGTTAAACGCTGCCAGATTCAATTCAGTTTTTTTTTTTACAACAGACTTCTATCATTTGATCCAATTTGATTTGATTTTCTAGTTCTAGAGACGTTTTAGCTATTATTTCGGAACTTTGAGTGATTATTTTGTATTAAGATTCAAATCAACAACTGCAACAACATACAACTGTTATGGGCGGCCGTGTCACTTAACATCAGGTGAACGACTAGCTCGTCGCGTCATTCAATCACACAAAAAAAAAAAAAAAAATCGATACCATAAGAAATGTACTTTGTTAACTATTTTTACTAATTATTCCAATAACAGGTTTGTTAATCATGATGTGTACACATGTTTTGGGATATAATCTAGCTCAAAATGTATGTAATTTTGTTTTCTCATTGATGTATTTGGTTATATTCTGTTTTGTGTGCCAAATAAAATAAAATAGTACCAGGTATAGTTGAAACGGGTTAAAGCACGTGACAGCTGCGCACTCGTAGAGCGCTGGCCTCGCAGAAAACACGCCCAGAACACCCTTCACCACCTGCAATGATACAGTAACTCTAATTCTAATTTGAAGTTGGGGGTGGTAAGGCCTGCACTGGGGTCCCGCTTGGGGTGTATTGTGCATTTCCCCCTGCCAGCAGGTGGTGGCAGCTGGTGCTGCCAGCACAGCCGGGATTCCACCCGGGTATTTTGTATGAAGTTTCGCTCAAGTTCAACGATGAAAGACTAGTTAAAAGGGAGAATTCAAAGTCTTGAACACAGACGCAAGGTCGCCGGTCTGCTTCTATCGGTTACATTTTGGAGAGTGTGCGCATGCCCATCATCAGCCCATTCCGTCATCCCCTTTCCATCATAGAACTACAAGGCTTGGTGATTCTTCACATCCTTACGTCACGTTAGTGCGGACTTGTGGTACGTTAGTGTACCACAAGTCCGCACTAAGCGTATTGCAGTCATTCATAGTCCGAACGGCCAAGGAGTGGAATGCTCTTCCCGCTATAGTATTTCCACCTGGGTCTAACCTGGGTCTTTCAAGAGTTCTGGTTCTTTCGTATGAAGTCAAGAGTGCGTCCTCCACCTTAAACAACTTCGTCACTTACCATCAGGTGAGTTGCTGTCAAAGGTATGCCCATTTAGGCATAAAAAAAAAAGTTTCGCTGTAGCCGCGCAGCTTCATACGAAACATCGCGCGGGTGCCCACGCGGTGTTTACCTCCCTATTCTAAAATTCCCAGTATAGGGAGTGGGTGATGTTTCTTACCTCATGGTCATCCCCCTTGACGTCAATGATCATTCGCACCTTGTTCTTGAGCAAGTAGTCGAGCGCATCGTCCAACAAACACAGCTTCACCTCTTTGAACTGCTTTCTGTAAGTATGACATGTTTACTTTTTTTTTATGCGATTGAATGAAGTGGCGAGCTAGTCGTTCACCTGATGTTAAGCAACCCGGCCGCCCATAACAGTTGCAGTATCACTCGGATCTTTAAAACAATAAAGTTTCGCGTGACACTGCACTGCGCACGTCATCTTGAGACATCATACAGTCTAGTAATCAGATTACTAGACTGTGAGATCAGATCATAAAGTCTCATTTGCCCAGTAATTTCACTAGCTAGTGCCCTTCAAACCGGAACACATTAGTGCTTGCACACTACTGCTTGGCGGCAGAATAACTGGCAAAGCGGTGGTACCTACCTAGATGAACTTTGCAGAAAAGTCCTCCCACCTAGTATATTTGGGTGATGAACATCAATGTTCGCGGATACAGGGGGGGGGGGGGGGGGGGGGGGGGGGGGGGGGGGGTTTGCCTCCCTTGGCGCAGGCAATCCACCATCAAGCCCAATTTAGCAGCAAGATATAGGTGCATGGAATTCATCAATTAAAGAAAAGAGCACAAATTGGTCTTGTATCCTATACTTATTATGATTATGATTATTACTTATGTGTTTTACCACCATATCCCCAAATTTCCCTCTTCGACTTTCCTACTATAATGATTTGCTCGGCCCCCAACCCCCCGTCCCCCCCCCCCCCCCTTACGAAATTTCTGTATCCGCGCCTGGTTGTGTGTCTGGATGTTATATTTCAACAAATTTTTCGTCAAAATCGGTTAAGGTTTTTAAATTAAATTCACTGAAAAAATATATGTCTCATTCAGAGAAATACTTTTATATAATTTGTAAGTATATTTATAAGTATTTCTCAGAATGAAATTAGAGAAGTTGAAGTAGGTTTAGCCCCCTTTTTTATTCAAAAAAGATTTAAAAAAAAATACAATTGAATTGAGAACCACATCCTTTTTGGTCGGTTGATAAGCAACATGTGTGCCAAATTAAGTATTTATAATAGTTTTTTTTAATATATTTTGGCTCCACACATAGTGTATTTAGCCAATGTCAAGTATTGTAATTTCTCATCTTGTTATAGAATATTTATCACGTAAAGTCAAGTCACAGTCTGGGTAGTCAAAGTCCAGTCTAAGCCATGCCTTAGTAAAGTGGTGGCTGGCAACTTTACTAGAAGCTTTGATGGAATTTTGGAAGCAACACGATAATCCATGTTTCACCACATTATATCATTTGCCTACACTGATGCTCGTAATTCAGCACTTAATGCGTAAAACGCCACCAATTTTAAACATTAACACTGGAAGAAGCACAAGCTTTGAAAAATAATACAATGCAACAACATGAACTTTTCCGCGTTCCCAGCAAACAACTCTTTTATAGTAGTTATTACCTGTTAGGATGGTTAGCCCCGACATCCAGGTCTTTGATGCTGTCCCAGTCCATCATCTGCACGTTCCTGATCCCCGAGTCTGTGACCCGCTCCAGCCCCTGGTCATGGATCACCATCAGTTTACCATCCCGAGACGTCCGCACATCTAGCTCGATGAAGTTGCAATCGTGTTCTACACACTGTGGAGTACAAAGTCATATATTAGAATAGTTGTGCAACACGGTTTTACTTGCATGGATGATGGGGGTGATAAGACCTGCACTGACATCCCGCTTGGGGTGTATTGTGCATCTTGGGGTGTATTGTGTATCTTGGGGTGTATTGTATATCTTGGGGTGTATTGTGCATCTTGGGGTGTATTTTGCACCTTGGGGTGTATTGTGCATCTTGGGGTGTATTGTGCATCCGTGCAAAGTCAGGCTATGTGTCTAACTGTAACTTGGGTTAAATCATGGATGATGGTGTCACTATCCAGGAATGCCACTAGTGCCTGTCTGCACTAAAGTTTGACAGCTACTTAACTAATAAGTGCACATTTATCCCTCTATGACATACCTGCTGCAAGGCATAGGTATTTTCTGGGAAACATAAATTATACAAAACAAACTTGTGTAAATGCATATTGCATTCAAAATTTACATAATTGTGTAAATTATTATTATAGTATGAAATACGATACCAGCTGTTGCCTGTGACTTCGCACTTGTGGCAAAGAATACTTAAAAGTACAGGTACAGTAGACTCACACTGCATAGTCAGTTAAATAAAAACAAACTATTACAACAATGCAATAAAGTGTAGTTCAGCTTGCACAGCATAACAAGCCTGCCCTTAACAGTTGCCTCTTGTCATATCGCTATGGTGCTGCTCTTCTAATGCATAATACAGATGGAGTATGGGTAGATCAGGCGCAGACAGTCCAACACCAAGCGCGGTAATTAGCCAATTTACCAGCAGATATAGGTGCATGGAATTCATGATTTCAAGAAAAGAACACAAATTGATTCTGTATCATATACTTATGTGTTTTACCACCATATCCCCAAATTTCCCTCTTGGACTCCACCCTCTTTTCCTACTATAACGATTTGTGTGCCCCCCTTAAGAAATTTCTGTATCCGCGCCTGGGGTAGATAAGTACCTAAAATAGGTAGGAATAAACTTTGTATTTTCCATGAATACAAATCTACTTTTTCTAGCTAAGGATTATAAGAAAATGAAAAAATGAAAAAAAACATTTATTTGATAAATAAGCAAACATTAGGTTAGCAGAACACCTGGTTCCTACACTAGGCTCGAATCCCATGCTGTATAAGGATGTAGACATTAAAATTTAACATCTATCTTCAGCCATTCTTGAGAAAAATGTCTTAACAGATGGACAGACTAACAAACAACAGCGTAATGTATATATGGGATCTGTTTTATGAAGTGTACAAAACCTATTCTGAGAGTTGGCTAGGTTATTAATGACAGGTTGCTGCTAATACTGGCCACAGGCACTGGCAAGAGTTTGTACTTACATATTTAAAAGCTTCTAAAGTGTTTTCAGGGGCATCCAATGCTGCCCCTCTATGTGCGATGCAGCTCACGACTCTCTCAGGGTTATCCTCACTCTCCTTGCTGCCGGGCATTGGTCCGAATACACTCAAGACATTAGACGGGTGAGGCTTTTTCAATCTCGTCAAGTAGTAAACAGAAACTCCGAGTAGTCCAACATCCAGACCAAATGGCAAAACTGCGTGCACAAAATGCAGAAAACAGGCGATATAAACATATACATAATAGCTGCAGTGTATAAGGAATTTCGTAGTCGATATAAACATTTTTCTCGTTCGATCGTGATCGTAAGTTTTGGTTAAATTGTTAGATTTCTATTTTAAATATTTTAATCTTATCAAAAGTAAATAAATAAATAAAGAGTGGTGAGGAATAGACAATAGGGAGGGAGGGGTAACTAGTGCTGCCAACCCAAATTTTAGAAAATCGGTAGATTAGATTTAATGTCAAAAGTTGGTAGATCTACCACCCTATAACTCTATACCCTATCCTCTGTTCACTGAGGATGTCTAAAGCTGGCGACTGATATGAGCATTTTGCTCGATTTGACTATTCATTGTGACCATTTTCTCGCTGTGAGTAAATGCTCACTACACCTGAATATTTATCTCGAATATTTGCTCAGCTGCGCTGCGCTGCGTTTTTTTTTAATCCGTTACTGCTACCTACTTAACAGTTGGGAATAACTGCGGTATTTAAATATTTATCAATAAACAAAAGCATGTTATCCTGATTACATTGCATTTTACAAAAAACGAAGCAACGCGTTCAAAACGCCAACACTTGCGCTTGCGGTGAATGCTCGCGCTAGTGACTGACTGTGAATTGAACATTCTAAGGGATTCACCAAAAAACCAACAGCCGGTTGGAGTGGGCTCGCGTGCTCGTTGTTCGCCATACACTGCTCGGCTCAGCCACTGACATGACGAATATTGAACATCAAACATTCTCACATCGAGCAAATGCTCAGTCGCTACCTTAATAGAGAAAAAAGGGACTGTTTTAGACTTACGTAACGTTACCTATTCCCTTACATAAATACCTACCTACGCCCCTTCGCCACGCCTCACCAGTTAAGCTCAACATTGATAAATGATTTGTTGCAAATGATGTCTTACAGTAGCATGTGCGCTTCGCAATCTTACGGCACCAGGTTCGATCGTCGGCCCTGCACCAATGACTTATCTCGTAGTAAGCTATGTGCAGTTTTCGTTGCCATCGCTCTGTGCCTCGGAGAGCACGTTAAGCCGTCGGTCCCAGTTGTCATAAGAACATCTATGGCAATCGTTATGGGTATAGACTGCGTCATCACTTTCCATCAGGTGAAACAGTGGTCAAATGCTTTGCTTATCAACAATAAAAAAAATAGAAGCCTGATAAAATCTGACACCTGGTCTAACCATCCCTGTTACCGGTTCCTTATGGGTTGCGAGGTCAGATGGCAGTCGCTCATGTAATTCTGGTAGCTTGCCGTTACAGGTTAAACTGGGAGCCTACCCCAATAACAAGGTAGGAAAAAGGCAAAGAGGTAAAAGGTAAATTTGTTATTGTATATTTTACTATTCACGCTGTTGGATTACCTGAATAAATAAATAAATAAATAAATAAAGAGGATGATGATGTCGTACAATGTTGAAAGTTAGGTAGTTTTATAGTTAGTTGGTAGACCAAAGCCAAAATCGGTAGATCTACCGATAAGTTGGTAGGTATGACAACACTGGGAGCAACTTTGATTGATTTGACCAAAGAGTATATTATAAATCACTTGGATTTGACAGTTGTGCGTTTCGTCTTAACAAACAACTTGCATTAAGGTGGAATGTTACACTAGCGCGGGAAATTCAAATTTTCTTGCGTTCTTTTGCCTATAATAGCTTAATTACTAAACGTGATTACATGAAAACTAATTTTGCGCAAATAAATATAATCTATCAATAAATTACAATTAAAAGTATCACCTACTTATACTTAGGTGACTTACTTAGGTGATACTTTTAATTGTAATTTATTGATAGGTTATATTTATTTGCGCAAAATTAGTTTTCGTGTGAAATTCAAGTGAAATGAAAAAATTAACTTAAGGTGGACCTAAGTTAATTTTTTCATTTCACTTGTCATTTCATTAATGTGATGCAGTGTAAGTGCTACATAAAAAAGAACACAAGAACAATGTGTCTTCACCCTAATAGAGACAATAAGAAAAGTGTTATTGGTTATTAGCCAAATAGATGGCTAGATTGTAATATAAATAGAGTGCGTAATCATAATTAGGCACACTAGGAAAAGGAAAAAAAAAAAAAAAAAAACTTGTCATTCATGCCAAAATTAAAAAACGGATTTTTATTGTTTACTATAGGTACTATATTTCTCCTAATAATCACTAAATAACGGTATGGGTCTACTATTAAAGGAACTAGATAGATATAACATTGTTAGCAGGGTAACCAGTGACAATTAACTTTAACAGGAGTCTGTCCATTTAGTCCATTAATTTTATCATGGCAGAACACCTAAGTAGATAAGCTCACTATTTATAGGTGCCTACTACCAATATGCATTATCTACAGATAGGTATTTAACTAGTAGGTACTTAACTTATACGCAGTACCTATACTATATCTATTCTGTGACTTTTTTAACTAGTTTCGCAAGCAGTACCTAGACCTCGAGAACACCAACTTAAATTTTTGCCTCTAATGTCAAAACTCGCGACCTTGTACCTATATCTTGAAATTCTCTTGAGCGATTTTTGTCATACCTACCCATGGACCTAATTTTTAATTCTATGTACCTACCTATTTGTTTTGAAATAGCTACCTACTGGTTTAGAACTGTGTACCTATAACTTTTTTTGCGTAATATTATTAAAAACAGCCGGTAAAAGGCGCCACTTGTAAACGAAAATGAAAACTTAGAAACGAAAAACAAAAAAAAGAAACATCATCATCATCAGCAGCCTGAAGACGTCCACTGCTGAACATATGCCTCCCCCAGGGACCACTTTGAGTGGCTGCTCACCTCCTGCATTCATCGGCTCCCCTCGGCTTTCACCAGATCGTCGGTCCACCTAATGGGGGGCTTGCCTACGCTGGTCACTACTCCAGTACCTTTCTTCCCTATCGGAAGTCAGTTCTACGAGGGATGTGGCTTGCCCATTGCCATCACTTTAGTTCTTCTCATTTCAAAGAAAAAAACACACAATATATAGATACGTAATGGGTGGTAGATACATCCGGACAGATGAAAGAAAATTTGGCGTGTTGAAGCAGAGACTTCCGCTCATTTCGTTCATCATCAACAGCTTGGAGACGTCCACTGCTGAACATAGGCCTCCCCCAGAGACCACCACTTGGAGCGGCTGCTCGCCTCTTGCATCCATCGGCTCCCCGCAGTCATTTCGTTCGCTGGGTCACAGAATAGAAATATAGGCTCAGTCAATAATCGATATAAGCACACCCATGGAGGTTCTACGACTCACCAGCGTTGTTTTACGATTTCAACAAAGTATTATAATTACAAAATTACTAATTTAGCATATGTATGGTATGGAATGACTTTTAAGGATTGTATTGGAGCTTGAAGACCCTGGCTGCGATGCACTCCATCAGGAAGCCAATAGCGTGTCTGATGATGAACAGAGCTGTTTCCACGACGGTGAGCACGCTGGCACCGACGAACAAAGCTGTCGTGCCGCCCAGAGACGCTGTAGATGGATTTACGATAAATATAGGTTACTCAAATCAAAGCTGAAGTTGAACAAGAGGGGTTATGAAAACGCAGGAGTCAAAAACATAAACAACAATTTTAAAAGTCACGCACGCGCAAGGCGCATAGTTTTTCTCCATTTATTGAAC
This sequence comes from Ennomos quercinarius, assembly GCA_910589525.2. Taxonomy (NCBI): domain Eukaryota; kingdom Metazoa; phylum Arthropoda; class Insecta; order Lepidoptera; family Geometridae; genus Ennomos; species Ennomos quercinarius. Next base: position 6,100,504 of record OU342515.1, read on the forward strand.
ACTAGCAGCGCCCCGTGGTTCCACCCGCGTTCCTACAGGTACCGTTCCCGTTATTGGGATAAAAGTAGCCTATGTTTTAATCCAGGGCCACACCAAACCACCAGCTACCTCCACACCAAATTTCATCCAAATCCGTCCAGCTGTTACAGCGTGAAAGAGTAACAAACATACACAATACACACATACGCACAAACTTTCGCCTTTATAATATTAGTGTGATAAGGCAAATTATAACAGAAAATCCTAATAGGTAAATTTAATTTCATGTCAAAAAATTATGACCAAAATAAGCTTACCTTTGCTTGCATGCAATCAACAATACGGTACGGTACGTGCAAATCACAGACATGTGGTGCAAATGTTTGTTGTGCAGATGAAACAACGCTCAAAATAGAATTAATTTCATTATAATCGCCCCACTTATGTAGTATGTACCTAAGTAAAACGTGATGCGAGGTGTGTAAAAACATGATTTGATCTACCTACAGATCAGATCCCATACTAAAAAAAATAATTTAAAAAATCAAATAAAAATTAATCAAAACCACTTCAGTAGTTTAATTGGTTTTTAAATAAACTGGAAAAAGCATGTCATCCAAGTAGGTACCTACTACCTACGTAAGTACTTCTCAGTAACTAATTAAGCCGATTGAGATGTTTAGCCCCCTTTTTAAAAGGATATAAATATAGGTAATCATTATCAACATTGTTGACCCCGTACCCCCGTGCGTGTTATTTACTGTGCCTTCAAACTTCACAATGCAACAAACATGCGCATGCGTCCAAAGGATAAAAGTATAGGTAATCCATTATCAACATTGTTGACCCCGTACTCCCGTGCGTGTTATTTACTGTGCCTTCAAACTTCACAATGCAACAAACATGCGCATGCGTCCAAAGGATAAAAGTATAGGTAATCCATTATCAACATTGTTGACCCCGTACCCCCGTGTTATTTATTGTTCCTTCAAACTTTAAACTGACAATGCAACAAACATGCGCATGCGTCCACCACACGCATTCATTCACGAACCGAACAAGTCCTCGATAGTAAATATAACGTCTCTGTGGAGACGGAGCTTCGGCGGCAGCATGTTTATCCGTAAGGCCGCCACGTTCGACTCAGACGACTCGTCGTCAGGATTTGTCGAGTTCATGTTGGATGAAATTACTTATATTATTATGAAAAACCTTATTAGGTACCTACTTATTTACCTAACCTACCTAGCAACTTACAACACAGGTTTACCTAGATAAAAATAATACCTACTTACGAGGACCACGCTAGGCGAGTCGTTCTTGAGTGGTCAGACAATACGAAAGGCACTATGAAAATTAGGACTTAGGAAATTTTCAGCAAAAAACAACACCAAAACATACATTCTGGACACGGTGGAATGTGGGAGTATTAAGGGTGGGGAACACCCGTACGGGTTTTAGAGAGGTCACTGATCTTGACCTCGATGTAATTTTTTTTTGTAATCATTATGTGTTTGACTTGGGCCATGGAGACATTGAACTGAATTATGAGTTTATTGACCTTGAAAACAGGTTTTGGTAAAAGTGGTCCATACAAACGCAGTTCCTAGATTCCTTTATCGATTTCCCGCATAAAAATGATATGGCACCATAGACCATAGAAATACCACCCATTCGTACCAAGCGGTTTGATTGTTCGTTCTTAATTAGAACTGCTAAGGAATGGAATGCCCTTCCAGCGTGTTTCCGGCGAAATATGACCCGGGCGTGTTCAAGAGAAGAGTGAATAGGTACTTACTTTAGCTAGCATGCTACACCTTCGATCGCATCGTCACTTTCCATCAGGTGAGAGCGTGGTCAAATGCTAGCCAAGTCCGATGTAAAAAAAAAAACCTCGAAAAATAACAGTGGTTAGATTTCCACACGATTTTCGCGGGATTAAAGGTATTATAGGTTATAGGTACCTACCTACTAATCCAGGTTTCGGTCTAATTCCTGATCTGGGAAAGCGTGATTCATCGTTGACGTCATTTTCACTTTCAATCAGTGCAAAATAGGCAAACGCAAACCCATCAAAAAGCCTTTTTATAGCATGATTTTGACAAATAACCCAAAAGGATCTTTACCTATGTGCATCTTTAAAAAAATTCAATAGTACCTGAATTTAAAATCCCTGATATGAACTACTTATAGGAAATATATATTAAAGTGGAGGAAGTTCAGGTGTGAAAAACTATTAGTTCGTATTAAATCTATGTCGAAATACCGTTTTTTTTTCTTATATTTTGGCTCCACACATAGTGTATTTAGCCAGTGTCAAGTATTGTAGTTTTTCATCGTATTATGAAATATTTCATGTAAAGTCAAGTCTTAGTCACAGTCGGTCAGGGTAGTCATAGTCCAGTCTAAGTCAGGTAGTCATAATCCAGTCTAAGTCATGTCCTAGTAAAGTAGTGGCAACTTTACTAGAGGCTTCTATGGAATTTTGGAAGCAACACGAAAAACCACGTTTCACTACATTATATCACTTGCCAACACTTATACTCGTAATTCAGCACTTAATGCGTAAAATGCCACTAATTTTAAACATTAACACTAGAAAAAGCATAAGTTTTGTGAAATAATACAATGCAACGACGTGAACTTTTTCACGTTCCCGCCAAAAACTCCGAAATACCGTTTCCCCAGCATCCTCAAATGTAAATACCTATAGGCATAGTTCCTCTTATGGGCGTAGTATCATAAAACCTCCTTGGTTCCACTTCCACTAAGGGTATCGGGATAGGTACACAGGTACTTACCTAACAAGGACCTTCTTTGTGTGAGAATAGTAGTTAACCTCGGCGCACTGAGGCAAGCAGGAGCACTTGGCGAGATTCTTGGGTATATTGATGAGAATTTCGACATTTCTTCCGATGCACGCCATACCATGCGCGTCGCACACATCGCCATCTTACAAAATCAAAATAACCGTCCAACGAGAGTAACACAAAGAAATACTTCACTTCTGAACGTACTGAACTATTTTGCAAAACAACACAATTTTACAGTTTGGTGAAAATTCAGAAAATTTGATGCTGGATGACAGTCTGTTGATTTTTGGGGTGACGTTTCAGAGACGTTTGTTTTTCGGCCAGTGTTTTGATTAATGATAAGTTTTTAAAAGAATCTCAAAGAGGTTTTCATGGATTATTGTTCAACATATTCTTCAGGGTCTGCTTTATTAAAATTTTACTATATTTTCCTGAATGTATGTCTTCATCGAAACGTTATTAGGTACAGAAATAAGCATTCTCAGTCAATGACTATGCCTAATTATAGCTATTAGCTATTAGTTATTAGCTAGCATGCTACACGTTCGATCGCATCGTCACTTTCCATCAGGTGAGAGCGTGGTCAAATACTAGATAAGTCCGATATAAAAAAAAAAAATTAAGTTTACAAACAAGTGGATGTATTGAGTATACCTATACAATGCCTATACATATAGGTACCTACACCTACCTAGGTATCGTTAGGGTTCCGTAGCCCGCGCGGCGTGTGAAAAGATTATATGATGGCTTATTTATTCCAATCATTTTTGTCTCGTCTATTAGAATTACTCACCTAGGTAATTAGTTGCCCCTGTATTTTTATAGGTAGCTACTAAGAAACTCACGTATGAATATAAGCAAAAGTTCGTTATTTTTTTTTTTTATTGGTTTACCAACAGATTGATACATTTTATGCAAAATCACACTTCACACTAATATTATAAAAGCGAAAGTTTGTGTGTATGTGTGTATGTTTGTTACTCTTTCACGCTCGAACAGCTTGACGGATTTGGATGAAATTTGGTATGGAGGTAGCTTATACCCTGGATTAAAACATAGGCTACTTTTTATCCCAATAACGGGAACGGTACCTGTAGGAACGCGGGTGGAACCGCGGGGCGCTGCTAGTATTATATAAAATGGCAGTATAATAAGTATTAAGTAACAACCCACTAAGAGGCAAACACAGCATGAATATAATAAACAGACTTGTCTACAACCTTAGACCATAATAATTTCCAGCAATCAGGTAAAATGCTGTCAAATGTAAATCTATATGCATCCTATATGCCTATTATCGCCTATAAATGGTACCTATTTACCTTTTTTATTGTTATTAGGTAAATAGGATTTGACCATTTGACTGTCTCGCCTGATGTTGAGTACTAATGACATGGTCCATGAAGAATTTTTGACCCGGGAGAAGGGAGAAGACCGCCAACCAGAAAGCCAACGTTACGTGACGGTCCGACACGCGTTTGGTGGGCGGTTTCTTAATTAGCTTTTATTTAATTACCACCTCATCACAGAGTATATCTAATTGATAGTACCTAGGTATGTAAGTACCTACACTGAGAAAAAAAATTGGTTACGGTTACGTTTTTGTCGGACAACGTAACATATTAGATAAACACAACCGAGTGCACTTGTTAATACAGATTTTGTGATTTTAATAACTCATTAGGTTACTTTAACCTTTTACCCAGTTAGGTTATCCAGTTAGTTAATCACCTAACTGGGTAAAAGGTTAAAATAACCTAATGAGTTAGTAAAATCACAAAATCTGTATTAACAAGTGCACTCGGTTGTGTTTACCTAATATGTTACGTTGTCCGACAAAAACGTAACCGTAACCTATTTTTTTTCTCAGTGTATATTGCAAGCATACAAGGCTATGCCGGCAATCGTGGAAGTAGCGTATAGGCACGTATAGGTACCTTACCTAACCATCTACTAATTGGTATAACGTGAGTACGAAATTATCAATTTTTCCACGCATGGAGCTAAGTATTATGTTACCTATCTATCTACCTCTTTGGAGATTTCAGCTATAAATGCGCAAAAAAGCTAAAAGATTGTTTTTCAGAGCTGAGAAGATGGGTGTTCCTAACGTATTGTCTTTCAGCATGATCTTCTGCTGACCTCCTTTGACGTGGAAGTAGGGCCTGCATCCACAGAACATCACAGCCATGCGGCTTCGGCAGTGCATCTGGCAGAGCGCAAAACTGTACGCCTGAAACACAGAATTTATCCTATTTTCATAGATCTAAGAAAAGTTTATTGACTACTAGCTGACCCGCCCTGGCGTTGCCTGGGTTAATTAGTTGGACGCTCAAACCCTGTCCAAGGGAAGAGGGAAGCCTTATCTTCTTCCTCCTCCTTTGACAGGACCTAGTGGCTTCCGTCTTCGATGCCGGCAATGTTTTATAGTAGGTAACGTATTACCTACTAAAAGAACCATTTGAACTGACCTATAAAATAAAATGCTCCAGCCCACTACCAGTATATAGCGTACCCAACATTGGGTCAACTAAACAACCAAATCAGTGGCATTTAGGTCACGCGTAAAATCGTCGATTTAAAATTAATTGGATGTAATATAGGTGTAGGTAGGTATGCAATAACGTTAGCGTATACACTAAGGCCCTACTACACTATATGTAAGTACCTAATTAGACCTACCCTAATAGAGTTGCTCAGCCACTCGTCTGGGTACCGGCATCGGCGCTGCTCCGTCCGGAGATTCTTCACACTCGGTGAAGCTTGGATCTCTACTGCCTGCAACATTTGCAGCAAGATCTAGTCAAATTACACTAAAGGATACTTCCTGGATCTTCTCTATCTGGTCTACAGTCTGATAGCTGGATCCTCTTTGGTGTGACCACCAGATTGATTACATCATTACGAATATCGAGCACATAGGTATTGTTTTAGAAAGGCAAAGGTCAAACATAAATCAGGGTTCTGTGAATTATATACTCTTTGCGTTCCATAGGTTCCAGATGAAAAGAAGACGATCAATCAAAATTGAAATCACAATTAACACATAACTAGGGGTTTTGGCGGGAACGCGGAAAAGTTCACGTCGTTGCATTGTATTATTTTTCAAAACTCGTGCTTTTTCCAGTGTTAATGATTAAAATCAGTGGCGTTTTACGCATTAAGTGCTGAATTACGAGCATGAGTGTGGGCAAGTGATATAATGTGGTGAAACGTGGTTTTTCGTGTTGCTTCCAAAATTCCACAGAAGCTTCTAGTTAAGTTGCCACCGCTTTACTAGGGCATGACTTAGACTGGACTGAGACTACCTGACTTAGATTGGGCTATGACTACGCAGACTGTGACTAAGACTTGACTTTACGTGAAATATTCTATCATTATGAAAAATTACAATACTTGACACTGGCTAAATACACTATGTGTGGAGCCAAAATATAAGAAAAAAAAAAAAAAAAAAAAAAACACATAACTAGCTACTGCAATGTACTGCGTACTATATACCTATTAGACACTTACAGAGTTACAGTTAGCGAACAAATATAAGTATCTCTTTCAAACTACATATCTCCACACCACAACAGTTTTCATAAAGATCGGTTGAGGCGTTTAGCCTTGAAAATATGACATACAGAATACAGACCGAGGGACAGACAAAGTGGCTTTTATATTTTGTTTATTGTGGATAAACCAAGTGTTTTTTCTAGCAAGTATGGGACATTCTCATCTATCTATAGGTAGGTCACAAAAAATCATGATTACCTTAAAGTCGATGATCCGTTCTTCTCCAGGCAACACTTCTCCGGTTGGATTTGAAATGGCTGTCGATATCTCGAACGGAGAATGGATAAAATACTGCCAAACAAAAAGTTACTTTAACTTTCATGTCAACATATTTTTACAGAGGCGACTACAACAAGTTGATTATGAACACACACACATTATTTATTTTATTACAACTAGTTGTTTTGACTGGCCTGATAGCTCAGTTGGTAGTAGCTCTGCCTTCTGAACTGTAGGCTGTGGGTTCGATTCCCACCCGGGACAAAGATTTGTGTGATGAACATAGGTGTTTGTTCTGTGTCTGGGTGTCATATTGTATTCTATGTATGTATTTACAAACAAAAGTATATAAGTATTGTATCAGTTATCTGGTTTCCATAGTACAAGCTATAATGCTTAGTTTGGGGCTAGATGGCGCTGTGTGAAATGTCCACACATATTTATTTATTTATTTATTTATTTTATTTATGAAAAAAAAACTATTTAGGATTGGCTTCATCTATTAGTTTATTCAGTAGTGTCAGGTGATGATACCTATTCATGCTTCCACTCCTGTAGGAGGCCCTTAAATAAAACAAGGTAATGATGTAAGTAAATAAAATCCACAGTCTATATTTCACACGTTTTAAATATAAATAAGATACTGCTGCTGTACAAACTATACTACACGCTATAAACTTGTGCGGTAAAATATCCTAACAACACTAAGCGATGTTGCACGAATGCCGAATCAAACTCAACTGCCGAATAAAAATGAAAAACCAGCAAACGTTCCTCCTGAGCCGCCATTTTTACCGGACACCAATTCGGTCACCAATGGCAGCTCAGCAGGCCTCTCATTGGTTGAATTAATTCGTTCAGAAACCAAAACTTCAAAAGTACGTTCAAAAACACGAATTAACAAACCAACTTAACGTATACTTAAAACTCGCGTCTGTATTGAGGAGGCGCTAGCGTCGCCTGCAGTTTTCTACATCAAAAATAAAGCTGAAGTTGCCAGGCGACAACACTCCCTAACGTCTAATGTTCTCGGAAACCGCCTTACAGCTTTGTCAATAGTCTATCTATATATTATCATCACAAAGCACTGCCCACTGTGGGAGTGAGGTGACCAGATTCCTCATGCTTCCACTCCAGGTCTTGCCCATCTATGATCTAGGAAACTCACCCTTAAAGCTTTGTCAATGGAGTCCATTCTTACAAAGCACTGACCACTGTCAGGCAACTAGTTCCTCATGCTTTCACTGCAGGTCTTGCTCATCTATGACCTAGAAAACTCACCCATACAGATTTGTTAATAGAGTCTATTCTCACAAATCACTGACCACTGTCAGGTGACTAGTTCCTCATGCTGTCTCTCCAGGTCTTGCCCATCTATGATCTAGGAAACTCACCCTTACAGATTTTTCAATGGAGTCTATTCTCACAAAGCACTGCCCACTGTGGTAGTGACATGTGACCAGTTCCTCATGCTTCCACTCCAGGTCTTGCAGCATGTATTGATATTCCGCATATTGGGAGTTGAAGGTGAGACACATGCCTACCTCCGTCATTACAGGGTACCAGCGGACCTGTCAGCAGGAGAGCATTGTAAGACAACTTTAACAAAATAATTTGTCAAATAAACAATGATCTACATAAACAGGCTAAATGTGTAAGTACATTACATATTTTTTGAAAATTTTAATTGCGTTCTTTTATTTATTGATATAGAAGTCTTTCAGAAGACCGAAGAGTATAATCGGCCGTTATGCCTAGCGTTTGTGGACTATGAGAAAGCCTTCGATTCAATCGAGACTTGGGCGGTGCTGCAGTCCTTGCAGCGATGCCAAATTGACTATAGGTATATCGAAGTTTTGAAGTGTTTGTACAGTAAGGCCACTATGTCAGTCCGACTACAGGACCAGAGTACGGAACAAATTCCATTGCAAAGAGGCGTGAGACAGGGAGACGTTATTTCTCCGAAACTGTTCACAAACGCATTGGAGGATGTTTTCAAGCTCTTGGAGTGGAAAAGATCTGGCATCAACATAAATGGCGAGTACATCACTAACCTTCGTTTTGCCGATGATATAGTCATAATGGTGGAATCGCTCGAGGACCTTAGCACCATGCTCAACGACCTCAGTAGAGTCTCCCAGCAGGTTGGTCTTAAGATGAATATGGACAAGACAAAGATCATGTCTAATGCTCATGTTCCACCTATACCGGTAATTGTTGGGAACGATACTCTCGAAGTTGTCGACAAGTATGTCTACCTAGGACAGATTGTCCAATTAGGTAGGTCCAACTTCGACAAAGAGGTGGCGCGAAGAATCCAACTCGGCTGGGCAGCGTTCGGGAAGCTTCGTCCTATCTTTTCGTCCAAAATACCGCAGAGCCTGAAAACGAAAGTTTTCAATCAGTGTGTGTTGCCAGTGATGACTTATGGAACTGAGACATGGTCTCTTACTGTTGGCCTCATTAGTAAGCTCAAAGTCGCGCAGCGAGCTATGGAGCGAGCTATGCTCGGTGTTTCCCTGCGAGATAAGCTCCGGAACGAGGAGATCCGCAGGAGAACTAAAGTGACCGATATAGCTCTTAGAGTTAGTAAGTTGAAGTGGCAATGGGCAGGCCACATCGCTCGTAGAACTGACAACCGATGGGGAAGAAAGGTTCTCGAGTGGCGACCACGAACCGGAAGACGCAGCGTGGGCCGGCCCCCCACTCGGTGGACCGACGACCTGGTGAAAGCCGCGGGGAGCCGATGGATGCAGGAGGCGAGCAGCCGCTCAAGGTGGCGTGCTCTGGGGGAGGCCTATGTTCAGCAGTGGACGTCTTCAGGCTGTTAATGATGATGATGATGATGATAGAAGTCTTTATAACCATTTTTTTTGTTTGCTTGCCTGTCTGTCTGTCCCTTAACTCACTTACATGCATCACGCTGAAACTACTCGGATATTGATGAAACTTGGTATGAAATGTAGCTAATTTTTCTGAATTATATATAACGAAGAGAGAAAAAGTTAGAAGAAAAGGATGAATGGCCAGACAACAATTAGGTACTTCTTTATCATGTTGCGATGTCATCACATTCAGCAGGTTAGATGGATGCACACTCAGTGCCAGCTCCAACAGATCTATCCCCTGAACAGTCTCATCGGCTTGATACTTCCAGAAGTTCTGCAGGTTCTCCCTGAAGGAAACGTCGGCGATTAGCTCGATGAACTCGTAGTAGTACTGGTACTTCTCCGAGTCTGATTCTTCGGTCACGTTCCAGTAGCTGGAGAAAGAATAAGGTCTTTTTCTTCTACTCATAAAAATGAATATTAGTGTAAGGTATAGCAAGTAAGTGCTATTTACCTATTCTATGGGTATAGTATTTAAGTACTTCATGCTGTTATAATTATCCACGGATAGGGGGTCAAGAGATTTGTCTCTTGCGTGGGAGTATAGCAGGTATACAGGTCTGTGGAGTAAAGGTATGCGCACCTCAGTGCGAGTGTGTAAATCAGTGATCACCATTTACTTATCCAGTTTAGATTTGAAGCTTCATGGGAACTGGGAGTTATAAAATGTTGGGAGTGGGGAAGGTGGGTGCTGGAAATTTAGAGCTGGGTTTAAAAAGTAGTAGCTTGGATTTCTAAGGGTTGAGTTGGAAACTAGGAAGTGGCAGCTGGGACCTGGGAGGTTGTCAACTGAAACACGGATTATTGAAGAGTAGTTACAGAGCTCTGGAACTCACGTCAGAATAGCTTCTCGCGCCTTCTCCTCTTGAACCCTCTCGAGGAAGCAGGCGGTGACAGCTGGGAATGAGGTTCGCCACTGACGGTAGTCCCGCTGCATCGACACCACAACCGGTTCCGAATTGTAGCGTGCGAGCTGGTTGAGGCCACAGTAGACGGCGCCCATGAACGCTGTCAGTGTAAGGATGAACCAGAGGATTCTGGAACGTTGAGACGTGGTAAACTCTTCAAAGATATGCCCGTATGTAGGTTGGTCTGCTTAGGCTCAAGCCCAGCTCAAGCCTAACTTCATCCCATCATATAATGTAAGTAGAAGACAAAGTAGGATATGTATGGCCTCCTGACCACCAGTCATGTGTGCAGGCAGGCACAGAATTCACCATATTTACATTTAAGTCTAAGTCTGCCTGCAGGACGATTTGCCAGACTACGTAAAGTACTGTGGGTACACCGGCAAGCAAAATTCCCCTTCATCCACTGAGCCCTAATACTTATACTAGTATATACCTACCTACGCGTACTAGTATAATAGAGGTCAGTGCCTTCATCCCACTCCCACCCCACTGGTGGGTGTACGAGTCTTGAGGGATTCCCCGTCATGCAAGTGGTGAGTTGAAACTGGGTGCACAGGACGTGAGCTATCATGGGGTGATCAATTGATCATTGTACTAGGGTATTATGGATATTGAATAGGCAGGTAAGGCAGGTCTGCAGATTAATTTGTGAAGGAAAAATTTGAATCACGAATGGGACTTGAACCCGCATCCATCCGTCCCTAAAGCCAGCGTGATAAGTCGTTAAGCAGACAATACTGCTATAAAAATCATAAATAAGGCTGGGGTCGTATTAATAGACTCTGCAATCTGCAAGCTCAGTGCTAAAGGAAGGAAACTGTATTTCTAAGCCAAACTTTTGAAATCCTCCAAGGAGGTACAACTAGCAGCGTCTCAAAAACTGTCAAAATTCAAAAAACGAATCTCAACTGACTGTCATTCATTAGTTAACGTCAACAATTTGAAAATATGGGTGTTTTATTAAAATTTCTGTAATTTTTGTACTTAATTTTGCTTTAAAACAAACGTATGGTTTACCTCTCAAGCCAGTGAAGTTTCGGCTCCACAGTATGCTTGAGGCCGTGTAGCGTGGTCTCCCGGCAAAACTCTGCATAGATGGTGTAGCAGGGCAGCATGGATTCCCTCATGGATAATATCCTTGACTTCGTCCGGGTGAGGCAACTAAACATCGCGGTTGGTTTACGCTTCATTTTCTTACGCTTTGCCATTGATAGATGGATTAAGTAGGTACTTATAAGCCTTTTTTAATACGGCACAGTTAGTAACCTAGTTTTTGTATCTTTCGGTTCTAAGTTCTAAGCACCAGATATTAGCTATTCTGTCTGGGACGCTGTGTGTGAGCATGGGAGTTTTTACAAATAAAGATATTTTTGATTTGAAATAACGCCTTGCACTTGGATATCTTTATGCGGTCTTAACACCTATTGCAAGACCGCCTAAGTTATTCGAATTTTTATACTAGTACCTAAACGTCTGCACAACGTAATGATTCATAAAAGTAATTCTTAATTGAGATTGTATTAGAAGGGCATAAAAGCTAATGGATTCCATTTAACTTTGATGAGCACAATGACAGATATAATGATACTTTTAAAATGCTATTCGGTTGCCCCGCAGAGCTATTTGGGGTAGATTATTAAGATTATTCGTTAGGTATTAGGTACCAGTACAATAAATAATTATTATTATCTGTGGCATAGTCTAGGTACCTATAAATCCCTCCGTTTGATGCAGGTGCTTTCCGGGCACGGATGTTCGGAAAGTACCTGCACCAGATCGTACTTACCTATTAAATATACTCACAGATTCAGTACACGATGGTGTAGGTAGGTCGCCCTCTAACTATGGAGTGAAGGTATCCTTATATAGGATACCTTCACTCCACGGTTGCGTAGGTACCTAGCGAGTACTAGGGCTTCCCTAGTACTCCTAGTAGGTATTTTCACCGACGTACTACGGTGTCGGTGTGGCTGGCATATAGGTACTGCTGGATGAGTATGAGTACCATGAGTAGACCCAAAGACCACGGCTCACAGTGGCGTGGATTTGAAGAGCCTATAGGTGGTTACAGGTTGATAAAAAAGAACATCAAGACACCTCATTCTAGCATCCCCATTTCTTCTATGTATGTCATTGTTGGGCGTTATTTTCTATTTATATTCTACTAGCTGCGCCCCGCGGTTTCACCCGCGGGTAAAAAGTAGCCTATGTGTTAATCCAGTACATAAGCTATCTATATTCCAAGTTTCATCCAAATCCATCCAGCCGTTTGAGCGTGAAGGAGTAACAAACATACACACATACAAACTTTCAGCTTTATAATATTAGTGTGATAGTGTGATTAGTGTGATGTGATGTGAAGTGTGATTTTTTACTCTAATGTGCCGACTAGCATAGCACCAGCAGTGATAGAAGGAAGAATTACACTTTTCCAAACTCGTATTAAGTTTGCATAATTTTGTCGATAAAAATATCTACTAAATACAATTTTTTATACTTTTTAATAGTTTCCCTTAGAGTGGCTCAGCGGTAGTACGTGCGACTTTCAAGCCGACCTTGTATGGATGGTACATATAAAAGACAATCAGAAAGGCGACAAACGGCGATCAGATCATTTATATTGAATCAAAATCCATGTTAAGTTTAAAAGAGTAATTTTTTTTTCCCGTGGTCCACCTTAGTTCACCTGGGTGGACCACGGGCAATTTTTTTCTTCCCGTGGTCCACCTCAATATTCCTGGGTATACCACGGTGTGGTGTATGTGGGTAGATTTAGGACAATAGTGACAGTGTGGGTAAGTTGTATTTTTCGGTCAGTGTTCGTTCACTCCGCCAATATGGCTGCCGCCGCGCGCTCTGGCGCCATTATAAATCGACAAAATAATATTTTTGTTTATTTTCGGATCATAGTTTTTATTGCAATACACGTGCAGTCGCTTTGAGTGCCGAGCTTCGTATGAGCGAAAAGACGCTGGCCGACTTACTTGCAGTGGTCGAAGTTAGAGATGTGCTGTCTAGTGTATACATAGAAGTCTTTGGTTAAAATGTCATTATTCCAGGTGGCTGGTGTTCTAACGTTGGTATACCTGGTGTACCAGTACTGGGGCGTGCTCGTCAAGGGACGACCGGATGAGGACGAGGAGGTGGGGTGCAGGCACGCGCCGAGGCTCTCCAGATCAAGATCCAGGTAATGTGGCAACTAAGGCCCGTTTACAACGCCGCTCACTCGTGGATCGGTGCTCAAGACGAGATTGCGTTTACAAAATTATTTTTAAATAACCGGCCAAGTGCGAGTCGGTCCCGTATCATTATCTATCCCTGCCATCTAGTGTTGAGTAGCAGTACTATTTAAATCAGCGCCATCTATGACTCCTCTGGTAAACGAGCAAAAAAGTCACGTTTGTTGTATGGGAGCCCCCTTAAATATTTATTTTATTGTTTTTTAGTATTTGGTGGTATAGCGGCAACAGAAATACATCATCTGTGAAAATTTCAACTGTCTAACTATCACGGTTCATGAGATACACCGTGGTGACAGACGGACAGACAGACAGACGAACAGATAGCGGAGCCTTAGCAATAGGGTCTGTTTTCTTTTTAAAAAGTGGAGGTTTTTAATTGGGTTGTACTATTTTCAATTATTATTTTTATTATCATAAATTATCATCATTTCGCGAATGAAATCTCGACTTGAGCATCGATTGACGACTGAACATCGTTTTGTAATGCGGGTCTTAGCGCTTAAGAGAAGCGTACATACCTTTTCGTATGAACAAGAGGGGTCTTGTCCATACAAAAAGAGCTAACGCTTTTCCACCTCTAAATGTGATGAAATCTGATTTTGATGTTTTTTTTATATATGTTGCCTACCCAGTAAACGACTATGCTCGTACGTCTTCTTTTTTTAAGCTTTTACAATATCTTCGTATTTATAGCCTAAAGATACGAATTTTTGGCGTCAAAATTATGACGTATAAAAGTATTTGTAACTAGAACACGAAAAATATTTAAAAAAAAAATCAAGACGTTCAATCATAGATTATAATTTATCCAAACGATTGACACCAAAATCAAAAGATTTTGTTAAGTTTTAGAGGGTGAAAATCGTTGGCGCCCGAAACGCTAAAACGTAAGTAAATTCAATTTTGGGCTCTATTGTCTCTATCATACGTGTGGCGAGCAGAGAGCAATAACATTTCGAAAAACCAGGACGTTCCTCGTAACTGCGATGCGACATCCTAAAGTGATGGGGAGCTAGGTAAGTATTGAATGCTATTGGAGAACCAGCTAAAGCTAAGCTAATGTAACATTTCTCTAAAAGAAGTTGGGTGCGGAAATGCGCTGTATGATCGGTCGTCTGTCTCGCCCAATCTTAGGGCTTTTTTACAGGAGACGAAACGCGGTCTGGTTTCTGCATAATACACGGAAAAGCAATAAGGATTTCAGTCTGTCCATACCTACTGATTTTAGAAAAATAGTTGCTGACCCTCTTCTCTAACCCGCTTCCCTCTTGATGAACAGAACTCAAGCTAGCCCTATTCATGGGAAGAGGGAAGCGAAAGGGAAAAAGATAGGGGAAAAGGGTGAATGGATGGGCCGGCGAAGGGAAGCAGGCTGCGCATAGATTTATTTTTATTGTTAATAGGCAAAGCATTTGACTACTGTCTCACCTGATGGAAAGTGATGACGCAGTCTACGATGGTGCATGGTTGCCTAGAAGATACCTGTTCACTCTCGAATTGAAGACACCCAGATCATAGTCAGCTGGAAACAAGGACGCCGCACAGTGGCCGATATATCGAGCTTCCCTTTCATAGGATTTTCGAAAAAAAAAGTTGTAATTTTGAGTGTTTTTAGTATGCAGTTTTGTTGAGCACATCAAAACATTAAATAAATTTATGACTACAAGCTTTTTTTTTTTAGTATTAATTGTAAAATATCAGTTTGAATATTTCAAATGTATGAAACCGGAATTTGTTTTCCTCATAACTTTTTTTTTTACCGTACGGTCAGGCTGGAATTGTTAGTCCCCTTTGCCGAGTCCAAGACGAAGCCACATGACCTTTGCCCTTGACCTCGGACGGCCACGTTTAGAAAATATGGGTGAATGAAAAACGCATGTTTTGACAATATTGTTCTATGGGTGATGTGCTTCCATAAATCAGTTTTTTGACCATTATTGTTACCATACCGATGAAACTCAATCTCTTTTATCTATTGACCTTAAAAATAAGCGTATTTTATCAAAAAATACCTATGTTTTTGGATTTTTTCTTTCATTTTTTTTGAAAACGGCTCCTAAATTCACGTCCTCGTCTAATTTTTCACTTTTAAGTATACAATTATGTTAAAAACTGCAAAATGTTGTATAAGTATATGGTTGCCGAGTATTTTT
Organism: Ennomos quercinarius; assembly: GCA_910589525.2. Taxonomy (NCBI): domain Eukaryota; kingdom Metazoa; phylum Arthropoda; class Insecta; order Lepidoptera; family Geometridae; genus Ennomos; species Ennomos quercinarius. Next base: position 6,116,270 of record OU342515.1, read on the forward strand.
TTCGAGTTTTCATAATAAAATATCAGTTTGAACATTTTATATGTATGAAACCGGAGTTATATTCCTCATAACTTTTTTTTTTATCGTACGATCAGGCTGGAATTGTTAGGCCCCCTTGCTGAGTCCAAGACGGAGCCACATGACCTTTGTCCTTGACCTCGGACGGCCACGTTTAGAAAATATGGATGAATGAAAAATGCATGTTTTGACAATATTTGTCTACGGGTGATGTGCTTGAAACGGGGCAGTCCGAGGTCAAGGTCAAAGGTCATGTGGCTTCGTCTTAGACTCGGCAATAGGGACTAACAATTCCAGCCTTACCGTACGGTAAAATAAAAAGTTACGAGGAACATAATTCCGGTTTCATACATATAAAATGTTCTAACTGATATTTTATTATGAAAACTCGAAAAAAAAACTCGGCAACCATATACTTATACAACATTTTGCAGTTTTTAACATAATTGTAAACTTAAAAGTGAAAAATTAGACGAGGACGTGAATTTAGGAGCCGTTTTCAAAAAAAATGAAAGAAAAAATCCAAAAACATAGGTATTTTTTGATAAAATACGCTCATTTTTAAGGTCAATAGATAAAAGAGATTGAGTTTCATCGGTATGGTAACAATAATGGTCAAAAAACTGATTTATGGAAGCACATCACCCATAGAACAATATTGTCAAAACATGCGTTTTTCATTCACCCATATTTTCTAAACGTGGCCGTCCGAGGTCAAGGGCAAAGGTCATGTGGCTTCGTCTTGGACTCGGCAAGGGGGACTAACAATTCCAGCCTGACCGTACGGTAAAAAAAAAAGTTATGAGGAACATAACTCCGGTTTCATACATTTGAAATATTCAAACTGATATTTTACAATTAATACTAAAAAAAAAAGCTTGTAGTCATAAATTTATTTAATGTTTTGATGTGCTCAACAAAACTGCATACTAAAAACACTCAAAATTACAACTTTTTTTTTCGAAAATCCTATGAAAGGGAAGCTCGATATATCGGCCACTGTGCGCCGGCAAGGTGTTCCACTCATTGGCCGTTCGCACTATAAAGTGCATAGCAAAACGCTTATTGCGGGTTATCGCTTTGTGCATAGATGCCCGCCCAGAGCAACTGTTACTAAAATTATTGAAATTATTATTGCTTTCGAATTATTCAAAAGTAAACCGAGAAATATAGTTTTCTCAGTACCACGTTTCTACCTAAAGTAGTGCTAGGTCTGCTGCAATAAAGTCTTCTTATTTTTTTTATAAGAACGAAAGAAGGGAAGGAACTGAAGGACATTTATTTATCAAGTAGTCGTAACAGCTGGGTGCCAAGTGGAAGATATTTGCCGAATTTCAAGTTCGTAGGACATAGTGCTTGAGATTTTGTAAGTACCTAGACCTAGTATTTGGTATATTTATTTACGCATATTAGGTAACACGGTGTCGAATAATCTAATGTGAAAAACTTAAAATTATATCTAATTTGCCAGTTCTAAAATGTTGATATCCCATCCGAGCTTTCGAGTTAAATTAACATGGAATAGATTTGAAAGTGTAGACCACAATAATTAATAGGGTGTTCCCGCTTCTTGCTAAAATGTTTAGTACCTCTTATAATAGGATTTTGCACAAGAAAATTGATAATAGGTATACGGTATACCTAAGTACCACTATTTTAATAAAAAAAGAGGTAGTAAAGGCTTTAAATCGCATTGAAAACTACCTAAAATCACCATAGGGTTTAAAAAATAAATTGTTGCAACGCAATCAAACAACGTCCTCCATAATCCAGTCTTCCTTGCAGTTATGATTCATTGAAAAGCATTTGTTTTTACTGATTTTGCAATATGTGCTAATCTTCTCGGATCTTCTTTTCTTCTTCATGTTCCCAAAGTCACGGAAAAATGTTTCCTCTTTCCCAGATCTTCATCAAGGTCACGCTCAAGGTCCAACTACAACTACAAGCTAGCAGACAAACATCGCCGTGGCAGAAAATCTCATCGGCGCTGTCCCGACTGTAGCCTTTGCAACATCGAGAAGTAATTTAAAAAGTTAACTGTCATCCCAAAATGGCGGGAGATTAGATGATGTGATATTGTTCAAAATGACTGTTTCTATGAATATTTACCAGATTTATTAGCAATAAAAATATAAACAACAAAAATTGTATTTCATTTGGTACACAACTGAAAAGGAAATCATCATTCTGCCTTTTCCCATTTATTATTGCGGTCTCCCAATCTAACCTGTAGCGGCGAGCTACCAGAATTACACGAGCGACTGTTGAGCGATGGTTAGATGGTGTCCGATTCTACCACGCTTCTGACTAGGTACCCGTATCTCACAGAAGGAAATAATGATAGGAAATGATTGGACTGAATTTTGTAGGTGTGCTTGCCAGGCCAGTGGTCAGATGGATTGATGTTGTTCGGTGATGGACAGATTCTGCCGGTTTGGAGAGATTCCTAAATGGGTAGTTAGGCTGGTTACTAGTTTGACCATCGGGGATTTTTATTCCCTCTGTATTGCTAGGTACCTATCGGGAGAGATCGGTTTGATGGTCTAGTATTTTAGATTACCTACCTACTACAGATACCCCTCAATCCACAAAGATCTACTGAGAGGTTCCACCAGTGGACGACGGTAGACAAAATTGTCTTTCCCCTGTTTTACTCCACTTAACAAGTAAGCAATTATAAAGAAAGTGACAAAAAAGGGGAAAGACAATTTGCCTACCGTCCGTGCCAAAGATTATAAAGCCCGTTGATAGCTCGTGGACATAATTTCTCGTACAAACACGACTCACCTGCGCGGGCAGGGTAACAAAACGAGACAAAGTCATACGAAATTTCAAAGAACAGAACAGGATGGTACAAATGACATCAATTTAGCCAATCAATTCAGCCGTAATTTATTAGAAATTCATAGTATTTCCTAGAAGTTAGTAGTTCAAATACAACACTAATTTTCGTATGAGGGGAAGTTATATAGAAAGAAAGAAAGAAAGAAAGAAAGAAAAATAATTTATTTGTGACAATAAAACAATAAATAGTACACATACGATTAACAGCAAACAACAGTGGTCAACTGGATCAATGGTCCGTGCTAACCCAGCGGCATTGTCTTTCCCCGTTTTATGTCACATTCTTTATACTTGCTTACTTGTTAAGTGCAGTAAAACAGGGGAAAGACAAGTATAAGGAAAGTGACATAAAACGGGAAAGAAAATTTGTCTACCATCCGTGCTAACCCAGCAGCATTGTCTTTCCCCGTTTTATGTCACATTCTTTATACTTGCTTACTTGTTAAGTGGAGTAAAACAGGGGAAAGACAAGTATAAGGAAACTGTGGAAACACAGTGAGCTCCTTATGGGCTTAGACAGCATTGTAAAAAACACTCTGGTTTCGGTCTTGAATGTTGATATGGATGACAGGACGTGGTCGCAAGCCTCTCTACCTGTGCGCTTAGGAGGTTTAGGGATACGCAAAATTTCGAGTGTTGCATTACCGGCATTTTTGTCCTCTGTACATGGTACACATAAATTAATAGAAAAAATTCTTGCTCCATCTTTAGGTACTTTCGAAGTAGCCCATTTGTCTGAGGCCAAGAATGCCTGGGGGTTGGCTTGTCCAAATTCTGATTTCCCGGTGGTTCTTTCCTCACAGAGGCTGTGGGACCGACCGCTCTGCGAACTAGCACGGAAAAATCTTTTAGATACGTGTCCTAGCGTCGCTGATCGTGCTCGGCTTCTCGCAGTCTCTGTGTGGGAGTCAGGACTTTGGTTACAGGCCATGCCTTCTTTCAACACTGGTAACCTTTTAGATCCGACTACTTTTCGTTTAGCTATCAGCTTACGTTTGGGCGCAAGATGCTGTGTGGCCCATCGCTGCCAGTGCGGTACCGCAGTTGACCAGCTCGGTCATCACGGTCTCTCGTGTTCAAAAAGCGCTGGTCGAATTTCGCGCCACGCTAGTCTTAATGACATCATTCGCCGGGCTTTTACCACCGCCAATGTTGCAGCCATTCTCGAACCGAATGGTCTCATGCGTGACGATGGTAAAAGACCCGACGGAATGACTCTGGTTCCCTGGAAGATGGGGCGGCCTTTAGTGTGGGACGCTACTTGCGTCGATACTATGGCGCCGTCACACCTTCCCGAGACACACGTTAGGGCCGGCGCCGCGGCTAATTCTGCTGAGCAGCTAAAACGGCGCAAATATAGTAATCTCGGTAGCGGTTACATATTTGAGCCGTTTGGTGTTGAGACCCTGGGTCCGTGGGGACCGGGAGCTCATCGCGTTTTCCAAAGTCTATCAGAGCGCCTGGTCGATGCGACGCGTGACCAAAATGCTGGCACTTATTTGGCCCAACGCATCAGCATTGCAATTCAACGTGGCAATGCGGCCAGCATGTTGGGTACGCTACCTACCGGTAGTGGGCTGGAGCACTTGGACTGTCTATAGGCCATCGCGGCTATTATACAGTCCATAAGTGTTCTTTGTAGTAGGTAGTGTAGCTAGTTTAGTTTAGTTTAGCTTAGTTATGCTTAGTTTAGTTTAGTTTAGTTTAGTTTTTATTATTGTAGTAGTTAGCTTGAGTAATAAAGGCAATTTGCCCGTTAAAAAAAAAAGTATAAGGAAAGTGACATAAAACGGGGAAAGACAATTTGTCTACCATCCGTGCTAACCCAGCAGCATTGTCTTTCCCCGTTTTATGTCACATTCTTTATACTTGCTTACTTGTTAAGTGGAGTAAAACAGGGGAAAGACAAGTATAAGGAAAGTGACATAAAACGGGGAAAGACAATTTGTCTACCATCCGTGCTAACCCAGCAGCATTGTCTTTCCCCGTTTTATGTCACATTCTTTATACTGGGTGGCGCAAAAGTAAAGACCCTATTTGGTTCAGCTATAACATTTTTTCTAAATTAGAAAACTAGATTTAGGTTTTTTTAAATGTATATTTGTGCCATTAAATTTCGTACCATTAGGATTTAAAGATGATGTCTTTTAAATGGTGACCTCCAGAGTTGATACACATTTGAGCCCTATTTATGACATTTTGCAAGATGATTTTCCTTCAAAATTGGTTATGAGTGACGAAGCGCATTTCCATCTCTCAGGGCATGTCAATAAGCAGAATACTCGGTTCTGGGGCACTGATAATCCGCGCATTATTCAAGAAACACCTCTACACCCACTAAAAGTTACTGTATGGTGTGGCATCTGTGTTGACAGAGTGATCGGACCCTATTTTTTCGAAGACGCTGGAGGCAATGCGATAACTGTCACTGGAGAACGCTACAGAACCATGTTACGTGAGTTTTTGATACCCAGTTTGGACGAATTGGGGCTGGAGCACATCTGGTTTCAACAAGACGGCGCTGCGGCACACACAGCGCGCGACACTATGGACTTAGTGAGGGACGCTTTTCCAAGCCGAGTTATCTCTCGTTTTGGCGATTTGCCTTGGCCTGCAAGATCACCCGATCTGACCAGTCCAGACTTCTTTCTTTGGGGTTTTTTGAAATCTCGGGTGTATGTGAACAAGCCACAGACTCTCGCAGCTCTAAAAGAAAACATTCGTCAAGAAATAACGAACATATCGCAGGAAGTGTTACGGCAAGTTATGCAAAATGTCATAAATAGGGCTCAAATGTGTATCAACTCTGGAGGTCACCATTTAAAAGACATCATCTTTAAATCCTAATGGTACGAAATTTAATGGCACAAATATACATTTAAAAAAACCTAAATCTAGTTTTCTAATTTAGAAAAAATGTTATAGCTGAACCAAATAGGGTCTTTACTTTTGCGCCACCCAGTACTTGCTTTCTTGTCAAGTGAAGTAAACAGGGGAAAGACAATTTTGTCTACCATCCGTGCTAACCCAGAAATATACAGTCCACCATTGGTCTGAGTGGATGCTGTAACACTTTAACTCCATTAAGATCTACTTTTGGCTTCACCAGCGGATGACACTCTGGGAATAGCTGAAATCTACCGGCTTATTATTCCAGAACATAATCTACCATATTTCTTTCGTTCATAGATTTTAATAACAGATATTAAATTATAGGTACTTTTCCTCCCCAACAGGCCCCACTGGGGCCCACTGAGGCCCGTTGCCACGATCATTACGTATTAGTAGCAGCCCCTACCATGCAGCGGGTTCGTTAAGCCTATATGTATGTTAGGGTCCAATTGAGCCTTCGAGAATTTTTTAACAAAACTAGTTGTAGAGCTACGATTGATCGATTTATAGTACATTTAAAGTAGTTACCTAAGGTATTTCCGTATACAAAGTGAGTTTGAATTGGTATGTTATCCCTTTCAGGACCATGATAGCCCACAAGTTGTGAGAGCCTTACTTGTAAAACTGCGTGTTTCTAAACCTCCATACTAAAAAATAAATCCACTCACAAAACTGCACGTGCGATCGCTACGAGAGTTAACAAGATACTATAAATTCATTACTAAACATAGGTTGTTAAACTCATTTAAATACATTCGGTTAAGAACGAAGTTCAACCACCCAGCTGCGATAGGGCTATCTTCGAACGTAAATTTTACATGGCATTTCTTCAATGAAAAACTATTAATTTAGAAAAGTCGTAGAAGAAACATTGTCTACCTTGGGGAGTAGATTTACCCACTTTCGGGATAATACACCAATTCAAACTCACCTTTATATCACTAGAGTATACTAAACATTTATCGTAAATAGTTATTCAATTTGTTTACAACTTCGCATTGAAGTCTTCCAACAAAAACTTGGATATATCTTCCGCCATACATCCAGGGTTATCTATATGCACATCATGGCCACCCTCCACAACTTTATATCTATACAAACCTTTCCAAGCAGTTGGATCCATCAAAAACGGTACAGGATCGTACACCCCGTCATCTATGACCCTTTTGGCGAGGATGCAGAATGTTGGTGTCGTAGTGGTCGTGTAGATTTGACGGAGGAGCTCGCCGGAGAATGGTAAGACAGTCACTTCTTTCATGCGCTGATCGAATGTCAATCTGAAACACAAGAATTTTTATAAACTACCTACCTAAATACCTATAAAGAAAGAAGGAAAGAAACAAATAATTCATATATGACAAAAAAAATAATTTAAAAATACAGTGGGTATATTTGCACTCCCAAAATCGAGAGCAAATACTAAGCTTAGCGCTAATGGAAAGGGATCTTTGCTAGACCCTATGGTACTTTAGAAACACACAGCCAGCGCACGGTGTCACAAATCCAGCAGCAATACCTACTTGACAGCCAGTACCCAATCCAGGGTGTGTGTGTACCAAAGTATCAAAAAAGTAGTGTCCAGTAAGGAAACTGTCGAATCAAGGAAAGTGTCGAATCAAGAAAAGTGTCGAATTAGTGAAAGCAGCGAATTATTTAAAGTAGTCGATTAGAGAAAGTGTCGAAGATGTTACTGGACCCGTAATGTATAATGCCACCTTCGACCATATTGTCATAACACCTACTTAGTGAAATGTGGACCCATAACAGATATAAAAAATCTATACCTACGTCTTGTAAATTTAATAAAATATATAATTAACCTGTATAGTCCGTCTCCAGCTGGCTCCAAGCACCTTTCCAAAACGTGCTCAGAAGCTTCTTTGGAGATTGCTCGGGTGTTCATCATAAGTTGTTGAGCCTGGAAACGATTTAAACGCATCAGGAAGTTTTAAGAGGACTTTTTGTTGAGGGAAAATATGGGGTTGGGGATTTCACAGCTAACGCCATCTAGCCCCGAACTAAGCAGAGCTTAATACTATAAGATCAACTTCTAAGTTCTAACTACATGTAGAATGTACCTTTTCATAGCTATATTTCGGTGCAGTCTCCGGTCCTCCGTTGAACTTTGCGTACTTCTCCTCGTTGTAATACCCGTAGTATTCGTGGTACCAGTCGTGGATGCCTAGAATTATACATTTGTGAATATTTCACAGAGCGTCATCTAGCAACAAACTAAGCAAAGCTTAGGCCAGATTCCACCACACCAAAGCGGAGATCACTGAGATATAGATATGCGGTGATATGTAGCACCACAGATTAGAGAAAAAAACAATTGACTAAATGTAGCACAGATAACTATATACTAGGTAGAGATCACAGATTAGAGAAAAAAACATTATAGAGATGCACAGCAGAGATGTGATAAAAACAACCAATGTAAATAGGGCGAATTCCGTGAGCTTCAGGTAATAGGCTCCAGATAAGTGATATAATACGTAGGTATAATACCTATATTTAAAAAAATTAACGGAGCTTTGAGGCCAGGTAATAATAATGATGTAACTTACTTACCTGCTCTGGTAGTAGGCCAGGTGTGGTGAGCTGGGATGGGATCAAGTTCGACTGCTCGGGAGATGTGGCCCGGGTATGCTATGTTGAATATTTTTCCTGAAAATCATATGACTGTACAAAAGTATCAAAATGTTAGTGTCCAGTAAAGAGAGTGTCGAATCGAGGAAAGTGTCGAATAAGCGAAAGTAGCGAATGAATTAAAGTAGCCAATTAGAGAGAAAGTGTCGACCTGTTACCAGAACCTTTTCTAAAACTATAGTAAGGTAAGTATGTAAATGTTTCGAATTTGTCCCCCAGTAACCACAGATTATTCCCAACGGGTCCTAGGTACTCAAACGGGCCCCTCTGGTGGCAGTTGCTACTAATTCTTAATTATAGTGGCAACTGGTCCCATTGGGGCCCGTTAAATGGGAATGAAAAATGAAATATTATATCTTGTTATTAAAATCTTATAACGACGGGGACAAACTGAACTTTCATGGTTCAATTCATTTTCTGTCGGCGGCAGATTATTCATGTTAGTCGCTATAAGGCCGGCCATACACGTTCAATTTTATTGATCAATCAAATTGACGAGTCCATTTCCGTCAATATTTTTTCCATACTGTAAACCGAAAAACATTGCGCAATACTAACCCTACACGGTTAATATTACTGATCAATCACAAAGATTGATCAATAAAATGGATCATGTATGGGCCGCATAACAAATCTTTTATCAGACAGAATATAAACACTGAATATAGCTACAAAATCTACAAATAGACAAATAGAATAGATAGTTAGGCTGTGATAAAGAAAAGATTGTTCGGTGTTGGAAAGATCCTAAGGGTCTAGCAAAGATGCCTTTCCACTAGCATTCACGCCAAACGCTAACTCAATGTATGGGAATGTCATTCACATACATTTTGAGTTATCGTTTGGCGTTAAGGTGGAACGTTTCACTAGCGCGGCAAATTCAAATTTTCTTGCGTTCTTTTGCCAATAATAGCTTAATTACTCAACGTGATTACATGAAAACTAATTTTGCGCAAATTGAATAGAATGTAACTATCAATAAATTACAATTAAAAGTATCACCTACATATAATTGGTTTAGCGACAAATGGCAATAGACTAAAATACTAAGATGTTTGTTTATTGACATTTGTCGCTAAACCAATGATAATACTTTTAACCGTAATTTGTTGATACACACTATTACGTTAAATCAGTTTTAATGTAATTACGTTTAGTAATTAAACTATTATTGGCAAAAGAACGCAAGAAAATTTTAATTTGCCGCGCTAGTGTAACGTTCCACCTTAACGCTAATGGAAAGGTATCTTTGCTACACCCCATGGTTGTCCAAGACATGTCTCGGGCTGCGATGACGCTACACACTATTACGTTAAATCAGTTTTAATGTAATTACGTTTAGTAATTAAACTATTATTGGCAAAAGAACGCAAGAAAATTTTAATTTGCCGCGCTAGTGTAACGTTCCACCTTAACGCTAATGGAAAGGTATCTTTGCTACACCCCATGGTTATCCAAGACATGTCTCGGGCTGCGATGACGCGACGGGAGGTAATGTTACTCACCAATAGGAACACCGAGGGAATGTCCGATGTACCTGAAGGTCTTCCATTGAAAATGCTCCACCACCTTCACCAGCGTTGGTACGAGGTCAACTACTGTGTATCTGAAAATTCAGATTATAACTTTTTTTTTTATGTGATTGAATGACGTGACGAGCAAGTCGTTCACCTGATGTTAAGTGACACGGCCGCCCATAACAGTTGCAGTGTCACCCGGAACTTTAAAACAATAAAGTTTCGCGTGACACTGCACTGCGCACGTCATCCTGAGACATCACCCAGTCTAGTAATCAGATTACTAGACTGAGTGATCAGATCATAAAGTCTCATTTGCCCAGTAATTTCACTAGCTACAATGCCCTTCAAACCAGAATACTGCAGTGCTTGCACACTACTGCTTGGCGGCAGAATAACTGGCAAAGCGGAGGTACCTACCTAGACGAACTTTGCAGAAAAGTCCTACCACCTAGTAAAATATAATATAATGATAACATCTCGATTTTTTTAAATGTAAATGAATAACCGACTACCTAACCGTTCGCCTGATGTTAAGCGTCACGGCTGCCCATATAATAACAGATTGCAGTATCACTCGGAACTCTAAATGAATATGATATAGTTTTGCGTGAGACTGCACTGCGCACGTCGTCCCAAGACTTCACATAGTTAAATAAGATTACTAGGCTGTGTGATCAAATCATAAAGTCTCATTTGCCCAGTGATATCACTAGCTACAATGCCCTTCAAACCGGAACACAGTAGTGTTTGCACACTACTGCTTGGTGGCAGAATAACTGGCAAAGCGGAGGTACCTACCTAGACGAACTTTGCAGAAAAGTCCTACCACCTAGTAAAAGAATTTGTGTGACTTTTGAACAGGTTTTTCTGGTATGACATTGTTGATTAGACGTACCCCCCCTAGGTTAGCTAGAACGGTCGCAACTTTTCATAGGGTCCACTCTTCCAGTGGACGTAGCCTTCTCGATCCTCTTATCCCGGCAACGGCCCAAGCCGAGGCGTGCGGCCCAGGGGTGCCCTTGTGCTAGTTGCCTCCCACTTATGACGGTTGGGCGCACGCTGTAAAGGTCGGTAGAGACCAACAGCATTAGCTCGTTAAAAAAAAAACGGGTAAATGCACAGAAATGTCAAAGTACCTCAATCCTTTCGGCAAATGGTCCGACCTTCCATTCCCCGGCAAATCTATGCTGACGTAGTAGAACCCGTGCGGCAGCATCGAGATGAGAGGACGGAAGCCGGAGCACGCGTCTAGCTTCCCGTGGCAGAGCAGCACGGGAGGGTTCGATGGGCTGCCCCAGGTTAACCCTATACGTTAAATAAATTACTAATTACATAGGTAAATTAAATATTATGAATTTTTATTTCGACCAACTGCTGGGATCATAAATCAGAAATCATAAATGGGTTAGTAGCGCTTAATCTATATTAGTCACATAATTCCCACTTTCAAAGATTCATTCATTAGTATATTCATTAGTATACGTTAAATTAACAAGAACTTGACGCTTTGTTAGTCAGTACCTGAAGTCCTGCAACAGTGATTCAAGTACTAACCAAAGATATACAATTTACTACGTAGTAGGTACCATGGATCAAGGAGGAGAGGAATGCCAATACACCAAGAAAACAGCGTAGATCAGAAACATGCCAAAAAACCGTTTTAAACCTAGATGGCGCTGCAAAATGAGCGGGCTATTGGGTAGCTACGGCGGGCTAGGTTTAAAACGGTTTTTTGGCATATTTCTGATCTACGCTCAACTTGTAGCCCGCTTATTTTGCAACGCCATCTACTTTTAGGCATATTTCTGATCTACGCTGTTTTCTTGGTATATTGGCATTCTTCTCCTCCTTGTTCCATGACGTTAAAACTATTATAGGTAAATTAGAAAATTGAAACAGCTGACATAGAAATAACCTCCATGCTCGACAGCACTGAAATTCAGTTACTAAGTTTGCATTTTTCCGTCTGTGACGTACGTCGTACCTAGTGCAACGCATTTGGGTACGTCCTAGAGTGAAAAGTGTGAACTTAAGAGCTGTCAAACTTTAGTGCAGGCCAGGCGGATATTAAACTCTTTTCTTTTTTATGGCAATATTTTACCACATGATTGGGATGATCATGTAACTTTCATTATATATTATAGCAACGGGATAAACATTCTTATTTTGAAAGTAGGTAGTTAATTTACACTAAAGTTTGACAGCTCGATCCTATGTTCGCACTTAAGGTGGAACGTTACACTAGCGCGGGAAATTCAAATTTTCTTGCATTCTTTTGCCAATAATAGCTTAATTACTCAACGTGATTACATGAAAACTAATTTTGCGCAAATAAATAGAATGTATCAACAAATTACGATTAAAATTATATCTTAGATATCATTGGTTTAGCGACAAATGGCAATAGACTGAAAAACTAAGAAGAAAATTGTTTATTGCCATTTGTCGCTAAACCAATGATATCTAAGAGATACTTTTAATCGTAATTTGTTGATACATTCTATTTATTTACGCAAAATCAGTTTTCATGTAATCACGTTGAGTAATTAAGCTATTATTGGCAAAAGAATGCAAGAAAATTTGAGTTTCCCGCGCTAGTGTAACGTTCTACCTAGAGGGACCTACTGCTACCACAGATTACTGAATATGTTATCTGCACTATCTACTACTGCAAATTGCAACGCACTTGAGCACACAGTAGAGAGATAAGTGGGAACCTTGGGTAGATAAAGCTAATTATGCTAATTTAGTATATTTTTATACTTACACCGATTGTACTGCTATATACATAGGTATCTACCTACTTATTACGTTTTTTTTCTTCAGTGGCCAGACACGGTTTGTGTATTGTGCCAGTTTTGTGTCGCTATTCTTTTCTTCATTTAGGATTCTGTGTCTTGTTTTTGAATTCGGTTTGATATTTTTGACTATCACTAGAAAAAAATCTGACTATATAGTCAGATTTTTTATCATGTGGTCAGAACTAAGACGGATTTGTGAAAAAAATGATGATGATGATGATGATGATGATGAATGTAATGTAAGTATGTAGGTACTTACCTGCAATTTTGCCCCAGGGCGCTTTTATTGTGATTTCTTTTTCAATATTTCGTATGGCCATCATCGTTGATGAACGGAGATGATTCCCTGAGCAGACGAGGAATGGAGAAGTGTATACCTAGACCCTAAAATAAAAGAAAATAATTAAGATTATGGCCCGTCTGAGCGAATTAGTGCTGAATCTTTTTTTTTTTTTTTTGGTTCGCCCTATTGGGCAGGCTAAAGTCATGAGACCATACCGCCTAGTCTTTCGTAGGAATTAGTGCTGAATCTTGCAGGGGGTGGCTTGGAATCGAGAGATTTTGTCGATTGGTCAAGGAACTCGATTTTTTTCCTCAATCAGCTATGGTACCAGTTCATCATTATCCTCTTTGCCTTTTCCCATTTGTTATTGGGGTCAGCTCCCAATCTAACCTGAAGCGGCGAGCTACCAGAATTACACGAGCGACTGCCATCTGACCGCGCAACCCATAAGGGACCAGTAACAGGGAAGGTTAGACCAGTGTCAGATTCTATCAGGCGTCTGACTATCCGTAACGATTGCCATGTATGTTCTTAAGACAACCGGGACCGACGGCTTAACGTGCTCTTCAAGGCACGGTGCGAATGGCATCGAAAACTGCGCATAACTTACTAGATAAGTCATTGGTGCAGGGCCGAGGATTGAACCCGGTGCCGTAAGAGAAGCGCACATGCTATACCGGTCGGCCACTATCGCTCAGCAAGATTGTGCACTGATTAGCTTGAATCCTTCATCATCAACAACCCGAAGACGTCCACTACTGAACATAGGCCCCCCCAGAGAGCGCCACATTGCGCGGCTGCTCGCCTCCTGCATCCTTCGGCACCCGCGGTTTCCACCAGATCGTCGGTCCACCAAGTGGGGGCTTGGATCTTTCCTGAGTGTAAATGAAGTCATTAGCGTCCTTTGAAGCTATACCTACTTCTGACACCGGTCACGTGTGGACCTATGAAATGTCACGCATCGATTTGGTATTGATAATAACTCCAAAAAACGGGATAACTTAATCAACTCCTACAGTACAAAATTAAACTAAAATAATTGTGTACCTACTGTTTTTAATTATTACAGACACAGAAAAAAAACTTAAAGTAAATACCTATAGGTATCAAAATCATTCGTGCCTTTTTGTAATAGTCTAGCTAGGTAGATAGTAGCTATTATTTATTGGAACAGAATATCTACACTGCCCCCTCTTTTGATTCCTAGTTCCTAGCTTCCTACTACCTAATTACCTATTTAAAAATTTAAAAATACCTTTAAGTTTTATATACGAGTAGTGACATCTAACGATATTTTTTATAGCTACGAGCAATCACCCACCACCGCCAATCACCATCTGTCATTTCTAAATCTGACGTTTGTAGTGATGAGGTAAACATAAATTATTTGATCGAGTTTTACTAAATACGAATCGCCGATTACAATCAAACAACGTTAATGTTTTTTTTTTTATTGAGATAAGAAACATTTTTGTCGAATCTTTATGACAGATTTTCTTTGCTAGGTTTAAATCATATAACACAGCTTTTGTTCGCGAAAACGCACTGTAATTATGTATAACATAAGAAAACAGTCATGGACAACTACGTTACATTTAGTTACGGTACAGACTACCTAATAATAATGTATTACGCTACCTCCAAGCAGATATGTGAGTACCTACAAGCGTGAATTTCTCGTGCATGGAACACACCAGAGAATAGATGTCCAGAGGGAAGAATATAATTGATATGTTAGTCGATAGTAATAGTAAAACCCAGTTAGTTTAATTATTAAAGAAAATCAAACTTATAAAATAGGTATATCGACTATAATTGACACTGGTTTCACAGGTTCAAAAGTTTTATTATTCTATTAAGCAGTGGGTGAGGTCATGAGGTTCATGGATAGAAATTTATGAACAAACCCCTGATGTGGTTTACAAAAAGACCTGCAGACCTGCATCTAAGTTAAGATTTCATTGTGTAAAATTGCCAAATGTGTGCCAAAATCTTCTTAAAATTATGGTTATGGGTTATGGGTATTTTGTTTGCTATTTTGTATTAAAATCTGCCTAACGTAACAAAATAGTCATCGATTTTGTAGGAATCGATTAAAGTACATCTATCGCATGAAATCAAACTTCCCACCTAGCTCAGCTCTAATATAATATCTCGTTTTCGCCCGTGGGCCGTGTTGTTTACATTATTTAATTTATATTACAATTTTGCTGAATTTGAAATTCTTACCTTTACCTTCTCGTCGAAAACAAAAGCAAATAAAATTAGTGGTTTTGCAATCAAAGTTTTAATAGGTAGATTTACCTGCGTACTTAATTATATTTGAGTTAATTTAACATACCTGTGTTTAAAGTCGCGGAAGTATTTCAACTCGTATTATAAAGTTTTTGACAGTATTAAACTTATTTTCCACAAAAAACTAGAAATTAATTATGACTGTAAATGAAAACGAGTGGTTTATACAAGTGCCGTGGGGCCGAATATGCGGTAAGTACAAATAACACTAGCTTCTAACTATGACCTTTGTACTATCCAAAAAGACAAGTTATGTAGAGTATGAACGCACACTTTATCTTGATAATTCAATTATTACCATATAAATTGCTATCGTCATTCTGACACTTTTGATAAAGATTAATTCGCCAAGTGTTGCCACCATCAGCAGATAAGATTACAGCCCTGTTTATTTATAAATAATAATGAATGCCAAATAATGTGGTTTCTTCTTGAATTACATGAGTACTTATCAAATTGTACTGCTGTACAGACCATAGCTTTAGTACTGTAATTAACTCTGGGCAGCAGCTAGTCTACACCACTATTATAAAGAGGAAAGATTTGTATTTTTGTGTGTATGTTTGTAATGAATAAACTCAAAAACTACTGTGCTGATTTCAAAAATTCTTTCACCATTGGAAAGCTACATTCACTCTGAGTAACATAGGCTACACCACTACATGTGTGAAGCCGGGGCGAGCCGCTAGTTTACAATAAATGACTGAATATTGGTAATTAATTAAGAAAGAATTGTGTCTCTATCAGACTACAAGTTCAAAGCCGTGAAAAAAAAACACTTAATCCGCTGTTATGCAATGTTTATTGGTAAGGAGGTAGATGTGTGCTGGCAAAGGTAAGTGGTGAGCGTGCGAGGGCTTGCAGCACTTCAGAGATGCCATTGAGTTTGAATCACACTTCTACAAGTTGTTTATTCTAGGTTGTAATGTTTCAGTGCTAGCATGGGGTAGCTGCCTTGATCCTCCTGTGCTCCTGTGTCATGGTGCTATGGACTCTGCAGCCAGCTTCCGACCTTTAGTCAAGTTGTTGCCGGAGAAGTTCTATTATATTGGTTGGTATTTTTTGTGCCTTTATTCTTTAAACTACTACAACAGTAAAAACTAGTCACCGAGCTACACTTTGTACTACAAAGAACATTTGGTTAGGACTTTATACTAGCCCCGATGGCCTATAGACAGACCAAATGCACCAGCCCACCGGTAGGTAGCATATCCAACATGCTGGCAGCATTGCCTCGTTGAACAATGCTGATTCCTTGAGCCAAATAAGTGCCAGCATTATGGTCACGCGTCGCATCGACCAGACGCTCTGATAAACGAAAACGCGATGAGCTCCTGGTCCCCACAGACCCAGGGTCTCAACACCAAATGGTTCAAATATGTAACCGCTGCTAAGATTACTATGCGCCGTTTTAGCTGCTTAGCCGAGTTAGCGGTGGCGCCGTTCCCCCTGCTGTATGAATATCAACCTTATTCCATTTAGACAAAGCTGAAAACAGTATGCAACATTAAAATCTTACCTATTTTAATGTTGCATACCATTTTCAGCTTTGTCTAAATAGAGTAAGGTTGATATTCATACAGCACTTAAAAACTGCTCGAGCATTTTGCTGCTCTGTCTGAATTGAGCCTTAGGCTGACATTCACAAACGAGTTCGAGTTCGATCTCAAACTTCATTATGTCAGAATTTGAGTCTAGACTCAAACTCCGATCGTATCGGCATTCACAGTCGAGCTTAGCATAATGGAGTACGAGTATAAGCTCAGCTAAGAAAGACACGGGCTGAGCCGCGAAATCGGTGACTCGAGCCGTGCTCAGACACCGCCATCTTTGCTATCACGCCTGTTATTTAAAAACAAAGCTGATTAGAATTAATTTTTAAGATGGTTATTGTGTATTTTGTATTAAAATAAAATGAATAAATTACGAAATAAAATTGAGTAGGTAATAATTTTATTTATAATCAAAATAACGATGAAACACCCTAAAATAAATATACCAGTTACTCATTGTTGGCAGATAAATTACTGTGTGTTTTCTTTGTTGCAGGTATTCATTGACATAATTATATAAATTTACTTCGTAGTTTTATTATACACAACTGATGTGTATACGTTTAATTTCACTCGTTTCTTTAATATTTAGGTACAAAACATCGCAATTTATAATAATTTTAACTTTGAAAAGCAAACAAAGAGAACGGCGCGCTTTCCTGAGTAGGTACGTACAGAATAATAATCTAAAATGGCGCGCTTTTTAAAGTCTCCTGCAAAGAGTATATCACCACTAAATTTGGTCTCCTGTTTCAGTTATTCATACAATATTTGCTATCGTTTCTCTCTTTTTAGCATAATACTGCCAGATAAAAAAGAAAACGTGAATAAATCTTTGCTCACTAATGTCAAACTACTAATGTCTATGGCTGGAGTCGAACTTAACGGAGTTGCCGTTTGATCTCGTCTCTGAATTTAACGACGCGGAGTATACTCACCGAGTCTGGAGTTCGATCTCACGTGAGACCGATGGGAGTAAACTCGACGCATTAACTCTGAATGTCAGCCTTACTCTACAGACATGACAGACCCGCCACCCCGTCGTCGCCGCCCAAGACACGTCTTGAGCGATCCGGATGATCCTATAGCAGCCGTTGTGTCGGCTGCGCTAGGATCACCGGATCAGTCTAGCTCTTCTGGCTCAGGTACCGCTTTCGGCACCGGTATAGGATACCAGCGTAACAATCAGACACCGACCCCGCCGGCGAGGTCGACGTACCCCCCGTAGGTTAGCTAGAACGGTCGCGACTTTCCATAGGGTCCACTCTTCCAGTGGACGTAGCCTTCTCGATCCTCTTATCCCGGCAACGGCCCAAGCCGAGGCTCGCACCCCAGGGGTGCCCTTGTGCTAGTTGCCTCCCACTTTTGACGGTTGGGCGCCTTAAGCGCCTGCCCTCCCGCCCGGTGACGCTGTAAAGGTCGGTAGAGACCAACAGCATTAGCCCGTTCAAAAAAAAAAGAAAGGCGCCGGTTCTTACTTGTGTCTCGGGAAGATGTGACGGCGCCATAGTATCGACGTAAGTAGCGGCCCACACTATGGGTAGTATATAGTACAATAGGTGACTTATTGTCTTCTCACTAAAATAACAAATAACTTTTTTTTTTTATATGATTGAATGACGTGACGAGCTAGTCGTTCACCTGATGTTAAGTGACACGGCCGCCCATAACAGTTGCAGTGTCACCCGGAACTTTAAAACAATAGTTTCGCGCGACACTGCACTGCGCACGTCATCCTGAGACATCGCCCAGTCTAATAATCAGATTACTAGACTGAGTGATCAGATCATAAAGTCTCATTTGCCCAGTAATTTCACTAGCTACAATGCCCTTCAAACCGGAACACAGTAGTGCTTGCACACTACTGCTTGGCGGCAGAATAACTGGCAAAGCGGTGGTACCTACCTAGACGAACTTTGCAGAAAAGTCCTACCACCTATTAAAACTAGGACAGAGTTGATGAATTCAACATAATTTGTGTATGTATGGTTTCCACTCGCTACTGACCACCAGGGCTGACCACTTGCCTACACGAGAAGAAGAAGACTCACCACTGAAATGTTTGAATGGATCGAGATCTGATGTGTAGATGCTTTAGTAAACCAATATTCGCTGTGGTCACTACACTCCGGTTACCGATATTTGGAATTCCTTAATATTTTCAGGCATGGAGCTACCAGGCAATGGCAAGTCTGACCGCTTTCCCCCCGGCCTGATGATAACGGTGTACGAGCTGGTATATGCCATGGATGCAGTGGTTAGACACTTCCGATGGGACACCTTTGTGCTCATCGCACATTCATTAGGAGCTGCAATTGGTAAGAAGATTTGCACCTACTTTTGCCACTCTAAAGTTTGGCTAGTATGTTTTTTCACATACTCAATCTAAGAAATGTCGGATGTACATCTTGTGTGCAGCTTTCACTTGAAAATCTACAGTTAAGGAACGCGTCGTATAATTAATTCCATTGGTTATTTGTAAAAAAATTGTTTTGTGTATACGCTGGAACTTGCTGGAACATAGCCAGTTAGCGTTTACAGTACCTATTAATTGGTGTGCCAAGTTGACACGAATTTAAAGAACTTACAAGAACCCAGAGAAAAGTGTTGCTTAGCTAAGTTGTATTTTAATGAATTTTAGTACAAATTGGCATAAAACATTGATATGATCAATCGATGGATCGATTATACTAGGTGGTAGGACTTTTCTGCAAAGTTTGTCTAGGTTGGTACCACTGTTTTGCCAGTCATTCTGCCGCCAAGCAGTAGTTTGCAAGCACTACTGTGTTCCGGTTTGAAGGACATTGTAGCTAGTGAAATTACTGGGCAAATAAGACTATGATCAGTATAGAAATCTTGTTACTAGACTGTGATGTCTCAGGATGACGTGCGCAGTGCAGTGTCACGCGAAACTTTAATTGGAGTTCCAAGTAATACTGCATCTGTTATGGGCGGCCGTGACGCTTAACACCAGGTGAACGACTAGCTCGTCACGTCACCCCACGTGAAACACCGAAAACAGGAACAACCCGTCACGTCAACCGTTTACATAAAAAATAAACAAAGTTTGTTTGTACTTTCCAGGTAAAATATACAACATATCGTGCCCCGATAAAATATCGAAATACGTGGAACTCGACCCTATCAACTTTGTTGGAATAGGACCGGAACACTTTCCGGCATGGTCAGTACACCACATGTCACTATTTACCTTTGACTATAAAATTCTATTTATGTTCTAAGCTATAATTGCTTATTCCTTTTATTATGTACTAGTTGCGCCCCGCGTTTTCACCCGCGGCACAATATATAATTATATGTACTACCATGGAACAAGGAGGAGAGACACCAAGAAAACAGCGTAGATCAAAAATATGCCTGAAACTAGATGGCGTTGCAAAATGAGCGGGTTATAAGTTGAGCCCAGATCAGAAATATGCCGAAAACCCGTTTTAATCCTAGCTCGCCGTAGCTACCCATATAACCCGCTCATTTTGCAGTGCCATCCGGGTTTAAAACCGTTTTTGGCATATTTCTGATCTGCGCTCAGCTTATAACCCGCTCATTTTGCAACGCCATCTAGTTTAGGCATATTTTTGATCTACGCCGTTTTCTTGGCGTATTGGTATTTCTCTCCTCCTTGTTCCATGCTACTACTGCTATTAGGTACGTACGGCTCACTTCGCGAAATCATTTAAGTAAATAGCGACTCTTAAGTCGACACAATAAAGTGCAATAGGCTATTTGACTCATATAAAAATATGCAAAAATTTGTTATCATCCTAACTAATTGAGGCCTAATTAAGCTGAAAAAAATCATTTTAACACTAAAATATGTTTATTTACTTTAATTTATGCAAATAAAATTTATAATTTTTTGAAGGATAAATGAATGATGTGAAACGTTTTGTGATTGGTGGCAACTGTGATGACGTCAGCAAACTGTAAACGTATCCGCTACTTGAAAATGGTATAGTATTGTCTACTTGATCTGTGTTAAATGGTGCCCTGCGTTACATAAAAACCACTACAAACGGATTTCACTTTATTATTAAGTTCTTTGAATAGGTGTCTTTAAAGTTATCAAGTGATTTGCGAGCTGTTTGTTTACATTCTACTACAAAAATTGAGCGGCACTTCGTGCAAGCCAACAGTAGTTTTCTAACCAAAGTAGATGATCTAATGATAGTCTTGTTCTTAAAAGATAATGTTGATTTTTATGCTGCGGAACTAAAAAACGTAAAAACAGGATCGTAAGTATTATTCTATAACTATTTATTCGAAAAACATTCAAGATAATATCATTGTTTGGAACTCGCGTTTTAGGTTAAGTACCCAGGTACCTAGGTACTGCGAGTATAGGATTTACTCGTCAAAGACCTACCTATGTTAGGAATAGGTGCCTACATAATAACATAACATATAAACATACACACCTAAGTAGGTACATTAACAAATGGCAGCAATGTTTTATTGTATCCAATAGTAGGCTGGGTACAAATCAAAGAATTTTAGTATACATACAAATAGGTTGCTTTAGATTTTAGCACTTTTAGGTAAGTACCGTGAATATTCGCCACGCCAAGTCTATCACCACTTTTAAAGATATGGTGAAGAAACATTACCTATCTGAACAATACTAATTTTCTTTTTCTCTTTCTTTTTACACTTATCTTGTCATTATTAATGTGTCACTTATTGTTGGTCACTTATCTTGTTACTATTACTTTGTCACTATTCATTTAGGTATTTACGGTATTTATTTATATATAATATATATATTTATATATAGGTATATATTATTAGGTATGTTTACATGTATAGTATAATAATGTATGTGTATGGTATTAGTTTAGATATAGTTGTTTTTAATATAAGCATAATGTTAAATACGTTATAGCTAATCTCTTTTTTGTATAGATAGTTGTAATAGCACCAACCGCAATTACTTAGATTGTTTATTCCTGTCCATCCAAAGGTAGCCTGGAAGAAATCGCTTTATGCGATAAGGCCGCCCGTTGTTCCACCATCCTTTGTTTTTGTATCATGTGTATTGTTGTACTTTGGTGTTCAATAAAGTATTTTTGTATTGTATTGTATTGTATTGTATTGTACTTAAAATACTTTATATAAGTTGCATAGACAATGTACAATTTTTCAGCTGTTTCTATAAAGTTTGTAGTTGTCTGTTTATCTTGTGTTTTTGCAATACTACAGGCTCCAACTCAATAGCTTTCTGTATTTCAGTATCATTATTGTGTACACAGGTTTCAGTAATATTTTCTTCATTTTCTTTTTCATGGGCTTCTTCACATTCTTTGATGATATCTAATTTTAGTCTCTTAAGAAATGCTGCTCAAGAAGTACAAGCATCAAGCAAGCAACAAGCAAGCAGCAAGCAAGCAAGCAGCTGTGTTCTGCGATCTGGCTGGCAATAACACTTTAGAGGCATAACTCCATCTACCAAAACTATTTTCTTGCTAAAGCCCATTTTGAACTTCATGTAATTTGCCACATCCACATTCTTCTCCATCTGTAGGTAATTTGACAGTAGAGTTAGAAAGTTTTATTTAAATGGAATCATGGATGTTTAAAAAGTCTATGTGTGGATTATAAAGTTTACCCTTTTATACTGGACTAGAATGCATTTGATCTACTTATCTCGTTAGGTACCTACTTATGTTTTTGCTATAGGGTTAGGGTTAAAGTTTATTAAAATTTCGTTATAATAGATAGGTACCTACACAAAGATTCATGAGGTTGTAGTGTTGTAGTAGTTACGAGTAGGTATAAATCGGTGATTAACAGAGCGCGTAAAGCTCAATTTAATGAGTATACACCTGATCGAAGGGTAACAAGAAGAATTACGCTGTAAGCAGGTACTAACATCAAAGGGATCTTCGCACATAAAAACAGTAGAAGTGGCTGCTATGCTTTTAGGGTCTCGGCGAACTAATCGTAGCCACTATTTCCGTGTAGCAGGATTGATGGGAACCTGAATAAAAAGTTTCTCTGGTGTTTTGATTGAAGTACTGGAGCACTGTCGCACTATACACCATTTATACGACATTATTTTTGAATATTCTAAGCTTTTTATCACTCTTTGATTCACATAACAATATTACTCTACTGCTTCGAACACTCGCGCAGGAGATAATGCACAAATGATAAAATATTAAGTGGAAGAATGTTCAGTTAGGTTGATGGCTAACAGAGAGGAAGATTTTTTACTAATTTGTGACGTCATGTAGGTCACGTGACCGCCGCCATGATAAAAATAGTGTTTGCCGAATGAATTTTAAAATTCAAACTTTAATATCGATTTTTACCGAAAATACGAAAGAAATCCAGGAAATATTGATTGTAGGGTGCATTAGACATCCCGATTAATAAAATAAAACAAAAACTAAA
This sequence comes from Ennomos quercinarius, assembly GCA_910589525.2. Classification (NCBI taxonomy): domain Eukaryota; kingdom Metazoa; phylum Arthropoda; class Insecta; order Lepidoptera; family Geometridae; genus Ennomos; species Ennomos quercinarius. The sequence continues at coordinate 6,139,536 of OU342515.1, forward strand.
AAGTAGTCAAATAGCCTATTCAGGTCGTACGGCGCTACTGCCTTCATATTCACCTAGTAGTTGCCTCTCTTTCTATTGCGTAACTCTTACCTTTTTTTACCTACCGGGGCGCTACGGCGGCGCCTGCCCCGGTCCCCTTTCTCTCCACTATTGGGGAGACAGTGCAAGTCCCCTTCACCTTTCACAACCAACTTACGGGGCTGCCAGCTATTGACTATTGAGAGATTCTCTTTCGTTAGAAATAATTTTATAAGTGTTTTTTTTTAAATATTTTTTTTAGTGTTATTATTATGTATTTAAAAAAAGGATCAATGTGGTGTTGCAGTCATGGTTTCCTATCAGCTTAAGCGGTTATATTCTCTTTGGTTTCCTATAGTACAAGCTTCGCTTAGTTTGGGGCTAGATGGCGCTGTGTGAAATGTCATATTTATTTATTTGTTTCTTCAGGTACCAGACGTTCTTCACGAACTTCTATGAGAACTACGGCAAATACAACGTGACGAAGGAACGGGGGCAGAAACAAACTAGGGCCAAGGTACCGAATTCTTGTTACTAGGACTTAGTACATGAGCCTTCACTCCACGAATCCACTTAAATAAATAGCGACTCTTACGGTAACGCAATAAAGTGCAGTTCAGCTTGCACAGCGCTACAAGCCTAAACCGGTCTCTCTTTCTATCGCTATAGCGCTGCTCTTCTAACACGGCACACGTAACAGAGCGACCCGATAAATCGGGCCGGTCCCATGTACTTGTAGCTTCGCACCATTGACTATAAATCCAGTTGACCAATGATACAACTTCCCCTCGTACGGAAATTAGTGGTGTATTTCAACTACTATTTTCATACAAAATCGTGTGTCGTGTTTGTACGAGAAATTATGTTCACGGGCTATCAACGGGCTTTATAATCTTTGCTTCCCACCTATAGCACGGGGTAGATGCAAGAGGCAAGCAGCCGCTCAAAGTGGCGCTCTATAGGGGAGGCCTATGATCAGCAGTGGACGTGTTCAGGCTGTTGATGATGTTGATATGGCTATATTTGGGACTTCTACAACTTACCCCAGGTTTTTCGTACGTTTGTCAAACTGACAGACCAAATACTGTATACCCATTGCTTGAAGACAGCCGATGATCAAGAAGCAACCAATGAGCGTTCAGTAATTTTAAGTTGACACGAGCGATGGTGGCCGAGCGGTAGCATGTGCGCTTCGCATTCTTACGGCACCGGGTTCGATCCTCGGCCCTGCACCAATGACTTATCCAGTAAGTTATGTGCAGTTTGCGATGCCATCGCTCCGTGCTTCGGAGAGCACGTTAAGCCGTCGGTCCCGGTTGTCATAAGAACATCTATGGCAATAGTTACGTGTAGTCAGACGCCTGATATAGTCTGACGCCTGATCTAACCATCCTTGTTACTGGTCCCTTATGGGTTGCGAGGTCAGATGGCAGTCGCTCGTGTAATTCTGGTAGCTCGCCGCTACAGGTTAGATTGGGAGCAGATCCCAATTACAAATGGGAAAAGGCAAAGAGGGTGTGTGTGTTATGAGTTTAACTCAAACGTACCAGAATACTAATGAATGTTCTACTGTTATGTTATTGTTATGTTCGTTATGTTACAGGCGATAGAATCGTTGAAGCGAGTGCGTGGTATAAGCGAAGAAGATGCGGCTGCCACACTAGATAGATGGTCGGAACCCACCGCGGATGGACTCGTTAGGTAATACTGGCGTGTTAGCTCAGTTGGTAGTAGCTCTGCCTTCTGAACTATATACGCGGATCCATCATCGTCCATCATCCCCCGGGCCGGGGGACGTTGCCGGGTCCCCGGCACTGAATGGGTCTTCAAAAATGAGACCCATTCAGTGCCGGGGTCCAGGAGAGTTCACTTTTTCCACATTCGCGGGCCCGAGGACTCGCCTCGAGGGTCCATATTTAACATATAGTTTTCATCATAAATACACATAAAGTTCCGAATTTTTTCTTCTAATTTTTATTTTATTTTATTTTATTGAAATAGGTAACAGACAGTAGGCCGTATACATAGACAATTATGGCATCGAAGTTAACATAGCTTTGTAAGCCTAGTGTCCAATTATAACCGTACACAACTTAACTAACGAAATTTTGACACCATGTTATAAATAAAAACGTGTTACATTGATATTATTATGCCAAGTGTAAGAAAATAGGTGCAATATAAAATTTACTTAATTAAATTATTGATAGCCAGTTTAAAGGATGTAAAACTACATGAAAATGTCTCTGGGATCGCTTAATTCGTCCTGATTAAAGGACAGGGGGCGTACTGTGAGCTCTTAGCGCGATTCAAAACAGAGCCTATACTGGATCGCTTGTCAAAATCCCCATACAAAAAAAACAAAACGATCCAATATAGGCACTGTTTTGAATCGCGCTAAGAGCTCACGGTACGCCCCCTGTTCCATGAAACATTATTATAGGTAGGTGGCATGTTAAATAGCTGAAAACTACGTACTGAACGTGAGGGCACTTTGAAATTGACATTTATTTATTTATTTATTTATTTATTTATGGACCTTCAACAGTACTACATGATTTACAAATGTAATAAAAATTTTAGCTTACATGATATACATGACAGGTTTTGAATTACATGTAGGCCTAATTACAGAATGGCCACATCATGCATTAAGAAGTGAGAATCCTATAGTAAACCCTACAGTAAAATAAATACATATTTAAAAAGACAAAGACTACAAAAAATAGATAAACAAAAATTATACCTACACAGCAGCACAGACAACGCATTTTGCATAGACCATTCATTAACAGTTCGTTTTATTTATGATGAGGAAACTATATTTTTATATGGGCCCTCGAGGTGGGTCCTCGGGCCCGCGAATGTGGGAAAGGGGAACCCTCCTGGAGGGTCCCCGGCACTGAATGGGTTAATATCTTCAAAAATGATGCGAGGTGATGGATCCGCGTGTATAGCAGCCTTAACGCGACTTCAACTAAATATGGCAAAGTGGTGGAAAGGAGTGTGGTGGTGGTGGAGTGGTGGTGGTGGTGGTGGGGTGTGGTGGAAGTGGTGGCAAGTGGTGGTAGTGGTGGTATCACCTTTATAATACTTAACACATATTTGTAATGTTAGACCATAGTTAAGCCAGATTTTTCGTAAGTAAATTTAGTTACTTAATATCTTCCAATATGTAACGATGCGCGAATCGCCTTAACAAGAATCTATCTCCAACTGAATTAAAGAATTTCAAATTACTTTTACAGGTACACCCTCGACCAACGCTTCAGACTGATATGCCTACCCCCATTCTCCCCCGAACACATAAAAACCTTATTTCTAAACCTAAAAACGCCTACCCTAGACATAGTGTCTAAGGAGTCCTACAAAAAAGGTCTATATAGGAACACTAAGTTTTTATTAGACAAATCAAACTACCCTAATAATAATTATAGGTGTATCAAATTGAATGGTAACCATGATGTTCACGTGACCAACCCTGAGATTTTAGCTCCATATATTGGACAGTTTTTGTTAGGGGGTGTAGACGCGTTAGATTCTAAGGCGAAATTGTAAACCATTACTTTCAACTCTACGCAACAGACATGCATTTTATAAACAAAAAGACAAAGCTGAAAGTAGTATGTATTAAAATCTTACCTATTTTAATGTTGCATACTATTTTCAGCTTTGTCTTAATGGATTAAGGTTGATATTCCAATAGCACTTAAAAAGTGCTCGAGCATTTTGCTGCTCTGTCTGAATTGATCGTAAAACTGTAATAAACATTGCGAAAGGGTATTTATGTGTACCTCATGGCCCATGGCCCAAAAAAATCATGTAATAACGGGATAAATTGGTTTCTTAGTTATAAATAGAACAGACACATCATAGATGGAAAAAAAAGGAAAGATGAGGTCCTAGCTTGTCAAAGATGGTCCGATTAAATTATGTGCATTGCACACAATTTTCTTTAGAGATTGTTTTTTGAGCGAAATGTTGACTGGGCCGGTTTGTGTTTAACTGTTGATGTTGTGAGGACTTTTATTCCCCTTTTTTATTACATCTATGGATTATATTTGTAAGTATGTATAATTGTGTATTATCAATTTTAAACATGTATGACATTTTCATATATTTTTTTAAATTATAATACTATCAGAAGGCCTAGCACGAATATTTTTTAATAAATCGTATGGTTAACGTATCGAGTTTACCGTACACTTACGCAGGGCGACGCTAGGTGGCAGCACGAAGCAAACTTTACAACTATCGAAATATTATATCGAACAAATTCCAAGTGAGTAAACCTTCGTAAGTTTACGATGACACTACGATAGCCAGCCTTCGAGTTTACGTCAAAGCAATATTCGTGCTCGCGTTTCTATACAAAATGTCTAACGTTAGCGTTACGCGGCGCCAAAGAGTATATATAGTAACTGTTCTAAAGGAACGCGGCGCTACGAAGGCGATACGATAGTAACCAAAACCCTTCGTGCTACCAAATTTTGATTCGTTTTACGCCCGGTAGGGGCGCTGATCAAATGCCATACAAATGGCTTACGTTATCGATACACTTACTTTTACGCAAATATTCGTGCTAGGCCTACTGAGTTTGAATTGGTATATTATCCCGAAAGGGGGTAAATCTACTCCCCAAGGTAGACAAGGCTTCTTCTAAGACTTTTCTAAATTAATAGTTTTTCATTAAAGAAATGCCATGTAAAGTTTACGCTATAATTTTACCCAAACGCTTCGAAGATAGCCCTAGCGCAGCGGGTGTAGTTGAACTTTCCTTTACCACTTAAATGAGTTCGACGACCTGTGTTTAGAAACTCTCGTAGCGATCGCACGTGCAATTTTGTGAGTGGATTTATTTTTTAGTATGGAGGTTTGGAAACACGCAGGTTCAAGGCTCTCACAACTTGTGGGCTATCATGGTCCCCCTTTCGGGATAACATACCAATTCAAACTCACCTTGTATAATGTGGCTGTGATGAATAAATTTAAATAAAGAACAAAGTAGATTGTACTTAACCGGATTCAATCTGAGGCACCTAATACTACTCTAAATGGGAGTACTTAGTCTAACGTTTTGGTATTAAACTTTGTATCATACTGTAAATTCGGAAATTGACAACATTGTAAGCATTGCTTAAATTTAAGTAATGCTTACATTATGTAAGGCTGATATCGCGCAATTTTAACTAACGACTTTTAGAAACGTTTTCGAGGGCTGCTAATTGAAAACTGTTACGGTTGCGTTATATATTCTTTAAATTATTATTTTGGTTCTATTTGATAAGTGGTAGTTTATTCTTCGTAAACAGGGACTAAAATAGCTCTAAATAAGGCCCCTCATACAAGTTCAATTTTATTGACCAATCTTTGTGATTGATCAATTTTATTGTTCGTGTAGGGTTAGTATTGGTCAATGTTTTTCACTTTACAGTATGGAGAAAACATTGACGGAAGTAGACTCGTCAATTTAATTGATCAATAAAATTGAACGTGTGTGGGGCCTTATTATAGATTTCCATAAGCTTGGAGTAGTGTCGGTGGTCCCGGTTTTTGAATAGGACCACTCTATCTCTTCCCGTAGATGCCGTAAGAGCCGGTTAAGGGAATATCCAGGGAATGGGCAGCAGCATTCTCGGTACATCAAAATCTTCTGCGATCACCAAGCCGCCTGTCATGCATAGTGATTATAGGAAATCGCCCCCCTATGATAAGCATCACAAAATGGCGTTTTATGGGGGAGGCCTGTGTTCAGCAGTGGACGTCTTCCGGCTGATAATGAATAGTTTATTTAATGTAATGTAATGTGGGTGGAGGATACATTTTATTTTACTGTATTGTATTTAATTCAAATAACAACATTTGTTGTAATAGATAGGCTAGTTGCCTGCTATTCAAAATTAACAAGTGAATATTATTTACATAAAGTAGGTTAAAAATTAATCCAATAATTGAAAAAAATAAATGAAATCGGTAAGTAAATCAAGGAGTAATAAGCTTTTAAAGTTTCTGGAGGGGGCATCGCCTGTCCCTTTCTCCCAAAAACAGGAGATTGCTCACAGTTACTATGAAAACGCACGTTGTGAAGTCAATTCGCGTTTTGCTATGCACTTTATAGTGCGAACAGCCAATGAGTGGAACACCTTGCCGGCGTCCTTGTTTCCAGCTAACTATGATCTGGGTGTCTTCAAGACGAGAGTGAACAGGTATCTTCTAGGCAATCATGCACCATCGTAGACTGCGTCATCGCTTTCCACCAGGTGAGACAGTGGTCAAATGCTTTGCCTATAAACAATAAAAAATTTTTTTAAAAAAAAACGTGCCAAGGAGACTGTATGTAAAGCTACCGCAGCTTAGTAATGAGGTACTATGAAGGCGCAAAAGTGACGTCACTCCATGTTTGAGCCGTCTCTATTCCTGTATTTTAAAATGCTTGTAACTTTGTCATTTTTTGAGATATTTAATTTTTGTATTCACGACTGTTTATTTTTTGATGAGTATTATTAATTTATACAATAAATAAATAACAGGACACTAGTCTATTTTCCCGTTTCCTTCGTTTGCGTTCTTTTGTTTCGTTTCGTTGTTTCTGAGGAGGAACGGCCAAGAATATAAATTAGGTCTTCGTGCCATACACAATGGAAAGCTTTTCTATGTCCACGTCGTGTATCTCCTTGGTTGGTCTCCTCTGCCAAAGGGTGGATCACTCTGGTTATGTTCAATGCTGAGTACGGGAGCCGTGCTGATCCTCTCTTTGTAGGGTAGGGCCGCCAGATCTGGTGAAGGAAATTCCAGTACACGAAAAGTAATTACTGCTCACATATTAATACAATATAACCAGTAATTAGCTTTTAATGGTTCAACCATTTCGCCGCCCGACACCGCCCTGAGCGGTCGTCTCGTCTTCCGATCGCATCCGTTACGCGCTTCCCAATTCCGAGAACAGCACAGTACGCCTCGGTTCGCCTGGCGCCGCCATTTTGTGGGACCTTTGGTCCTTTATGTGAGAGGTCTACTACAACCCCAACCGCACTGGTCGCCGGTGATGCCTCCGCCACCATCCACCTCTGCTAGCGTCACACGCGCATGCAAACCGGAGAAGGTTGCGTCCCGCAACAGCTCCCGCTCTCCCGCCATCTACAGACCCACCTCGGATGCTTCAGCTGCGACGGAGAAACCCGTGAGCGACCGCGTTCACGCACGCGCTCTCTCATTTTTTCTATTCCATCAGAGGAGTGATCTCCTCTCTGATGGAGTTTGATACCCCCGCCTCTCCTGATCCTGGCTGATAGCTTCATCACGGTCACAAAAGGAAGGAAGTACTTCCGGGACAGTAGCCGGTCCATCCGACCGCAGAGGCTCGCCCGCCTTTGAGGTTGATGTGCCCTCCTCGGGGCCTTCAACCGCGAAACCGGAGAGACCTCCGCCCCCCTCTTCAGGAGAAGGAGAAGTGGAGTTACTTCTCCTCTCTCCTGAAGTCACGTAAGGTGAATTACACGTCCGCCAGGCCGACCAGCACGGGTACCCAACCTCGGATGAACATCGTCTCCTCACCTGAATATTACGCCAAGAAAAAATAGGTTTTCATACTATGCTCTCGAGGAGGAGAAGGTACTCCGCGTAGTCCTTGAAGCAGCTTCGCACACGGATGTGTGCGAAGCTGTTTCAAGGGAAGAGTGGATGGCCCTGCCGGTGTTGATATTCCATGTTACTGCCTCTTACGTTATGCGTCCTTTTCACCATTTATTTGGTTGTTATGATAACTTTTGTAAAATAGTTTAAGGTTTTTATATTTTGTTATTTAATTTAAGTCTACTTAAACTATAATGTTATGTTCGTAGGATATGAGGTTGTTTTTAATAAACTTGAAAACTTTATTAATAATTTTTCATTATGTTACCTATTTTATTATATAGATAAGGACCTACCTACATAACTAGGTACCACTGATAACTACCGACCTATAGAAAAAAGTATAGTCTGTGCTACCGACCCACTACAAAATAGGTATTAAAAAAGTACTTGGAGATTTGGCGGGAACGCGGAAAAGTTCACGTCGGTGCATTGTATTATTTTACAAAACTTATGCTTTTTCCAGTGTTAATGTTTAAAATTGGTGGTGTTTTACGCATTAAGTGCTGAATTACGAGCATGAGTGTGGGCAAGTGATATAATGTGGTGAAACGTGGTTTTTCGTGTTGCTTCCAAAATTCCATAGAAGCCTCTAGTAAAGTTGCCACCACTTTACTAGGGCATGCCTTAGACTGGATTATGACTTAGACTAGACTATGACTACTCTGACTGTGACTATGACTTGACTTTAAGTGAAAATTTCCATAATACGATGAAAAACTACAATACTTGACACTGGCTAAATACACTATGTGTGGACTGTGGAGCCAAAATATATTAAAAAAAAAGTACGTGATAGGCGTCTTTGAAAATCATAGGGACAATAAAGTTCAAACAGCGTACAACTTCTGTGTAGCGTATACAGGGTGATTGGTTCGTAGACCGTATCCTTTCAGGGTGTGTTTAAACAGGCCATGGGCTATCTTTTAAGCGTAGCATTAGTTCAGCGATTTTTTTTTAATTTTAAATTTTCAATATTTTGTGTAAATTGGGAACATGCCCCATTTTCGCTAATTTTTTAAAGTAATTTTACGTTTTTTAAACTAGATTTATTTAAAAACGTGCAAAATTTTGCCTTTTATTGTGATTGGATTCCTGGATTTCATTTATGAACTTCTGTAATTGTTGTGCTTGATCCCTCGCTTTTTAATAAATATTAGCGTATTCGTTATGTTTAAGAGCTAGGTATTCAAAATGAATTAAAATACCACTAAATTCAAAGGTAAAGTACAGTGACGTATCAATTCAATTATCTATATTTCTGTAATTTAAGGTGGCTCGTTTCTCCTACTAATATATTTTCTTATTTATGGGCGAAGGGCGTATAATTTAATACTGGAATAACTATAGTTTGATTTTTATTGGTCCTCTAAATGCGGTAAATCAACTGAAGTTGAAGAAAATAATGGATTAATAGCAAAAATAACATCGAAATTTTTGTAAATTTTGTCAATGTATGAGTGAACACTGATAGTGTCGTACGCCTACATTACATTGTGTAGTTGTGTTGTTTGTGGGCGGTGACAATGACGACGCGCGACGTTGCCAACTCGTGGATTGCGTGGATGACGCGCTGTTGCCGCTCTTCTCTGCCATCTCATAAATATAATTATTCGCACTGGGCTCAAAAAACAAAAATGAAATGTATTCGCAAACCGTGAATATTTGATATAATACCTAACCTTCTTGATTATAGCTATTTTATTTTATTGACAGCATTGACATATGTATATTCGTATTGACAGTATTTTTGATAAATAAGGGAGAAATTAAATTACAATCGAATATTTAAATAAATGACTATTGGCTATGTAATGATTTGTAAAATTATTGCAATAGGTACTTAGTTATTAAGTACCTAGGAAAATAAGTACACGATGGAGCCACGAACTTCGGTAAAGGATTACAGAAACCACCGATACTCTGGTCCTAGGAAAAGCCGCAAACGAGTTCAGGGACAAATGAAAAGATATTATGGCGAAAACAAAAGGTTAGCACCTACCTACTTTACCTACTCTTCTTAGTAGTTTGTATGGTAAGACGATACGAAACGGAGCACTATGAAAATTAGGGGTCATACTAACATAAAAATTTCGATCCATATTTTTCTTATATAAGTCTTTTTTCCTCAATGCCCCGTTTGCTACGGATCTTGTCGGTTTGGTCCACTTCTTGTGTCTATTTCTTATTTTTCTAACTCATCTACTTTCTATTTCTAGCCAAAGTGTACCTATGCATGATGCTACCCAAACAAACACACACACACACCCCAACTTTCGCCTTTATAATATTAGAAAAGTGATTAAAATTGAAAACCGACGATCTGGTGAAAGCTGCGGGGAGCCAAAGGATGCAGGCGGTGAGCAACCATTCACAGTGGTGCTCTCTAGGGGACGCCTATGCTCAGCCCTAGAAGTCTTCAGGGGCCCAATTCTGTATGAAAACATAGATTCCACACGATACAGAAACCACGTCGTTATCGTGTCTTGTTCAAATAGTGTCACAGCAAGGAATCGTCAATTTTTGTATTCTGTATAATCTAAGACACATTGGTGTCGAGCGCGACGGTCTGGTGAAAATCACGGCGAGCCGATGGATGCACGAGGCGAGCAGCCGCTCAAAGTGGCACTCTGTGGGGGAGGCCTATGTTCAGCAGTGGACGTCTTCAAGCTGGAGTATGGTGATGATGATGATGATGATGATGATGATGAGTTATAGTAAAGGCATATAAAACTAGCCCGGCCCCCCACGGGGTGGACCGACGATCTGGTGATAATCACGTCGAGGCGATGGATGCACGAGGCGAGCAGCCGCTCAAAGTGGCACTCTGTGGGGGAGGCCTATGTTCAGCAGTGGACGTCTTCAAGCTGGAGTATGGTGATGATGATGATGATGATGATGATGATGAGTTATAGTAAAGGCATATAAAACTAGCCCGGCCCCCCACGGGGTGGACCGACGATCTGGTGATAATCACGTCGAGCCGATGGATGCACGAGGCGAGCAGCCGCTCAAAGTGGCACTCTGTGGGTAAGGCCTATGTTCAGAAGTGGACGTCTTCAAGCTGGATGATGGTGATGATGATGATGATGATGATGAGTTATAGTAAAGGCGTATGAAACTAGCCCGGCCCCCCACAGGGTGGACCGACGATCTGGTGATAATCACGTCGAGCCGATGGATGCACGAGGCGAGCAGCCGCTCAAAGTGGCACTCTGTGGGTAAGGCCTATGTTCATAAGTGGACGTCTTCAAGCTGGATGATGGTGATGATGATGATGATGATGAGTTATAGTAAAGGCGTATAAAACTAGCCCGGCCCCCCACAGGGTGGACCGACGATCTGGTGATAATCACGTCGAGCCGATGGATGCACGAGGCGAGCAGCCGCTCAAAGTGGCACTCTGTGGGTAAGGCCTATGTTCAGAAGTGGACGTCTTCAAGCTGGTTGATGGTGATGATGATGATGATGATGATGATGATGATGAGTTATAGTAAAGGCGTATAAAACTAGCCCGGCCCCCCACAGGGTGGACCGACGATCTGGTGATAATCACGTCGAGCCGATGGATGCAGGATGCAAGCAGCCGCTCAAAGTGGCACTCTTTAGGGGAGGCATATGCTCAGTAGTGGACGTCTTCAGGCTGATGATGATGATAATGATGACTTATTACAAGCTCTACGCCCACCTACCCACCCACCTACCCGCCTACCTACTTTATAATTTTTAATGTTTTTAGTTTTTATCCTATGTTGGTATGTGCAATAAAGAGTTTTTCTATTCTATTCTATTCTACGCATCCGTAGCAGTAGTACTCTGTGAAGCTACGCGGATACGAAACGCAGCCGCTGCTACCTCCAGAGACATTTTTTTAAAGAATTTATATCTTTTTTTTGCAGATCCAGGGTCAATTGAGAATTTCCACGATGGAAAAGTGCTACTTCGTGGGCTTTATTTCTCCAACTCAAAACATCGCCGTATTGGAAGTTGAGCGCGACGAAGTGTTTATCACAAATATGTTACCGAAATTGGTGGGATTTTATAAAAACTGTGTACTGCCTGAAGTAATTTTACGAAGAGTGCGCAATAACCAAAATTGCTTGGATATTGCATTATGGTAGATACAATATCCGAAAAATCGAAAAGGCTTTAGCACCGTAGACCACCACCACATCCATATGCTACGCCAGATTATACAGAAGACCGAAGAGTATAGTCGGCCGTTATGCCTAGCGTTTGTGGACTATGAGAAAGCCTTCGATTCAATCGAGACTTGGGCGGTGCTGCAGTCCTTGCAGCGATGCCAAATTGACTATAGGTATATCTAGGTGTTGAAGTGTTTGTACAGCAAGGTCACTATTTCAGTCCGAATACTGGCCTAGAGTAAGGAACAAATCCCATTGCTAAGAGGTGTGAGGCAGAGACGTTATTTCTCCAAAATTGAAACTAAAAAGAAGCCGACTTTTTTTCTTGTAAATATGTAACTAAAAACTATGATGAATAAATAAATCTGCTTTAGTAATGAATAACATTATCTTTATTTTTACCCGAAATAAGAGAAACCGACATACCTTCAGTTACATTAGTATAATTAGGAGTCTTATTGAACTAGTCACAAAAATAGTATAAAAGATAGATATAGTCATTTACATACATGTACAGTAAAAAACAAAACATACTATGATGGGGTTCGAACCCAGGCCCCTGCCTTTATACTCAGAAGCTTACGCCACTGGTCTAACCTACTTTGACGTCTTGGGACTAAATCAGCTATACCTTTGTATACAATAATACCATGTGTGTGTGCGTAAGTAGTTCTACCACCACTGCCGCTATCACAACGCGATAATGATTATCATAAATAAAAGTATTTTGTAAGCTAAAATACAACAAACAATGGTTGGATACATTATAAATATTACGCTCATGGCGGTAAGCACATTATTATAAAAAAATATAAACATTTTCATATATTAAAAAATAAAATACGCTAAATTAGAACATCAACGTCATCTGTTGACGTGGTGTGCTTAGCTGACTTTGACGAGCGCCCTTAATACAACTCATATCTGTCTATCAACTTTTAATACATAAATACTAAAGAAAAACTTAAAAAGGTTACTTTTCACACTAAAAGGTTACTTTTTTATCTCTTTGAGGTTCCTTTTGACCCACTGACCTCTATAATACAAGTAGTTGTATTATAGAGGTCAGTGTTTTGACCAAACCTCGCAATTTTTTTATTTCAAACAACGGATAGGCTGCATAATCATTCGATCATACACAATATAACTAAAATAGGCCTAAAAATTATACATAACCATAATTATATACCTACAAGCACAGTAAAAAAAAATTTGCTTCTTATCATCATCATCATCAGCAGCTTGAAAACGTCCACTGCTCAACATAGGGCTCCCCCAAAGAGTAGCACTTTGCGCGGCTGCCCCTGCATCCATGGGCATTCGGCTCCCGCGGTTCTGACTAGGTCGTCGGTCCACCTAGTGGGCTGGTTGCTTCTTATACCTACTCGTAATGGAAAGCTGATAAAGTTAATAGTTCATACTAGTATGAAATCTTTCGGAGCACTCGAGCGGTACAATACAATACATTTATAATAATTTTATCAGCTCTCCATACATCTAAGTACCTACCTATGTGTATAAGAAGCAAACTCATAAATATGTTTTTTTAAACGGTGTCGAAAATCGATTACTAATTTTGGCAGTAAGAATCTGTCATTAGATGATTAAACAAAATGTTGGTACCTACCTATTACACAAAACTGGTATCGATCGAACGTCCTTAACAGCACCGGTCCTGGGTCAAGATATAGAGCAAGTCTTTCGGCTTTCACATTACATAATTTGCATTACAGTTTATGTAAAATTACTAATAGGGAACACTTCTAACAGAAATATTAAAAGCGCGAGCAAAGCGAGCGCGAAAAATTTCATACCCGTTTGAACCCCCTAAACCCCCCCTGCCTACGGCCATGAATACAATACTATAATAATAACAATCAATTTCGACATAATCGATTATTTTTTCGAACCATTCGAACCGTTCGAAATAATCGAATGAATTAAATGAATCGATTACTGTCATTCAATCGCGCATCGGATAAAAGTATTCTGTGTCTCTGTGATCCACAGACTATTATAATTCTGTGACGCTCGCTAATCTTTTTCTTTAGTCGGTCTGTGGCCGTGCGTGCCGCTCAAGAAATGTGTGTTTATTTTGTATTTACGGAGTTTTCATCAAAGAAAATGTAAATTGATTGAAGCAAGTAAAAAATCATAATAGTAAGCATCTTTTCATTCGATTTGGCCGCCGAAATAGATATTATTCTTATTCATCAATATAATATAACCTTACTTTGAGAAAATGACACGATCATGAGCTGAGTTTCATTTTCTACTATGCCAAACCAAAACTGCAGTGCTGTGTCTTCAAGAGAAAACTAAATATTATACATAAATAGTCATAAATAAAGTACGTACTTATTTTAAATATCCCCATTAATGCCACTGCATGATTTCCTTGTTCGTGTACAAGGTATTTACAATGTTATTCAGACTAGTACGCAATGCATCCACAACTCGGCAAGAGTGTACCGGTTATAATTATTATAAACATAATGTGCCGTGTAGGTATTCCAAATGTTCAGAGGCCTATTAGTGTGCTGTCAGTTAGTCCGCTATAGTTTTACTTTCATTTTTGGTGACTGTGTAACCTTGGCGTCATCTTTCCGTCGCACGAAGGTCACGTTATGCGTTGTTCTGTTCTTTGTATCACTGCAGTCGGCCGCCGGCACTAAGATGGGGGACTACTTACCTAACAGCTCTTACACATCTGGGAAATTATACAATTATTTTCATAGGTAGTAATTGATGAAGTCTGAAATATGAATATTAAATAAAATAGTTACAGAAATGTTGTTTTTAGATGGCGCTTTACATGAAGCAGGACTTCACACCACCTGTTCTGTCGAGACGATGGATTACCGTCAAGTTCAGGCCAAACATGGTGAGGTTTTTTCTAACAATAATTTACCTATTGTATTTGTAACATTAATACATAACCTGCACTGCAACACACTTGCTTGACGTACTACCAAAAGAAAGGTTATCTAGGCAACCAAATTTACTTAAAACATATACCCAGAACCCGGATTGTTATAATATTGTCAAGAGATACAGCTACATGCCATCCATTTATGGTTGATATTCCATCAATTCGAACAAAGCGGTTTGACTCTACATTTATAATCCGAGCAGCCAAGGAATGGAATACTTTACCAGCATCTTTGTTTCCCGACAAGTACAATCTGAAGCTCTTCAAGTCGCGAGTGAATCTAGGCATCTTCTAGGCAAGCATGTACCATCGTAGATCGCATCGTCACTTCCCATCAGGTGAGAATGCATCAAATGCGGGCCTATCTATTTATATAAAATTCTAAACTGATTTCAGGAATCAACACACAGCCCAAACCGCTGGTCCTAGAGACTTCAAATTTGTAAGGCGTATTCTTTGTGAAGTGTAGGGATCCACTAAGTAGGGATTTTTCCAAAACCCACCTCTAAGGGGGTTAAATGGGGGTTTTACGTTTATATGCAACTTTTTATTCTGTGGTTCGACTGGTTCGAAACTTAGTGTGTATACTCTTCAGTTAAAATAAAGTTCAGTTTGTGTCATAGATTTTTGAAAATCACCTCCTGTCAAGGTCATACCGGGTCTCAAATCTATAAATCAATGCACAGTCTGAACCCCTGGCCCTAGAGACTTGAAATTTGGAAGGTGTATTCTTTGTGAAGTATAGAGATCCACTAAGAAAGGGTTTTTGAAAATCCACCCCTAGGGGGGTGAGATGGGGAATTTTACGTTTGTTTTGTATGTAACTTTTTATTCTATGGAATAATTGGTTTGAAATTCGGTGTATATATTCTTCAGGTAAAATAAAGTTAGGTTTATGTCATGATTTTTTGAGAACCACTCCCGTCGGGGTCTCAGATCTATAAATCAATGCACAGTCGGAACTGCTAACCCTAGAGACATAATTTTGAAGGTGTGTTCCCTGTGAAGTATAGGGATCCACTAAGAAAGGGTTTTTTGAAAATCCACCCTTTAAGGGGGGAAATGGGAGTTTTACGTTTGTATGCAACTTTTTATTCTGTGGGTCGATTGGTTTGAAACTTGGTGTGTAAACTCTTCAGTTACAATAAAGTTTAGTTTGTGTCATGGTTTTTGGAAAATTACCTCCCGTCAGGGTCATACGGGGTCTCTAATCTATAAATCAATGGACAGTCTAAACTGCTGATTCTGGAGTCTATTGTGAAAATGATCTGAATCGTTGATATACATTAGTCTCCGTCATTCTGCTTATAGGCTCAATTATCTCTGTTTCCACTAAAATACTCTTTTTTTTCAAGACCTACGCGGGCGAAGCCACGGGCATTAAGCTAGTATATTATACTTTAGTCTCCGTCATTCTGCTTATAAGCCCAATAATCTCTGTTTACACTATAATACTCATTTTTCTTTCAAGAACTACGCGAGCGAAGCCGCGGGCATTAAGCTAGTCTAGTTATAAAAGAGAAAAAATTTGTGGGATAAGTATCAATAAATATTTGAAGGGATCTGCTGTGAACTGAAAAGTTCTAAGGGTGGGTTGTTTGAGCTGTTAAGGTAACCAACGGTTTAAAATGCTGACAAATTCTAACCAATGGTCCAAATTTGTTAAGAGGTTTTAACCATTGGTTACCTTAACTATGGATAAAAAAACCTACCCCAAGTCATCTCAATGCAAAATGTGAAACAAAAAATGGTTATACGTTTAAAAAAGTGAAACATCGCTTTCAGCTTTTAAACAGTCGAAAGAACATAATCGCAATCCTGGAAAGCGGCCTCCTGTTTCGTGAGGACAGTATAGAGGTGGAGCAAGAGGCCCCCTCGCCTGAAGAGGTGTGGGCGGCTGCGGGAGGAACAATGTCTGGTTGGTTGACTACAGGGGAAGGTCTTATATCCGCTGTGGCTGTCGCTATGTGTGCAGCTGTGTTTCCTGTTAAAAGGTGAGGATTATGTGGTATAAGGTCATCATCAACAGCCTGAAGATGGTCACTGCTGAACATAGGCCTCCCCGACAGAGCACCACTTGGAGTGGCTGCTCACCTGCATCCGTTGGCTCCCCGGTTGTATCTAGATTGTTGGTCCACATAGTGGGGGGTATAAATGGTATTGTTACCTTATTCTATTAAACACATTTACTTAGTAGGCTGAAACAGCAGAAAGGATTTTGATGTATTACGTGTAGTGTAAGTGTGACTTAGCAGTAGCAGGCATTCTAACCTCTCTAAACCCTGCACTAACCAGCAACATTTTTAGACCTCGTGCAATTTTTAGTTTATAATTTTGCTCAACTGAATCAACACCAATAAAAGTTAGAATACTTCATGCATAATTAATACAACTTTATAAATAAGTTATTCTACCTTGGCTCTCAGCATTCTTAAGATGATTAAATACATAAATAAATACAAATGCGTTAATATTAAGCCGCATTTTAAAATTCGACCAACACCTGGCCTTATTATTAAGTAAGTCTGTCTCGAGGTCACTCTCAGAACGAAAACAGGTTTATAAATGGCCTAGAATAAGATTGTGGAACCAAAATCTGTGTTATAGGCTAATATTGGTCAAACATGGAACACATATTTAAAAGCCAATGGCATCCTATAATTTTCTATGGGACCGATCTAGAAGTATGTTCTTTTTAATAAAAAAAAAGACTTTCCGAATTGGTGTATAAATGGTGAGAATGAGTTCTGAGGTAAAACATTAAAAACAAAACCCGAAACATTATAAAGTCCGTTTTATTCTTGTCCCTACGCGGGGACAGACAGGAATAATCCAAAAACTTTACCTCTGGAAATTCGTATGAAGCAAAAATGTAGTTAGTCGTACCAAGACTCGATTTAGCTGAATTTTTTTCGTGTGATATTGAAAAAACTATTCTGACGAAAGCAAGTACCTACAACCGATGGGGAAGAAAGGATCTCGAGTGGCGACTACGACCTCTGGCCTCCCACTCGGTGGAACGACGATCTGGTTAAAACCGCGGGGAGCCAATGCAGGAGGCAAGCAGTGGCTCAAAGTGGCGCTCTGTGGGGGAGGCCTATGTTCAGTAGTGCATGTTTTCAAGCTGTTGATGATGATGATGTACCCACATAATGTTTTTTCATTTTCACCCATAAGTTTAATTGCAGTGGGAGAGTGAGACCGTAATAGAATTGTTTGCTTTTCACACAGACATCTAATACTACAGTAAGCAGACCTAACATTATCTTCACTACTACATAGACGAGAATTAATGATATATCCATTACTTTCGCTCTTATTAAAATTTGATAACTTTATCTCTTTCCTTTTTGCTGTTGCAACACTTACGCACCCATGGACAAAAAGAAACGCGTGCCCAAAACGCAATCATGTTACCATGGAAACATATTGTTGTGTGGTAACGTTCCATACAGGAACACTGTTGCGTGAGATTTGCATGTTGTAAAAAGTGGCACGCAATATTTCTCTTATGTTAAGTATTAGATCTCTCTGGCTTTTCATGTCTTTTCTTTATTAAACTTCTGTGACGGTTTACAGTCTCCACCGGTCTTCGTTGATGAACCTATCGGCGTATCTCTCCATTCCGGTGGCGGTGCGAGCGAGCCACCGAGCGCTGTGCCGCGGTCAGTTGCCGAGCTTGTTGGCCAACATGCGCGACTACTTGATGCTCGCCCGCCGAGCGGCCGCATGTTTGAAGGAGTATGCAGCGTTGCATACCCAACTGTGAGTGTTGTTTTATCATTGACTTTTCTTATACACCGTGGAATTGAATACGATATTTTCCTGAAGTTTATGTACTCAGTCCATGCTAGAGCAAAATAAAAGCGTTTAAAACAAAATAAATGCCCCAAGAAATAGTTCGCCGTTAGCCGAAACGTCTATTTCACACTACATGCTGCGGGCAAATGTTTTGTAGCTAAAACGCCTGCAACATCCTCCCCGCTGTCCCGGAGTGCCAAATTATTACATGTCGTAGGCCTTTTGTTAAGATTTTGAATTTGGACTAATTTTATAGTACCTATTTTTACGTTTTCCATTCTAGGTATTTATGTGTTTAGCTTTAAATAAACATTCTATAACACGGACTGAGTGCACTCATTTTAGGAAAATGTCCAATTAAATTCCACAGTGTATTATTTTCATAGTTTATCTCGACATAGAGAATTGCTAGCACTCGGTTGGCCTACCACTAGATCGATAATGCTCCGTGATCTAAATAAATGTAACTTATTACTGACTGGTGGCCTGATAGTTATGTAGTAGCTTGGCCTTCTGAACTATGGTTGTGGGGTCGATTCCCATCCAGGACAAACATTTGTGTGTTGAACATCGATGTTTGTTCTGTGTCTGGGTGTTATATTGTATGCTATGTATGTATTTACAAACAAAAAGTATCTAAGTATTGTTTTTTTTTTACTTTCGATGTGTTAGCGTTTGACTACATCTCACCTGATGGTAAGTGATGACGAGGTCGAAAGTGGAGCACGCCTACCCAGAATTAACCTATTTACTTTTTATTGTATCAGCTATCTGGCTCCCATAGTACAAGCTTTGCTTAGTTTGCGGCTAGATGGCGCTGTGTTTATTTATTTACTATTTATTTATTTCCAGCGGCTCCCTGTCATCGGTGCTAGAGTCAATGCATACAATGCTGTGTCGGCAGCAGAGCGCACTCTGCATTCTACTCTCGCGTGCGTCCGCGGCTTTACTTGGCAACGCGCCGTGGCTTCGTGGGGACGTTGTTTGGGACGCTGTGCGACATGACGGCGATTTGACGGTAAGTGTGACAAAATGACGGTTTGACAGGTTGACCGTGAGAGTGGCAGTGTGACAACCTCTTGTAGACCTTTGATAAGGGGGGAGTAATAGGATCAGAAGCATGTCACGTGACTTGCGGCACTTTCTCACCACAATATGGCGGCGGTACCGCCCGCTATGCATACAAACCTCAACTTGATTACACTAAAACAACGAGAAATCTTATATACTCTTTGGTGCTCGTCATATCACCACAACATGGCGGTTGTGCCGCAAGGCGGTCTCAAGTGACGTCAGCAACACAATATTACCAAAAAACGAAAGCTAAAACGAAATACTTGTCTCTTTTTAGCACATTCAAAATAGTATTTGCTAAAATTAAACACAACTATTTTTGTTTCTTCTATATCTTCTATAGCGAAGTTGACCACATAACAATTACGTGTTTTGTATAGATAACTTTGTGCCGGATCCTTATTACTCTCTTATCAAAGGTATAGACTAAAGCATAGAGAGAACTTGATTATGTGTCAAGCGTACCACTTTTTTGGACACTTTGATGTGAATAAGT
The DNA here is from genome assembly GCA_910589525.2 of Ennomos quercinarius. Lineage (NCBI taxonomy): Eukaryota > Metazoa > Arthropoda > Insecta > Lepidoptera > Geometridae > Ennomos > Ennomos quercinarius. Next base: position 6,159,634 of record OU342515.1, read on the forward strand.
CTGACAGGTTTGTATAGAAAAAACAGTTGACTCGAGTCGAAAAAATAGTACGGTGAGTTTTCGCAAGCGTAGCTAATTACTATATGTTTGTTTCTTTCCTTCGCCACTGACGTAGCGATACGTGTGAGCAGTACAAATATAATATCGTTTTGATTGATCTCTCTCAGGGCCGTAGCCAGGAATTCACTTCGGGGGGGTTCAGCTTGATTACCATAATTATATACCTACACACACAGTTAAAAAAAATTTGCTTCTTATCATCATCATCATCAGCCTGAAGACGTCCACTGCTCAACATAGACCTCCCCCAAGGAGCACCACTTTGAGCGGCTGCTCGCCTCCTGCATCCATCGGCATTCGGCTCCCCGCGGCTCTGACTAGGTCGTCGGTCCACCTAGTGGGCTGGTTGCTTCTTATACCTAATCGTAATGGAGAGCTGATAAAGTTAATATGAAATCTTTCGCAGCACTCGAGCAATAAAATAGATTTTATAATAATTTTATCAGCTCTCCATACATCTAAGTACCTACCTACGTGTATAAGAAGCAAACTCATAAATATGTTTTTTTAAACGGTGTCGAAAATCGATTAGTAATTTTGGTACCTAAATCACTAATAGTAAACACTTATAGAGAAGCGAGCGCAAAAAATTTCATATTTGCCGTATTGTATTTCAGAAAACACGTATGGCAATGCAAACATGAATTGCATATCTGTCAGTACAAACGCGCTTGCTATATAACAAAGCAAAGCAGAAATATGAAAAGCGCGAGCGAAGCGAGCGCAAATTTTTTTATATGCACTGTATTTTATTTCAGAAAACACATATGGCAATTCAAACATGAATTACATGTCAGTCAGTACCTACAAACGCGCTTGCTACAATTATAACAAAATACAGTAGGAACATAAAAAGCGCGAGCGCGAAAATTTTTATATTTGCCTTATTGTTTTTCAGAAAATATGTTTGGCAATTCAAACATTCTTGCTCTGCCCTTAGACCAGCGCAGATTTCAGGGGAGGGGGGGAGGGTAAACCCCCCCCCCCCTGCCTACGGCCATGATCTCTCTATGCTTTTAGTCTCTACTCTAAGGTCCACACATTTTTTTCTGAAACCCAAATCAAAATCGCTCGTCTTGTTTTTCCCATCACTAATTTAACAAAAGTATTTATGATCTTTCTAGCAAATACACCACGCGTTTCTCGTCGTCCAATCGACTCTGCTAAAGCATATTGCTATGGCGCACTACATCCCTCCGCCTCAAGTGCGAAAACTGTACAAAAATCATAACGAACGCATATATTGGATCCACAACGTCCTAATAAAACATCTAAACGAAGAAATACGACAGAACTACGAATCTCTAGAACGGATGTACAGGCTACTCAAAAACTCTGGCAGCAGAGAAAACGAAACAAAAAAGCTCGGTGCTGCCATAAGTAGTAACTGGTTGTATTCTGACGTTCACACCGGTGTTGCCAGGGTCTGTTTAGAACTGAAGCTAGCATTGAATAAAAGCAATAGTCTGGATATGTTTTTGGATTCGTGCGCGTTGAATAATCAAGAATTAGATTTGAATATACTGAATAAAGATATTGATGATTTAATCGATACGATAACCAAGTGTCTCATGACGATACAGAGCTCTCAGTTAAGATTAAAAAAGTTGAAAGGCAAAGTTGATGTAGAACCTCGTATGTGTGATGAAAAAGATTTGATAGAAAGCGCGGCGATTTCGAAAATCGAAGACAAGGAACCAGAGGCAAAGGATGAGGTCTTTTATTTCGTCAGAACTGATGACGACGATGTTAACATTCAGGCAGCTGGCGATTTGACCACAGCGCCGGGGAAAAAAGAAGTAGAAACCACCAAAATAGTTCTCAGTGAGTTAAAAAGGAAATTGGGCAAGCGGGAGGACGTGATGCGAGAAAGAGAGAGGCAAGCTCTAGTCAAAACAATGCCAGAACTAAAGAACATACCGGAATTCCCGAGACAGATAAATTTCGACGAGTTCTTCGAAAGGAGAGGCTACATTAAAAAGCTGGATCGTAATAAAAAAACGAAATTATTTAAAAATTACAAAATAGAATCTAAGCTGAACACCAAAAACAAGAAGTACAATTTGAAAATAGACAAATATGAAAAGGAAAGTGACATAAGCGGGGAGTTTTTTGAAGCAAACGCGTTTTTGAACGCAAAAAGTAGACTCGTGACGTCATCGAGTAAAAATAAAACGTACTACTTGACAAGGTGGTGCAAAGTACAGACAGCAAAGAAAGACTTCGACTCGAGTGGAATGTCAGAAGGGCTAAGCGATGTCGAGGTAGCTACCGCCAACAAAACAGTGAACCAAGCTTTCAACGCGCAAGATCTGAAGATAAAATTTTCAAAACGGGATTTGGAACTGTCTGCCTCTTCGTCTGACAGTGACACGGAGTATTACCAAGAGCAACGCCAACTACTCAAAGATGTCCGCCGTCACAGAGTTGCCAGGCGGAAAAATCATCCCGTTCAAAAAGTGAAACCTACCATAGACAATGAAGACGAGAGTCTGAAACCAATAGAGTACAACTTCGGCACGGGATTGGCTATGGCGTCAGTGTTGCAAGTAAATAATCCTAAGTTCTTAAATAATGCGCAGGAGGAGGTTTTCGTTGGTGACGGAGAAGTGTCCAATGATTCCGGGAACGACGAAGACGCGTAGTATGTGAGTAATTGCAACCCTGCATTTAAACTCTAATTTGCATGTTTTCTAGGTGTAAAATAGAATATTCATCTCTGCTGTGAGAAAAATTTAATTAGAATTTTGTATTGACATAAAATCATAGATGTAATTAGAAAAGGGGATGTGAGACATGTCCTCACTTTGCTAAATTGGCACTCTTGTTGCTCAAGATGTGTACTATTTCTTCCTTTCGCACGTCAAATTGAGTGCTTTGCACCTAATTTGATTGGTCCAATAGCAAGAAACTCTTGCCTCATCTTCTCTTTTTTATTTACATTATAAAACACCAATCCAAAGATCACCTATCAATTTCAGTTGAATTATCTTTATAATTATGTTTTTACTATTGTATGTAATTTACTTAAGCCAACATTGGTTGAGTGAAAGCACTAATGTTTGAGCGTTCATTTGTTGAAGTTGGGCGCATTTGAGTGCCAATTTGTTTATATTGGCGTAGATTTGGCCAACTTGCGTGTTTTTATTTGTGTTTAGTACATTGGTTCAAGTTCGCCCAATAGAGGGTTTAAATTGAGTATTATCTTCACAAATCCATTTTTAAATAACAATGATTATAAGAAATATGGTTATATATATTTTTATATCAAATACTTAATAATTTATTACTAATAATTTAATAATAATGGTCACTAGACTTTGTTTTATAAACAAAGCATTTCTAGGTCTTTCAGGAGAAACGCAACAAGAATATTGCGCACTTTACAAAAATGCCAAACATAATCATTCGAACTGGAACTTTACGTCATCGGAATAAGCTGATATTTTGCATACGCGTGTTTTTTGAACATCTCCAGGTGAACAATCAAACCAAATATACAGGGTGTTTGGAAGGTGGGTGCAAAGCCTTAAAGGGACGTTAGTATATACCATTTAGAACATTTTGAGTCACAGTTGTCTTAGGCCAAGTCTGTGAATTTTTTTTTTCTTGAGCATTTTACGTCTTTTGTGCAAAATCCCAAAAATCGCCAATTAATTGCTAACAACGTTCAAATTAAGTTGAAATGTCTACTTTTAACAATTTAATTCGTTAGTACATTGTGTGTTCAACTGTATCCAAGCATTTTAAAGTACCATTGTTATTAAAAATACAATTACAACTCATTTGAATTTAATAAAAACTTTTGAAAAAAAGAAAACCAGTTTTAGAGGCCAAATAAAAAAATAAGTAAAATAGCTGCAGGTGTTCAAACACTTTCAATAACATGCTTGGATATTTGCCTTTCTTTTGAGGTATCATTTAGGCAGATATCTTACCATTTATTGAAATTAGGATGTCTTAACTAATTAAGGGTGATTAATTCGATGTTTAGGGAAGTAAAAAAAATACTATTATAAGTAAACAAAATTTTAATTTTCATGTTCGAAGTGACTTCCACCGTTACGAATACATGCACGGGCACGCTTTCTCACTTCGGTCGTGGTGATTTTTAACATCATCTCTTGTTTCATTACTTGAAACGCTGATTGAATTCGTTCAATTAATTGTTCTTTCGTCGAAATTTCTGTAGTGTATACGAGCTCCTTTGCCCGTCCCCATACAAAAAAATCGACCGGGGTTAGGTCAGACGATCGTGCTGGCCAAGGAATGGGCCCATCTCTGCCGATCCAGCTCTCTGGGAAACAGTTATTTAAATGTTCTCTGACATTTAACGTCCAGTGCGCCGGGCATCCATCTTGCTGGAAAATTATCTCCCTGTCAGTATCCAGTATGGGTACTTCAGCGTCATACAGGAGTTCTGGTAGGTCACACTGAAGAAACTCAAGATAATTTTGACCATTTAAGGTATCTGGTAAAATGTGTGGTCCAATCAAAGTTCGCCCAATTACTCCAGCCCACACATTTACAGAAATTTTTCTCTGGAATGACACCTAAAACAAAAAATGTGTTCTGATCAAAGTGTTTTGTAAAAGGTGAATGGAACATCTGTAATTAAATAAATAAACCATTTTTATTATAACCTGTTTTTTCCATTTTGGATTGCTGTCCTTGTCGGCCCATTCATGCAAATTATGAAAATTTGTGATGCCCTCTCTTGAAAATTTCGACTCGTCAGTCCAAAGGATTGATTTTAAGAACCTTGCGTTATCAATGTCTCCGTTGAGTAAAAAGCGACAGAACTGGATTCTTCTCAGAGGATCGTTTTCTTCTAAACCTTGTACACCTCTGCCATGAAACGGATACTTGTTCGCTCAATGCATTGTATTCCACACTTTCCATATCGACAGATTTAAATTTCTTGCTACAACTCTAACGCTGGTGGTAGGATCCGCTTCAAAGGCTGCAAGTATTTCTTCCTCGACGTCGGGATCGTGTCTTCCCGGATTAACTCCAGGTTCTACTTGACGAATCCCAGATTCCGAAAGCCGACGAAACGTGTTGTAGAACACACGGACATTAGGCAGCCTGCGATTCGGGTAACGTTCCTGGTACATCCGTCGGGCCAAAGCTCCATTGCCATCAGCTCTTCCATACATAAAAACGATATCTGCATATTCTTCATTTGAAAATGCAGGCATGTTTCTATCACACAACTCAAATGTCAATTAAATTAGTCTGAAATAAATAACACGTGCAGGAGCGCAAAGCTACAACTGGACACAGTAAATCGTAAAAGCGGCACAAAGTACACAAACACGTCTACTCGCAAGGGCAGTGATAACTTCACTAAAATAAAAAACGAAACGATAGGTGGATGTTGTACCATCACAAATTTGTAAATTCTAAACTAAATGCAGTTATGTGTTCTTGACAATAAAGTCGAATTTGCTTTATACGTAAAATACAAAACTACTCCGCATATCGCTATTCACTAATAGCTCCAGGTCAAGTTTTTTGTTGCCATACAGGACGGCGGCACCCTTTGTTTTGTTTGGTAAGTCGGAATGTTTTTCTACTCTTCATTTCGGCTGGGGTAGGTTTATTGCACCATAACTCTAAAAAAAGTAAGTTTTTAACAACATAACTTAAATTATTTTACCAAAGACGGCACTTTTTCAATTTCATGAAAATTTGAATTTACCTCCCTTAATCAGTTAAGGCACCCTAATTTCAATAAATGGTAAGATATCTGCCTAAATGATACCTCAAAAGAAAGGCAAATATCCAAGCATGTTATTGAAAGTGTTTGAACACCTGCAGCTATTTTACTTATTTTTTTATTTGGCCTCTAAAACTGGTTTTCTTTTTTTCAAAAGTTTTTATTAAATTCAAATGAGTTGTAATTGTATTTTTAGTAACAATGGTACTTTAAAATGCTTGGATACAGTTGAACACACAATGTACTAACGAATTAAATTGTTAAAAGTAGACATTTCAACTTAATTTGAACGTTGTTAGCAATTAATTGGCGATTTTTGGGATTTTGCACAAAAGACGTAAAATGCTCAAGAAAAAAAAAATTAACAGACTTGGCCTAAGACAACTGTGACTCAAAATGTTCTAAATGGTATATACTAACGTCCCTTTAAGGCTTTGCACCCACCTTCCAAACACCCTGTATATTTGATTTGATTTGTATAGTTTTATCACTCGCACACATTCGTGTGGGTTAGAAAACGATTATACAGCTCTCATCGGCGAAGTGTTATTATAATTAAGTGTCACTTATAATTACTGTGTGGATTTCACCAAATACTTCACCCTGAGTTGTACTAGAGCGAGCTCCAGGTGCAAGGCCCGGCCCACGAGCTTACTGCTGCATCGTAAGCAGCAACATTATAGTACTACTTTTTCTCAACATGCTTGGAAATTTGAACATTATTTCGACAACCTTCTTCGAGATAAATTAAAGTTGCTGTACTGGCGAGCAGCGGCCGGCAAAAGTTGTATGAAAATCCATATCTGTCGTGGTTTAGGCGGCCAAATAAATTACATACAAAACTCATATTTGTCGTGTAATTTAAAAATGGAACAATCTTTCACTCCGAAACATGGCAACCAAGGAGGTAACTTTTCAAAGGCTTTATTTAAATTTCCAACTGGCTAGCCAATAGAAAGCTGTTTATTGAAAATAAAATTAACACTTTATCGTAGGAAAAATTATTTTCAAATAAAAAGTTCTCTAGGTACTTACTTACTTAGTTTGAATTTCTGCGCATTATTTGAGTAAAGTACTATACAAGCCTTGGCCACAAGTAGGCATTGATGGACTTGGTATGTGTGCCTCGGCTTCGCCTCGGCCCACGTATACACGTTCGTCTATCAATGCCTCTGTTGCTGGCCGCTGCAGCAATGTACTATATTTATTTATTTCAAACAATTACTATTCGTTATACGACAAATTTTTTACTATTTATATTGTTTAGTTATTGCTAACATGCAAATACTGGATTAATACATCATATTCAGTTCAGCTATGTGGTTCAGCACTCTTCCCAATTATACAGCCTTACATAGATCCATAGGAGGCAGACACAATGAAACACAAAACACCATTTATTAGCCAAATCAACTAATATTTCCTACAAGTACCCCATTTAACATTGTAAATGATGACATTGATACCTCACAACATTATACCTAATATAACGGCTCAGTGCGCTCATTGTCATCAACAAGTCCTCGCGAGACCTGCAGGGTTACTCTTGACACTCGATTTCAATCGTAATTTGGGATTTGGAACGAAATCGTAGCATTTGGTACTCTTGAATCCGATACTAGCGCACGATTGGAATCTTTGTCCGTGGAATTTTATGGAACTAAATGGAATCGACTCATTTCTACACCATACGCTTTTTCGGTACTCTTGACGAGATTTGACATTGGCAAATTGAGTTTGAAGTAGAGTTTGCGATAGAATTTTCAGATCTTTCAAAAGTTAACTTTTTTGCGTTCGAGTGTGTTGTGTTAAGTGGTTTCGGAAGCAATTCGGAAGTAAAATGGCACGTTTAGCTCTTATTTTTGATATTTTGGACAATGCACATAGAGAAGATCTAAGGCAACGTCGAAACCTAAGAAGAATGGCGCGATACACTGAGAAAGCTTTTGCCATGAACGACAACGAGTTTAAGAAATGTTACAGAGTGACGAAAGACCTTTTTGAGGTCATATGTGGCGATTTAGAGCCTCTGATGCCAAAGCCTACTCGTCGCAGTGACATGTCCTCGAGATACGAGGTTTGTAGGTGGTAGTTCTTTCATGCGTGGTGTTTTTACGAGAAGTCTCGCTCCTCCAACTTTTCGAACTTGTAGGCTTGTTTTAATAGTTGCCTTACATAGCATCACAGAATTGGTAATTTCTGTCGTCCCATTTCTTTTTTGTCTCGTATTTGCCATGGGCGGACCGCAACAGACCTTTTGCTATCCCTGGATTGTCCCCAAGGAAATCCGCTAGAGCCTCCAGCTGCTGGTAGGTTGGCCTACTCATAATCTTTCCTGTTAGAACGGACGAATATCTCCAACCAAATACTTCAAATCTTGAAAACAAAACCGCTAAACAACAGCTGGAGCACACAGAACATTGATACTAGTTTTTTTTACTAGACAACCATGATGTCAATAATGACATTATTCATTCAGCCGTTCTTAATATTATTCGTCGGTAAATAAACGCTTTTATTTCTTTGAAAGTGACTAAATATCATCAAAAGTGAAGGTTTTATGGTAATATATTTTTTATCACTGTTATTAATAAGGTTTTTACATGTTTTCCACAAATTTTGGTATTAATATTTTCTATTATGTGTGTATGGCAACACTTACATAGTGTTGTTCTTTTATGGGTCACAATATTAAGTCGATTGCATTTCCGATTTCAATTTCGATCTCGATTTTGTTCAAGAGTACCAAATTGTTTAACATTGGAATTGAGATTGGTTCGGATTAGAATTAGAGTGAAATTGGGATTGGATTCAAGAGTAACCCTGCTGTTCGTTTCTAGAACGATGAGTTCAAAAATCTCGTCATCAAAAAACTTAAAGAAAACGTCAACAGGTCGGTGTCTCGATTCAACCGTAAATGTAGGTCCAGATGGACCTACAAAGTCTTCTCGCCGCCCAAGGAACGCATTGTGGTCCCTAGTCCATTCAAAGTCTAGTTCAGTCAGTAAACCTCTGACGAATTGGTCCGCGTTAATGTCTTCGTTTTCCATGAACTGTGTCAGTTCCGGTGATATGTCGTCTGGAAGAAGGGCTGGCGCTGCGCTCGCAAAATTTATCGCTTCGCTACCGGGTAGGCCCGAATCCGGGAAGACAATCGCTTCGCTCGCGTCTACGTCGTCGCCGTCGCTCAAGCCGTCCATCCACTCATTAATCTGGAACTCACATCGCACGGAAGGGTCTGAAAAAAAAAAACACAATGCCACGACTTAGGTCTCTCAGGAGACGGTGTGCAATAACAATCAAGGCGTGTTGTTACCACTTGCCATTGAAGAGGATAGGTTCCGACTCAATGAGTGGATTGGCACTGCTCCAGAGAGGAGCGATGACCGTGCTCGACGACACTAAAAAAACAATAATATGCATTATGTTATCATCATTAAATTAGCCAGTAGAAATATGTGGGACATATTAAACAATATCTATATAAAGTGAGCACATTTTGAAAGAAATGTATGTAGTTAATAACAATTATGATGGCGATTTTATCTTACCCCAATGGACTGGTGGTCCTGGGCGGCTGCAGCAACGGTGTCTCATCCCCGTACGTGACGTATATTATAATGAGGAGCGATTGGGATTTATTATTTGGAAGTTCCAGGTTCGATCCTCGGCCCTACACCAATGACTTATTGACTTGAAGGTGCAGTTGAAGCTATGGCAATTTGGATCATTGTTTCTATAGTTGTATGCCCTTTCCTAGCCAAAAAAGTTTTCGATTGGGTCTGAATTGAAGTAACTTGGCCTCATTATGTTGATGCCTTGAGTTTTAAACTTTTGCCACAGCCTCATAACTTAAATGTAACAATATAATTCTCAATAGAGAGACTTGTATTGTAATGTACCTATTGCGTTGAATTCCCCCTTTGCTTAATGAACATGGATCCATCAAGACATAAATATTTGGATGAGGGGCTCTCCACATATATTATAGAGCCTGATTTGTTTTGTGATTTTTGGCTTTGCGTTAGACTTAAATTTTTTAATATTTACCAAATCTCCCATACCGGTGTTTTTGATTGAACTTCATCGCTTTCCTTCAACTACGTAATAAATTACTAAATATCAAATTTTGGCAATTTCCAGTCCCTCTTTTGTTATACCCAAATTTTTGTCAAAACTCTAGAGAATTAATGCACAGTGTCTGCTCGTGAGTTCAGTTTCCTTTCTGCAGGGAGCACTATTTATACTAACGGAAAAAAGTACAACTTCATAGACAAAAGATGCCAGCACGAGATCACACTAGCTCTCCTCTAGGTTTTGACAGGCAAAACTAGCTATTGGCGCGAACACTAACAACTTTGATTTCATATAACCTACATAACTAAAAAGTAAAAAAATCGGAAATTTTATTGCAGGCTATTTTCAGCACTTTTACAAGCCAAATCCAAAACGTTTCTTTACAATATAAAACACGGTTGTAAAAAATACATAACAGATGGTAATACTTAATTCTAATTAGTTCCGAACGTGGTTTTTGCTATCACAGCATGCAAATTTTAGACTGGCCAATGTTGTCAAGATTATATTAGGTACTTCTTCTTCTTCTTCTGGTGCCTCTCCACTACTGGAGGTTGGCCGTCAGCTCTGCGAATCTGTCTCTATCCTGTGCCAAGCGAAACAGGTCTTCTACGCTGGCAATATTTGTCCACTCCCGGATGTTTCGCAGCCAAGATTTTTTCCTTCTCCCAACACGCCGCTTTCCTGCTACTTTGCCCGTCATTATGAGCTGGAGAAGTTGGTATCTCTCGTGTCTCAAGACATGCCCAAGATACCCAACTTTCCTCCGCTTGACGGTTTGCAACAATTCGCGGCTTCGGCCGACGCTCTGAAGAACCCGCCTTCATTCCTCTCACATTCCATGTTGCAATCCTTGTCTTTTTTAATTGTATAGATTCCCCTCCGGGGATTCTTCGCACCCCTGTCCCATTAAAGGGACGCCGGAGACTCGGGGCCATTCCTATTTTTGTACTATTCATTTGAGCTGAACTACTAGGGATTTAATAATGACGGTGGTATCCCGTTGCCTTCCGCCATCGCAGTCTTGAGATCGTCGCGCCGTTATAGTAGCTGCGCTCACAAGTGTCTCGGATAAGCCCTTTAAACTACTATAGCTTTGTCCTTATACGAGTACTGGGATTGCTGCTGCCCAACCCCAGATCACACTAACAACGCCTTTGTGATAAGGCTTGCCTCCTGCGCTGGTCCTGCCGAATCTGTTGTAAAAAACGTCTCCGCCGTTTCCACCGTTGAGGTCTTCACCTGTAACCCTAGGCACGGGACTGTGATATACCCCACAGCACTGGGTCCTACTCTGAACTTAGCCATACACATCTCCCGGCCTACTGAGAAATGCGATGCCCACCCCCGCGACGTGGACGCGCCAGAGCAGAATTACTCAAGTGAACTATAGAGAATGACTCTACTGCTCCTTGAGCCGAGTTAACGGTCTTGTATGTGCCCAAGCCCGAAGGTACTTAGGTACTTAAATATTAATTAGGTACTTAAATATTAAAATTAAATTGTTGCAGGTACTATTCATAATTTAGGTAACATTACAAAGTGCTTCATGTCAAATATTATAATAATATAGGAATCCTATTATAATGTGAGTTTGAAAAAATAATTTCTCTTTCCCACTCATTTGTTGAAGTTGGCCGTATTTGAGTGCCAACTTGTTTAAATTGGCGTTGATTTGTCCAACTTGCGTGTTTTTATTTGTGTTTAGTGCATTGGTTCAAGTTCGCCCAATAGAGGGTTTAAATTGAGTATTGTCTTCACAAATCCATTTTTAAAAACACAGATTATAAGAAATATGGTTATATATATTTTTATATCAAATACTTAATAATTTATTACTATTAATTTAATAATAATGTTCACGAGACTTTCTTTTATAAGCAAAGCATTTCTGGGTCTTTCAGGAGAAACGCAACAAAAATATTGCGCACTTTACAAAAATGCTAAACATAATCATTCGAACTGGAACTTTACGTCATCGGAATAAGCTGATATTTTGCATACGCGTGTTTCTTTACCATTTCCGGCTGAACAATCAAACCAAATAAATATTTGATTTGATTTGTATAGTTTTCTCACTCGCACTCGCACACATTCGTGTGGGTTAGAAAACGATGATACAGCTTTCATTGGTGAAGTGTTATTATAATTAAGTGTCACTTATAATTACTGTGTGGATTTCACCAAATAATTCGAGTTGTACTAGAGCGAGCTCCTGTCCGGGTGCAAGACCCGGCCCGTGAGCTAACTGCTGCATCGTAAGCAGCAACATTATATTGTTTTTTTCAAACATGCTTGGAAATTTGAAATTATTTTGTCAACCTTCTTCGAGATAAATCAAAATTGCTGTACTGGCGAGCAGCGGCCGGCAAAAGTTGTATGATAATCCATATCTGTCGTGGTTTAGCGGCCAAATAAATTACATAGTAAACTCATATCTGTCGCGTAAAAAGTTCTGCTTAGGTACTTACTTAGTTTTAATTTCCGCGCATTATTTGAGAAAAGTACTATACAAGCCTTAGCCACAAGTAGGCATTACGAGCGTTCGTCCATCAATGCCTCTGTTGCTGGCCGCTGCTGTAATGTACTATATTTATTTATTTCAAATAATTACTATTCGTTATACGACATATTTTTTACTATTTATATTGTATAATTATTGCTAACATGCAAATACTGGATTAATACATCATATTCAGTTCAGCTATGTGGTTCAGCACTTTTCCCAATTATACAGCCTTACATAGATCCATAGGAGGCAGACACAATGAAACACAAAACACCATTTATTAGCCAAATCAACTATTCTTTCCTACAAGAAAGTACCCCATTTAACCCTTTAACATTGTAAATGAGGACATTGATACCTCACAACATTATACCTAATATTATAACGGCTCAGTGCGCTCATTGTCGTCAACAAGTCCTCGCGAGACCTGTTCGTGTCCAGAACGATGAGGTCAAAAATCTCGTCATCAAAAAACTTAAAGAAAACGTCAACAGGTCGGTGTGTCGATTCAACCGTAATAATGATTCAACCGTAATGTAGGTCCAGATGGACCTACTAAGTCTTCTCGCCGCCCAAGAAACCCATTGTGGTCCCTAGTCCATTCAAAGTCTAGTTCAGTCAGTAAACCTCTGACGAATTGGTCCGCGTTAATGTCTTCGTTTTCCATGAACTATGTCAGTTCCGGTGATAAGTCGTCTGGAAGAAGGGCTGGCGCTGCGCTCGCAAAATTTATCGTTTCGCTACCGGGTAGACCCGAACCCGGGAAGACAATCGCTTCGCTCGCGTCTACGTCGTCGCCGTCGCTCAAGCCGTCCATCCACTCATTAATCTGGAACTCGCATCGCACGAAAGGGTCTGAAAAAAAACACAATGCCACGACTTAGGTCTCTCAGGAGACGGTGTGCAATAACAATCAAGGCGTGTTGTTACCACTTACCATTGAAGAGGATAGGTTCCGACTCAATGAGTGGATGGCACTGCTCCAGAGAGGAGCGATGACCGTGCTCGACGACACTAAAAAAACAATAATTTGCATTTTGTTATCATCATTAAATTAACCAGTAGAATATTGTTTAATATGTGGGACATATTAAACAATATCTATATAAAGTGAGCACATTTTGAAAAAAATCTATGTAGTTAATAACAGTTATGATGGCGATTTTTATCTTACCCCAATGGACTGGTGGTCCTGGGCGGCAGCAGGAACGGTGTCTTATCCCCGCCTAATAATATCATTGACGTATATTATAATGAGGAGCGATTGCGATTTATTATTTGGGAGTTCCAGGTTCGATCCTCGGCCCTACACCAATGACTTATGTAGTAAGTTATGTGCAGTTTTCGATGCCATCGCACCGTGCCTCGGAGAGCACGCTAAGCCGTCGGTCCCGGTTGTCATAAGAACATCCATGGCAATCGTTACGGATAGTCAGACGCCTGTTAGATTGGGAGCCGACCCCAATAATAAATGGGAAAAAGGCAAAGAGGATGACGATGATTTGTATATTATAACAACAAACCAGAACCTGTGGAAAAAAATATTATTATTATTATTAAATTATTTGGGTGAAGTAACAAAAAAACTTACGGAGGGAGCTAGTGACCCTAGTGGGCCTGGCCAAACCGGACGGTCCCAGCTATGGCAACGGGCTGCTCGGCCTTGATGGTCTCGGCTGCGACGACGGGCTGACGGGCCTTGATGGTCCCGGCTGCGGCGACGGGCTGCTCGGCCTTGATGGTCCCGGCTGCGGCGATGGGCTGCGGCGGCCTTGATGGTCCAGGCTGCGGCGACGGGCTGATGGGCCTTGATGGTCCCGGCTGCGGCGACGGGCTGCGGGGTCTGGTTGGTCCCGGCTGCGGCGACGAGCGGCGACGTCTGACGGAGGTCATCCTATTTTTTTAAATAAATACACACATTCTGCATAAAGTAAATCATGAATTTAATAATATATGTTATATGTTATTGCTGATAGCTCTTACTTCTTCTTAAACGTCTGCGGCACTGGGAGTGGTGGCACCACTGGCACACCATCCGTCAGACGACACTCGTCCCTTGTTGGAGATGGGCTATGGTAACAAAATTATTATTTATGATATTCTTAATTATGTAAAGTAAAGTAATATGTAATACAATTACCATGTGCGTTTGCTGGGTGGTGCGCCCGGTCACATCATCGCCTTAGCCTGTTTTAACTTTTTTTTGCATTGTACTCAGCCACCTGCTTAGGCTTTAGCTGGCCCAAAGCCCGTTTGGTGGTCTGAGTACCATGCCGGACCCGCTCCATCTCCCTGCAAATAGTTACACATGTTGCATATTAATGCCATAAATGTGACAAAATGACAGAACAGCATTATTACCTCGCCACGATGGCTTCCACTGAGCTCGGAGCAACGCTCACGCTACCACGCCCACGCCCATGCCCTTCGCTCATTGCCGGCAAACTAAAAAAAAACAAAGCATGAATAAAAAATGTCATTCTATGATGGTGATGATTTAATTGTATATATTTTATTATATCCTGTACATAATTCGTCTACATAGAATAAAAATATAAATTACATACTTGTCGGCAGAGGTGGTCGACGCAAGCGCGCCACCACTGGTACTACCACGCCCACGCCCTTCACTCATTGCCGGCAAACTATCCAAAAATTGGACAAATCATGTTATTTAATCTCACGATTGTGATAGTTTTAATTATTATAAATATCAACCAAAAGGAAGCCATATCACCTTGCTACGGGAGGCAGCGCATGATAGCGTCGAGAATATTATCGAGCTGGACCAGGGCACAGAAGCGGTCCTCGGGAGTGACGGCTGAACGAAGCTTGTGTGCTAGCACACGCACTTCCTTCAGGTCGATGGCTGTCAGGCTCTGCTTAATCAGAGCCAGATCTTCCATCAGAGAAGATGAAGCTAGGCCAGAGGGGCCAGACTTCGGGGCGGGGGGGCTAACATGAGCAAGAGGCGCTTTAGCAGAAGCTGGAGCGCTGCGAGGTGCCGCTGGCGCAGCCTGCGCCCAAACCATGCTCGGGGGCTTGGCCCAGGCGCTGACTAAGGGAGACGGTTCCTGAGAGAGCTGTGTGCTCGCTGGGGCAAGGGATAGCTTAGGGCTGATCCCTTGAGAGCGAGAGGTCGGGGGATTGGGGCGAAATGGTGCACGGCCGCTAGGCCTCTGTGTGCTACGTGGTGCCTTGGGGCAACCGCGATAGTTCGCGGTATGCCCTGAGGTCCCGCACAGCACACAGCTTGGCGGATCTGGGCTGTCCCGAGTACGGAGACAGTCCGCGGTGCCATGATCCCCGAGGCACTTAACACAGCGGGGCCTAGCGAAGCAAAACCGTGCCGCGTGCCCATAGAGCTGGCAGCGATGGCATTGGGACGGAGCACCGTTTCGGTGTGGAGCCTCGACCGTGAACCCCGAAAGTTGGTTGACCTCCTTCAAATTGAAGATGGCCTTCCCCCTTGCCGAGCGATCGAGGACAACCAAAACAAGATCGAATGCGATCTTATTGCGTCCGCTGTACAAGCGGTGAACTTCCCGCACAGGGTAGCTTTGGGCTTTGAGGTCGGTCAAAATAACCTCCTCCTTCACCTCTTTCGGTACCCCGCGTAGGACTACGCGGAGTACTTTCTCCTTATCAAGGGCATAGGTATGAAAACCTATTTTCTCTTGGCGGAGAATTCGGGTGAGGTGACGATGGTCGTCTGAGGTTGTGACCTGTACTTTAATGCCCGTGCTAGTCGGCCTGGCGGAAGTGTAATTCACTTTACGTGACTTCAGGAGAGAGGCGACGTTACTCCACTTCTCCTTCTCCTGGATGAACAGAGGGGGTGGAGGTCGCTCTGATTTTGAGGTTGACGGCCCCGAGGAGGGCACGTCAGCCTCAAAGACAGATGAGCCTCTGCGGCCCGATGGACCAGCTACTGCCCCGGAAGGGCAAGCAGACTTGGGCGGCGGGGGAGGGGAGGAGGTAGCCGCGGGGCGCTTCCTTCCTTTCGTGACCGTGATGAAGCCATCAGCGTCAAAAGGGTCAGGAGAGGCGGGGGTATCAAACTCCATCAGAGAAGTGATCACTTCCTCTGGTGGAGCAGAAAAGATGGGTGAGCGCAAGCGCGAGCGCGAACGCTCACTGGCGATAACATCACGGCTTGGGGCAACCGCGATAGTTCGCGGTATGCCCTGAGGTCCCGCACAGCACACAGCTTGGCGGATCTGCAGGGTTACTCTTGACACTCGATTTCAATCGTAATTTGGGATTTGGAACGAAATCGTAGCATTTGGTACTCTTGAATCCGATACTAGCGCACGATTGGAATCTTTGTCCGTGGAATTTTATGGAACTAAATGGAATCGACTCATTTCTACACCATACGCTTTTTCGGTACTCTTGACGAGATTTGACATTGGCAAATTGAGTTTGAAGTAGAGTTTGCGATAGAATTTTCAGATCTTTCAAAAGTTAACTTTTTTGCGTTCGAGTGTGTTGTGTTAAGTGGTTTCGGAAGCAATTCGGAAGTAAAATGGCACGTTTAGCTCTTATTTTTGATATTTTGGACAATGCGCATAGAGAAGATCTAAGGCAACGTCGAAACCTAAGAAGAATGGCGCAATACACTGAGAAAGCTTTTGCCATGAACGACAACGAGTTTAAGAAATGTTACAGAGTGACGAAAGACCATTTTGAGGTCATATGTGGCGATTTAGAGCCTCTGATGCCAAAGCCTACTCGTCGTAGTGACATATCCTCGAGATACAAGGTTTGTAAATGTAGGTGGTAGTTCTTTCATGCGTGGTGTTTTTACGAGAAGTCTCGCTCCTCCAACTTTTTGAACTTGTAGGCTTGTTTTAATAGTTGCCTTAAGTAGTGTATTATTGGGCATTCTACCCCACCACACGTTCGCTTCGCTCACGGTGGGGTAGAATTCCCAATCGTATTTTTGAATATGATTATCGCGTTTCCGATGTTGGCGAACATCTCTATTCAGTGTTCCAATGTTGGCGAACATCTCTATTCAGTGTTCCTATGTTGGCGAACATCTCTATTCAGTGTTCCGATGTTGGCGAACATCTCTATTCAGTGTTCCGATGTTGGCGAACGTCTCTATGCAGTGAAACAATTTGCTTGCAAAACCAATACGCAAAACAACATTAGTTACTTACCTACGTTTATGCTGCCAATGGGCGATGCAGTTGTCGTGTGCACCTGATAATGATAAGCGTTCATAATATGACATAATGTCTAACTCGCAAATAGAACAGACATCCATCGTTCTGTTTACAATACCTACGTTATAGACGGCGTTGAATGCACTATGTTGTTTCTCTAGAATGTAGGTATCATTTGTCAATGGTAATAAATGCAAATTAAATATCATGTCTAAACAAGTCTGTAGATATTTTTTATAAAATTTGTGTTCGGTGTCGCGAGGTATTCAAAGTTAGTTTGAACATAAGCACTAACATACGCATCTTGAAGCAACCTGTATTTTTACATTTAAATAATAAATTGCAGTTAAATTAATGGAGTTTCCTGTGCCCAAGCATTCTCGATATGCGGCTGAAAACATACGTTTAAATAGTTTCAATAGCTGGCCTGTTGGCTTAGCTCAAAAACCACAAGATATGGCAGATGCTGGATTTTTTTACACTGGAGAAGGCGACAAAGTGATATGTTATTTCTGTGGTGCAGGACTGAAAGATTGGAGTCCCGAAGATTTGCCTTTACCAGAGCATTCTCGCTGGTTCCCAACTTGTCCTTTTGTTTTACTTGTAAAAGGAAAAGATTTCGTCGCAAATATTCGTAAAAATACGTGTGAAGAGAAAAAAAAGAAGCAGTCTGGAGAATATTTGAACAGAAGAAAAATAAGTGAGAGTGAATGTAATATAAAAAATGCAAGTGCAGATTATATGCCTACTGGAATGTATTGTAAGATCTGTTTGGAAGAAGACCTGAATATATGTTTTATACCTTGTGGTCACGCAGTTAGCTGTAGTAAATGTGTTCTCTCATTAAAAAATAAATGCCCGATGTGTAGGCTTTCTTTTTTTAAGATAGTCAAATTGTACTTCTAACTTTTATTAATAGTTTAATTTTATTTTATTATTGTGTGATATTTTAATTACTTAAGTATTTAAATTAAAGAACTTAGAACAGTTTAGATTGTTTTTATGCATTACCTACCTACCGATAAACATAAGAAATAAATAATATTATACATTATAGTGAAAGCCTTAATTAAACATAAGTAAGTAAGGTGATTTGAACCAGTTTTTACTGTATTTCTGCTGAATTAGTATAAACATAATAATTCTTGGTTTAAAAAACATTCTCTATATTGTACTTATTATCGTTTTTGGCTCAGATTCCTCTTTAGTTTTTTACTTTTAGAGACCCTTTTGGCTCAAGGATACCTAATCGTAAAATTAGACCAGCTTGGCTCGTATCCTCCTCGAAATAATAAAAAACAAGTTTTAAATAATTTTATTTATTTTTTCTTTATTCGAGACCCTTTTGGCTCAAGGATACCTAATCGTAAAATTAGACCAGCTTGGCTCGTATCCTCCTCGAAATAATAAAAAACAAGTTTTAAATAATTTTATTTATTTTTTCTTTATTCGATACCAGATTGGCTCAAGGATACCTAATTGTAAATTAGACCAGGTTGGCTCGTATCCTCATCGAAATATTAAGAAACAAAATAAATAATTTCACTACTTTTTTTCCCTTTACTCGATACCAGCTTGGCTCAAGGATACCTAACTATGAATTAGACCCGGTTGGCTCGTATCCTCATCGAGAACGGAACAAAAAGTCGTGAAAAATAATTTGTTATTTTTTTACTTCAAATTTGAGACCCCAATCGGCTCGAAGACACCTAAATTACTGCTTTCATTTAGACCAGCTTGGCTCGTACCCTTCACGAAATAAGCCACAAAAATATTTTGCGTTTTATATTCGTGGCCAGATTGGCTCAAAGGCACCTAAATTAGGACTGTAATTTAGACATGGTTTGTTCGTGTCTTCCTCAAAATCCAAAGTAAAAAAATACTCTTTATTGCTTGTGAGAAATTTGAAGCAAACACGTAATAAAAATTAGACAATGTTTTCTATGCTAAATATTAATGCATCCGAAAATCTATTTTATAGAATTTTATTCACTGTTTATTATTTATTTAATTCTTGCACTTGCACCAAACATGTACAAAGTTGACATAATGCTAACAGCATTTTAAACCAGTCAACTAAAAGTGCAGAAAGTAGATTAGGCGTACACAAAATGAAATGAGCAAATTGTTGACCATGCAAAATAAATAAGAAAAACTAAGGCATCAATCTCATTTTTGTTTAAAAATGACATTTGTTATATATTATTTTATGTTATTTCTTATTAAATTCTTACTTATCAGTATGTACAAATAAATTAATTGAAATTGAAATATTTATTGTCATATTACAAAGAACTTTTCGTTTATTAAAGAATATTTTAAAATATCACACACATAACTTTAAAGTAAAATTACCCAAATTGTGCAAAATAGAACCAATGGTGTTAATTTTATTGAATAAGGTATTCATGACCTAGTATTTATAGGTATATATTGGCGAAATTTACAAAATAATTACAAATATTACCGACCTGAAGAATATCAAGCACTTACCATAACCGGTGGATTATTCGTGCACAAAACATGTTTTTTTTATCATTTTAACAAACACTTTTATTTATCAATTTCATTAAATTAAACTTGATTTTATATTATCTGCCACATTTTTTCTCACGAACACTACACGATCACATTATGATTTATGACACTACGATATTATTGTTGCTACCTACGTGCATTGCATTTGCATGTGCGCGTCACGTAAGCCCTAGTACAGTCAAGTACAAAATCAAGTTGTTGACGTTCTTGGTTGTTGGTTCTTGTTGGTATTTAACTTATTGGTTACCTACATTACTTTAACAACCTCATTATTATATCTTATGACCTAGCATATACCTACATACCGTAGGGATACGATAGATGATGGAGGCGAGCAGCCGCTCAAAGTGGCGCTCTGTGGGGGAGGCCTATATTCAGCAGTGGATGTATTTAGGCAGTTGATGATGACCTTACATCATAGTTCAAAATTGACAGACAAGTGATATCACTTATTATTTTAAGTAGGTACCTATGTATTAATATCGTAACTTATGAATTACAAGAAAAATCGTGTATTATTCATTACTAAGGCGAATTTATAAATGAAGAGTATTAGATTTTTACATCATACACAATTATACGTATAAAACATAGGTAACCTACGTAATTCGGTATTCCTCAAATCATAGAGATACCTAAATATTGTGCATGTTTGTGTTGTGTATAGGTCCTACAATTCGTATAGAACTTGTTATTTAAAACATTACTTAAGTGAATTCACAAAAAACATCTGAAAGCTTATTTTTCCATTCGACTGTACAAACACACACTACTGCTGTTAAAGTTGCTTGTCAAGCATTTTAAAGGGCTTTGTACAGTCAACTGAAATCTATTGTTATAGCAATTTGAAATATTGAAATAAGTCTTTATAATTCCATAAGTGTAGGTAGGTACAAGTACCTACTTGAAATTGGGTACCATTTGGTAACATTTGAGTAACATTTGGGTATGTTTGGGTGGGTTTGGGTAATACCTTTTTTATTTGATTCACAACGCTCTATAAAGTATAATACATAATATAATTAACATATTCGAATATGCTGTCTCAAACTGGTCCGCTTTTAGCATACATGTATATAGAAGTTTTATTACATAATGCTTTTAGGATTAGCACCATTATTGTAACGTCGATGATTTTGTGCCAGACTGTACATCTGTACTTTACGTATTTATAGCACACTAGCAACGTTTTTGCAGAATGCTTATTAAATCATTTTATAGTTTCTCACCAACAAAGATCGTTTCAGATAACACAAAGCATATTCCGTGAAGTACAAAGTAATGCCGCCAGTTTAGATCTAAAACGTAATATGTACTAAATTAATTGATTCATATAATGACAAATTATGGGGTATTTTATGATTTATATTAGCTCGAATTAGAGAAATGATGACACGAATGCTACTGGTATAAACCCAAAACGTAATATGTACACAATTGTGTATTTTTATTAAATAATGACAGAATATGTTAATATTACGATTAATTTTTGTTCGAATTGGGGAAATGCTGACATTATAGATTTTTATGTTTAAAACGGCCTGTTTTCGCCACAAATCGCTACATTTAATTACATTGTCATATCAGTGACAAGTGCCTTCGGAGTTCCACAGCTGTTCTACATTTCTACTTAAAATGTTAGTAAGTGATAAAATATAATTTCAGTAATTAAATTAATTACTGAATAATTTTAATTTTATTTAATGTGTTATTCTCTTCTCAGGTCTGATTCCGAGTACGATAGCGCCCCCTCGCCACTGCCAGTGCCTACGCCCACGCCACCACAGCCGAAAAAGAAGGCCGCGAAGCGGAAATCTGCACTCAACGCGGCTGGCTCTGCTGGCTACAATCTGACCGCACCGTCGTTGGCACCACCGTCAACCAGCAGCGCTACTGCTACGGTTCACTCATCCAAGTAAGTTTCACAACATAATTGCATTTTATCAACAAATTCTTCTTAGTAGTGCAAATAAAGGTACCTACTTTAATTAGTGTATATTACCAACTTTTTCTACTATTAAAATAAACATTCATCACTCATTCACAACATTAAACTAGTAACAAACCTAAGCCTTAAAAAATATAAAAGTACCTACTTTATTATCGAAAGTAATAGAAACATTTTCAATGTTTTATCGTGTTGTTAAAGATTACCTTTATGTTACAGCATACGCAAACGGAAGGCTGACATCTTTGCCATACTGAAAGCCGAAGAACGTTTAAACAGCGCGGCACCACCACCGAGTTCGGCCAACACGTCCAGCTTCACTGCGCGCGTCTCTAACGGTCAGGTTAAGCGTAGCGTCACCCTTGACGGGAATTTTTTTATAGACCTAAAGATCTATAACACTGCCGACTGGGTGGCAAACAAGCCTGAGGAGCGTTACAAAAAAGCGTTATCAAGTATAAAGCTTGCAACAGACGTTGACTCTCCCGAATGGGAGGCGGTTCAACGTTTTATAGGGCTCGCTTTTACGCGTTTTGAGAAGAGCGAGCCTGTATTTTACAAAAATACAAAATGAGCGTTAGGAAATATACTATTGTTGTTTTGTAACGCTCCTTTGAAAATAAGCCTTATCGTGTATGTTACATGTTAAACTTTATTCGATTATTTTAGATAGAATCCATCTAAATATTAGAAGAGGAAGGTCTTTGTCCAACAGTGCAACTATCTAGATTGTAACTTTATCTTTCATTTTAGATAAAACATTAGTTTAGTTTGGTTGGTTTTAAACACTAAATATATATCAGATACTTACACTTTTAACCTACATATTATAAAAGAAGATTAATTTCAGTAGTACCTAAATTTCAGTAGTATTGTTTTCAAAATGCCTTACTGCACGCTATGTGCAATATCAGTAAAAAATACATCCTGGGTAGGACATTTACGTAGTGATAAGCACAAACAAAATGATAGCAGCGTGACTCATCACAATGGTGTGGATATAGTCTCGTCAGCATTTCGGTCTCGCATAGCTACGTACAGAATTACTGCACCTGACGAACAAAGCTCGATAGAAGCGTTTTTCGATTCTATTAGTAAAAAAATAAAGTCTCTATTAAATGAATCATTAAAAAAACACACGTGCTTAAAAGTAAACTTTGAACTTTATTCAATGTTTTTAATGATAAAAGATAATAAACAAGAAATGAAATCATTCGGAACTAAAAACGCTGTTTTGTATAGCAATTACGATTTTGATTCATTATGTGATGACATATTGAGCAAATTAAAAAATAAGATCGAAGAATTTACGGAGCGTGATAGTGGTTGGACGTTATTGAATCACTCGCATTTAGAGATAAATGTTAATAAGTATCAACCGTTGGGCGGATCGACCTTTATAGACTTGCCTAAAAATATAAAAAATAAAAAGGCTTGTCTTAATATACACAACTCTGATGAGTTTTGTTTTATGTGGTGTGTGACAGCGGCTTTATTTCCAACTACAACGCACCCTGAAAGAACGTCATCGTACCCAGATTTTCACACCAAATTCAATGTCGATAATATGCACTTTCCTGTAACTTTTGCTGATATTCAAGTGTTTGAAAAAAATAATCCAAACATAAAATTCATAGTCTATGGTTTAAAAAATAAAAAATACATTGTAGGTCCTGTGTATAAATCGAACGAAATTAATGAAAATGACAAAATCATACATTTGTTATTACTTGAAAATGATGTATCTTCTCACTACTGCTTAGTGAAAAATTTGTCACGGCTCGTAAGGGGACAAATCACAGGCCACCATGGCAAGATACATTTTTGTGATACTTGTTTAGTATTTTTCAATACAACCAACGAGCTTGATAATCATTCATGTGGGGGTATAGTAACGATTTTACCTGAGAAAGGTTCAGTAATCAGTTTCAAAAATTACAATCACAAGCAGGATATTCCTTTTGTAATTTATGCTGATTTTGAATCATTGTTAGAAAAATGTGACAAACATGTGGAGCAATCTAAATCACCAAATACATGCACTTTGCAACGTCACGTTCCTGTGGCTTTCGGCTATCATATTGTATGCTCTATTGATGAAAGTTATAATCGTTATGTGTCATACCGAGGCCCTGATTGCGTCGATAAATTTATCGAGTCTTTATATCAAGACGTTTCTGAAATCAATAAAATATTAAGTAAACATGTTCGTATGATTTTTAATGAACAGAACGCAACTGACTTTGCCAATGCAACTCACTGCCACATATGTGAGCATTTTCTTTATTCAGATAAAGTCAGAGATCACTGTCACATATCAGGTAAATATCGTGGTGCTGCACATAGCTATTGTAATTTACAATATCAATTGCGAAAGTTTGTTCCAATATTCTTTCACAATTTGTCTGGATATGACTGCCATTTATTCATAAAAAAACTAGGAGAAGCTCCGGGCCCCATAAAAATAATTCCTAAAACTAAAGAAAACTATATCTGTTTTACAAAGTTCATTCCGGTTTTAGAAGGAGAGTTTGTTCAACTTCGATTTGTAGACTCGCTCAAGTTTTTAGGTACAAGCTTAGAGAAGCTAGCAAAAACAATTAATAAGAACGAATTTAAACATATGAGTAATTATTTTCCAAATGAGGCTGAATTGCAGTTGTTAATGCGTAAAGGAATATACCCATATGAGTATATGGACGATTGGGCACGATATAGTGAACAATCGCTTCCGTCCAAGGAATGTTTTTACAGCTCACTCACAAATGAAAATATATCAAAAGAAGATTATAGACATGCTCAATTGGTTTGGCATACATTCAATATAAAAAATTTAGGTGAGTATACAGATTTATATTTAAAAACAGACGTACTTTTGTTGAGTGAAATATTTGAACATTTTAGACAAACATGCAAGATTCACTATCACCTGGATCCAGCTTTCTATGTCACTGCACCTAGCCTATCTTTTGACGCGATGCTTTTGAAAACGGGTGTTGAGTTAGAGCTTATTGATAATTTAGAAATAATAAAAATGATCCAAAACGCTATTAGAGGCGGCGTCTGTATGTGTGCACACAAGCATGTTTTAGCCAATAACCACTATTTAGCAAATTATGATGAATCTCAAACAGATTCCTATATTGCTTATATCGACTGTAATAATTTGTACGGATTTAGCATGTGCCAGCCGTTACCTATATCAGATTTTAGATTGTTGGAACAAACAGAAATTGATAATTTGAACGTATTAAACATCTCAAATGACGCTCAGTATGGATTCATCCTCGAGGTCGATTTGATTTACCCAGACAACTTGCATGACACACATAATGATCTACCATTTTGTCCAGAGAAATGTGTTCCTCCTGGAGGAAAGCATTCTAAACTTGTGCCCAACTTGAATGACAAATATTTCTATGTGATACATTATGTTCATTTGAAAACGTGCCTCAAACATGGTATTGTTTTAAAAAAAATACATAGGGTTATATCTTTCAGACAAACGCCATTTTTGAAAAAATACATTGATTTTAATACAGCCCTTCGACAAAAAGCCACGTCAACTTTTGAACAAGATTTTTTTAAATTACTTAACAACAGCATATTCGGTAAAACATTGGAAAACAATGAAAAAAGAGTCAATGTAAAATTGGTAAATACGTGGAATGATGATAATAATGTAACCAAAAAGAAGTTAGGTGCAAAAAAATTAATTTCGAGTCCTAGTTTTCATAGTGCATCTATTTTCACGGAAAATTTAGTTGCTATACAGCTAAAACCGGATCGTGTCGTTTTAGACAAACCAATTTACATTGGGTTTACAGTTCTGGAATTATCTAAAAGTCACATGTATGACTTTCACTATTCAGTCATCCAACCTCATTACAAAAATCGTGTACAGATGTGCTATACAGATACAGATAGTTTTATTTACCACATAGAAACCAAAGATTTCTATAAAGATATTAATGAAATATTTTTAGAATATTTTGACACAAGTAATTTTGACCCTAAAAACAAATTTGGTTTGCCTGCTATAAATAAGAAAGTACCGGGTCTTTTTAAAGATGAAATGAGTGGAAAAATAATTTCTGAATTTGTAGGTCTTCGAGCAAAGCTGTACTGTGTCGAGACCGGAGAGTATACTATAAAAAAAGCTAAAGGCGTGAAGGGTTGTGTAGTGCGTGATTTAGATGCTTCAGACTACAAAAACACTTTATATAGTAATGATGTAGTTCGAAAAGTAAATGTTTTATTTAAATCCATAAAACACGAGATATACACTAGAACAGTAAATAAAGTTGCATTGTCTAGCAATGACGATAAACGTTTAATTAGCAAAGATAAAATCCACACCACAGCGTGGGGGCATGCCTCAATATTAAATATAAAACGTAGTAATCTTTAAGTGCTTCGTTATGGTACCAGGTTGATGATTGAAGCTAAAAATGAAACTTGTATTTTATGTAGACCGTAGCATGTAAACTTATGTGTGTTAGATAACTAAGAAGACTTAACTTTAAGAAGTAGAAGTTCTATTATTTGTACGTTTTAGTATTAGTTTTGTAAAATGAAGACATAAATAAAAACGATATGTGCTTAATATTTTATGTTTTTTATTTGAAATATCCTATGGTCATTACAGTAATTTTTAAATAAAACCTAAATTATCACCTAGCACTTTGACAGTATAAAATACCTAATATGATACCAACCGTGAAATTTTAGCAATTGATTTAAATATAACTGGAATGATCTTCGTAATACATAATATAAGTAGGTACCTACCTTATTCTCAGAATAGATACACGAGTAGATAAATCATTAATAGTTGCATAAAGTATGGTTAGAAACAAGTCGATTCCTGTTTGATAAAAAGTACCTAAGTACTTAAGTATATTTCCTTAACCATATTGTGTTCAATTTCATCATGTAAGCAGTTTGAAATCACCCGACACGCCTCTGTTTAAATGCGACATCGTTAAGATCAGCATTTTTATAGTAAGCAAGCTTAAAACAAGTACGGACTTGAATTATTAGTACCTAACAAGTCGATTCCTGTGAAAAGTGCCCGTCAATAGGTCAGCCCGTATAAAATTTCATCAAGTAAGCAATTTGATACAAGTAATATCACTGCGCTGATTCATTAAATCATAACCATTTGCAGAAGGCACTAGTCACTTTAACTTTTACATCACAATTAATCACAATTTATCTAATATTTCTATTTATTTTGAAACTACAGAGTATCTACACGTTAATCTGAGTAAGTATTTAATATCTTGTATAAAATTATTATTTTAAAACATTATTATGTTTATGATAATAATTATTTTTTATTTGATTACATGAAAACAGTTATGGAATCCGAAACTGACCCAATGTGGGTGCAATGTGCTCAAGAACCCGTGACCTGGGAGGAATTAGAAAAATTAGGACAGGAGAGAAACGAACGTCATCGTCTTGAAGCTGCTAAGATTGTGGAAAAGCAAGGAAAGCCTTCCAAACGTAAAAATAAAGACTCCTTGTCATATATCATCAGCAAAGCGCCTAGGATTGGACACAGACTGATCAAAATACAAGTGCTTGACTATGATCAAAGATTACCGACCAATTACAGTGAAAGTGTTCGTCTTCAGTATGCTGTTGTAGATCCTATAGACGAAATAATGGACTTAACCGAAAATATTATTAACAAGATTTCAAAAAAATTGTCTGAATGTTTAGTTTAATATAATAATTGTAAATAATGAACTGATTAAAATAAACTTTATTTATAATTGTGTTATTTAAGTATCAATAATGATTGTAAATAATTGAAATAAATTTTAATGTAATTAAATTGTGTAAAGTTTTATGGACCTACTACTTACTTTAAGTTATTTAAGTACCTCTCGATAATGATTGTAAATAATTAACCAATTGAAAAAGTCCTTGAAAATAAATTTTGTGTAAATAATATTTTTTAGTTTTATTCTACAATAAGGAAAGGTTTAGTAATAAATAAACTATAGTTTAAATCCATCACAATATATTTATAAGACAAACTTAAATTAAATAACAATCCCAACAATTCATATATTATAAGTATGTTACTTACATAATATTGTTAGTATTATTATCATTAAACCATTTCTTAATAACTACTACATTTTTTAAAGCACAATTTTTTTTATGATAAATACAATTATACTGTGTAATATTGTTATCTTGACAGTATTCATTATATAAACTTAAAAAATTAGGACAACCTTTTTCTCCGATGTCTTCTATAGAACAATCAGTAGATAATTGTTTTACCCATTTAATTTTCTCCAGTCCCTTCACTAATATATTTTTGTTTTCCAAAATTGGTTTGATAGTACGTTTAAATTCACGATAATCTATGAAGCCTTGTGACCAAAATATGCCACGCTCTCTTTCTAACCATGAAACTTGTTTCTTTTCTTGCCGTGATAAACTTGAATACGAATAAGGAGGCTTCACCAAAAATACTTGAGTATGTTCTCGTGTAGCTAATGCAAATTCTTTTACAATAAAGTTATTTGAACAATCTTTGAATCCCTGCAAATCAACTATAATACAGTTAGGATTCATGATACCTTTTTCACGATATTACTCAGAGGTTTGTATTCTATAATACAATCGTTAAGTATAAGGCAATATGCAGTAGTGTTTGCTGGGAATGGGGCGTCAGTTTCCAGGTCAACACGAACGTCTATTGGTCCTGCTTTCAGAGTTTCGTTTTGTCGCGAACAA
Organism: Ennomos quercinarius; assembly: GCA_910589525.2. NCBI lineage: Eukaryota > Metazoa > Arthropoda > Insecta > Lepidoptera > Geometridae > Ennomos > Ennomos quercinarius. The sequence continues at coordinate 6,188,424 of OU342515.1, forward strand.
TCTATCACGAATAAAGGAGCTTTATTTTTAAAATCTGCAAAACTTAACAACGGTTCTGGACGACGACCATGGTATGACTGTTGGAATTTAGCATATTGTTCGTAAATTATAGCATAGTTATTATCCCCAAACCTCGTATTCAAATTTTCATAAGGAAAGTAACATGAATTTAGAAATACTTTAACATCACGTAAGGAACAGTGATCAAATTGTGACATGTCTTTATTAGCGTGACGGTTTCGATCCGTTTGTAAACCGATAATAACAAATCTAGGCTTTTCTATTTGGGAAGAAGTTTTTATTGACCAGCAGGGTTACTCTTGACACTCGATTTCAATCGTAATTTGGGATTTGGAACGAAATCGTAGCATTTGGTACTCTTGAATCCGATACTAGCGCACGATTGGAATCTTTGTCCGTGGAATTTTACGGAACTAAATGGAATCGACTCATTTCTACACCATCCGCTTTTTCGGTACTCTTGACGCGATTTGACATTGGCAAATTGAGTTTGAAGTAGAGTTTGCGATAGAATTTTCAGACCTTTCAAAAGTTAACTTTTTTGCGTTCGAGTGTGTTGTGTTAAGTGGTTTCGGAAGCAATTCGGAAGTAAAATGGCACGTTTAGCTCTTATTTTTGATATTTTGGACAATGCACATAGAGAAGATCTAAGGCAACGTCGAAACCTAAGAAGAATGGCGCGACACACTGAGAAAGCTTTTGCCATGAACGACAACGAGTTTAAGAAATGTTACAGAGTGACGAAAGACCTTTTTGAGGTCATATGTGGCGATTTAGAGCCTCTGATGGCAAAGCCTACTCGTCGTAGTGACATGTCCTCGAGATACGAGGTTTGTAAATATAGGTGGTAGTTCTTTCATGCGTGGTGTTTTTACGAGAAGTCTCTCTCCTCCAACTTTTTGAACTTGTAGGCCTGTTTTAATAGTTGCCTTACATAGCATCACAGAATTGGTAATTTCTGTCGTCCCATTTCTTTTTTGTCTCGTATTTGCCATGGGCGGACCGCAACAGACCTTTTGCTATCCCTGGATTGTCCCCAAGGAAATCCGCTAGAGCCTCCAGCTGCTGGTAGATTGGCCTACTCATAATCTTTCCTGTTAGAACGGACGAATATCTCCAACCAAATACTTCAAATCTTGAAAACAAAACCGCTAAACAACAGCTGGAGCGGAGTTTTGGCGGGAACGCGGAAAAGTTCACGTCGGTGCATTGTATTATTTTACAAAACTTATGCTTTTTCCAGTGTTAATGTTTAAAATTGGTGGTGTTTTACGCATTAAGTGCTGAATTACGAGCATGAGTGTGGGCAAGTGATATAATGTAGTGAAACGTGGTTTTTCGTATTGCTTCCAAAATTCCATAGAAGCCTCTAGTAAAGTTGCCACCACTTTACTAGGGCATGCCTTAGACTGGATTATGACTTAGACTAGACTATGACTACTCTGACTGTGACTATGACTTGACTTTAAGTGAAAATTTCCATAATACGATGAAAAATTACAAAACTTGACACTGGCTAAATACACTATGTGTGGAGCCAAAATATAAAAAAAAAAACAGCTGGAGCACACAGAACATTGATACTAGTTTTTTTTTTCTAGACAACCATGATGTCAATAATGACATTATTCATTCAGCCGTTCTTGATATTATTCGTCGGTAAATAACCGCTTTTATTTCTTTGAAAGTGACTAAATATCATCAAAAGTGAAGTTTTTATGGTAATATATTTTTTATCACTGTTATTAATAAGGTTTTTACATGTTTTCCACAAATTTTGGTATAATATTTTCTATTATGTGTGCATGGCAACACTTACATAGTGTTGTACTTTTATGGGTCACAATATTAAGTCGATTGCATTTCCGATTTCAATTTCGATCTCGATTTTGTTGAAGAGTACCAAATTGTTTAACATTGGAATTGAGATTGGTTCGGATTAGAATTAGAGTGAAATTGGGATTGGATTCAAAAGTAACCCTGCAGGTATGTTTTGTAGTTTGCGGGATTGCAGAGTACTCGTAAAGATCCCAGTTTCTAAACACCATGCTGATTGGACGATCTTTTTCGAGGAGTCTAAGCAAATTAATTCTCTCACGGTCGGATACTTTGATATGAGGTACGCGCCAAGTAATGTGTTTGATTTCAACATCCTGAACAAATTCTCCAGTATTTAATTGCAAGGCGTTAAGATTTGTACTACTTCGTAGTAAAACTAATTCATGTTTACAATTCATAATAATTTTGTTATAATCTTCCGCAAATCCTAAAACTTTGCAAAGAGGTATTGATACCGAAAAACTACCCGAAACGGAAGTTGTTGATCCATTTATATCCCACCCCCAAGACTTAGACATCTTCGACTCATTTTCGTTCATGGATAGAAGGGATTTCATTGTGGTAGTTATACCAGCATTTTTAATTTTATCTATTTCCACTCCATTGAGTTCATACCGAATATCTTGGAAGAAGAAAAGAGTCGGGTTGTTTGTAAAATGGACCAGATCTATTTTCGCTTTTGTTTCCTTGTTAATCACGATGACATTGCCTTCCAAATACAATGTACTTGCAGAAGGTAATATATATAGATCTTGTTGATTGATTGGTATACGTATCTCATCATTTGTATTAAAGCTTGTAACATATGGTTTATAGGAATGAAATTCAATGCTTTCGACGGTATTGTCGTGCAAAACAGGAGCTGTTATATTAAGTATACTCATTTTAAGAGCCCAATCAGTTTGAGAAATTTCTTATTTTCTTTCGTTAACCTTATTTTAGGTCTTCTTTTAATGATGGTACGATTCGAAGTGATAGAATTCACTCTTGATACTGAGGTTTTATTAAAGTCAATCATGTTTTTTCTTCAGATGTAAATACAGTTGAATGTCTTCTCCTCGCAAATTAATCAAATTGTTATTTGCATCGACAATTCTAATAGTAATAGAACATATGCTATTTTGATTTACTGGAAAGTAGATAACGTTTCTTGGTATTTCAATAATTCTGTACCCTGGTGGCACGTTTGGTGCAAACTCGTGGATTATATGAGTAGGTTTTCCGTTAACATATGATCCGCTGACAATGTCACATTCGATTCTTAGCACAGTTGTTGATAGAATGCTGACAGGAAAGCGAGATACATTTAATATATTAGCTTTTAGTGTCTCTTTACCAAAACCTAATATTTTACCTAATGAAGGTTCTTTTTCAAAATGTATATCTTTTGAACAAAATATAGCTGTTTTTAGTGTGTTATTGTTACAAGTTAATTTAAACGAGCAATCTTTAATATTTTCACTCAAATAGTCACTTATGTCTTGAAGCTCATATGAACCTTCAGGTATTTCAATCACCCCACTATCACCATAGTAGAATTTGTTATTTGTACTGTCTATATTGGGTATGGAATTGAATGTTGAAAAATACAACAAACCACATTCATATTCACCATCTAGCTGAAGGGCTGGTGAATAATTTGTCGTTGAAGCTGAAGTCAAACTAGATATAGACAGTGTGAATGTCATCGTGCTACTAATAGCATTGCAAGAAGTCTATATCAATTTAAACTATTTTTCCAATAGCTTTTCAAATATTTTAGGCACAAGTGTCCACAATTTACGGTATCGTAACTTTGATACTTAACATAGTTATAATGAATATCTCGATTATTTAAATATTTTATTAGTTCTAATGGAGGTTTCAAATCACCAAAGCTATCGAAATACTCACAATAGTTGTTATCTTTAACATAAGCTACCCAATGAGTTCCTTGATTTTTATAATCATCTAAATTCAAGACACCGCATTCAACTCGTTTTGAACGTTTCGGCAATCGATTTCTCATAAAAACTCCTCTAAAATGCGGTATGTTACTGGCATGTTCTTTAATATCTACATCAGTAAGTGCACGATTGGGTAGCCGCTTCTTCAGTTTTTTGGATTAGTTAAGAATAAGCCACTACCTTTTTTATAAGGTTTAATGTACATGCCTTTGCCCAAAGCAATCGCTTCCATCATTCTGTTATGTCGTTCACATTCACTAAGATTTTTTTGACCTGCTTTGTAATCATTAACAGCCTTTGCAATACCAGCTGCTCCACCGGATAATGCGCCAATCGCAGAAAGTCCAGCAAATATCGGTATCAGCGGTAAAAATCCTCCTGTCTTAGGGATCGGTATAACTCGAGGTATGCTAACATTTTTTTTACCAAATAATTTTTTGGCTACTGAATATGCAACTTTGATGGCAGTCTTGAAATTTTTTGGTTTTGTTTTCTTGAGTTTTGAGTTAATCTTAGATATTATTGTTTTAAAGGATTTTCCACCAGCTCCTATTTTCACTTTTGATTTCATTACTTTGCTTACTAACCAAGACGCTAACTTCTCGCCTTTGCTAGCGCTTTTTGATTTAGATCGTTGTTTAGCCATGTTCATAAGTTGTAAATCGGCTTTATGTCGGTCTTGCAGGTTAGAACTATTTGAATAAGCTATGTCGTGTTGCTTACAAGCTTCGTCCAACTCATTAACCCCTTTATCACCTCTTTGTAACCGTTCCGATAGTTTCGTACCCGGTCCACAATAATTATATCCTGGCAAATGCAACTCAAACGGTAAATTATTTATTAAATTATTAATAAGTCCTCCCCCTTCCATTAGCAATACAATAATGAAAATTATACGTAACTATTGTAGTTTTTATAGAATTATAACAGCGAGTTTTTATTGATCCATGAATTGTTACTCTCACTAAGACCTAACCATTTTACATATAGCTTATTACCACACCTCCTCAGCACTTTTTCAATCAAATAAATATTTGGATATTTTGTTTTTTGTAGCTCTTGTTCATAGAATGAGCCTAATATGTTCTGCTTCTGTTGATCTTCAATGTTATAAGTAGTTGGGTTGGTATTATTTACTTTTGTTATCGTAAAAAGTTCAGTAGACCAATTAGGAGTGTATCCTTTTTGGAAAGCTCCTTTGTATTTACTGATGCGTACTTGATCGCCACATTGAAATTTTGTCTTCTTAAGTTTAAGGGTTTGCTGGGTTTTGTAAATATTATGCATCACCTGCACTGCATTTAGTGAGCTTACATCCACGGGTTTAAACTTTGTAGTACGATGCAGAGTGTTATTGTATTCTGTCATGATGCGTTCTAATGGTTTTCCAACCCATTTGTAGTTACCAACCAGATTAAAATATTTGTATAATTTGTTTTTTATAGTTCTTATTAATCTTTCCACAATTGATGCTTTTTTAACTGAATACGTAGAGTAATGGTTTATTTCATATACTTTCATTAAGTTTCGAAATACATCATTATAAAACTCTTTCCCATGGTCAGTTTGTAAATGTATCGGTCTTCTTCCCTTCGTAAGTAAACGTTCAAATGCAACTGATATTTCGTTTTTAGATTTAGATTTAACTGGAACAGTCCACGATAGTTTAGAAAAAGCATCAATTACAACCAAGATGTACTTAAACCCTTTGTTACTTTTTTGGACTTTTTGCATATCAATTAAATCTGCTTGCCACAAGTCATCAATTCCTTTTAAAACAACTGGACGGCGAATAAAATTTCGACGTGCTTGTTTATGAATTTCCTCAACCAATTCTTGTTTGCTCATTTTTTATATTTGTTTTATTATTGGACTGAGATTGTTTTCATCTTTAATAGAAGGTTTAGGTTGAAACTGATCAAATATCACTTGGATTTTACTTTTTATATTTATTATCTCTGTGTCTGTTTTTTGTTGCTTAATATAAAACTCTGTGAGTTTCTGATCAACGTATTGTTTATTAACAGCATCATCAGGAAAAGATGGTAGTTTAACACCTTTCAGCCTTGTTAGCTTTAAATCAAATTCTCCATCGTCTGACTTGTTAAGCTTCATATCAGTCAAATCTGTGGGTAACCTCAACCTTTTATGGACGTGCTGTCCAAATTTATCCATATTTATATTATTGACCGCCTTTATGGCTTTGCAAAAGATAACTGAACAAAAATCAATATTTACTCTGTACTATATCTAGCGAATGATGCCATTTTCTCGTAGTTCCTCAATAATAGATATTATTTCATTTTCGAGGCCAGTATTACCAGCATCACGAGATGCAAGTAATAATCTTAATCTTTCAACCAATTCATTGGGGTCGTCCCAATAAACATAATCTACATTTTCCTTAATTTTTTTCATTAGTGGCAGTCCTGAACCTTTATGAAGACTCTCGGTACTGGAAAGGTGCTGTTTACTTAACTTAAAAAGTGGTTTTATGATATGTAAGTATTTTAAACCTTTATTACTTTTGATTGGCTTTTTAGCATCAAAATCACGTCGATGTGCATTAGTACAAATTAATATTTGTTTATAATTATTCAAGTCATCTTCGGTCATTAAAGTCATATCAGGTGACTTTTTAAATAACAACTCGTTGAGCCCAGGCGTTTTATCATAACTTTGGCCAGCAACTGAAATGGTATCATTGGTAACACTAACACGCGATGTTCCCATTTTAAGTTTACCACGATCCAATCTTACTCCAAAAGGAACATCTTGAAATACTTCAGAAGATAAAGACCATGCACTATTGCTGTTTGATTCATAATTAGACTCAAGTGACTTAAATGACGAAGCACTGATATCTTTTTCATTTACGTCAATGTCTGATAAATATTCATCCTCATCATCAGTGTTTGATATATTAATAACTGTCTGATCAGATTTTCTTTTTCTCGTATTAGTTAATGAATCAACTATAGTTTCATAGGACGGATAATCACCATCATCCCCTTTCACGTTGTTTACTTTGCTTAAATCAGGAGCTGTATTGTTCTCCACTCCATTCAAACTGTTATCCTTTACTATTTTATTAAGCGGATCTGTGATTGGTTTAAATACTGATTCCAGCACATTTTCATTATCAACCTTTAAATTTTGCATAATTTTCACCTTCTTTTTAACAGCATCAGCAGACTTTATAATTTGTTTTTTTAAATATTTTTCCGTATTCATTTTTAATCAGTACTTAGCTTTAACACGTCTAAGCCATAAATGAAGGTATATTTACTGTAGAATGTTATTATATGGCATTTATTTATCAAAAACTACAAAGGTATCAAAGTTTCTTCTATAACATCCTTTGTTTTTTTCACAATCTTTATTTATGACTAAATAGTTATAGGGAACACTCCAGATTTGAGCACACATATCACGAAACTGATTCCAAGACATATGAGTGTTAACATGTTCATCATAAACATGTCTAAGATTAATATCATCTTGTTTAAAAAGGACTAAGAGATTCGCATTATCTCTTATGAGTTGTTTTGGTATCTTGCTGTATGTTTGGTTTAAATAAAAACAATCTATGTTTTTGTGTCTCCCCATCGTAAAATAATCCCGTATATTATTTTGTTTCTCACAAGCTACATCATCAAATACTATTACTGAGTTAGGTCTTGCTTCATGTGGACTCCAAACTTTCTCATTTTCACTAAACTTAGAGAAAATAATTTCTGGAACTTTTTTAAAAACCTGTTCCAAGAACATGTATTTCGGTTGATATAAAGTTTTAGAATAAATGTATATGTTCAAGAACTGTAAACCTTCTTCATGTAAAAGAAGACCAACCAATAGATTAGTTTTACCGCAGTTGGATGGACCACAAATTAAACATCGAATCGTGTTAGGTAGCAGCGCCCCGTGTCTATTGTTACTTTTTCTGTTAAATGGTACACATACGTTATCAAATTTTAAAGAATGTGATTGCTTTACAAATAACATGTTCTTCTCATTACAATGCTGAGGTAAAAATGGATTAATGATACAAGATTCTACAGTTTTATACAAGAACTAGTTTTTAGATTTGCAAAAAACACGTCGATTTTGATGAACAGAAACGTTCACCTACATCGCAAACGAATTCAAAAAATGCGATTGGGCATTCTACCCCACCGGATGTTCGCCAACATCGGAAACGCGATAACCATATTCAAAAATACGATTGGGCATTCTACTCCACCGGAGTGAGCGGAGCGAACGGACGTGAGCGTAGCGAGCGTGCGGTGGGGTAGAATGCCCAATAATACACTACTGCCTTACATTACATAGCATCACAGAATTGGTAAGTTCTGTCGTCCCATATCTTTTTTGTTTCGTATTTGCCATGGGCGGACCGCAACAGACCTTTTGCCTGGATTGTCCCCAAGGAAATCCGCTAGAGCCTCCAGCTGCTGGTAGGTTGGCCTACTCATAATCTTTCCTGTTAGAACGGACGAATATCTCCAACCAAATACTTCAAATCTTGAAAACAAAACCGCTAAACAACAGCTGGAACACACAGAACATTGATACTAGTTTTTTTTTCTAGACAACCATGATGTCAATAATGACATTATTCATTCAGCCGTTCTTGATATTATTCGTCAGTAAATAAACGCTTTTATTTCTTTGAAAGTGACTAAATATCATCAAAAGTGAAGGTTTTATGGTAATATATTTTTTATCACTGTTATTAATAAGGTTTTTACATGTTTTCCACAAATTTTGGTATTAATATTTTCTATTATGTTGTGTATGGCAACACTTACATAGTGTTGTTCTTTTATGGGTCACAATATTAAGTCGATTGCATTTCCGATTTCAATGTCGATCTCGATTTTGTTCAAGAGTACCAAATTGTTTAACATTGGAATTGAGATTGATTCGGATTAGAATTAGAGTGAAATTGGGATTGGATTCAAGAGTAACCCTGCTGGGCTGTCCCGAGTACGGAGACAGTCCGCGGTGCCATGATCCCCGAGGCACTTAACACAGCGGGGCCTAGCGAAGCAAAACCGTGCCGCGTGCCCATAGAGCTGGCAGCGATGGCATTGGGACGGAGCACCGTTTCGGTGTGGAGCCTCGACCGTGAACCCCGAAAGTTGGTTGACCTCCTTCAAATTGAAGATGGCCTTCCCCCTTGCCGAGCGATCGAGGACAACCAAAACAAGATCGAATGCGATCTTATTGCGTCCGCTGTACAAGCGGTGAACGTCAAAATAACCTCCTCCTTCACCTCTTTCGGTACCCCGCGTAGGACTACGCGGAGTACTTTCTCCTCCTAGTAATATATAACGCTAGTTTATTGGGACGATAAATAAAAGCCTTCGAGTCCGGTGAATAACAACAGCTAAAGAGTTTGTCTTATTGTGATCTGGTATATGGTAAGGTAATATGATTGGTTTGGCGACTTACTTCTTTGTAGGTACAAATACCTGCTCAGTTCATCTGGGTGGAACACGGGCACTTTTTCTTGCCCATGTGTCACATCAGTCCACTGAAGTCGCTGAAGCTGTCAACTAATTTTATCCATTTTAAATTGACTGAAAAAATAAGATCTTGAGTTCTCCCAATTTTTACATTATATAAGTAGGTACCTATTTAGTTTGTTCAGCAGCTGCAGTAAATAGGGGTATATATATATTGATATCTACCTACTTCTGGTATTTTGTTAGGTGTTTTAATTTCAGAATTTTACAGTTCTGAGAATCAGTTTTATTAGGTCGTGATAAAATATTCTACTAGAGATAGGTACATGAAATTTGCATGACCTTGAATTTTTAGGACAGAATATAATTATTCATACATAAATAGGTAGGTAAGTCATTTTAATAACAAGAAAAAAAGTCATCTTCTGAGTTTTCCTAATAGAGTAGATATTTAATTACTGATCATTTCTGTAATGAACTACTTTTGCTTACCAATATGAGCTATTTACCTATCTATAGGTAGGTAGGTAGGTACCTACTTAAGATTATTTTAAAGTAAAGCTAAATTAAGTGGCTTCCAGATTAATTTACGTTTAATAGATTATTATTGTTCTTAGCATTAGCAAGTTGGAATGGCAATGGGCAGGCCATATAGTTTCCGAGTGACGAACACAAACCGGAAGAGGCAGCGTAGGCGGGCCCCCCACTTGGTGGAACAACAATCTGGTTAAAACCGTAGGGAGACCGGCAAACAGCTACAGAGTGGCGTTTTGTGTGTTTCTTCAGGCTGATGATGACATGACCTTAGGCTCACCCCACATTGGGCGGTAGGTAGCGATCCTCGAGCGATATCGCGGTGACTCACGCCGCACGATGGTAAAATGTCGCGGCGATATCGCTACCGCCCAATGTGGGGGCAGCCTAAGGTTATGTCATGACTATGTTTGACTCGACATCTGTTAGGTTCAACTACAAGGGTTCAAAAAACCGTAATAACTAAGCATTTATTTACTTTATAAGATTTATTATATATTTATTATTATTATATTTATTTTATATCTCCCTCTATTTATTATTATATAATTTGATTCACGGGTCTAGCCCGGACATTTGGGAGGCATTGGTGGGGCCGAAGCTAACACCAAGAGGCCCTGTTGAGTACAAAACTAATTATAACTGACAAGGCATGGTATGGCATATGATAAACTATTTTGTATAAGTAGGTAAAGGTAAAAAATAAATCTGGGCTATTGTGGTTAATTTTTGATGTTATTATTATATATATATTATTCACTCATTTATTTACAATTCTTAAGCCTAAGTTTTTTACAATATCTCTATAAAAAGGAATTTACAAAAATATTATAAAAAACCTAAACCTAGAGTGCCGCCGGCAGCGGGGCAGGACCCAAGCTACCGGTGGTTAGGGCTGCAGAGTGAGGAACCTCCTGACAATACGTGCCGTGTCAAGGAGTACTGCCTTCTGAATCTGACCATTGATCCAACCGTCTAGCGAGAGCCTCTCGAGGTGTTGGTCGAGGCTCTTCGCTATAAGGCCGTTCGCCGAAACTACTATCGGGACAATGCTCGTTGAGTCAACATTCCACATGGCGGTTACCTCGTGAGCCAAGTCAAGGTACTTGCTGAGTTTGTCCTTCTCAGCCTTCACGAGGTTCTCGTCATGTGGAATGGTAATGTCAACGAGCACTGCCCGGCGTTGGGATCGGTCTACCAGCACGATATCAGGCTTATTGGCTACAATAGTCCTGTCCGTGATGATAGAGCGATCCCAATAGAGCAATGCACGGCCATTTTTGAGAACCGGCCCCGGTGTGTACTTGTAGTACGGCACCTCAGACTCCACAAGGCCGTATTGAAGGGCAAGTTGCTGATGGATGATCCTGGCCACTAGGTTGTGTCTGTGCAAGTACTCTCCGTTAGCAAGATGAGAACAACCGGAAATGATATGTCGGAGAGATTCTCCGGGACGGCGGCATGCCCGACAGATGTCGACCGTACCGTCCTTCATGATATATTTCCGGTAGTTGTTCGTCTTGATAACTTCGTCCGCAATTGCACAGACAAAACCCTCGGTTTCCCCAAATAGGTCGCCGAATCGCAGCCAGTTCACCGATGCAGGTCCACATCAGGCCCTGTTAAGGCCCGATAGAACCGCCCGTGCAGCTCCTTGCCTTTCCATACGTCCCTGCGGTCCTCGGTGCTAAGTACCACCGGCTTACGTCAGTTCTCATTTGCCAAGGAGAGCGGCGTGAGGCCCTTGTCAACTGCCACCACATCGCGATGCATCCCGCACTCGTTGTTGAGGAAATAATCCCGGAGACTGCACACTTCACGGTTATGGAGAGTTTTGGCATTTAAAAAGCCTGGACCCCCCCATTTCCGCAGAATGTACAGTCTCATAACAGACGAGCGCGGGTGCAGCATGCGATGCGAGGTAAGCAGTTGACGGACCTTTCTATCCAGGGCGTCCAGCTCGGTCTGAGTCCATCTTAGTATGCCAAAGGAGTAACTCAGTAGAGGCATCACCCAGCCGTTGAAGGCGCGCGTCTTGTTGCCACCCGACAAAAGACTGTTGAGTACTTTTATCAGACGGCAAAAGAAGCGCTCCTTCACGGATTGCTTGACTTCCCCTACCGAAACACCCAACGACTCTGACATACCAAGATACCTGTAGGTTTCGGACTCGGAGAGGGACCTGAGAGTCATAGTCTCGGAAAGTTGCAAATTCGTGGAATTTACAACTTTCCCTCTATGTACATGCATAACCGCACACTTATACACACCGAACTCCATCTTGATAGAGTTGCTAAAATTCTCAGTGATTTTTAACAACTCTATCAATTGTGGGCGTTGCGGCGCGAACAGCTTGAGGTCATCCATGTACAGTAGATGAGATATGATCTCACCCCCTCTCCGAAGCCGATAGCCTAGCCCTGAATCCCCTAGCAAAGTGCTGAGAGGGTTCAACGCTAGACAAAACCACAAGGGGCTCAGACTGTCACCCTGGAATATGCCTCGCTCTATTCTTATAAAGTCCTGCGGGTCAGAGACGCTCTCTCCTCCACCTGGTTGACGAAGGACTGTGGTCCACTGCCTCATGCATGCACTTAAAAAGGATCTTAGAGTTGCATCTATTTTATACAGCTCCAAGATCCTCTCCAGCCATGAATGAGGCACCGAATCATAGGCCTTCTTTTAGTCAATCCAGGCAGTAGAGAGAGCCCCTCTGTTCCGCCGGACCTGTTGGCAGATGGCCGTGTCAATGAGGAGGAGCTCCTTAGTACCACGGGACCCAACCCTACATCCATTCTGAGCGGGGGCCAAAATATTGTTTGCAACAATGTGCGAATTAATTTTTGTTCTCAGAATGGATGTAAGTAGCTTGTACAGCGTAGGCAAGCACGTGATGGGTCTGTAATTTTTCGCTTCCGTGGTACTACCGGACTTATGGAGCAGGAAGGTGACACCAGTTGTCATGAAACTTGGGAGAGAACCAGCCTCGAGGGCTTCTTGAAATTGTATCGCCAAGCGTGGGTATGAGCACCGAATCCATTTAATCCAGAAGTTGTGCAATCCATCCGGTCCAGGACTTTTCCAGTTCTGGGCCGTCCGGATTGCACAACTTATGTCTTCGGGGTCTATCGTAATAGACCCCATGGACTCGATTGGCTCACACACACGCTCGACAACACGCATCCAATCACCCTCCGTGTGCTCGACGGGCACCGACCAGATGCTACGCCAAAACTCGCTCGTAGCGTTTGCATCCGGTAGCTGGCCGTCGGTCATACGTTGGCCAGTTCCCTCCCAGTTCCGGTACACCTTCCTTTGGTCGCTTTGGAAAAGGCGATTTTGCTGATACCTATCCACACGCTCTCTGTAGCGGCGAATACGACTTGCCCACGCATAGACTTTCTGCTTCAGGAAGTCAATGCGTTCCGTGACACAGGCCATGTAGTCCTGAGGCCTGATATCGGTCCCAGCGAAGGCCTGGGTCACGAAACGCATGACTCGGGGGCGATGATTGCCCCGGCTGAAGCAGACCAGCTTCGCTATGAGAGTCCTGAATGTAGTGATACGCTTCTCGATCCGTACCTGCCACGCGGGGGCACCATCGGCGGGTCGCGGTGCTCGGTCAGTGTCCGGAAACTTGACACGAGCCACGCGACACGCCGCGATGGCCCCACAGTACAAGATCGAGTGCGTATCAACTAAATCTTCGCTAGTCCGTAAGTACGGAGCTAGCAAAGTGTTCAGGGCTCCCATTAGCACTAGGTTTCGTCTATTCGTAGGCAAACGTGGTAATCGCGGCCTAGAGGTAGGTGTGCATCGATACCGCAAAATCGCGTCTTCCAAAGCGCTCCTCAATTGCTCATTCGCCTGGGTACTTACGCTGCCGTTCACACTTTCCTCCCCATCGATCACGGGATCACCCCGCGGCGTCACCGGTGGCGGACCCATAATTGGTCCCGGATCCGGCAGCGCGGCAGGCAGGACCCGCGGTGACGGAGAAGTAGCGCGAATGGGCAGCGTCTCCAGGCGCAACCGATCAAGTGCAGACTGGTCCAACAGCTTGCACCGATGGATAGCCCGCACCTGATCCGACAGTCGTTGGGCGGATACGGAGACGGATGGCTCAAGATTCTGAAACAGAGACAGCATCCGATCTCGGTACGCAGTCAGGCTGCTTCCTCCCTCTACAGCCCCATAATAGGCCCGCATGCAGTTCTCATTCATACTTTGAGTCCATCGCATGCGGCGCACTATACCACCGGTAGCGGGGGCCGGGCGCGGAGCAGGTTGCCCCGCAGGCCCCAAGCGTGCCGGCAGCGGTGGTCGCCCACGTCGCGCAGGTGGTGGCGGCGGCGGAGGCGACGGTGGCCCGTCCTCGTCACTCGACGCTGTGGTGTCGGGGGGGGGGGGGTCATCCCCCGACGACGAACTTGGAGACGACGGGGTGGGCGGTGGTGGTAGGTGTGCGCATATCGTTTCCGCTTGTGTTTTCCTTGATCTGGTTATCATTTTCTACTTCATTTTGTTGTTGTTATTGTTCCTTGTTGAGAGACTTTTCCAAACTGACAACGTCAAGTCCATATTTTTCCGTAATAAGTATATTTTCCCGTAGGACTTCGTTTTTCATATTTGTATAGTTTAATGATGGTTTTTGATAATTTTTTAGGTAAACCGTGTAATATTTTAAAAGAATAAACCAGTGTAAATATTTTTATAAAAGAAGCGAAAAAATCAAGGACGTTTCAATGACAGCGGTTTTTTTTATTAATTTTTTTTTATTTTTTTATTATTATATTATTATTCTTCTATTTAATTTGATTCTCGGGTCTAGCCCGGACATTTGGGAGGCATTGGTGGGGCCGAAGCTAACACCAAGAGGCCCTGTTGAGTACAAAATTAATTATAACTGACAAGGCATGGTATGGCATATGATAAACTATTTTGTATAAGTAGGTAAAGGTAAAAAATAAATCTGGGCTATTGTGGTGAACTTTTGATGGATGATGTACATTGGGTTATGGAATGAGATAGCGGCACCTGCCAATTTTGTCTCATATCAAAATGTTTGAGGCAGGTGATGACTTGCCACCCACTAAATGGGCCCCCTATAGTGGCTACCGCATATTGGTGCCGAGGAAGCAACATTGGTGTGGGTGGCTTAGGGTGTCGAGAGGTGTGCTGCACTTTCACTGAACGCTACTCGCGGCGTTATGCCCTTTAACGCTTCCACCCTGGAGCTTAGACTTTAGCTCTTGCGACTTCCACCCCCGGACAGCCAGTTAAGGCAAGCCAGGGGTCAGGGGTCTCATTTAGCCCCTTGGAATCAGGGTACGCGGTGTCGCCACTCACCGACGGCTCGCCACAAAGCCGCCCCTGCGTTAATATTATTATTATTATTATGTGCACATTTTATATTGAATAATTTAATTGAATTTTGTAATAGTACTTTTAACTAAAATTATTAATAGTATTAAATTTAATTGTTTTATCTATATTTTTACATAACTATTTATGACTTAATTAAAAAAGCAATGTTTGACGTATAATTCTAAGACAAATTATCAATAAATGTTTGTATGGTTTATATGGTTTATATTACCCATTTTTTTACTGTGGACCGCTGATTTATTTAATTTTCATTGTAATAATTTCACTGCATTTCTATTCGTAATGAGTCACTTTACAAAATCACTTGCTATTGTTTATTTAAATAAAGTCTCCCGACGTTACGTAACGCGAAATTCGACGCGACACGATGCGCTCGCGTTATCGCGGCCTGGCGGGGTCGCCATTTGATGTCTGGGTAGCGGGTGCAAAGGAAACGACCTTTCTACGCTATAGTTAGTTTATTACTGTCTAATAAATGTAAATGTTCTTATAAGTAAGTATTGTAGGTAGGTAGCGGGTATACACCACAGGAGGCCCAGAGATAGATAACGGCGATGAGTTAATACCCTTTCTTCGCTCTAAAAGAGGCAAAAAATAGCAGAATATGCGTTACTGGCTGCACAGTTCTGTCTTGATTACCATGATCTTGATACCCACCAATTATGTCTTGCTTCGAATTATACAACAGATTTCGCTGCTTCCATGCTAAACAGCCTCAAAGTGAAAATGTCGTTCTTTTCATGGGAGCTTGCTAAAGTTTTTAGCAGTTGTTTTTTTATTTTTTTTACAGACAACTTAGTTTTTTTATTTAAGCGTAGTATACCGTTAGCTGCGTATTTTGACCCTTAACCATTATGTATTTTTAATTTGAATATAGCTTTATCAGAAACACGAATAAAGTAGGATAAGTCTGTTTAGACTATAAAAATTGTAACATTTTTACTATAAAATTATTAAATGAAACGGTGCAAATGGCAAATAATTTTTGGTTTATTAAAGAAATCAACATTATGTGTTCTAAAAATAATAGAAAATCACTTATAACTAATAAAGGGATCCATACTTGACAGAGTATTTTTTAAAACGTTTACTTATAAGCATTTTAATGACAACAACAGCTGTAAAATAATTTAGAGTAACTATTTTAACATTAAACAACAAGACAACACAATTTCCTGTCGTAAATTTTGGAAATGATATTTATGAGTATTATAACTAAAACACTTTTATAGTAGCATCTTCATTTTTTCAGTCTCAGTAATAGAATAGGAACATAATAATCAATAAGAGATCAACATTTTTTTAAAAGACGGTTAGTCATCAAGCTGACATCAAAAGTCTTAAGTTATAAAAATATTTTGCTGTGACATGTTAGCAGTCCTACCTAAATACCTACCTACAACGTATTTATAAAAATTACAAACATTTTAGGGATTGTAACAATTAGTAAAATCATCGGATTGCATTTTATAATCATGAGTGGGATTTGAATCCGCTAGGCACTAATTTTTTTTAATTTATGGTTATTACGGTAAGCTCCTATGTAAATGAAAGAAAAAATACATAAAGAATCATGGCATAATGATACAATAATAATTATTTAAATGCTTAATGGTAATACTTTTTTTAGAAGAGTTACACGGTCATTAATTATTCTTTTTTTTGGTGATAAGTTTATGCTTTTAAGTCCTATAATGTCTTAAAGATTGACGTAAAAACTTTCATAATATTTTGGCACGATATTCTTCTCTATCAGTTTCAAGATTCCCTGTCTTTTGGCTTCAGATACAACTAGTTTTTGGGCATAAAGTTTTCTGAGAGTCATGCTGCTACCAGACGCATTTGAAGACCTTGCTCTTTTTTTCAGCGTGGTGACGGACTGAAACTCTTCATCTGCATAAGAATTTTTGTAAAAGAACTTATTTGGAATTCTTTCAGTTCTTAGTATCTTTATATCTGCCCATTTTATCTTATCCCCATTGTCATTAGTAGTGTAGTTGCCATTGGCCAATGGTTTCAAATCAAAAAAACTATCGTGTGCCAGCTCCTTCACGGTATACGGTGCGCGTTTCTTTGTCGCCGTTTTTATCAAAGTTATGTACTGGTCAGGCACATAAATAGGCGAAGATTTCAACGCATTTTTAATGTTTCTTTGAATAGTGGAGTGAACAGCATCCCCTTCGTTTTGGGTGTGTCCTTTAATTAAGAATTTATGAGTTACACTTTTCAGTTTTGGGAGTTTATTCATTGCATTCTGGTACATTGCCAACATAAATTTGTTTTTATTTTGTCCGCAGCAGTTATCACTATAGAAAACCACATCAAAATCATCAGGTGTCTTGTCATGTAAATTTTTCAGGTACATTAGCACGCATGATCCTATTTCATTCTCCTCGCCTCGAGCTGCTTCTCCTTCGTGCCAAACAAAGCAAGTTGTATCCTTTGTACCAAGCTCTGTGATTGTAAAATTCAGAACATTCAATTTTATTAAAATTTATTTTATTCAATAAAAGCTTGAGCTGTCACCTTGTGGACAAGGCATCACAGCTTGTAAATCGTAAACTGCCACCACAAAATCTTGGCTGACATTTCCTTTATCCTTTGCTTTTTCTTCTCTTGCCAGGCATTTCTCTTTCAAATGTACATTATACTTCTCTTGTAACGTCTCTTTATTTTCGACATTGGCATATGCGGTGCAATCGTCATATTGGTCCTTCTTTGGTTGCCAAAAAGATATATTAAATTCATTAATGAAAGTGTTATAATATGTTTGGTAAGAAACAGTCTCAACGCCTTTAGATTGACAGTCTGACACATAATCTCGATGGAGAGCAGCAATGGTATAGCCGCCTTCGATATACTCTCTTTGTGTTTGAGCACGGCAATAATGGCTCTCAATCCGTGGAATGGAGTTGATATGAGCTTTGACAGCGTCCATTAATCCAGAGTCCAAAGTTGGGTGGTTACGATGTTTTCCCCTGTTATCCTTAAGTTGAACATTAAGTGGTGTGAGTGATTCTGATTTCT
Source organism: Ennomos quercinarius (assembly GCA_910589525.2). NCBI lineage: Eukaryota > Metazoa > Arthropoda > Insecta > Lepidoptera > Geometridae > Ennomos > Ennomos quercinarius. The sequence goes on from OU342515.1 coordinate 6,206,650, forward strand.
TTATAACAGTTCTTGTTGTTTTATCTGAAATCGCGAGAGTGTTCAGAAAGAATACTTTACACACCCGGAAACGTTTATTGTTCCGGGGTAAAAAGTATGCCTGGTTTAAGCTTTTACGCTCACTACCAACCCGCACGTATCTATATTTCGGTTCAATTTTCGTCATATTGTTGCGGATAAATTGTCGTTGAGCTTCTAAGTCACCCAGCTCCCAATATTCCTTAAACATCAGTAAACGATCTTCGGTACTGAATTCAGTATTGCATTTATGTTTGCATGTGTTGGAACATGCAGGACCCATTTTCCTTTCCGCGACTTTTATTTTTGTTTTAGACATGGAAGTATACTCTTTACCGCTGTTTTTCAGCATCTTACATAGATTCCTTTTCCATGATGCAGGATTCGCCTTTCTTTTTCTAGATCTTCGACGCATAGTTTCGTCGGTGGTCGAATCAACACTGGGTAAATCAACGCTAGGAGGCGCATATTCAATAATTGGATCCTGAGAATCAACGCTGAGAGGTTGGTTATCAATATTAGGTGGCTGGTTATCAATGTGGGACTGGGGACATAAGTTGGCGGGCTGCTCATTAACACTGCTAACGCCAGGAGAGGCGGATGCAATAATTGGATCCTGAGAGTCGCTGAGAGGATGATTATCTATATTGGGTGGCTGGTAATCAATGTGGCTAGACTGGGCACAAAAGTTGGTGGGCTGCTCATTAACACTGCTAGGATTCTGAGTATCAATCCCTGGTTCTTCAATATTGACACGAGAGATGCTGCGAGATATTTCCGAGAGTTTTATTTTTGGTCTTACCTTCCTTTGTTTTTTTAAAGGGTGAAGTTTCTGTGTTAGCTATAGAGGGTGAAAACACTTCATCCGAGTCTGAATCTTCTTTTTTATTTGATGAAACGATTTGGTAATCTGGGTCTTTTACGCTATCATCTGATGAAAAATCTGTTGTATCACCTGAGGTCGCATTTTTGCTGGAATCACTTTCTGAGTCACTTTCTTCAACTACAAAGTTAGGTTTTTCTGTGGGGCTCCCTAACTCAGACATGGAGTCGTCATCATAAAGTATCGACAGATTTAGATTGTGCTGGCTGTCTGGTATGGAGTTTGTATCAAAAGAATCATTTGGTTGGATGCCATTTTCAGCATTTGGAACTATCTTTTCTTCTTCTACTTGTTGTGTAACTTGTGTCTTTGGCGAGTGCGATGTTTGACCGTCATACGTAGGTTGAATGCCATAATAATATGAAGTGATTGTTGATGGCGAAGATTCACGGGCATCTGTATTCTGATTTTGTTGAATAGCTTGCGTAACCATTTTTACAATCTTATGAGCTCTTTTATCCATTCTGTAAAATTATAATGCAAATGAATAAAACTCACAAAAAGATAGTTACAACTTACACCTAATTATATTTTTACATTCATACAACGTTTGCAAAAACTAAATATGACAAAAAACGTAAAAGTATTAAAACCGCAATTTTAATAAATATGTAATTTTTGTTCTATTCAGGCGGCAATTTTACACGAAACACCAAAATGGACACTTTTGATTGAGATATTTTATAAGTACCTAGTTTATAATCAAAACCGTCGTATCACGAGAACGACACTAAAAATATACAGAAAATATGATATTTATTAGTATTTTATAATCAAAGCCGATGTATCACGAAAATTACACTTTAAATTATATAGAAAATGAGATATTAATTAGTATTTTATCATCAAACCCAACGCATCACGAACACGACACTTTAAATTATACAGAAAATGAAATATTTATTAGTATTTTATAATCAAAGCCGACGTATCACGAAAATTACACTTTAAATTATATAGAAAATGAGATATTAATTAGTATTTTATCATCAAAGCCAACGCATCACGAACACGACACTTTAAATTATACAGAAAATGAAATATTTATTAGTATTTTATAATCAAAGCCGACGTATCACGAAAACGGAACTTTTGAGTTATACAGAAAATTAATAAATCATCAGAAAAACAGCACATTGGATTTAAACAAAACTTAGAATTTTATTAGTATGTTATAATCAAAACGGCCGTATTACAAAAACGGCACTTTTGAATAGAAACATTAGATTATATTATTTTAGCATTTTATAACCAAAGCGGTCGCATCACAAAATAAGGCCGCTTTGTCGGATAAAAAGTGTTGTACTCACATGATTTTTTTAATCACATTCCCTAATACGGCACTTTTGAATATAAATTTTCTACGATTCTCTAGGTTTTTTGTGATATGGCTCTTTAGCACCAAAGTGACGTACACTATCGCTGACGCTTTGGTTGCAACTAACAAAATGGCCGTTTAGCTCCGACCGCAACCTACTAAGTTACGTAGTACAAAAGAGGCACGTGTGAGTTTTTGTCAAAACTATTGCTAAAAGCTAGAGGGTCTTTTTCACATAGCATAAACCGACTAGTTTAAAAAGCAATTTTTGAATAAAAACGATTTTGGGCGTTTTAGATTTGAGGCCGTTTAGCATGGAAGCAGCGATTTTTACGAATGGACATTTCATCAAGAGCCAGAATGCATAGATTTTCGTCCCCTTCTCGACTTTCAGTCATTCCTTTAATTGTTTTAAATATTCGGGGGCTTATACCACATTTCATCGGAATTTTGTTCAAAAGAGCTTTTAGTGTACTTTCAGTTGGCAGGCAAAAAAGCCGCCTCTAGAATCTGTACCATGCAGTAGATTATTTATAAATGCTTAAAGCCATTACTTTATCGTCTGTACTCCATCGATGTCCGGTCAGTTTACTCGGGGTATTTTTTAATTGACTTGTAACAGTAAGGCCCTGTTATGTTTTTGTTCATTAAGTTTTCTACATTTGCATTTGTAAATTACAAATCATAATTAATCTGTCTAAGAGATTTTGTGATCGGTTTCTCATTTTTTCCAAGTCTTATTATTTCACTTGCTGCACGCTATGTTTCAGGTGCGCAGTTTTTCTATGTCCGACTAGCCTAGGTACAAGCGGTGGGTTCTTTTTTGTGGGATGTCACTTACTGGAGTGTGAAGGATCGAGGCGGTGTCCCTTTCTACAAGGGTGCCACCAGTTATACACTGGAAAGTATTATGATTACAAATGAACACAGATAACCCCCAATAGATACCGCATTACGGGATTTTTGTTCGGATCCTAGCTCACCAAAACTGGAGGAAGGCGTGGGTTGCGGGGACTGGAGCCAATGTGCTATTATTGGCTGTTTCGAGTGACGCCCTAATAATGAACTCTAATAATTGGTCGAAACTAAGGCCGTGCTGCGAAGCGGCGATTTATATAGAACCACTTACGCCAATGCGTGGTGCGCGGTCGTCATCTTTCATCTATTGGGGGTTATCTGTGCAAATGAAATACAATATTCACCTCAACGTATCTATATTGTTAATAGTGGTACACAGTTGTTCTATAAAAAATTTAGAAAATTTTGCGCGTTTTATAACGGAAAGTTTAAATCTAAGGTTAGTTTTAGTTCTAGACTACTTAATGAACACTGTTGCGCGCGTAGGGGCGTTCGTCGGCGCGTTGCGCTCTCTCTTTTTCTGGCAGTACGGCGCGTCGTGGGTGCTAGGCACAACTGCGGCGCGGGGTCGGGTACGGCGGGCAGCTTCCGCTATGACGTGGAAGTTACAGAGTTTGATATGAAACTAGAGGTGCCGTCCGACCTGCGCTGCTACGACACGCGCACCGGTGTGCGTCCCGCTTGGCGCTACCTTAGCAGTGCGCGGAGGGATTAACTCCGTTTACCGAGCAGAGGTTCTCGACTTTTCGACTCGGCGGCCGGTGGAGTCCACCTCAGTGCGGAGACTCGCGTTGCACTTGGCGAACAGGATGCCTGCCGTTTGTGGCAGGGGATGCAGGGGAGGCTGAAATAAGACACGCTGAGTATAGAAATGAGCGAGTCTTCGAGCCAGCCAAGCCAAGCCTACCTATCCTAGCTGAGCCTACTTCGCCTACTGGAACCTGAAGGTCTTACTAGCTGAATTTTCCTTTCTAATTTCTTCTTACTTTTTCTTCTTTTTGTCACCTCGAAACTAACCATGTTTGAGCCATCATCATCGGGTTCTTCCACCGACCTTTTGGGGGTGGTAGGTATCGGCTTTGGAATACTCCCTTGCCGAGTCTTAAACTCCGGGGGCATCGACTCCCGCGGAAGTGCCAGGCAGAGTGGTATGGTATCGCATTGGGAGCCATCTACTGCTCTGGGGTGGGCTCTTCTGCGTCATTGCATTGCCAGTATTTGCCTCGCGCTCTTAGGTATGTGGGAGGCAGTATGCTACGTGGCAGCGCGAGCAGCATGGGGTAATCAGGGAGGCAGGCAAACAGGGGCGAGAGTTCCTGAAGGTGGAGGTGCGGCTCATTACCGGCGCGGTCGAACATGCCGCGTGCCAGACTGACCACAAACATCTCCACTGACTTCACGCCGCTGTCGCGGCTTATGACGTCGTTCCTGACATATCTTGCAGCCCGGTGCAAGTCCTCAGAGCGACGTTTTGTACTGTTTTCAGTCTTTTCCTGCTGTTCGTGAAACACAGCGCATACCACGCGGGCGCTGCGTAGGTCAACCTTGATCGGGTATAGGTCTTATATACCCCTATCTTGGTCCTTAGAGGTAGCTTAGAAGTCAGGACTGGTCTAAGGAGCGCTCTGGCTGCCTTTGCCTGGTGGATCGCCTGGATCGCGCGTTTCTTCCTGCTCGGGCCGATTAGCCGGCCATGCCATTTAAGTAGGTTAGTAAAGTTAAGCAGTCAATGTTTAAGCATCACAAATCTGCCGTACGTTATCAAGGATTTACAAATACGCTAGAGTGAAATACCCATTTTCCTTGAAATATTTATTCCCTTTCTACAGTTAATGGATACAGTCCCTGTAGGATGATGATACTCAGGAAAATGCGCATCTCTGAACTATTGGTCTCCTTCATTTCGTAACAGCGGCTCTGTGTGCTCATTCTGGTCGAACAAGTCTGCGCGAGACCTGTTCGTTTCGCCAGACTTATTTGACATTTAATCTTTACCAAATATTCTATGTTAATTTTAATCAACCAGTATTTTTGAATAAACTTAGCTCTTCGTTGCTTTCCTACAAATTACTACGTACTAAATCTCTAATTTTATCCATTTCCAATCGCTCTTTTGTATTACCCACATATTTGTCCTGAGATTCATATACTCTCTATATTAACTTCACGCGGTGTACACTTTATACTTTCATGGAATGTGTTATTATATAACATTTCCATTTAGGTAATACCGACACCCAACTTCGATGGTTAGTTCACCGATCGCGATAGTGTGACGCATCGATATTTTCCGATGCGGACCATGTGGATGTGTCTGGGATGTCAACAGCAGCAGCGGTGGCACTGGGTGGGACGAAGCACCGTTCCGGTGTGAGGGCTCGACCGTGAACCCTGAAAGCGTATTCACGCACCTTCAAATTGAAGGTGTTTTTTATGAATTGTTTTAAAAAAACCAAATGTTATTTTTGTCTGGTTTCACTTTAATAAATGCGTGCACAATTTTGTTTTTTTAATTGACTTACACTGGGCTTCCTTGGTATATACAAGTCTTTTAATTTCGGACCACAAATAAAAAGCCAGTGGAGTTAAATCTGGGCTTTTTGGGGACCTAGCCACCGGTCCACCTCACCCTAATTCCTCATTTACGTAGGCACGCACGCTTGTAACGTGGTAAATCTAGGCCTACGGGGTGAGGAGGGAGAAATGAAGAAGTCAACTCAGTTGGATGCTAGGTTACTTTATTGGTTATCATACATCGAGGTACTCCTTAAATCTAGGTCTTAACTTTAGGCACCCACCTACCTAGGCTCCACAATCAACCAACGCCACAGTTGCCTAAGGACCAGCTCAGTCGTAATCCCAGGGGTTGATCAGTGAGATTCAATAGTACGGATTTCTCTAACGGATTTTATAAGAATCAAAATGAAAAAAAAAAAAAAAAAAAAAACCACCCAGCCAGATGGGCTTGGAAAATATGAAAAGTTACTTGGGGTTCCGGGGACGGACGTGCGAGTCCAATCCCAACAAACAACGTCCGGGCGTAGCCTCAGCACAAAACAAACGGGCGTAGCCCCGGCAAAAACTTCCACCCCAACAATTAACCCTGAAACGCGGAAACGAACCGCATTAAAAAAAAAACAAAATACAGGTGGTCGTAGGGACCTTACGCAAAGATTAAAAGTAAAATAGTATTTAATGATGGCTAGCCCCATCCTAAACGCAGATGCAAACGGATTACGGTGGTCTAGCAAAAAAAAAAGATGGGGGTCCGGAAAATATAAATATAGCTTTTGGACATGGTAAGGTGCCGCAATGGTTTGCCAGGCATGCTTGTTCATTTTTTCGACAATGGTTTAATCCCAAAATAAGGATCCTATTTAGGTCCACCGGGACCGGGGAACCTGCTTCCTGACAACGACCCGGTCGGTGTCCGCGTGTATTTTTCTTCCACGCCAAGAATAGTGAAAAAATCCTGTGTCCCATAAAAATTATCTGTATCGCCAGATTCGCCAGCTCCCTCATCCAAACACAAACTTATATAATAATTATGTATAAACTGCCTCAAATAAATGTATTCCATTTATTCGCCTCGCGGGTGGACCCTTGTTTGCTCTTTGTCCGGGGCGATATACAGGGTGGGCCAGAGTAAAGTTCACTTTTGAAACCTTTATAAAAAAAGACTGATAGTACTAAAACAATTTATTTAAAAAGTAACTTAATGTAACATTATTATAATTTATTTTTTGAAAACAACATCATCTAGATGTGCTCCCTCTCGTCGGGAGCACTCTTCCAAGCGGTGTTTAAAATTTTCAAAAACGCGCTGGCACGTTGCTGTTGATATAGCCGCCATTTCCGTTCGAATGTTTTCTTTCAAGGCGGTAATTGTCTCTGGTTTATTGGAGTAAACGTTATTTTTGAGGTATCCCCACAAAAAAAATCCGGTGGAGACAAGTCGGGGCTTCGTGGTGGCCACTCGATATCACCCCTCTTAGAGATCACTTTACCGGGGAACATCTCCTTTACGACCTCCATACTGGCATTAGACGTGTGGCAGGTGGCGCCATCCTGCTGGAACCAAGTCAGGGAGTTGTACTCCTGCAGCCCAGCAAGAGTTGGTCTTAAAAAATCTTTTAGCATTTTGACATATCGCTCCGTATTTACCGTCAATGCTTGGCCGCTAGAATTTTCGAAGAAATAAGGCCCAATGAGCCCTCTAGCTGAAACCGCTGCCCAAACCGTCACTTTCTGGCAATGAAGAGGCTTTTGATGTTTGCGTGAAGGCTGTTCAGCGCTCCAATAACGGCAATTTTGTTTATTTACAAATCCGCTCAGGTGAAAATGGGCTTCGTCTGAGAAAAGGATGTTCCCGAAGTTGGAAAACCGCTCTAACATGATGGAAGAAAATCTCTCTCTTTTTGTATGGTCATCAGGGTTGAGTTGCTGGACTAATTGGATTTTATACGGATGAAGCTTTAAATCGTGTAAAATTCGTCGTAAACTGCTTCTTGAAATTCCCATAGCTGCCGAACGTCGCCGTGTAGAGAGTTCCGCATTTTGCTCAACAGATTGATTAACCTCTTCAATCGCTTGCACTGTGCGTACTGTGCGGGAACGACCTCGACGTTTCTTAGGAAGCGTCGAACCAGTTTCTTGGAACCTCTTTAGCCATTGCTTAAGTAACTGAGTGCTAGGACACTGGCGGATACTTCTAGCCATTGCTTAAGTAACTGAGTGCTAGGACACTGGCGGATACTTCGTAAATTAAATTTAACTCTGAACTTACGCCGCGCAACAATATAAGAACGACCATTTTCGTAAAACGCTTGAATAGCGAACGCGCGATGCTCACCCGTGAACGGACTCATGGCGACTAAAAATGCGAGAGGCGCGGCAACCGATCATACCCCGCGCACCCCGCTACCTGCCGCGAGCAACGGTTTTTTTTGACAAGGGAAAGTGAACTTTATTCTGGCCCACCCTGTATTAATCTCTAGCCTCGGGATCACCAAAAACTGAATTACGTAACAGTCACTGATTTCTTTCTCAACCTACTAGGTATGTACAAGCGTTCGCGAATCCGTCTGGGAGACGTCGACTGCTGGCTTTCTCTTCTAAAGGTCGTCTCATTGTTGTATTCTAAAGCATTCAGCTCCGTTTCCACAAGTGATTTTACCAGCGTTGCACGGTCACGATTTGTCAACTCCTATTTGTTGGCCTTATCAAGGAAAACCTTGCCAACTGCTGATGACCAAAGTAATTTTGTAAGACTTCCGCTAACAGGCTCAACTTCCAATGAGTTTTAAGTCAAACAGCGCCGATGTATTGAAGTCGCTCAAGCTCCATCGCTGAAATGTGTTTTTTTATTATAGTTATATCAACAGCACGAGTTAGGCCGGAGCTACAATGTGGTAGCTGTGGAATACACTGTCAAAATACTCACAATCACAATGCACATGCAATATACCTGGGAAATGTGGGAAATAATGAATAAGATATCGGCTCTAGCGCATACACACTCGTCTTTCATCTCCGCCCGGTACGTAGATATCGCTCGAGACGACAGGACTAGTATAATACCATATACATTGTTAACGACAGAACTGTTAACTTGAAAATATGATAGCGGACTGTTGTGAAAACTATGGAAAACGAAGCTAATATAATTTAAACTGGCTAGGTATATATAAACTTGTTGCTGGACTTCTTGGGCTTGTAAGTGAAACGACTGAAGAGTAACACAAAACTGACAATGTTGCGTCCCAGTCGAGATCACAACACTTTTAGTAAAAGTTTAAGTTAATAGTTCATAGTAAATAGTTTATTAGATACATAGAATACAGCTTAAAGTAGCTGATTCTCCCACTCGCGCGTGTTACGGTGGCGGTGTATAAAAGCGCACTGTCTTATTGAGTGAAGTGTAAAATCTGCTTAATTGCAAAAGGTATTGTACTTCGTACAGACAACTTATTCAAACACATCTTATATATATATATATATATATATATATATATGCACAATTATTCCTTTTTTTTTTTTTGGGGAGGAAAATGCCCACGCATTCCCCTGCCAAACGGGGATGGCGGCAGGGGATATGTGGGACTCGAACCCACTAAAAACCTCCCCATGAGCAGTCTACCGCCATGGTGGGGCGAGGTGGGGTCGCGTTCGCAGTCGAGCCATCCCGCCCCGGCGAATGCACAATTATCCTATCCCAACTTATGGGTAACGCTGACAGCAGTAGTCAGTAGTCTAACCTATTACAGCGCTTATGTGCTGTCCTTGTCTCACTAACTTCTTTGTCTACACAAGAACGGGCTCCCCATTGGTTGACTGGCTAGGTTGAGTGGAATTTTCCTGTGAGACCTGGCCTTGGTCCAGTTTCCCACGGTTGGGCTCAAAGTTTCCTCATGCTATCTCTGTCTAACTTATTCCTAATGGTTTTTCCACTCGAACCGTTCAGATTTATTGTACTATATGATTCTATATAATATTATTATGGATCGTCGATGTCAAGGGTTGGGTGCTCGGCGTCCGCAACATACATAGATCAATATAATACTTACTTATGAGAATGTCTATACACTACAGTAGCTACAAGCCAGTACCTAGATTAAAAACTAGGAAGGTTACGTACCATTTTTCTGATTATTACGAAAAGCAGCCTATTGCAGATTCACAGTTACTGGATACACAGGTAGAGGTATAACACAAATTATCACATTTCTCTCGTGCGATCGCAACGAGTGTCGACAAAATAATAAAACTAATAAAAAAATGCATTTCATTTCTGAACACATGCTGTCAAAAGGATTAGCGGTGTACTCAAAGGATTGGCGGCACTTTGCTTTTCGCCGCTTCTACTATATCTTTCTACTGGAAAATGGGGATGTCCATTGCGCTTTTATCCCTACAGAGGTCGCATCGTCATAATGGCCAACGCTAGCTGCCGCCTACGTAGATTTCTTTGCCTGGCTATTTTTTTATAAATATACGCCGCCATGCCTCTTTGTTCAGTACCAGAATGTAATGTTAGTTGTGTACATTTGTTTCCTAAAAAGGCGTACTACGAAAGAATTTTGTGGCAACTGAATATTCTAGGTTATGTCTTCAAGGATGCCGATTATGTTGGAGAATCCGCCTACACAGGTGACATTTACTTGTTTTTCTAACTTACATTATTTCTCGAATACACTAAAAGATATTTTATATCAATATAATTACAATATCAATATAAACCAAGTACATGACAAAACTAAAGACTGAAAATGGCAGCGTCATTTCATTCAATCCTCAGATTCTGAGAGAGATCGAGAACTTCTACGGACAGTACGGACAATACACCTCTCGACACGTAAACCCGCTACCAACACAGTTGAGCCAAGTTAGTCCGATACTATACCGAAGATAGCCTGGACATCAGTCTGTACAAGAAATGTGTGTGTTTGTGTGTGTGTGTGTGTGTATAATGGCCCTCAAACAGTTAAACAACAAGGTGCAAGATGAGAACGGAATTACAACCAAACTGGGTGGCACTTGTGACCCTCCGAAACTTATTTAATTCCGTCATCCTTGAAATAACAACGCCCGAGGCGTGGCACAGGAGCGTAGTGGTGCTCTTCTTCAATAAAGGTGGTAAAACCATGCTGAAGAATTATGGGCCCATCTCGCTCTTGAGCTATGTGTGCTGTTTTCGAGAGTAATTCCGCCACCGTTTCCGACATTTCCGTACAAGCCGGTTTTTGAAAAGGCTACCACCATTAACCAAATCCATGCGTACGCAACATCAGATTCTACAGAAGACTTACTGTTACGTTATGACCTATCTCTAACCAAAATACCGCACAAGCTGAAAACAATTATTTTCAGTCACTGTGTTTTGCCACTGATGACTTAGGGTATTGAGACGTGGTCTATTACTGTTGGAACAGAATATTATAGTACTACCTAGTCTCATTAGTAAGCTAAACTAACCTAAACTAAGCTCCATAAGTCTCACAGCGAGCTATGGAGAGAGCTATGCTCAGTGTTTCTCTGCGAGATAAGAGCCGAAATAAGGACCGCAATCCGCAGGAGAACTAAGGTGACTGATCTAGCTCTTAGAATTATTAGCAAGTTGAAATGGCAATGGGAAACACCGGTCGCAGAACCGACAACCGATGGGGATCAAAAGTTCTCGAGTAGCGATCACGAATCGGAAGACGCAATGTATTCAGGAGGCAAGCAACCGCCCAACGTGGCGCTCTATGGCGCCAGCTATATTCAGCAGTGGGCGTCTTCAGTCTTCAGGCTGTTGACGATGATTCCGAAAATTCCAGTGTTCCGAAAATTGCGTTGTGAGGATTCAGCCATGCAGCATCTGCTATCCTACTGTAAGTCTTGCAACGATTCAGCAATCATGACAATGTCGTTAGCAAATCGTAAGTGAGAGATTGACTCATCATTGATGTTGATATCCCGTCTAATCCGTTCCAGTGCCTTAAACACATCCTCTAGTGCGTTTGTGAACGACTTCGTTGAAATAACATCCCCTTTTTCACTCTTCGGCGCAAATCTATGTGCTTAGTGTGCTGGTTCTGGATCTGAACAGTAATGGTTGCGGCTTCGTTAGACATCTCAACAATTCAATGTACGGCCAGTCGATTTGGCATCACTGCAAGGAGTCTAGAACAGACTAGGTCTCGATGGTCAAAACTTTTATCTCATAGTCCATAAAGGCTAAGCAAAGGCGACCAGAGGGTCGGGCAACGAGAAATCAGTGCAATCAGTCTGATGGAAGTTATCCCAATGCTTAATTTAGTCTCATAACGTAAAAAAAGAAGAAAAGTTTGACTTTGATTTAAGTGGACGTTACTCTTATTAAAATTCTAATACGGGGCGGAAAGGCTTGCACTGACGTTCCGCTTGTACGTGTGATATTGTGCTTTTTTTTTTTTTTTGAACGGGCTAATGCTGTTGGTCTCTACCGACCTTTACAGCGTCACCGGGCGGGAGGGCAGGCGCTTAAGGCGCCCAACCGTCAAAAGTGGGAGGCAACTAGCACAAGGGCACCCCTGGGGTGCGAGCCTCGGCTTGGGCCGTTGCCGGGATAAGAGGATCGAGAAGGCTACGTCCACTGGAAGAGTGGACCCTATGGAAAGTCGCGACCGTTCTAGCTAACCTACGGGGGGTACGTCGACCTCGCCGGCGGGGTCGGTGTCTGATTGTGTTACGCTGGTATCCTATACCGGTGCCGAAAGCGGTACCTGAGCCAGAAGGGCTAGACAGATCCGGTGATCCTAGCGCAGCCGACACAACGGCTGCTATAGGATCATCCGGATCGCTCAAGACGTGTCTTGGGCGGCGACGACGGGGTGGCGGGTCTGTCATGTCTGTAGAGTAACTTGATGCTTGGACTACGAGAGGGTTGGGGTGATGGGGCGCCGCGTCAAAATAGCGGCGGGATGCATCCTTCATAAACTGACGGATGGATGGGAGTTCGAGATCGCAATGGAGGTCGGAGTTACGCTGGTACCAGCGAGCTCCGACCACCTTGCGAATAAAGCGGTTCTGGATAACCTGAAGTCGATCCAGGTGGACTGAGGATGTATGAGCAAACGCGACCGATGCGTAGGTCATAATCGGGCGAACGCAAGTTTTGTAAAGTGTCACCTTATTTCTAAGGGACATTTTACTACCCTTGCAGAGGAGAGGGTGGAGGCGGCCTAAGACGAAGGCCGCCCTATCGCGCACTCGCTTAATATGGTCTCTGAAGCTGAGCTTGGTGTCAAGGGTAACCCCCAGGTATTTGGCAGACGGAACCCAAGGGATGGGCTTGTCGAACAAGGACAGTGGTCGCAATGGCGGACCACGCTTATAGTCAGAAAAGTACATCGCTGCACTTTTATCTGGGTTAACCGTGATCCGCCATTTCCTGAACCACGCACCGATCTCGGTGAGGGCTCGTTGGAGACGACCACGCATATGGACTCTCTGCCATCCGGAGCAGTAGATGGCGGTATCATCCGCAAAGAGTGCAAGCTGCACACTGGGATGAAATGACCGCGGAATGTCGCTGGTGTACAACGAGAATAGCAAGGGGGAGAGCGCGGAGCCCTGGGGTACTCCGGCTCTGATAGGATGGGGAGAGGATCGCTCCCCCTCAACGCGGTAGCGAAAGCTTCGATCCCTAAGGAAGTCTTGTATGATGTGCACAAGACGGTCCGGCACGCCGATGTGGTACAGCTTGAATATCAAGCCGTCGTGCCAGACTTTATCGAAGGCTTTCGCTACGTCTAAGAAGACTGCGAGAGTGCCTTTGGGTTTTGGCTTCGAGTTGAAGCCATCAAGGATGTGCTCCGTGATGCGGTGCACTTGTTGGACGCAAGAGTGTCTGGCTCTAAAGCCGAACTGCTCGTCGGGAAGGAGTTTATGTTCGTGAACATGGGACCAGAGACGCTTCCGAATGAGACGCTCGTAGATCTTCCCCAGAGTACTGAGGAGGCTAATAGGCCGGTAGCTAGAGGGCTCGGTAGCCTTCTTGCCTGGCTTGTGGATGCCGATGACGTCGGCGGACTTCCACGCAACGGGAAAAGAGCAATTACTCATAGCCGCATTGAAGATGCTGATACCATCAGCGCCGGGGGCTTTACGGGTAATGAGATCCTTGATGACAGACTCAACCTCAGCGGCCCTAATAAGCTCGAGAGGGGGGTCGGAGGGCGTCAGGGAGCTACGACGTTCAACTTCACTGACCACCGTATGGAGGTGGACAGGGTCAACGTGATCGGGGGAAAGGTTACACTGGGCCTCGAGGCTCTCAGCTAAACACTCAGCTTTTTCCTCATCATCGAACGCAGGGACTTGGTTCAACCTATCAAGAGGGGGCATCGTTCTAAGTGTGTCACTTTTCAAGGCTCGAGCCAGCCGCCAGTATGCCTGGTGGGTTGGCTCGAGCCCCGAAAGTAGGTCTGTCCAGTTCTGAGCGCGAAGATCACCTATGCGTTTCTTAACAGCACGCTGTAAGAAATTCAAGGTGGATTTGTTATCTTGGGTCGGGGTCGCGTCGTATGCCCTAGTGGCGGCGTTCTTTTCTGTCATCAGCCTCCTCACATCCTCGGGCAGATCCCAGCGGTGGTCCACCACTGGTACCTGCTTCGAGGACTCACCGACTACGGTGGTGAGGTGACTGGTGAGAGCGTCGATCGCGGAGGAAACGTCGTCTAGTGTATGTATGTCGTCGGGTATCTTGTCTAAGTCGGGTGAACTGATAGCTTTCAGGGATTCCCCCAGTCGCTTCCAGTCCACCACTGTCTTAGTCTGAGGTAATAGCTCGGTAGAATCCGAGCCTAGTCTCATGAGAACAGGGCGGTGGTCAGAGTCAAGTTCGTGGAGCACTTCTATCGAGCCTAACCTGAGGGTTACGCCTTTTAAAAGTGCTATGTCGAGTATGTCTGGTCGTTGGTTGAGATTCCCGGGGAACCTGGTCGGAATCATGGGTGCGATAATGTCAAAGGTGTGGTGGTCTACGTCTGGTCGTGGGTCAGTTAGTTGTTCGAGTATCCTACCGTTGGTATTGGAAGTGTGGCAATTCCACATGACATGTTTGCTGTTGAAGTCACCCGCCAGTATGACGGAGCTTCCCAGAGAAAGTAGTGCGTTGATATCACTACTGAGCAAACGTTTGTCGGGAGGGAGGTAACAAGACGCTAGTATAATCGGCTGATGGCCGTTCATTGCTAAGCGGCAGCAAGAGGCTTCTAAGTTAACTAAGGATGAGGGAGTATCAATTGGGATGCAGTGAAAAGACCTTCTGTAATAGATAAGCGTACCGCCTCCGGCATTGGTAAGCCTATCATTACGAACCACGACGTAATTGGCGATCCTAGGATCCCGCTTACTGGGTTTCAGGAGGGTCTCTTGCACGAGCATCACATCGACCTGATGGGTCTTACAAAAGTCGTGAACCAAGTCGCGTTGACGAGCGAGACCGTTTGCGTTGAAGAACGCTAACGCTACAGAGCGAGGTTTAACCTTTTTTGGTGTACTATCCATATTAGATATTACTAAAAGAAGGTAAGGGGCAGCGCATGATAGCGTCGAGAATACTATCGTGCTGGACCAGGGCACAGAAGCGGTCCTTGGGAGTGACCGCTGAACGAAGTTTGTGTGCTAGCACACGCACTTCCTTCAGGTCGATGGCTGTCAGGCTCTGCTTAATCAGAGCCAGATCTTCCATCAGAGAAGATGAAGCTAGGCCAGAGGGGCCAAACTTCGGGGCGGGGGGGCTAACCTGAGCAAGAGGCAGCGCTTTAGCAGTAGCTGGAGCGCTGCGAGGTGCCGCTGGCGCAGCCTGCGCCCGAACCATGCTCGGGGGCTTGGCCCAGGCGCTGACTGCGGGAGACGGTGCCTGAGAGAGCTGTGTGCTCGCTGGGGCAAGGGATAGCTTAGGGCTGATCCCTTGAGAGCGAGAGGTCGGGGGATTGGGGCGAGATGGTGCACGCCCGCTAGGCCTCTGTGTGCTACGTGGTGCCTTGGGGCAACCGCGATAGTTCGCGGTATGCCCTGAGGCCCCGCACAGCACACAGCTTGGCGGATCTGGGCTGTCCCGAGTACGGAGACAGTCCGCGGTGCCATGATCCCCGAGGCACTTAACACAGCGGGGCCTAGCGAAGCAAAACCGTGCCGCGTGCCCATAGAGCTGGCAGCGATGGCATTGCGACGGAGCACCGTTTCGGTGTGGAGCCTCGACCGTGAACCCCGAAAGTTGGTTGACCTCCTTCAAATTGAAGATGGCCTTCCCCCTTGCCGAGCGATCGAGGACCACCAAAACAAGATCGAATGCGATCTTATTTCGTCCGCTGTACAAGCGGTGAACTTCCCGCACAGGGTAGCTTTGGGCTTTGAGGTCGGTCAAAATAACCTCCTCCTTCACCTCTTTCGGTACCCCGCGTAGGACTACGCGGAGTACTTTCTCCTCCTCAAGGGCATAGGTATGAAAACCTATTTTCTCTTGGCGGAGAATTCGGGTGAGGTGACGATGGTCGTCTGAGGTTGTGACCTGTACCTTAATGCCCGTGCTAGTCGGCCTGGCGGAAGTGTAATTCACTTTACGTGACTTCAGGAGAGAGGCGACGTTACTCCACTTCTCCTTCTCCTGGATGAACAGAGGGGGTGGAGGTCGCTCTGATTTTGAGGTTGACGGCCCCGAGGAGGGCACGTCAGCCTCAAAGGCAGATGAGCCTCTGTGGCCCGATGGACCAGCTACTGCCCCGGAAGGGCAAGCAGACTTGGGCGGCGGGGGAGGAGAGGAGGTAGCCGCGGGGCGCTTCCTTCCTTTCGTGACCGTGATGAAGCCATCAGCGTCAACAGGGTCAGGAGAGGCGGGGGTGTCAAACTCCATCAGAGAAGTGATCACTTCCTCTGGTGGGGCAGAAAAGATGGGCGAGCGCGAGCGTGAGCGCGAACGCTCACTGGCGACAACGTCACGGCTACGTGGCGTAGGAGTTGAGGAGGGTCCGCGGAGGGCGGGAGAGCGGGAGCGGTTGCGGGAAGCAACCTTCTCCGGTATGCGTGCGCGGGCGACGCTGACAGAGGTGGGTTGTACCGGGGGCATCACCGGTGATGCGGGCTCACTGGCGACCAGTGCGGTTGGGGTGGAAGCGATGAATTTGGACCAAAGGTCCTTCAAATCGGGGTTGGCCCGGATGGCCCAATCAAAAAATTCGAATAATTGCCTTGCGGCAACATCCGACGGGATAGACTCCATCCCGGGCGAATCCCGGGATGGTGCGGGGAGTAAATAAGCACGCCCTGCCTATAAGGCAGAGCGGTGTGTGCCTAAGATGTGACCCTAATAAACGTACCGTCTGCAAGGCAGCGCGGGTGAATACCTGGCTCGCGGATCCCTATGTCTTCTGCAGCTCCTGCTGCGACGACGAGTGTACCCGGACGCGGCGGCAGCCAGTCACGCGCGCGAGCGCGGAGGCTACGCGGCGACGGCGGCAACGCACTCGGGCCGCGGCTCACGCTCGTGCGTGGCAACGGCGAAACGCGCACAACACTCGCGGCACTGGTAGCGACGGCGCTAATATTGTCCAAAAACCAGCAATCAGTCTCTTCACTCGCGACACTCGCGAGACGGGTTTGCCTGCGAAGGCGGGGTGAGGTGAGCGCGGGCGCGGTTTGGTGGCGCGCGAGAGGCGGCCGCACAAGATGGCGGCGCCGGGCGGACCGTGGCGTGCCGAGTTGCTCGGAAATGAGGAGCGCGTTACTGAGAACGCACGAATGACGACCGCTCGGGGCGGTGTCAGGTAGCGGAAAAAAAGATTTTCGTGTGATATTGTGCATTTCTCCCGCCAGTATTTATTCAAGCCAGCACAGCTCCTTCATGTAGCGGAGCATGGCCTTGAATCATAATCATAATCATTTTATTGGTAAAGCAATTTACAGGTCAGGCTTGCGATAACAATGCAACAATATTTAAATTAATATTAAAAATTACAATAAATAATATTTAATATTATTTTAGTAGTTAGTATAAAGAATAAAGGCACATTGCCCGTGGTGGACTGTAGGTGTGTTGCTAATGAAAGGCGCTATTGCTTAGCTTGATCCTTTATTTTCCACTGGTAAGTCGATTTCCACTTTTTCCAACTGATGCGAAACATAGCACCTCAAACAGAGCTCCAGTTCCCTCGCACAACGCGCATCCCAACGGTGACCACGCGCACATTGACATCGCACTGCATCTCGATGGTATGGCGATCAGTAGGCTTTATCCTCTCAGCCAATCAGGGCTTACTTGTTGCCGTCTTTGTCTACTCTCTTTCTAACATAGAAGTTTCTACTATTTTCGAGAACACCTATTTCTATCCTTGTCTAGACCTTATTTGCCTAACTTATATACAATTTTCTCTATTTACATAAATAACGCTCGTCGTCCGTTACATTGCCCGTTACGAAACAATTTGTAAAATGATAATAGCAAATCAATCATGAATATAATAAATATTAAGAATTCAAAATGTCATCATAAAAACATAAGAAAAAATTATAAGTATTCATCAAATACGTCAATGTCAAATTAAAAAAAAAATTATGTAAATTAATAAATCCTAATTATACAAAATTTAAATGTCAACACAATTTATATTCTACAAATTCTTCGAAGCTGTAGAACGTTTGCTCGACAAGCCAGCGTTTAAGCCGTGCCTTAAAGCAGCTCATACTAGAGGACGAGATGATCTGCTCTGGGAGCTTGTTGTACACCGTCGGGCCCATAACATGCGACGTCTTGGATGATTTTGTAAGAGTTCGAGGTATTGCTCTGAGATGGTCTCTACTCCGCGTGTGATAGGAGTGCACACTGCTGTGCTTCGTGTAAGAGGCCTGGTTTAGTCTTACATAGACAGCTACCTGATAAATGACCAAAGCTGGTAATGTCAGGATCCCAAGCCTCTTAAAGTGCGGCCGTGCTGAAGTGTCTCGAGGGATTTTTGCAATTGTACGGATTGCGCGCTTTTGCAAACTCTCACTGGATCACTGACAGAACTGTTCCAGTGATGATAATGCATCATCATGTGGTATGGGTGGTTTGGAGTCCGATTGCAGTCGATCCCATAGTCGTTGTTCTTGTTCGTTTAGCAGATGCGTCGTTTCTCCTGTCTCTTCTGTGGCAGTGTAATATAGCAGTAAGTGTTCCACAGTCTCATTTTCCTGCCTGCGACCCCGACACAGTCCTGTCTGTAGCAACAAATTTGTGCAGGTGATAATTGTGGATACAGTGACCGTGATAATACCCAGTACCCACCATAAGGTTGAGGTCTTGCCTTGTTCATTTTATCAAATTGTTAGTGAGTTTTCTATTCAGGGATGGAAACATCACTTTAGCTTGCCTTATACAGGGTGTCCAGGCGAGGTAGGGGGGGTCGGAAACCAAAATTTAAAAAAAATTACAAATATTTTACACAAAAATTTATATTTTTATTAAATAATATTAAATGGAAAATTAAGTAGCAAAAATTATGTTATCCAAATGTCTTCCCTCACGCTGCAAGCACTCCTCTAATCTTGCGCGTAAATTTTCAATAACTCCTCGACACACTGCTCTCGAAATTGCCGCCATTTCTGTGACGATGTTCTGCTTCAATTGCGCCAAAGTTGTGGGTTTATTTTGATAAACTACGCTTTTCAAGTATCCCCACAAAAAATAGTCCAAAGGACTTAAATCTGGACTCCTGGGAGGCCAGTTAATGGACCCTCTTCGAGAAATAACCTTGTTTGGGAACAGTTCCGTAACAGCCGCAATGGACTGGTCAGATGTATGGCAAGTAGCGCCATCTTGCTGGAACCATGTCCTCGAATTGTATCCAGCAAATTCTTGCAACTGTGGGGTCAAAAAAGTTCTCAGCATTTCACAGTAACGTTCGCTGTTGACAGTTACTGCTCGTTCTCTTATGTCTTCAAAAAAATGGGGGCCAATGATGCCTTTTGAAGATATTGCGGCCCATACAACAATTTTAGGGCTGTGAAGTGGCCTCTGGTGTTTTAATTGAGGATTTTGCGAAGACCAAAAGCGACAATTCTGCTTATTCACGTGACCGTTCAAGTGAAAATTGGCCTCGTCACTAAAAAGGATGTTTTCGAAATTCCTAAATCGATTCATCATCTCTTGCACAAATTCAACTCTTTTTATGAAGTCTGTTTCCTTCAATTCTTGGACTACTTGGATTTTGTACGCTTTGAGATGCAAGTCCTTCATTAAAATCACATGTAAACTAGATTTTTAATTTGAAGTTGTTGCGATCGTTTTCTTAAAGAAAGTGACGGATTTTGACGTACCGACTGTCTCACTTCTTCAACAGTTTCTTCGTCTCTAACTGTACGCAAATGACTTCTGTTTGGGATTTGAATTGTTGAACCAGTATTCTCGAACATTTCTATCCATCTTCTAATGCTATTCTCGCTTGGAGCACTGCGGGTTTGATATTCTGCTCGAAATAAACGCTGAGCAGTAACGATAGAATTACGATTTTGGTAATACGTGCGCACGCAGAAAGCGCGATGTGCTCCCGAGTACGGATCCATGGCTACTAAATCTCCAATTTTTTTTTTTTTTTTTTTTTTTTTTTTTTTTTTTTTTTTTTTTTTTTTTTTTTTTGAACGGGCTAATGCTGTTGGTCTCTACCGACCTTTACAGCGTCACCGGGCAGGAGGGCAGGCGCTTAAGGCGCCCAACCGTTAAAAGTGGGAGACAACTAGCACAAGGGCACCCCTGGGGTGCGAGCCTCGGCTTGGGCCGTTGCCGGGATAAGAGGATCGAGAAGGCTACGTCCACTGGAAGAGTGGACCCTATGGAAAGTCGCGACCGTTCTAGCTAACCTACGGGGGGTACGTCGACCTCGCCGGCGGGGTCGGTGTCTGATTGTGTTACGCTGGTAACCTATACCGGTGCCGAAAGCGGTACCTGAGCCAGGAGGGCTAGACTGATCCGGTGATCCTAGCGCAGCCGACACAACGGCTGCTATAGGATCATCCGGATCGCTCAAGACGTGTCTTGGGCGGCGACGACGGGGTGGCGGGTCTGTCATGTCTGTAGAGTAACTTGATGCTTGGACTACGAGAAGGTTGGGGTGATGGGGTGCCGCGTCAAAATAGCGGCGGGATGCATCCTTCATAAACTGACGGATGGATGGGAGTTCGAGATCGCAATGGAGGTCGGAGTTACGCTGGTACCAGCGAGCTCCGACCACCTTGCGGATAAAGCGGTTCTGGATAACCTGAAGTCGATCCAGGTGGACTGAGGATGTATGAGCAAACGCGACAGATGCATAGGTCATAATCGGGCGAACGCAAGTTTTGTAAAGTGTCACCTTATTTCTAAGGGACATTTTACTACCCTTGCAGAGGAGAGGGTGTAGGCGGCCTAAGACGAAGGCCGCCCTATCGCGCACTCGCTTAATATGGTCTCTGAAGCTGAGCTTGGTGTCAAGGGTAACCCCCAGGTATTTGGCAGACGGAACCCAAGGGATGGGCTTGTCGAACAAGGACAGTGGTCGCAATGGCGGACCACGCTTATAGTCAGAAAAGTACATCGCTGCACTTTTATCTGGGTTAACCGTGATCCGCCATTTCCTGAACCACGCACCGATCTCGGTGAGGGCTCGTTGGAGACGACCACGCATATGGACTCTCTGCCATCCGGAGCAGTAGATGGCGGTATCATCCGCAAAGAGTGCAAGCTGCACACTGGGATGAAATGACCGCGGAATGTCGCTGGTGTACAACGAGAATAGCAAGGGGGAGAGCGCGGAGCCCTGGGGTACTCCGGCTCTGATAGGATGGGGAGAGGATCGCTCCCCCTCAACGCGGTAGCGAAAGCTTCGATCCCTAAGGAAGTCTTGTATGATGTGCACAAGACGGTCCGGCACGCCGATGTGGTACAGCTTGAATATCAAGCCGTCGTGCCAGACTTTATCGAAAGCTTTCGCTACGTCTAAGAAGACTGCAAGAGTGCCTTTGGGTTTTGGCTTCGAGTTGAAGCCATCAAGGATGTGCTCCGTGATGCGGTGCACTTGTTGGACGCAAGAGTGTCTGGCTCTAAAGCCGAACTGCTCGTCGGGAAGGAGTTTATGTTCGTGAACATGGGACCAGAGACGTTTCCGAATGAGACGCTCGTAGATCTTCCCCAGAGTACTGAGGAGGCTAATAGGCCGGTAGCTAGAGGGCTCGGTAGCCTTCTTGCCTGGCTTGTGGATGCCGATGACGTCGGCGGACTTCCACGCAACGGGAAAAGAGCAGTTACTCATAGCCGCATTGAAGATGCTGACTAGGAGATAGATCAAGGGGACCGAAAAGTGTTTGACCACTTTGTTGCTGATACCATCAGCGCCGGGGGCTTTACGGGTAATGAGATCCTTGACAACAGACTCAACCTCAGCGGCCCTAATAAGCTCGAGAGGGGGGTCGGAGGGCGTCAGGGAGCTACGACGTTCAACTTCACTGACCACCGTATGGAGGTGGACAGGGTCAACGTGATCGGGGGAAAGGTTACACTGGGCCTCGAGGCTCTCAGCTAAACACTCAGCTTTTTCCTCGTCATCGAACGCAGGGACTTGGTTCAGCCTATCAAGAGGGGGCATCGTTCTAAGTGTGTCACTTTTCAAGGCTCGAGCCAATCGCCAGTATGCCTGGTGGGTTGGCTCGAGCCCCGAAAGTAGGTCTGTCCAGTTCTGAGCGCGAAGATCACCTATGCGTTTCTTAACAGCACGCTGTAAGAAATTCAAGGTGGATTTGTTACGTTGGGTCGGGGCCGCGTCGTATGCCCTAGTGGCGGCGTTCTTTGCTGTCATCAGTCTCCTCACGTCCTCGGGCAGATCCCAGCGGTGGTCCACCACTGGTACCTGCTTCGAGGACTCACCGACTACGGTGTTGAGGTGACTGGTGAGAGCGTCGATCGCGGAGGAAACGTCGTCTAGTGTCTGTATGTCGTCGGGTATCTTGTCTAAGTCAGGTGAACTGATAGCTTTCAGGGATTCCCCCAATCGCTTCCAGTCCACCACTGTCTTAGTCTGAGGTGGAAGTTCAGTAGAGTCCGAGCCTAGTCTCATGAGAACAGGGCGGTGGTCAGAGTCAAGTTCGTGGAGCACTTCTATCGAGCCTAACCTAAGGGTTACGCCTTTTAAAAGTGCTATGTCGAGTATGTCTGGTCGTTGGGAGAGATTCCCGGGGAACCTGGTCGGAGTCATGGGTGCGATAATGTCAAAGGTGTGGTGGTCTGCGTCTGGTCGTGGGTCAGTTAGTTGTTCGAGTATCCTACCGTTGGTATTGGAAGTGTGACAATTCCACATAACGTGTTTGCTGTTGAAGTCTCCCGCCAGTATGACGGAGCTTCCCAGAGAAAGTAGTGCGTTGATATCACTACTGAGCAAACGTTTGTCGGGAGGGAGGTAACAAGACGCTAGTATGATCGGCTGATGGCCGTTCATAGCTAAGCGGCAGCAAGAGGCTTCTAAGTTAACTAAGGATGAGGGAGTATCAATTGGGATGCAGTGAAAAGACCTTCTGTAATAGATAAGCGTACCGCCTCCGGCATTGGTAAGCCTATCATTACGAACCACGACGTAATTGGCGATCCTAGGATCCCGCTTACTGGGTTTCAGGAGGGTCTCTTGCACGAGCATCACATCGACCTGATGGGTCTTACAAAAGTCGTGAACCAAGTCGCGTTGACGAGCGAGACCGTTTGCGTTGAAGAACGCTAACGCTACGGAGCGAGGTTTTACCTTTTTTGGTGTACTATCCATATTAGATATTACTAAAAGAGGGTAAGGGGCAGCGCATGATAGCGTCGAGAATGTTATCGTGCTGGACCAGGGCACAGAAGCGGTCCTCGGGAGTGACGGCTGAACGAAGTTTGTGTGCTAGCACACGCACTTCCTTCAGGTCAATGGCTGTCAGGCTCTGCTTAATCAGAGCCAGATCTTCCATCAGAGAAGATGAAGCCAGGCCAGAGGGGCTAGGCTTCGAGGCGGGGGGGCTAACGTGAGCAAGAGGCAGCGCTTTAGCAATAGCTGGAGCGCTGCGAGGTGCCGCTGGCGCAGCCTGCGCCCGAACCATGCTCGGGGGCTTGGCCCAGGCGTTGACTGCGGGAGACGGTGCCTGAGAGAGCTGAGTGCTCGATGGGACAAGGGATAGCTTAGGGCTGATCCCTTGAGAGCGAGAGGTCGGGGGATTGGGGCGAAATGGTGCACGCCCGCTAGGCCTCTGTGTGCTGCGTGGTGCCTTGGGGCAACCGCGATAGTTCGCGGTATGCCCTGAGGTCCCGCACAGCACACAGCTTGGCGGATCTGGGCTGTCCCGAGTACGGAGACAGTCCGCGGTGCTATGATCCCCGAGGCACTTAACGCAGCGGGGCCTAGCAAAACAAAACCGTGCCGCGTGCCCATAGAGCTGGCAGCGATGGCATTGGGACGGAGCACCATTTCGGTGTGGAGCCTCGACCGTGAACCCCGAAAGTTGGTTGACCTCCTTCAAATTGAAGATGGCCTTCCCCCTTGCCGAGCGATCGAGGACAACCAGAACAAGATCGAATGCGATCTTATTGCGTCCACTGTACAAGCGGTGAACCTCCCGCACAGGGTAGCTTTGGGCTTTGAGGTCGGTCAGAATAACCTCTTCCTTCACCTCTTTAGGTACCCCGCGTAGAACTACGCGGAGTACTTTCTCCTCCTCGAGGGCATAGGTATGAAAACCTATTTTCTCTTGGCGGAGAATTTGGGTGAGGTGACGATGGTCGTCTGAGGTTGTGACCTGAACCTTAATGCCCGTGCTGGTCGGCCTGGCGGAAGTGTAATTCACTTTACGTGACTTCAGGAGAGAGGCGACGTTACTCCACTTCGCCTTCTCCTGGATGAAAAGAGGGGGAGGAGGTCGCTCTGATTTTGAGGTTGACGGCCCCGAGGAGGGCACGTCAGCCTCAAAGGCAGATGAGACTTTGCGGTCCGATGGACCAGCTACTGCCCCGGAAGGGCAAGCAGCCTTGGGCGGCGGGGGAGGAGAGGAGGTAGCCGCGGGGCGCTTCCTTCCTTTCGTGACCGTGATAAAGCCATCAGCATCAACAGGGTCAGGAGAGGCGGGGGTATCAAACTCCATCAGAGAAGTGATCACTTCCTCTGGTGGAGCAGAAAAGATGGGCGAGCGCGAGCGTGAGCGCGAACGCTCACTGGCGACAACGTCACGGCTACGTGGCGTAGGAGTTGAGGAGGGTCCGCGGAGGGCGGGAGAGCGGGAGCGGTTGCGGGAAGCAACTTTCTCCGGTATGCGTGCGCGGGCGACGCTAACAGAGGAGGATGGTGGCGGGGGCATCACCGGTGATGCGGGCTCACTGGCGACCAGTGCGGTGGGGGTAGAGGCAATAAATTTGGACCAAAGGTCCTTCAAGTCGGGGTTGGCCCGAATGGCCCAATCAAAAAATTCGAATAATTGCCTTGCGGCAACATCCGACGGGATAGACTCCATCCCGGGCGAATCCCGGGATGGTGCGGGGAGTAAATAAGCACGCCCTGCCTATAAGGCAGAGCGGTGTGTGCCTAAGATGTAGCCCTAATAAACGTACCGTCTGCAAGGCAGCGCGGGTGAATACCTGGCTCGCGGATCCCTATGCCTTCTGCAGCTCCTGCTGCGACGACGAGTGTACCCGGACGCGGCGGCAGCCAGTCACGCGCGCGAGCACGGAGGCTACGCGGCGACGGCGGCAACGCACTCGGGCCGCGGCTCACGCTCGTGCGTGGCAACGGCGAAACGCGCACAACACTCGCGGTACTGGTAGCGACGGCGCTAATATTGTCCAAAGTCCAGCAAACAGTCTCTTCACTCGCGACACTCGCGAGACGGGTTGGCCTGAGGAGGCAGGTGAGCGCGGGCGCGGTTTGGTGGCGCGCGAGAGGCGACCGCCCAAGATGGCGGCGCCGGGCGGACCGAGGTGTGCCGAGTTGTTCGGAAGCGCGTACTGAGAGCGCTCGAATGACGACCGCTCGGGGCGGTGTCGGATAGCGGAATGATCGATCGAGTGTTGCTAAATCTCCAAAGTGATGCGCGTGTCATTTACCGCTCCCCACGCCCGCACACCACAGCCTTACAAAGTTATCGTCGAATCACACCCCCCCTACCTCGCCTGGACACCCTGTATCTTTTTCCCCCTGTAGAATTTGTTGGTCTTCTTTCGTGAGAATGAGCAGTACATTTTTTACTTCCATTGTGGTGGGTTTACATAGTTCCGCTATGCCAACTTCAACCTGGTTCTTCGTTTCTTCCTTTGCAAGAGTGTCTGCTTTATTGTTTTCTGGACACGAGCCGTGTGTTCTGGATAAGAACCGTGTATTCTGGATAGAGCCGTGTTTCCTGGACACGTGTGAGGGTGTTGTTTTTAATAGCTACATTAAAACTATTGACATCCACTACGATTTTGTTGATTCTATTAACAGTAGTATTGTTTTAATAATACCAAGTTTGTTATGTTGTTTAAACGGTATTTTGTATATCTGATAGAAAAATGTTTGTGTTTCAGTAGTTTTTTATTTACTTTTCACACGCCTAATAAAATTGAGTTATTATTTGTTGGTTTCAATTAAAATAAACCCTAGTTTAACTAAATTTATCACCTATTTATTGGATTTTCATATTATCATAAGTAAATAATTGGTTATTTTGAATTTAAATGTAGAAGGAAAGTCACTTATCGTTAGCTTTTCGGACCTCAATGGAGAATATCGATGAAGGAAAACTAAACAACTAACATGCAAAAATAAATAAGTGCATCGCATGTTCAAAAATTTGGTGAGGGAAAAATACATAGTCGCTTTTTATTTTTTTTCTCATTAACAAACTAATCAATATGTATGACAGGTAAATTCAGAAAAAGATACAGTAACAATACACAACATATAAAAACTTGGACAAAAAAATGTTTCAAGAAAATAAAGTTATCACCATTTTTGCTTCAAAAAAATAGTAAATCGCGTTTATCTCGCGATTTTGGTTTTGTCAGTTATTTAGTTTTCCAAATACGGTGACGATATGGTCTTTCCAGTGAAATGTGGAAACCACATTTCTGCACGATTAAACCAGTGCCTTCCTCATATTTTTTCATTGCTGCAGCTTCATTCACAATTCCATGAGTTGAGTACAGGCCTTTGACTTGAAAGCTACTTTATTTAAAATTTGCTTAGCGTAAATAGGCATTGTAGTTTCCCTCAAGTGGCAAGTTGTGTGGAAAATGCTGGCTGTCAATCTTATTTTTCTATGATCATGCTCTTCTTTATTCTGATGATGGCCTCTGGGGACTTTTTCTATCTCCACAGCTTTTTCTTTTGTTATATATAAGTAGTAAATTATTTAATTTTAAAATTTTGATTAATGCGACTATCAGCATCATACAAATGGTCATTTTCAATACCCATGGGATTTGCCGGCTCAAATAGTTGCTTTAGAGGCATTGAGGAATTTTGAAAATTTATAATTTTGTTCTTGAACTGCATATTATACACCTGTACACAGTCCTGTCCTCAAAAACAAAGTTAAGTGCTATAGGGTCTTATTTGAGCTCCCATATTGATTATGACTTATTGATGCGTGAGCGGGTCTGTGAAATAATACGATGGGTCATCTTTCCCCTATTGGCCAACTTCCCGGAATTATCCTAGGTATTTTATGTTTTTGTTTTCTAAAATTAATAATACTGTAGTAGATACATGTAAACTTGCGATACCTTCCGTAGTCTTATGACCAATATTTGCTACGTTTGCGTGTTTCATTTCCTTGTGATAAATGCGAGTATGAATGAGGAGGTTTCACACGAGACACTTGCCCTTGCACTTGCAAATTCCCGTGCAGCTAATGCAAATTCTTTAACAATGATGTTGTTTGGATTCATGTTATCTTTTTTACTACATTGCTTAGACGTTTATATCCCGTAAAAAATTATGTTCTGAAACCTGGAATGTTTTTTTCCTGTATTTTACTTTACATTTTGGATATAAGAAGGTACGTGAACCACGTCAAACTCCATTTCACGTGGTTATAAGTGACCTAGATATGCTTTTTCAAGTTCCAAACAGCCTTTCTACTGTAACCTTTTATATTATGTGCTCTATTTTATATTTTTCTTCTGGGGAATTGAGAATAGGGTTAATAATAGGAGTCAATAGGCACAGGTGGGGTAGTGGTGGGGTAGTTTGCTGGCATAATGCTTATCTCCTATCAGTTTCCTCTGTATTATTCCATTTTCAAATTTAAATCGCATTTTAACAGAGCTTCTGTTGTAGATCGCTGTCAGCGATAAGACCGCCCATTGTAATACGAGTTCATAAGGTTTCCTTTGTACTTTTATATTTAATTGGTGGGACAATAAAGTGTTTTCTATCTATCTATCTATCTATCTAGATCCTGCTTACATGTTCCTTCCCAGGCCAACGTTGTTTTCTAACATTGATACGTGTACATTTTCTACGATTTACACAACCTTCTTACCAATATTTGCCGCGTTTGCGACTTTAATTTCCTCATGTGAAAAATACGAGTACGAATGAGGTGGTTTTACCAAAAACACTTGAGTATATTTTTGAGTAGCTAGTGCAAATTCTTTAACAATGTAGTTTGGATTCATGATATCTTCTTTACTATATTAGTTAGACGTTTATATTCTAGATTTTACAGTACAATATGTATTGTAAAATCTAGTGGTTTTACAATCAAGCCCAGCAAAGCTAATCTGCGACAGTCAGGGCTGTCTGTTTTATTTTTTCATTGCGCCCGCGCCGTGATGTGCAACAGCAAGAGCTTGTACTCAGCAGCGTAATAGACCAGTAACTCTCCTGTTTCCTGATATTTTTTCCTGGTTCAATGCTAATTTTACAATTTCATTAAATTTTCTGGTGATCGAAGTAGCCGATGTCCATCCCGGAATTTCTTGGCTACCGACCGCGAATAACATTTCTTTAAGTAGATTTATTTGCCTACTTAAAATTAAATATTCCGTAATAATCTGCGTTTTCGAATTTCTTACTCTTAGCAAACAATTATTTAATTGTGAGGTACCTCGATTTAAATACGTGAGTTGAGATCGCTCACTCTTACGTGATTGGACCACAATCCACATTGCTGATGAAAGAAAGAGAGAAAGAAAGAAATAAAATACATTTATTCAAGACATCACACAACATTACACTTTACAAGAAGGAACTTATACAAGACAAATCACACAAAAAAAGAAGAACACAGCAAAATATAATGTTGCATGATGTCATGATATAGGTCCCGACTCAGCATGCAATTAAGGTCGTAGGACCTTAATAACGATGATCCCTTACACCCCCCCCCCCCCCCCCCCACTTCTAAAACCCCAAACTCTTCTATAGGTGGAAACTTGTAATTGGCCTAGTTTCTTTTATTGTTAATTTTTTTTTACTGTTTAATTGGCTGTAAGTTTTCCTATGATGAATAAATAAATAATAAATAAACCTGCAGGAATGGATTCTTGGATTCTTCCACGAGCAGTAACATGGTATTTTACAAAGCCTAGGGGTGTAGGTGGAGAGAAATCTATTATCTTTTTCTTTAAAATATGTCTTTTATTTCCTAGCTTGCTGACTGTAAATTACAGCGTGGTTCCCGGCCATATTTAGGCGGAGTTATTTAATTAGCTCGTGTGTCATGGGTCATGTCATGGTACCGAAATTATAGAAATTACACGATAGGCTTATTTTATTATGTAAATAGGAGTAGGATAATTTTAAATTTTGAAACACGATATTATTTGCGTAGAAAAATAAGTACTAGAAAAAAATGCCGTAGGTATTACAAAAAACACATTAAGTGATAATACAGCAGCTCGCCAAAATAAAGTTATGCTTATTGGTACCGCGTAATATATGGTTTAAAAAAACGTGGTTTAATTTTATTCCAATGAGATCAACTCGTAATAAAGACTAGAAAAAACGCGGCCATGCGCGGCTAAGTACCTAGCGATAATTTTCTCGACGGTCGATAATATATAGATCATGAAAATCATTTTAAATAATAAAGAAGTGCTTACATTATCTTTCCACCGTCATTGTACAAGTTATTTATGTTCATTGTGATGTGTTGCAGTGTCGCTGTCGTGCGTGGTAGGCTACTGCCCGCCGTACACGCCACAGACGATGGTAACGATTGTCATCGTTTGCTCTCTTGCTCGCACTCACGGCCTTGTAAATTGGCGCGTGCAGGATGGCAGGCGATGTTCATAAATGTGGTACTCGCTCGAGTCCGGACAAAGTAGGTACGTTTGTTTTCATAAGTGTTTCCAGTTTCAATTTTTTTTGGTTATGCATTATCCCTAAAATTCCCTAAAACACCTTCAAATTTTTTTGGTTTTGGGAATAGGTTTTATGGAACATAAATATATATAATACAAATATGACATCTATATTACACACAGAGCAGACATTGATGTTCATCACACAAATGTTTGTCCTGAGTGGGAATTGAATCCTGCAACCTACAGTTCAGAAGGCAAAGTTCCATCTGAGCTATGAAGTCCAGTCAAAATTATAATAAATTAAAATACCAACAAAACACTAACTTAACAGGATCGTAACACCTAAAGCATTACGTACTTTTAGTCGCTGCACTTAATGTGGCACTTCTAGGCCTGGGTTCCAAAATTGGATAGCATTCCCAGTTTGGTATTAAGCAGGCGGTTAAAAGCATTTCGTTGATAAATCTATTTTTTTTATTTTATCTGTTGTGTTTAAAGCTAAAAAACGCAGGTCTTAATTTTTTTAATATAATTTTTATTTTTTTTAACGCCCAAGCGAATATTAAGTAGGTACTAGAGTAGAAGAAGAGTATTACTAGAATATTTTATAACTGTTGTTTCGCGATACAAAGAGATGAAAAACACACTTATACGTTCTTAGGCCGTTTGTACATTGTAAGATATTTTCTTGTGTCTTATGAGAAATGTCTTATAAGACATCCAGTCGCTTGGATGTTATAAGAGACCATACGTATGTAATACACGATATTGTTTCTTACGCCGGATAAGACACGCACATACTGTTCGATGTTTTGTAATATGTCCGTGTCTTATGATATGCAAAAGGCCTTATGCCTCATTTAAAAGTTTCGATGTCACCTTTACGACTATATAAACAAAAATGGTAACTATAATTAGACGGATTACGTTCATTACTAATTTGAGTGGAGGGAATCCCCTAAATCAGTGTCATAAAATAAATAAATAAAAGCCATAGAGTGAAGTCATTTATATATTAGGTGGTGCAAGGAATAGGGTTACATCTTAATTTTGATTTCACCCTAAAATTCCCTAAATCCCTATATTATCCCTAGCCATACAAAGGTCATTTTCATTTTACCCTAAAAACGGGATAAATCCCTAAAAGTGGAAACACTGGTATTATTGCAGAGATCACCGCGGAAGAAAACAGAAACTAAGTACTCGCTTCCTGATTAAATGATTTGCCATTAAATAAATAATTATTCGTGTAGGTTAATTTTGCACAGACATAAACCAATAAATAAACAAAACAATAAAGAAATCATTTTGCCGTATCCTTTATTATTTAAAGTAAATAATTATAATATAATATAGAAAATTCAATATAATTTGACTTAAACCAGTCGAGTTAAAATATAACTTTAATTGTTTATATGTAAATGCTCATACTAAAGCTTGCATAACGTTAGAATAACAACATGATTGTAACTACTATTATTGGAAATCGTTAATTTTAAATCTATAATCTTACTGCAAAAAGTTTTATATAGGCCTCATAACCTGCAAAACGATTGGCATCATTATTATTCTTGTCACTGCTAGGATTTTAATGTACACTAGTATCGTGATGACATTGTATTTTACTTATTTAATAAAGATATTTGGAAATTGAATTGAAATTGTTTATGGAGAGATTAATATTTGCTGGTGAGGTATTTCAAAATCATATGAAGTATAATATAAAATATTATTAATAACGAAACATGCTGAAATGATAAATTACTATTTATTGATTAGTTATTAGTTATATTGATTATTAGTTAGTATTGGCATCGTGAAAAATTCACGTTGGCAGCATGAAAGTGTGAAAGAGATGTCTAAGCTTAATATGTTGAAAGTATGAAAGAGAGGTAAATATGTTTAGTGGTGTGGTATTTTTTTCTCTATGGTGGTATACGTAGTATACTATCCAATCCAATCCACTACCGGTCTGTGGAATTGGTAGTGGTGGTTTAAAAAGCACGAAGCGCCCAATAAAATAAGTGGGTCCGGTAGAGTAAATATCTGTGGTCCGTTTATTGGTCCACTCCACGTCTGATCGAAACGAAGTCGAATGGTGCGTTCACTGCGGATGACGCGACGAGCGAAGCAAGAAGGAGCTTCAAACTACCCAACGCGACGACGAGCGAAGCGAGGAGCTACAAACTACAAATGGCGACATGTACTATGTACCTATGTTTTACTAATGTGATGTCGTTTTAACAGATTTTGCCAACTTCAAGTCCAACGGATTTTTATTTATTACCTAAGCTAACCCAGCAACTCAATCTTATTAGGAACTTTGGTTTTAAGTTGACACTTTTTTGAACAAGCAAAACAATATGGCTGCCATGACTTAACGTGCACACTTTCTGAACTAAAAGAGGTAGGCCTGACGTGCTTGGACTCATGGCAAAGAGAACAACGATGACTTTCTCACGGTGTTAAAATATTTCCAAGATGGCGGATTCAAAATGGTGCCCGATTGGGAATTAGCTTAGTTCCGTCTGATATTTTACATTTGAGGGTTTTAAAGGACGGCGATTACAAATTATGACATTTTACTTCACTGACAGCATTTTTCAAGATGGCCGCCATGCAAAGTCAAACGAGAACACATTTTCTTTGAAAAATACCGCTGTTTTGTACTAATTCTTGCAAAATAAGTAGTTTTGAACAAATGGAACGCCACGACAACACCCTTCGCTCACAAAACAAACCTCCACCAGCCCATAAAGCACACCAAACAGTCAGTTTTTCTGGATGTAACGGTGTCTCAACATACACTTGAGGATTATCTTTACTCCAAATACGGCAGTTTTGTTTATTGACGTATCCATTTAACCAAAAGTGAGCTTCATCGCTAAACAAAATTCGCTTATGAAAATCGGGATCAACAGCAATCATGTTTTGGGCCCATTCACTGAAATTACGCCTTGCTAGGTGATCGCGTGGCTTTAGTTCTTGCACGAGTTGGATTTTGTAAGATCTTTCCGCAAAATCTTCCATAAAGTTGATGGACACATATCCAATTCCTGTGCACGATGGCGGATAGACTGATTCGGATCTTCCTCTACGCTACGCTTTACAGCAGCAATGACTTCTTCTGTACGCACTGTAGGACATCTCTGTGGATGCGTATTATCATTTAGAGTAAACTTGGTGCGAAAACGTTCCATAGTTAATCGAATTAATTGCTCTGATGGACGATTATGTCGACCGTAAAATGGCCGTAGTGCGCGATACCATGATTTTCAAAATAAATTTGCACAATTTGGAAGCGTTGTTCAGGCGTCAGTGTATTCATGTTGAAATGCCAAACCAAACTAAACGTAAATCACTTGACAGCTCACAAAATGGCCGGCAGCTAAAAAAGTGTTGCCAACTTAAAGTTCTATACCTCTAAAAAAAACACCCTTTACAATGTCAAATGTCAATGTGCCTTTTATATCTCCCCGTCTGTAGGTACGTCCGATAGCGGAGGCTTTTTGATGCCTCCACCACCTTCAAAAACACTTGAGTATATTCTTGAGTAGCTAATGCAAATTCTATTATAATAATATATTTTGGATTCATGATATCTTCTTTACTATGTTGCTTAGATGTTTGTATTTTACATTCTAAGATACAGTCATGAAAGGTCCAGCGAAGTAGACCGGTGACCGTGGTTGGCTTTGCGGCCATCGTTTTCCGTTTTCTTCCCTCGTTCCATACCGATTTAATACTTTCCTCATCTTCATCAACAGAGATGAGGTCTGAAAATGCTGACGGAGGTCAACGGAGGTTAATCGTAAAGTTATAGATCGTTTGGTATTTTATTGAAACCTTTTCCGAGACACTCGATATAGATATAACTTTTTGATCTTGTCTTGTCTTTTTATCTTTTTTCTTTAATTATAATATCTCGTGTGTGTTGTTTTACTCCTTCGTTAGTTATGTGATACATATGGCTACGTAGTTCCACACTCCACTCTTACAACGCATAATATCAATGAGCTCACATGCAAAGGCTAACTCGATAAAACGAGAGAGTTTCGTTCTCCCTTGATATGACTACATTGCTGGTGATGATGGATCCTCCACAGATTTGCAGGAGCAAATATTTCCTCTTGTGACAGACGCCGCTACGTTACCCTGAGTTACCATTTCTGTTGCTTCTGGGTTATATATCTTTCTCCCGTGATATGACTACATTGCTGGTGATGATGAAACCTCCACAGATTTGCAGATGCAAATATTTCCTCTTTTAACAAACGCCGTCTTTACGTCACGCTGAGTTACCATTTCTGTTGATTCTGGGTTATATATCTTTCTTCCGTGATATGACAACATTTTCGGGGGGTAATGGAACCTCCACAGATCTGCAGATGTAAATATTTCCTCTCGTGACAGACGCCGCTACGTCACGCTGAGTTACCATTTCTGTTGCTTCTGGGTTATATAGGTGTAGGTATTTATCACTCATATTTATAATATATGGTATAGGATTTAGATATAATTATTTTCTTAAATTGATGAAATGAAACACTTTGCCGGGTAATTTTTCTAAATATGTACTTAAATTTCTAAAGCACAAACTGTTGCAAGTATAATTTCATTATCTATAACGTGACCAAACTGTAATTTATATTGAGTCATCATCTGGGGGAGCACAGAACCCTATAACACAGGCTTTTAGCTTAGCATAGGGTTCTGAGGCTTATCACTTTTTATGAAAGTATTGCTGCTGATTTGTTGTTGCATGATAATTATCTAATTTATATTTCACTTGTGCTTTCTTACCTAAGAGAATGTTACAAATAAATGATTTGATTTGATTTGATTTGATATATCTTTCCCCGTGATATGACTTCATTGCTGGTAATAATAGAACCTCCACAGATCTGTTCCTCTTTTAACAAACGCCGTTACGTCACGCTGAGATAGCATTTTCTGTTGATTGTACCTTCGTTAGTATAATATTTCCTTCCGAATATCAGTTGGAAGTTCATTATGATAATTATTATTTACAGGTTTTCTACTGTGGTACTGCTGGTACAAGTAGAAACCATTACTTCTATAGTACGAGTTGAATAGCCGGGTCCGCACCAGATGATCCAGGATCGTGATGCGTGGATCGTGGATCGTACTAGGCCAATCCATTTTGTTAAAACTTGCGATCCTGAACTACGTAGATTAACTCTTAGCTTTAACTAACTGTTGCACTCTGTGGTACAGAGCGCTGTCACGCGCGATCGGAGTGCGGTGAATCGTCCCGCTTCCTGTGTGGACCTGGCTAATGAACTCGTACTAGTACTAGGGGTACAGACTCCAGGTGTACAAATGGCTACGACATATCCACAACACTGCAGTGTAATTTGGATATATTTTCCAAAATGTAGGCACTTCTTTCACTTTTAATACACACCGACATGCCACGGTGCAGTACCACATCTGCGTAAAAGCTACATTCTTTGATTTTTGCTCTACGATTTTATAGTGCATATCACGTAGTACCGTAGTAGGTATTACATACCTAAGATCGACATAGTGTAATAGAGGTGTACATACAGCGCTTTTACCCGCTATTTTCCCGTTTCCCACGGATAGTTAATTTTCCGGGATTAATTAGCCTATGTTGATCGCGGGTTTTTTTCATTTTCCATTTCTGCTCCGTTCAATGAGCAACTGTTACCGGTATTCCTTAAGGTACTGACAGACGTGCTCAAAAGAAAAAGCATGCTCATAAGCTTGCTTAAAATTAGCATGCTCTGCAACTGTTCACATTTGCCAGCAATAAGCATGCTTGTTATAAGCATGCTCAAAGCAAACGTACGGACAGACGACTATATGGCACCAGGCTCTCAAAATGGATGTACAAATTGACATGGGTGGTTTATAAACGTTTGCTACACCAGCTCCGGACCGCTTTGAACTGTTGATTTTTCTCACTTCGGCATGATACACAGATCTTAGATTTTTGTTTATAGTTTTGATTATTTTCATTGTTAAACATGAATCATTAATCTCCTTTAATAAAGCCTCCGGGTGACCGAAGCGGGTCTCCAGCATGGTCAAGATCTCCTGCGGGTCCGTGTAGTGCAGGAGCTGGTTCTCGACCGCTTCTCTCGCCCTTCCCTTGAGCGCTCGTCGCAGTCGCGCAGTGTTATCTACGTTGGAGAAGTTGAGTTTGTTTATTGTAGGCATCGCGGAATGGTAGCCACTCTTGGTGTGACCCCACGAAGACTGGCAGGTCGACGAAGTACTTGGTTGGCAGCGATGACTTCGGCTGTTGTTGTGCGAGAGCAATGGCGGTGGCTAGCTCTGTGACTTCCGGCCTCGGCGCTGTCGGTGGCTTTGCGACTGCGCCTGGCAAGGCTGGATTCGCAACAGTGTGAGCTGTTGCTGGCAGGTACGTCGTCTGGAGCAGTGGCGGCGGCTGCTCGCGCATTGGCTAGCGCACTAGGCGCGTTTGCACCTTGGCAGGTGCGGGCGCCGGTGGCAGTAGCGGCGCGGGCAATAGCGCTACCACGGCGACCTCGTCGCGATGCGTCGCGATTGTTGCTCTGTGAGCCATGTCGTGACGCGCTGCAACTGTTCCTCATCAGAGAAAATAGTGCGCGCGTCTCGTTGTCGCCGGCCTCGATGATCGCTTCGGCTTCCAATGTTGCGACGTGGGCGGCGGCTTGCTCGAAGTGGAGGCGTGCTTCCGTCTCCTTCGCACGCGCCAGTCGCAGCTGGTTATCGATGCGCGTGCTGCGCCTGTGATTTGGATTATAATCAGGGTCATTTGAGTCGTCTGAATTATGAAAAGGATCTTTGTTGTTTGATGGTGCCATGAGTTTTTTTTTGTATCAACAACTGCGAGAGATTCATCAGAAGAAGATTCTTCGTTGTGGGTATCTTTTTGTAATGTAGACTGGTAGTCGTTTTCACTCAAAACTACATCTCCAAAATACCACTTTCGATTGTAAAGCATTTTAACTTCAGTTCCAAGCATACTGTTAGCTTTTTGGACGCGTTTCAAATCTTTGGTTGACACACAATTTTCAGTTCCAACTTTCCATTTAACTAAGACGTCCATGATTTAGTTATTCGTGCAGTCCCTATAACAATGTTAACATTTTCGATGTTATTAAAAGCAAGCTTAAGCTTGGTTTTTGGTTAGAATACTGTTAGGCATTAGGCATCAGTTGTACAATAACAATAAAGTCTTGTTATGCGACCTATTCTTTCAGTTCGACGAATCTCTAGTAGTAAATCACGCAATCATATTATTGTTTAATTATTTTCAGCTACTTACGCAAATAATTATTTAAAAGTCTTTATTAACCACTAGCAACGTCCCGCGGTTTCACACGCTATCCTACAGGAACTATTTCCGTTTTTGTGATAAAAGAAGTACATGCAGTATAAGCTTATAAGCTACTTCCATACCAAATTTCATCAGACATCCATTCCGCCGTTTCAGTGTGAAGTAGTAACAAACTATACACATTTATCATGCGAACAGCCAAAGAGTGGAACGCTTTGCCGGCGTCTGTATTTCCCGAGAACTACAATCTTGGAGTCTTCAAATCGAGAGTGAACAGGTATCTTCTGGGCAAGCGCGTTACATCCTAGACCGCATCGACACTTAACATCAGGTGAGATAGTGGTCAAGCGCAAGCCTATCGAAAAATAAAAAAAATTAAAATAATAAAAAAACAAACGAACTTTCGCATTAATATAACATTAGTGTGAAGTGTGATAATTTAGTAATCTTTCCCATTAACGTTGTCAACTTAAAAATACGGAACGCTCATTGGTTGCCTGTTGATCATCGGCTGTCTTCAACCAATGAGCGTTCAGTATTTTTAAGTTGACATGAGTTTAACTTTAACAAACGTACCAGAAACCGGCGGTAAATGTGATAAGTTGTCTGAAAAAATATTGTCTGGAGCACCGATTCGCGATCACGACTGAGCACCATTCAGTAACAGAAACGTCCGTATTAACAGAACTTCTGTTAATATGGACGTTATTTGCCCATTCGTTGTAGATTCGGATTAATTTGGTGAAACCCACACAAAGTAGAATGCGACATGTTAAAAATTCGCCAACAAGTTTCATTTATCCTATGACGGCAAGTTCCAAGTTCCATAAAAATTCGGTATTACCTACTTACTGCGATTTTTGGGAGTAATTAGGAAATTAGTTGTGCTTATCTTATGGAACACATATGGAAAATAGTCTCATTTATCCGATGACGTCAAGTTTTATAGTACAAATGATTAGTGACGGAACAAAAAAGTATAATTCCATAATGTCGTCCATTATGGAATTATACTTTTTTGTCCCGTCACTCCTCAAATGAGATATAGCCATCCTACCTATCTACTCGTACTTAATTTATCGCATGATATACCGAGTATGTCAAGTTTAGTTAAATTTAGTCGTAAGTGATTTTGAGGCTAATAATGAATCTAGAAGTAGAAGGTTGTTAATATTTTATATGTAGCATTATTAACATTAAGTACAGCTGGTTTCTTACTAACAATATAAGTAGTACCTATGTTTTGTCTCTTTTATACTCGGCTTACACCCGCGGCGGCAGTGAGAAATAAAAATGGGCAGGCCGATTTGTTTATACGGGCTGTTGGCCTAGCTCTATCGGCAGGGCGATCGCATAAGGCGTCCAGTGGGAAACTCACTGAGTGCCCACTCAGTGAGAGCCTTCGTTGGTGCCGTTGAGGATTAGCTTAAGGTGAAACGTTACATTAGCGCGGGAAATACCAATTTTCTTGCATTCTTTTGCCAATAATAGCTTAATTACTCAACGTGATTACATGAAAACTAATTTTGCGCAAATAAATATAGTGTATGAATAAATTAAAATTAAAAGTATCACCTAGATATCATTGGTTTAGCGACAAATGGCAATAGACTGAAAAACTAAGAAGAAAATTGTTTATTGCCATTTGTCGCTAAACCAATGATATCTAGGAGATACTTTTAATCGCAAATTGTTGATACATTCTATTTATTTCCGCAAAATTAGTTTTCATGTAATCACGTTGAGTAATTAAGCTATTATTGGCAAAAGAACGCAAGAAAATTTGAATTTCCCGCGCTAGTGTAACGTTCCCCCTTAAGGGCACTCAGTGACAGCCTCCGTCGGGGTCATTGAGGTTCGAAAAGAGGGGCAGCGTGAGAGAGTAGGTTAGGTATAGTACTGTATGAAAGACCCGTAATGCCGCAATTACATTACACTAAATTCAGCCGCGGAATGGAGAGCTTACTTGATACCCAGTTAGTTGCCTAAATAGGAACCTATTTAGGAGGGTGTAATAGCATTTTATTGCAGTGTTGACTAAATGCTATTACACGAAATCTAAATTGGTTCCTAATTAGGCAACTAACTGGGTAAAAAGCTTCCTTTCCCAAATCCATACTAGGCGGCTGAACTTAGTGTAATGTAATTGCGGCATTACTTGCGCTGCCCTATTTCTTGCACACTTTCCTGCTCACTCCCCGCTGCTGTGAGCTAACTGTAGATGAGGGGTATAGTGAGGAACCTAGATTTAAAAGAACAATAATAAAATTATAAGTATTCTGGATGTAAATTGAACCTTGGCGAGGCACCACGTCTGGACCTCAGCTGTACACGATTTGTACGCATTATAGTTGAGCTCACGTTGTGCAAGGTCAGAGCTCAACTTTTTGGTTCTTACTACTAGGTATCTGAGTTTGAATTGGTATATTATCCCGAAAAGGGGTATATCTACTCCCCAAGGTAGATAATGTTTCTTCTAAGACTTATCTAAATTAATAGATTTTCATTGAAGAAATGCCATGTAAAGTTTACGTTCGAAGATAGCCCTAGCGCAGCTGGGTGGTTGTACTTCGTCCTTGACCGAATACACTTAAATGAGTTTGACGACCTGTGTTTAGAAATGAATTTGTTTATTTTTAATATATCTTGTTAACTCTCGTAGCGATTACACGTGCAATTTTGTAGGTGGATTTATTTTTTAGTATGGAGGTTTGGAAACCCGCAGTTTCAAGTAAGGCTCTCACAACTTGTGGGCTATCATGGTCCCCCTTTTGGGATAATATACCAATTCAAACTCACCTTGTATATCAATATGCAGCATATTCATACATGTTCATATCATAAATTGATTATTTAATTAAGTGTTATTAAATGATTGTTCATGATTAATTGAGTATTAACGAACTGAATAGCTTGTTGATCTGTGATCTCAAATTCTAATTATTAAGTAGAATTGATTGATTTGTATTAATGCTGTAAATAAATAATTGCATTTATTATTGATTTTTATTTATTCTCTAGGGTTGAGTAAGAAATAGAACAAAATCATAATACCTATTATTACCTCTCGAAGTTGTCGACAAATATGTCTACCTAGGACAGACTGTCCAATTAGGTAGGTCTAACTT
Organism: Ennomos quercinarius; assembly: GCA_910589525.2. Taxonomy (NCBI): domain Eukaryota; kingdom Metazoa; phylum Arthropoda; class Insecta; order Lepidoptera; family Geometridae; genus Ennomos; species Ennomos quercinarius. The sequence continues at coordinate 6,246,946 of OU342515.1, forward strand.
CGACAAAGAGGTCGCACGAAGAATCCAACTCGGCTGGGCAGCGTTCGGGATCTTCTCGTCCAAAATACCGCAGAGCCTGAAAACGAAGGTTTTCAATCAATGTGTGTTGCCAGTGATGACTTATGGAACTGAGACATGGTCTCTTACTGTTGGCCTCATTAGTAAGCTCAAAGTCGTGCAGCGAGCCATAGAGAGAGCTATGCTCCGCGTTTCTCTGCGAGATAAGCTCCGGACTGACGTAATCCGCAGGAGAACTAAAGTGACCGATATAGCTCTAGAATCAGCAAGTTGAAATGGCAATGGGCAGGCCACATCACTCGTAGAACTGACAACCGATGGGGAAAAAAGGTTCTCGAGTGGAAACCACGAACCGGAAGGTGCAGTGTAGGCTGGCCCCCCACTAGGTGGACCGATGATCTGGTTAAAGCCGCGGGGCGCCGATGATGGATGCAGGAGGCATATGTTCAGCAGTGGACGACATCAGGCTGTTGATGATGATGATGATGACCTGTTATTACGTTTTTAGGCCAAGTAGGTACTTACGTGACTTATTAGCCAGTAAATAAAAAATAATAGTTATACAGGGTGCAAGAGTTTTATTTAAAAAAACCACTAGTTCCGCTTCTTTTCTAGATGGCGCTGTAAATACATAGTTTAAACCTTTCAAACCACAGAGTAGTTTAAACATAAGAAAATGCTTAGACTACTTACAAGGAAATGCCAATTTCAGTTGGGTGGACCACGAGTATATTGCCTGTAGTATCTCCTAAGTAGTCTGTGGTGCATTCTTATTAAGTAAATTGAAGTACAGTAGACCTGCGAGATAGATAATCGTTAATATTATGATCCAAAATAAAGCCGAGGTATCTCGCAACGAAACTAAAAAAACGAAAGTTTAAAGTTGTCAGTCAGTATCGTGACACATTTCCTCTAACCTGTGGTCTATGCTTGAAGCAGAGACAGTGACAGATTTTAGTAAAACCACAACTGGCGCCATCTATTGGGTCATGCATAAAAGACGATTTCATTTTTTTAATTAAACGGCTCATTGAATTCATTAGCATATTATATTGAGTACCTATAACTACATACATATATGGTACATCATTTATTGACGATTATTAAAGAGTAAAGAGTGCAAATGAAAATATATCTATTGAAAAATAAAAAAGATCGCGGCGCCTAACGTAGTTGGCATGAACGATCTTGATACTATTACAAGTTTTTAACCTTTTAAAATTTTAAATGGTAATAGTTAAAACAGATTCAGATTCAGATTCAGATTCAGATATTTTATTGCTTCCATAGTGTACATAGGTGGAATAAGTATAAAATTATTTAAGTAGGCTCATTATGGACCCCGTCGGGCGCAGCAAATTTGGAGAGAGAAGGACGACTTCACAAAAGAGTCAATATGTACTTACAAAGAGAATAATAACATATTAGTTTGACTATGATAAAATTTTACTCGCAATGTTTTAATTGTATTTATTAATTAATTTAATGTCAATGGAGTACATAAATATATATATATATATATAAAACTGATTAATTATCATTCAATGTCATTCTTATCGATTCTAAATACCTAATATGATATAAATTTTTAATGTCAAATGTTGGTACCTACATACTATTCATTATCTTAAATTTTCATTTGTACATAATATTTTATTTTCGTTTAAATACTCATTTACATCATTAATGATGATGATGATGATGACTCATTTACATTATAATAGGCCTTTTGAGTGAGGAACTGTTTCAAAGTACGAATAAACCTATTATAATTTTCTATGTTCTTTAAATCATCTGATAGCCCATTATAAATTCTTATAGCCATAGGTAATGTACTAGAAGAGTGCATTTTTAATCGGGACTTTGGTATTTGTAGCACTAGACGGTTTTTTTCTTGAATTGTTTCGCTTAAGTTTGTAGGTTTTGTAAATAAAAAGTTTCTTACGAATTTGCATACTTCCAAAATGTATACAGATGGCAGAGTTAAAATTTTGTACTTTTTAAAATAAGGTTTACAACTCTCAATTTGTTCTATATTAGCTAGTATACGAATTAATTTTTTTTGAACTATGAAAAGATCGGATGCAGCGCTGCTATTTCCCCATAAAATTATCCCGTAGCTTAAACTTGAATGTGCATTCGCATAGTATGTCGTGATTGCAGTTTTTAAATCAGTTGTCTTTTTGACTTCCCGGAGTGCGTACGTAAGAGATGAAAGTTTAGATTTGGTTTTCCTAACGTGAGATTGCCAGTTTATATGCGTGTCAATAACAATACCTAACAAAGTGAATTCATTTACATTTTCTATTTTTGTGCCGTGGAAGATGTAGTCGAATTGAAGTGGTGGCTTCTGATACGGATGAAACGTAATAATTTTAGTTTTGGTTAAATTAAGTTCAAGTTTGTGCTCGTACATCCAGTTAGTTGTCTGTTCGAGCATCGCCGTGAGCTTTTGTTCTACACTTGAGCTATTTTTTACAGAGGTAAGTAGGGAAATGTCGTCTGCGAAACAAACACATGGATCTGTTATAACCTTCGGGAGGTCATTTATGTAAATCAAAAACAGGAGACACCCTAGGACGCTTCCCTGGGGAATCGAAGCATTCATAACCGTAGTTTCAGAGCGAACACTTTCTATGGCTTTACTTTTATAATTGTAATAGACGATTTCTACAAGCTGTTCTCTGTTTCTTAGGTATGATTTGAACCACTCGTAAGCTACACCGCGGATACCTATATCATACAATTTATGTAACAAAATCCCGAACTGTACTTTATCGTATGCTTTTGTCATATCGAGCAAAACATCTACCGCGTACTTTTTTTTATCTATTATATTGAGCACTTCCTGCATGTATTTATAGACCGCTAGGGCTGTTGACCTATTTTTACGAAACCCGTTTTGGCACTCATCAAATATTTTATATTTTTCGCAAAAGGAGTAGACCCGGTCGCTCATTGCTTTTTCAAATATCTTAGATGCAGAAGGCAAAAGGGCAATGGGACGATAGTTATTTGTATCAGTTTTCGAGTTTTTTTTATGAATCGGTTTGATTATAGCTTTTTTAAGTTGATCTGGGAAAACTCCATCGCTAAACGATTGATTAATTAAGAGATAGAATGGCAAAGTTAGTTCATAGGCACATTTTTTAAACAGGCTAGGTGGAAGTTCGTCAATTCCATGGCTGGTTTTATTTTTTAAGCTTTTTATGAGTTTGTATGTTTCGTGAGGCGTTACCGGAGATAAAAACATGGTATTTGTAGTAGGCTGACAAACAGGTTTTATATTACTACATGGTTTATTGTGCGAGGCAGAGGGAAGGGTTGTGTTTAAGTGATTTTTGCCTATTGACGAGAAAAAACTATTAAAGTGATTAGCGATTTGTTTTGGTTCTGTTACTACTATGTTATTAATTTGTAGTTTTATGTTATGCTTGTCTTTTTTAGGGGTTTTATTCGTTCTTTCATTGATTATCTTCCACATTGTTTTGGTTTTATTTGTAGATCTTTTTAACTCTTTTATATATTGTATTTTTTTTGATGTGTTGACTGCTTTTTTTAATACTTTTTCATACGTTTTATAGTATTTTGTTAATATGGACTTTTTTGATCTTAATGTATGTATTTTTAATAGTCTTTTATTTCTGCATGATTTTTTTAAACCAACTGTAAGCCAATGCTTTTTTTTATTTTGTTTTAATTGCAATCGACGTTTAGGTATGCACTCATTCAATGCTTCCGACAATGTTTCTGTAAATATTTGGTAATTATCGTTTATGCTCTTGCAGGTATTTAACTTTTTGGACCAGTTTATTTCACTTAATTTTGCTTTGAAATTATCTGTATTTATGTCATTAAATGACCTTTTTTCTATGAACCAAACAGTTTTTTTCGTTTGTCTAGGCAATGACACACTTACGCTAGTTCCTAAATGATCTGAGAAACCTAAATCCTCTACCGTTGCACATAAGAAAATATCAGAAAAATTTGTAAATATTAGATCTATACAAGTTGAGGACTTATCAGTTGTGCGAGTAGATTTTTTTATGCGTTGTGTAAATTTATAATCTGACATTATATCAAGTAATTCATTGGTTTTCGGACAGTTTTTCAAAAAATTTGTATTGAAGTCTCCCCCAAAAATGATTTTATACTGCTTGTATTTTTTATTAAGGTACTTTAAAATTAATCTTAACTGTTTATAAAATACGCCCTCCTCTCTCCTATTCCAGTAAATAATAACTATTAATGTATTAGCATTTGTCAATTCAACCGAGCATATTTCTAGAACATATTCGATGGACATATCGGTGATATCAGTTCTCTCTATGTAACTTATGTGGTCCTGTAATGCTATGCATACTCCGCCGCCATTTCGCCATTTTCTACAGAAAGATGCAGCAGTCTTGTAGCCATGGAGTTGGACTAGATCTAATTGTTCTTTTTTCATCCACGTTTCAGATATACAAATGGCTTTATAAGTTGGATTTTGGTTCGTAAATGCTTCTAATAGATGCTGTTTATTTCCGAGGCTTTGAAAGTTTTGAAAAAGTATTTTAAACTCTTCTTGGTCTGTATTTTCGAAAGGAACTACTGTTCCGAAAGGAATTCCTCTCAATGTTAACATCTTTATCATGATCTTGCGGAGTTCCATTTTTAGTGGCCGAAATCAAAGATGGCTCATTATTTTTATTTTCATTTGTCACATCTTTTATGCTACTTTTACTTCCTTCTATAAACAATTGATTGTCCCTGATCACTGCATATAGGCCTTGCTTTCGCGCAGTTAACATTTTCTCTCGCATAATTCTTCTTTCTTTTCTTCCTTGCTCATCTAAAAATCCTGATATATTTAAGTTGGTTCCTTGAAAGTAAGAGCTATTTTCTAGAATATACTTTGTCATACGCTTACTTATCAATTCAATAACAAGGGGACGCTTCCCCTTATTTATGTTTCGTCCAATTCTATAGGTGTCTTCGATATATCCTACTAGGTCTACATGTATAATGTCTCTGAATATATCAACTATTCTACTGTACAGAATGTGATCTGGTTCTTTGTAGTATTCTTCTAAACCAAACAGTACTATTTTTTTGCTATTGCTTTCAGGGGGGCTATATTTATTATCGATATCTATATCGTTTGTCGTATCATGTATTTTGTATTCTTGTATTTCTTTTTTTAGTATTTGGGTCTGTTTTGTAAGTGTTTCTATCTTCTTGTTAAGTGTTTCTATTTCTATTTTTCGTAAATCATTCTGTTCGTAAAGTATGTCGGTATCTTGTGTTATGTCAGTTTTTACTTGTGATATAGCTTTTTGTATTTCTGCTTCTATTGTATTCTGTAGGTCACGTATAATAGTTTTATTATTCTCTTTCAGTCGTACAATAATTAGATCATTTAAATTTTGTAATGTCCATTCGGTTTCGGTATTTGCAATGGCTTTCCCTGTGTCTGGGACCTGGGTATCTCCAAAAATGCTTAAATCTTCAGAGTCCAAAGTGTCACTGTGCAATGCTGTCTTTTGGGTTCTAAAAGTAACATTCTGATGATCTGGTTGGACATCTTTAAGATCCTTTGCCAATCTCACAGGTGTTTCTAAATTCCCCGATTTTGGGGTATTGCAGTAGCAAGCCGGACATTTCCAAGAATTTTTGTATTCTATTGTCATGGTGCCAAAGCGCGCAACGGATACATTAGCGCATTCCAAATCATATGAATTCTTACATAAATAACAGGTTAGGTGTTGCCTATGAGGAACAGTTTGATTACATCCCGCACATATTGGTGCCATTTTCCACTCAGGGTGTCATAAACCAAAATCTTATAACCAATAAACTCTGTTTTGATTTTGAGGTTATATTATAACGTGAGCAATATTACCTTTTACTCCGGTATTTTCACTTAATTGTACGATATTTTTCACATAATTGTACACGTGTAATAGGTTTTTGTATATAATTAGACACTTTTTTTACTATAATCATAAATAAATTAGTGCCTACTTAGTTATTTTAATTTAATTTTGTACTGTAGCAGTTGATTAAGTAATTTATCCCATTTTTGGGATCATTATCGATGCCTTAGATTGAAAAAAATTTGGTCCACACGTGACCGTGGTGAGGAGTAGGTACTTAGTTTCAGAGGATGCCAATGAGTTCAATTACACCCAGTATAATTCCCGTCATCTAAGAAAAACACTGGTTGCTGATCAGTAGGCCTAGCACGAATATTTCAATAAATCGTATGGTTAACGTATCGAGTTTACCGTACACTTACGCAGGGCGACGCTAGGTGGCAGCACGAAGCAAACTTTACAACTATCGAAATATTATATCGAACAAATTCCAAGTGAGTAAACCTTCGTAAGTTTACGATGACACTACGATAGCCAGCCTTCGAGTTTACGTCAAAGCAATATTCGTGCTCGCGTTTCTATACAAAATGTCTAACGTTAGCGTTACGCGGCGCCAAAGAGTATAGTATAGTAACTGTCCTAAAGGAACGCGGCGCTACGAAGGCGATACGATAGTAACCAAAACCCTTCGTGCTACCAAATTTTGATTCGTTTTACGCCCGGTAGGGGCGCTGATCAAATGTCATACAAATGGCTTACGTTAACTATACTTACACTTACTTTTACGCAAATATTCGTGCTAGGCCTACTGCGCAGGCGCACTGAGCGGTTTTTAATTCCTGCTTATTCCAAAGTACTAATTGGCTAGTAAAGTTAAAGTACCTAATATGGTTCTACGGTTAAAAAAAATAGAATCATAAGTACTTTACTAGCTACTTATGTGAACTAAGCGGGAACTTAAAAACAGTGGTGCGCGTCTCCATACCTACGTGAACGGGAAGTACTATTACTTAGGTACTTATAATGGCTTGCATTGCACCAATATGTACCAAATTGTGCTGTGCTGAAGTCCGATCAAGTTCAATGGCTTCAAACCCAAAGTTTATAGGTATAAGATATTAATAAAGTAAGTATCACAGAAATTATAAAGTTATATACTTACTACTTATAAGTACTTTATAAACCTACTAATAAAAGTTTTATCACTATGACCTAGCTTAGAATGTAGATCTTGCCTGCTACAGTATACCTACAGGTCAAATGTGTATCGCTCGCTATTGAATCAATACCTACTCGTTCAAATAATCGATTTTTAATGGTGCCTATAATTCATAAGTGGTTATAGTAGTAGGTAATCGTCACCAGTAAAGTGTTTCTCATTTCGCATTATGGACGTTTCCGGATTTCTGTGAGTTAATAAATAATTTAAAATTATAATATTAGGTACGTAGGTATAAGACACTTTTGTTTGTTTTTAGATATTCTAGCATGGACAGTTCTAGAAAATCCTACGGAACATTAGTTTCTAACATTATGTTAATTGACAGCCTAATTGACAGCATCTGTGGTGTGGTGGTTGATGTCGGCTCATAACTCGCGAGGCGGCGGGTTCGATTCCCGCGACAGGATCTCGGAGGCGGCGCGTTCGATTCCCGCTACAGGATAAGTGTATGTACGCAAGAAAAAAAAACGCAAATACTTGTTCTGTGTGTGGGTGTTGTGGTACCATGGTCTTCGTAGTTCCTGGGTCCCTAGATACAGATCATCCTACTGAGGGTCTAGGATCTATGTAGGTATGTCATAAGAAATCTTTGACCTTGTATTAGATTAGGTATGTAGCTAAATATCCACTGTGCCACAGTCTTAGATTTTCTAAGACTACCCTATGACTGTCCTCATTTAAATCGCGTCTGTAGTTTTAAAATCAAAATAACCTTGTCTTCTAATTAATATTGGTTGCACAGTATAGCAACGTTATTGGCATAAGATATATTTTTTTTGGAATGTCGCTAAGTAATATGTAAGTACATAGGTACCTACACTACCAGCCTACCTATTTGCAGAATGATGCTGATCGTCCTGTCTTATGGAGGACTGTCAGTTCAGGTGGTACAAAACAAACAGAGTGCAGAGGACGCCGCAGCTGATGTAACTACTAACAATATTGAAAACAGTGAGTATTTAACACGTATAATTATACTTACCTACTACATTATATTGTTAGACCTTGAGAGAATACGTAGAAAATTTGTACCTATAGTATTTTATGCTTAAAAGTGGCTGACACCGATTTTGCACGAAGAATCCGCTGGGCAGGGTTCGGGAAGTTTCGATCTATCAAGGGAATATATAGACCTATATCTTTGTCTAAAATATTAGGGGGTCTAGCAAAGGTGGAACGTTTCCCTAGCGCGACAAATTCAAATTTTCTTGCGTTCTGTTGCCAATAATAGCTTAATTACTCAACGTGATTACATGAAAACTAATTTTGCGCAAATAAATAGAATGTATCAACAAATTACAATTAAAAGTATCGCCTACATATCATTGGTTTAGACTGAAAAACTAAGACGAAATTTGTTTATTGCCATTTGTCGCAATGATATCTGCATCTATCGGCTCCCCGCGGCTTTCACCAGGACCCTAATTCTGTATGACCACTTTACGATTCCTTACTTCGAAACCACGCGAATTCCTTGTCTTATATTATAAGAAATCGGCAAAAATCTATTTTCTATGAAATGGAAACAAAACCGCGCGAAATGAATTTGGAAATGACGCGATTTGAACTGTCAAAAATCATAATGTTCCACTGAGACACGTCCCGAAACATCAACACGTCAAAAGTTACCACCACTTAATATATCAATATTTATTCAAAATAAAAATAACATAATGTAAAGTGAAGGTATTTCTAATGCTGTGACACGATTTGAACAAGACACGATAACGACGTGGTTTCGTATCGTGTGGAATCTGAGTTTTCATACAGAATTAGGGCCCAGATCGTCGGTCCACCGAGTGGGGGGCCTACTCTGCGTCTTCCTGTTCGTAGTCGCCACTCGAGAACCTTTCTTCCCCATCGATTGTCAGTTCTACGAGCGATATGGGCGTGTGGATTGGTCTAGTAAGTAAGACTAAATCCACATTACTACCATTATAAATTAGTTCTCATATAACTAGTGATAGGTACTACCTTTATAATGATTTCCTGAGCAAATGATCTACCGACTTGACTTTTCTAGCAGCCACTCCTCAAAACTGCAGCACAGCGAAGGCTGTAATCGGCGTCTGCGTAGACCGGCAAAGCTGCAATTACAGCACATATGCCATTGACTTGACGCTTTTCGCGACTAAAGGATACAAGAGGTCAGTAGGTACTTCGAGTTTTTTTTCTAGGAATAGTAATAATCTAAACCACTATTATAAAGAGGAAAGATTTGTACTTTTGTGTGTATGTTTGTAATGAATAAACTCAAAAACTACTGTGCCGATTTCAAAAATTTTGGAATTGGAAAGCTACATTCACCCTGAGTAACATAGGCACTACACGTGCGAAGCCGGGGCGAGCCGCTAGTCTATAATAAAACTGTAACTGGGCTGGGTACATCGAATATTTTTCTTAAACTTTGATTGCATTAAGTATACTTCTTATTATAGAAATAGATTTTTTTTGTCAGTGTCTGTCTGTCCCTTTGAACTTTGACGCATCACGCTGGAAATGCTGAACGGATTTCGCTGAAATTTGGTACGGTTATAGCTAATTTTTCAGAATTACATTTAAGATACTTTTTGTTTTCTAAAACTGCCAAGTGCGGGTTGCACGAAGAAACGGACGTAATTTTTATGCAAGAATGTTTATGGTTTGTATATTATTTTTTTTATTTTTCCTATTTGTTTATACTCATCCTGTCGAAGGGAAGAGAGAAGGGAAAGGGGAAAAGCACGAGTGGATGGGACGAAGCCTTCCTTCGCCGGCCCATCCTTTCATCCTTTTCCTCTATCTTTTCCTTTTCGCTTCCCTCTTCCCATGAACAGGATTAGGACGTAAAACTAATTAACCCGTGCGAAGCCAGGGCGGAACAACTAGTAAATAAATAACGCCCAACGGGCAACAATTACGTCAATAGATCCTGGACAATAACTAGGATTCCCTGTACCTAGGGACCAAGGAACTACGAGGACCATGCTCCCACAACACCCAGACAGAACAAGTATTTGCGCTTTTTTTCCTGTGCACAAATACTTGTCCTGTCGCGGGAATCGAACCCGCAGCCTCCGGGGTATGAACCGACCTACTCAACCACCACACCACAGAGGCTGTATAATATGAAATGGTATATTATGTTAGCAGGGCTGGTATAACCCTGTCGGGGCCCTTAGACGATACCATTCTTGGGGCCACGTTTCAGTCATTTGAAGATCATCGATTTTTTTTCAAGTTAACAAATTGGGCGTGAGTTGGTACCTACTACAGTGGCGTATTTAAAGATTCAGCGCCCTGAGCCTATGAGGTTTGGCCCCATAAATTAAAGGAAAACGGGATCTGCCACTGCCATCCCCGCGGTTTCCGGAGTAACTAAATATACTCATTCATCTCTAAATTGTGTGTCGCTTAGGCCCGATTTCACCAACGTTTATTCCAAGTATACGCAACGTGGCAATGCGGCCAGCATGTTGGGTACGCTACCTACCGGTAGTGGGCTGGAGCACTTGGACTGTCTATAGGCCATCGCGGCTATTATACAGTCCATAAGTGTTCTTTGTAGTAGGTAGTGTAGCTAGTTTAGTTTAGTTTAGCTTAGTTTAGTTTAGTTTAGTTTTTATTATTGTATTAGTTAGCTTGAGTAATAAAGACAATTTGCCCGTTAAAAAAAAAAGTATACGGCTATTCTTTACTCTTGGATACAGCTAATTAACAAATGAAATTACACAAAAAAGACGCCATTTTGATTGTATCCAAGGAATAAGTCTTTCCTTTACAAAATTGGTGGTATAAGGGCTATATTCGCGTAACTCGGTTGTTCTCGGAAAGTTATACCTGGAATAAAATTTAGTCTAGTTTGGTGAAACGGGCCTTAGTCAGCTAGTCATACTAACACTTTTACTCACATTACAACAATGAAAAATTTCAGCAACAAAAGTGCTCCCAATCTTAATTGTAAATGATAATGCAACATCAGTCAGTAAGGAACCCGCGGGGTAATTACTTAGAATTTGCAACAGCAATGCGACAGCAGTAGCGAAGCATACATTCTCGACACCACTAATGATGTATGACAGCAATCACCGCGAGATTTACGCCTGTCGCGAGTTAGGTAATTAGGGGGCGGATCACAATGAACGGAACAGTATATAAATACCAAATTAATATACAATTTTTTATGTTTTTTTTATTTATAAATCTAAATAAAACATTTGACAGCTATTTTCATAATAGAGCTCCTAATCTTAATGACACATGAAAACGCAAATGCAAAGCCTGCGCCACAAACAGCAGTTCATAATTAAAGTAGAAACCCGATGACAACGAACTGTACAGTAGATAGCTACCAACAGGACTGGATTCACCATTAGGCAGCGTAGGCAACTGCCTAGGGGCCCCGTATCGGCTAGGGCCCACAAGCAGCCTTTCGCTTTGACTTTATATGCCGGAAGAAATTTAAAAGAAACCTACCTGACTAACAAGAACCAAAACGCATTTGGCTGCAAGATTGATATCCGTCAAAACAGACAGGGCAGCGCGTTCGGAAAGCTTCGTCCTATCTTTTCGTCCAAAATACCGCAGAGCCTGAAAACGAAAGTTTTCAATCAGTGTGTGTTGCCAGTGATGACTTATGGAACTGAGACATGGTCTCTTACTGTTGGCCTCATTAGTAAGCTCAAAGTCGCGCAGCGAGCTTTGGAGCGAGCTATGCTCGGTGTTTCCCTGCGAGATAAGCTCCGGAACGAGGAGATCCGCAGGATAACTAAAGTGACCGATATAGCTCTTAGAGTTAGTAAGTTGAAGTGGCAATGGGCAGGCCACACCGCTCGTAGAACTGACAACCGATGGGGAAGAAAGGTTCTCGAGTAGCGACCACGAACCGGAAGACGCAGCGTAGGCCGGCCCCCCACTCGGTGGACCGATGATCTGGTTAAAGCCGCGGGGCGCCGATGATGGATGCAGGAGGCAAGCAGCCGCTCAAGGTGGCGCGCTCTGGGGGAGGCCTATGCTCAGCAGTGGACGTCTTCAGGCTGTTAATGATGACGCGCTAGTAGCCCATAGGGTTTCAGCAGTGGAGGCAGAGAAGAATTTCAATTTAACTGACTTGTCCAGGCACTGTTCTCGCACAGGGTGTTAATTTGGTCCCTAACCAGCTAATCTGGTCAAACTTGGATAAGACGTCTTTACCTAGATTTATTTATAAATAAACGCAAGAATTTTTACGTTGGCTTCGCTCGCACGTTGTTAGTTAGGTACCTATCTGCTGTAGGTATCGTTCGTTGTGTTCGGGTTCTTGCTTTAGGTATTATCTACTAAAGTTTTTGCGCTGGCTTCTCATGTACTTTCATGTGTCATCAAAATTGGAAGCTCCAATAGTGAAAATTGCTAAAATTTTACATGTTTCATCCAGATTAATAAGTAAACGAAATTTGGCGCTCGCTTAGCTCGCGCATTACGATCTACCTGTATACTATGCCTACCATTCGTTATAATCGGCGGGGTAATTACGTAAAATTTGCAACAGCAATGCGACAGCAGTACCAATGCGACAGCAGTAGCGAAGCATACATTCTCGACACCACTAATGATGTATGACAGCAATCACTGCGAGATTTACGCCTGTCGCAAACCTGTTGCGAGTTAGGTAATTAGGGGGCGGGCTTCCATGTGTCATCAAGATCGGCAGCTCTGATTATTGAAATAGCTGTCTGACGTGTTTTATCTATATTGTTACATTTGAAGAATAAATACCACTTTCCCGAAGCCTACCATTTTATTCTTATAGTTTCCGAATTTTCCCACGACATCATCGTGTTCCCGTGAGTGTCCTCCCCTTATTGTGCTACCGGGAATAAGGATTGGGGGGACCTCCGGAAGGACAGACCTCAAGGACGCTATTTTCACAGACGACTAAGAGATGATGCTATTTTATCGCGATCGATATATTTTTTTGTATTTAGCGTGTATTTTTTTCATTTATGTAGGTATGTGTATATAGCCAGTGCCAAGTACCTATTGTAATTTTTCATCGTGTTATAGAATATTTCACGTAAAGTCAAGTCTTAGTCACAATCTGGGTAGTGATAGGCCAGTCTAAGTCAGTTAGCCATAGTCCAGTCTGTCATGCCCTAGTAAAGTAGTGGCAACTTTACTAGAGGCTTCTATGGAATTTTGGAAGCAACACGAAAAACCACGTTTCACACATGGACCTAATAAAAAAAGAAGGACGGAGTCCCAATTGATCCCGAACCGAGGTACCCTTAGGAAGTCGGAACGCTAATAACTACAAGCGGACACGCACACACACACATCATAGGAAGTCTATCGCCTGCCATTACTGCTCCGAACCTCGCCCAAGACGCTTAGAAAAAAAATTTATAAAATGCCGTCTTGCGTTGTGAAAAGTTGTCGGAATCATAGTAGTTTGATAAAAAAAACTCAGGGGATCACATTTCACAAGTAAGCTTGTTATTATTCCACTAGTTTTTTGCTTTTTCGATAAAATTATTGAGATGCAATCAATACACAAAACCAGCTAGTGTTGCCAACAATCAAATTTGCAAATTACCCGGAAGTGTGGGAGAATGACGAAATTGTGTTCGAATACAATATTACTCACCTATATTGATCATAATTAGAGAACTGACTATATGCAAATGCATATTTCCAGTATGCATATTATGCATAAGTTGGCCTTTTTCAGGTTAATAAATATTTTACCTGTAATGGACCTACAAATCGTGCATATTTGGGCAGGTTTTCTATAACTTAGAAAAAGTAAAGTGTCGTGAAATTTATTAATAGATACTTACTTTTAAAAATTAAGACGTGTTTTTTACTTTTTTGGTTGGCAAACTGTCAGAAAGGCCATGATTGGTTGATAGGTTGGTAGTGTTGGTACCATCAGCCAATCTTGGATGGTTCCGCTCGAAGAAAATTGAGTTTGCTGGGGAGTCCAGCCATTACGAAAATGTCGAAAAAGCAGTTAATTCCCGTTGAGCAGCAGTAGCGTCTAGACATATGACACTTACTAGTATTGGAAGTTTGTATAAGAAACAACAAATATACATAATGGAAGATGCAAGAAGTTTCATTTCAAAAGTAAAGTAGAAAAACACGAATGAAGTGTTCATAAAACATTTTAAGCAACAGCCTGGCTATAATTATTTGTGCGAAATAAACAGTTTTATTGACTGACTAGCAGACCCGACCCGGTTAGTTAGTTTTACGCCCTAGCCCTGTCCAAAGGAAGAAAGAAATGGGAGCGGAAAAGGCTGAATGGAGGCAGGTGCGCCTCTGTTTACCGTCATACATTCATCATTTTCCCCTATCTTTTTCGCTCTCCCTTCTCTCTCTCCTATAGCATACAGGATAATATGGATTGGCGTCAACTTCGTTGCTGACGATGTTTTATCGTAGTGTATGGATTACATCACACAGGTATAACTATAACTACAAGGGCTGCACTGCCGAAGCTCGCCGTACTATCGTGCACCATGAAATTACCGCTAGGATTAAAAATTTAGTAATCTTTTGGCATCATCTGACTCTAAGCCTATACGATAAATAATGCACACCAGCTCTAGGTCATCGTAAAGTAGGCAGGTACCCTATAAGTTGCATCTAATATGGACAGACAGATACACAAAAAAATAATCCGATACGGGTTCCGTTTTCATACTGAAACGGAGCAAATATAGCATTGATAGCGTGTAAAAGGATATATATATTTAAGTCGTAATAGTTTTTTACAAATTCAAATAAGACTAACCGTGAGGGATAAAAAATAAAATGACATAAGCCATTAAATTTTGACTACTCTGTTACAAGCTCGAGTAGCTTTTTGGTCATACAAAAAGTCACACCAACGTCAGATCTTTTTTTTTATCGGTTTCGGGTAATTTTCTTCACGTGGCAATTCTTTAATCCGTCACACATATTTAGGTGTCTGCCATTGCTGTACGTCAGTTCGATGTCAATAAAACTCCTTCCTGTTTTTTTTAGTTCTATGGTTTCACATTATATCACTTGCCCACACTTATGCTCTTAATTCAGCACCTAATGCGTAAAACGCCACCAATTTTAAACATTAACAATGGAAAAAGTACAAGTTTTGAAAAATAATACAATGCAATGCCGTGAACTTTTCCGCGTTCTCGCCAAAAACCCAGATCGATACTTCAAGTGTACCTACACCTTTCTGCTTTGAGGAATTCTGTGCCTTTCTGTATAGGGGTGGCTTGGGACGCTCAAATATAGTCAATTGTTTCACCGATCAATCTCCTTCGTTAATTCTATCCACGCGACATTGGCGAAATTGTGGCAATCACGCAGAAGCCATAATAATAAAAAGTTGAAATCTTTCGAGTTTCGTAGGGATGTTCCGATACCACCAAAGTGTCGATACCTATCCATATGAATAGTACTTGAATCATTATTTGATACTACTCATATGAATACCCTTAAAGTGTCGATACCTATTCATATCAATACATTTTTTAATTAATCTAAAACCGTGATATTAACAAATTTTATCTCATTGCAGTAAAGTTTTGGTGTTTCTTTGACTTAACTACATTTCCAAGTATTTTGGCGCGATTAATCAGACATTCGAGCGAGCCAGTGCCGTAAATAGGGCGGTGCCACCGGTGCCCAGGCACAGGGCGTAGACTCTGGGGGGCGCAAGAATGGCCAGACCAGGCAGGACTATTATTTTTTCGGTTTGCCTGATAAGTTCCCGCTGCGCCCCTAGTGTTCGATTCCAACACATACGTACCTACATGCCAGTATCATCTAAAATTAGACAAAACATCGCGCTCATTTTTTTGCCAGCGCACGAGCGTATTTGTGTTTAGTGTTTATCCGAGTCAAGCGGCCGCCCCGCTACCACTTTTAGTCTCCGACCAACCGTAGTAGCCCAAAAATGAAATCTTAAGAGCCATACAACGTCAAAATGCTTAAAATGGCTAAGCATGAGGCCGTGTCCTCATTGTATGACTAACATGTAATTCATGTTTGAATTGCCATACGCATTTTTTGAAATAGAATCCGACAAATATAAAAATTTTAGCGCTTGCTTCGCTCGCGTATATAATGTTTTTACGGTATTTTATTTTATAGCAAGCGCGTTTGTACTGACTGCCATGGAATTCATGCTTGAATTGCCATACGCGTTTTCTGAAAACAATACGGCAACTATAAAAAATTTCGCGCTTGCTTCGCTCGCGCATTTAATGTGTTTACTGTGTTTTGTTAGCAAGCGCGTTTGCACTGACTGGCATGTAATTCATGTTTGAATCGCCATACGCGTTTTTTGAAATACACTTCGGCAAATATAAAAATTTTCGCGCTCGCTTCGCGGGCGTATTTAATGTACTTTTAGTAGATGTATAAAAAAGAATCCCTGGCTACGGCCCTGTCTACGGTACCTATAATGTCTAAAAAAACAAGGGCGCAGTTATAGAAGCTCGCACAGGGCGCAAAAAAGGCTATTCACGGCACTGATTCGAGCACTAGGATGCGTTCAGTATATTTTATTTGTCATTATTCGATACAACTAGTATTTTCTTTCTGATACCGAGTAGGTATCGTGAGAATGATTAACTTTTATTTCATTGGGTTATATATTTTAACTTTGTTTATCGCTTAGAAGAAAATTATTCGATTTAATACTGCTAAAACTAAAAATGGAGTTGTTTTAGGCTAAAGTATAGTAATATGTTAAAAAACAGTTTTTTAGGCGACTGGATTTAAAATTAAGCTATAAATAGGGCTACTTTAAAGAAAAAATAGATAAGGCTGCTTGGCATTGATTTTTTGGTGACTCTATCCTGTTTTACTTGGCAGCGCTGATTCGATTTGATACTAATACTTTCTTTCCGATACCAAGTAGTTATCGAAAGAATGATTCGATGCTAAAAGTACTCTTGGTATCTTCTTGGTATCGTAAGAAAAGTATCGATCAAGTACTTACTCGTAATTTATATACTAGTATCGGAACATCTCTATGCTTCTTCGACTATTTCGTTTCGTTTCGCTTTATTTTTACCTAGAGAAGTGAGAACGAAGATTCGAAGATCCTATTTTATTTTCATGACTGAAGAAATAATATAACACATCGAAAATGTCCGATGACAATTCCAACGATGTTATTATGGTGGAAAGCGTCGACGATAGCTCCAACTCCAAGTCTTTCGAAGGAGCATCCACAGAAAGTAAGCTCATGTTTTTATCAATTTACCCGCCAGATCAACTAGCATCATTCTTGTTTTTGTACACAATCCTCGATGTATGTTATCTGCTGATTTGCATAGATTTATGTTCAAACAAAATACTTATTACTATCTCTAGCTTTCCCGCTGCAGCGTTAGCTTATTGGTAACCTATTCCTTCAGTACATATAGAGCTATAGAGTATTTATTATAAGATGATCCACTCTTATATATAACCTTAAATATTTCAGCCCGCCCCATAATGCTACTATTCCACCGACTAATAAGCAACGACAATAAGGAAAATACGGTTCTGACGAATGCACAGATCATCGCCATACTAAACAAAGAATTCAACATTGACATATCAACAATGCATGAGTTGGAAGTCGATATTCACTTAAATATAGTGAAAAGATTTCTCAAAGATTGGCCGCTTTGGGACGAGTTTGACCGCGGTATAAACTTTTTACGGAAACAGAAAGCACACACATCCATACAGAAAACTCTGGAACGCAAGTACACAAATCTCAAAAGGTATCTCCAAGTACAGATTGATGCGACAAGACCACTGGCAGAAGAAGCTGTGAACAAAATAGTCAATGAAACCACAAAAAAGATGGAGAAAGTCAACACCAGTGATATTGCCCTTGAGATATACTGCACAAGGAAACAGCTCAATGAATTGATTTTCAGCCAGCCTAACTCAGAATGTAATATTTTTAATGTACCAGAGTACAATCCAAATACAATTCCATTAACTGGTTTACCTGTAGAGTCCATTTTAAATTGGTGGGGCGTGCGAGTGATGATTGAGATGAAATCATTATCATATTCTCGATCAACCATGCACCAACTAAAACATGTCCTTGTTAACCAGAAGAATGGTCCCAGAATCTTAAACCAGCCTCTAAATGATAATGTACAAATTAAAGACCAGAAAAGGTCAACTGACAATGTTGATAAAACTAAAATATTTACATTACTTAATAGTGTGTTAGAAAAGTACAAGAGTGATTCCAAAATGTACCAGCTAATTGACGTCTTATTCAGCGTCATCTTTGATGACTTAAAAATGGTTGACGAATCGTATGTAAAAGTGCCCGGTACATACAGGCAACACTCTAACAAATATAGATATTACAGGAAACTGCGTAAGGCAAACAAAACGAAATCTGCCCCATCCTCAAGTGCATATGAACTGTACATTGAGGAGACTTTGGCACCGATGCATGTTTTCTATATCGGAAAGGTTGGACCAGTTGAAACAAATATAATACCACATAACTATGCATGGTTGACTATTGAGTGCTCGGAATGCAAGAAAAAATTTACCGGAGTGGATCTTTATACTCTGATGAAAGAACATTATGATGCATACCACACAAATGAACCATATTGGAATTGTACAAACTGCGAACGAACATTTACAATGATGTATTTAACTGAGAATAGATGGTACCATGACTGTAATAACAGTTGAATTAAGATTACCGTTTGTGTGCAGCTTACATACTCATTGAGGCTCAGATATCCCGGAGTCTCTGAAGTCTCTGTCTTGTATGTGCAACATTTTTAAATATATTAAATTGCAGAATTTAGTTACAAAAAATCTGTCCATAGAAAAACCTCAAAAATAACAAAATGTTCAACAAAACAAATTGATCCTAACAACTTTTTATACAAATCAAATCAAAACTTTTTTCTGTGTTTATGTATGAAAATGTGTTTGGATTAATGTGATTTTTTTACTGAACATTTGTGATGTTATTTTGGAGGTTTTTATTTGGACAGATTTTTTTTAAATTCTACCATTTAATATCTAAAGTTTTTAAGCAATATGTGTTGCCAATGATGACTTAAGGCATTCAGATGTGGTCTCTTACTGTTGGCCTTTTCAGTAAGCTGAAAGCAGCAAGCTATGGAGAGTGCTATGCTTGGAGTTTCCTTGTGAGATAAGATCTGAAATGAGGGGATCTGCAAGAGAACTAGTCACCAATATAGCGAATAAGCAAGTTGAAGTGTCAGTGGGCAGGCCACATCTCTCATAGAACTGACAACCGATGGGGAATAAAGGTTCTTGAGTGGCCACCACAAACCAGAAGACGCAGCGTAAAACCCACATGGTCAGTCAAAACCGCGGGGATCCGATGGATGCAGGAGGCAAGCAGCTGCTCAGAGTGGTGCTCTTTGGGGGACACCTATGCTCTGCTGTGGATGTCTTCAAGCTGATGATGATGAATATCTTCAAAAATGTCCCAGTGCGTGAGCCAGATAGAGGCTCTGGTATCACAAGCCTTAATGTAAAATCATTGCCAATCATTTCTGAATATTGTAAATGAGGCTGAAAAAAGCTAAAGCCATAACCTACTACCTGTAGCCTAGCCTAGACCTGTGCTAGCTTTCCATTGACAGCACGGCAACAATGCATAGCATCGGTAGCAATGGGCTTCCCCTTTGATGTATGTATATGTTTATCCATCACAGTGCTTTGTCAAAAACTGGCCTTATAGTGTATGACTATAGATAGTGACTTGACTTGACTTCTTGGTTTATGGCTTCTGTGGCTAGGCAGAACAGGCTAGTGTCCTGCTATTAAAAATTAACATCATGAAGTAGGTTAAAAATGAATGCAATAATTGAAAACAAAAATAGTTAAATCGGTAAATAAATCACGGAGTAATAAGCTTTTGAAGTTTCTGGAGGGGGCATCGCATGTCCCTTTCTCGCAACACAGGAGATTCCCCACAGTTACTATGAAAACACACGTTTTGAAGTCACATGCCAAAGAGACTGTATGTAAAGCTACCACAGCTGAGGTACTATTAAGGAGAATGTGCGTCACTGCACGTTTGAACTGATTTTAAAATGCTGGTAACTTTGTAATTTTTTAAGATATTTAATTTTTGTTTTCATGACTGTTTATTTTTTGATGAGTATTATTAACTTGTGCAATAAAAAAATAGCACGACACAAACCTATTCTGCCAATGTCCGTTTCTAGTATCATGAACTTTTGGTGGGTTTTTGGCGGGAACGCGAAAAAGTTCACGTTGTTGCATTGTATTATTTTACAAAACTTATGCTTTTTCTAGTGTTAATGTTTAAAATTAGTGGCGTTTTACGCATTAAGTGCTGAATTATGAGTATAAGTGTGGGCAAGTGATATAATGTAGTGAAACGTGGTTTTTCGTGTTGCTCCCAAAATTCCATAGAAGCCTCTAGTAAAGTTGCCACCACTTTACTAGGGCATGACTTAGACTGGATTATGACTGCCTGACTTAGACTGGACTGACTACCCTGACTGACTGTGACTAAGACTTGACTTTACGTGAAACATTTCATAATGTAATACGATGAAAAATTACAATACTTGACACTGGCTAAATACACTATGTGTCTGGAGCCAAGATATAAGAAAGAAGAACTTTTGGTGCTAATATTAAGAATATGATCGGTGGAGAAGAGGGAGACTCAATCCGAATGCTGAAGACCAAGATTTTATTTTGTAAACATAGAGAGACAACACAACTGCCGTGAAAAGACAGCCTCTGTGGTGTGTTGGTCGGCTCATAACCCGGAGGCTGTGGGTATGATTCCCGCGACAGAACAAGTAATTGTGCACAGGAAAAAAAGCGCAAGTACTTATTCTGTGTGTGGGTGTTATGGGAGCATAGTCCTCGTAGTTCCTGGGTCCCTAGATACAGGGAATCCTAGTTAGGGTCCAGGATCTATGTATGCGATCGTTGGGCATTATTATTATTATAACTAAGACGATTATAGTTCAATAGACTGTATGTATTAGTAGTACTTTTGTCTCATTAGTTCAAGGGTGAGACATTATGAAGATATTTACCTACTGTTATCCTATATGGAAATACCTTATTCTGCGACTGTGAGGTTTCATTTATGTTAAGTTGTCAGTAAGTAAATTAAAGAGCATATTATGTAACAGCATGATTGCAGTTTTTATTTCAAATCAAATCAAACCATTTATTTTGTGATACACAGGTCATAAAACAGATATTACAACAACACCATGTGATTCGATGCACAAGTGAGCGCGACGTCTTAGGTTTCGTGATAGTTTTTTTAGCACATTCACGTTTAGTCTCACATGATCAAATGCAGCAATGATTTTTTCTTTTAATTGCACAGCACTAGTAATTTCGTCCGTGTAAACTAGTCTTTTTATTTCACCCCATAAAAAAAAATCACATGGGGTCATGTCCGGAGATCGTGGGGGCCAGGGTACTG
This sequence comes from Ennomos quercinarius, assembly GCA_910589525.2. Lineage (NCBI taxonomy): Eukaryota > Metazoa > Arthropoda > Insecta > Lepidoptera > Geometridae > Ennomos > Ennomos quercinarius. Next base: position 6,268,496 of record OU342515.1, read on the forward strand.
GACCACCACGTCCAATCCACTGGCTTCTGAACACTTCACTTAAAAAATCGCGCACTTGGCGTCCATAATGAGGTGGAGCTCCATCCTGTTGGAAAAACAGGTTTCGTTGAAAGGCCAGTGGTACATCGTCGAGCATCTCGTCAACAACGTGATGCAGAAGCTCCAAGTAACTGGAGCTGGTTAGATGACCTTCGATGATGTATGGACCTAGCACATGCTCTCCAATAATGCCACCCCAGACATTAATACTAAAACGATGCTGAAACGAATCGTTCTTGGTTTTATGCGGGTTATGGTCGCGATGTGCCCACCAGTGCTCGTTGTGAATGTTGTAAATCCCCACACGTGAAAACATGCATTCATCGGTCCACAAAATGTTCACATCCCTGTTTTGTAAAATCCAGTGAGAAAAAGCTATGCGTGAGGCATTATCTTGTGGATGCAGTTCTTGGACTCTCTGAAAATGAAACGGATGCTGAAGTTCTCGTTTCAGTAGCCGCCATACAGTTGTGTGGTGGACGTTGAAGCGCCGCCCAGCATCACGGGTGCTAGCACGTGGGTCCTCCTCAAAAAAGTCCAAGATCTCTTCTTGAAGGCCGGCCGAGAGACCTACACTTCCACGAGCGCGAGCGTGACGAGGGACTTGGAATTGTCCATAATCCCTTAGTCTCTGTGTGGCACCCAGCATCACTTCACGTGTTGGAACATGGCTGTTCGGAAACTGATCGCGAAACATTTGCACAGACTGTGTTAAGCTGTTTCCGCTGATAGCATACAAACGTACCATCTCCACAAGCTCAACATTTGTAAAGTGTTCCATTTTTGTTACGCGATCGTAAGCAAAGTAGGTGCCTACGCAAATTCGGCGCGGCGGTGGCGGGCAAGTGACTGATCGGTCGCTGCATCTGCACGCGTGACATAAGTGCGCTGCGCGGGCGCGGGCGGGTGAGAGAGGGCACCCCGCAGCCCGCCCGCGTGGCTAGTACAAACGGCGGTGGGGCCGGTGCAGCGGCGAGCGATTGTAGAACTTTGCCGAAAGTGGCGGGTGCCTTTGTGTGTTGTCGGCGCGATAGTTTATGACTCTGCGCTCGCACTGGTTGACTTTATAAAATCATGTTGTTTGTTAAATGAGAACGCACACACGTGCTGTTTTATTTTTGTGCAATGTTTTTTTTATAAAGTGTAAATTTTAGGTATTTATTTTTTCATTGATTCGTGTTCTATAAGTGTAGCATACCTACCTCTGTAAATATGGAGACAATGCAAATCAACATCCTGTATATATATCCATAGAATGGCCACTTGAGCAATTTATTCCACATTGTGCAGAAATCACCTTACCGACTGTTTTGACTGAATTGTTTTAAAGCAGTTTTGTTGAACTTTTGCTAATAGCTTTTTCTTATTTTTATCTTAATGTGTAACGCAAATTTCTCTGCCATGGTTCTGGGTACCCTGCAGCAGCCTCGAATGAAGTAAGCAAAAAATGCCTAAAGTTGTAATGTAGCATGTGCTCGGCTTTTCTTACCTATCATAATCATAAAACAAATATCAGTAAAGCTCCAACGGAATACCCACGCCTGGGTACGCCCATGCACAGGCGGCTCGCGACTTCTGCAATTTCAGAGTTTTCCTGCGAAGCCTTTTTAATATGACTATTATATTAGTGGGGGACAACAGGAATTCAGAATTTTTATTCCTGTTGTCTCCCATGGGGCCGACAACGTGGGGGACAACAGGAACAACCTTTTATTTTCTGCTCTTCTGGGATAAAAAGTGCCCTGTAGTACAGCTTTATAGCCGTTCTGTGGATCTCGGTAGTCAGCAATGCGATCAGTCAAATCGGTGCAGCCGTTTATGGGATGATATATAATAAATAGTCTAGTCCACGGTTACTTCGGCCAAAGGTTTCATTGAGCGTTGCCATCCAACGTGGCAATGCTGCCAGCATATTGGGCATGTAGGTAACGTGCTATGCGGCAGCATTGCACTGTTGCACTGGTAGTGGTTTGTTGGATTAGGTTTTGTTTTTATATTATGCAGATTATTATAGATTTATTCCTTGTAGTTATATAATTATTTAGGTCTGAAATAAATGAGTAAACATAGATAGTCATATCGGCAGCGCTAGGATCACAGATTAGAGAAAAAAACAAGTGGCTAGGATCAAGCCCCCTAGAGATAAAAACATCGTGTAGCGGAAGAGTAATAATTATTTTGTGTTGTTTCTCTTTGAAATTGACAGAGAGAACAGAGTTTATTAGTAAGAGTGCCTATCTGGTGCTATATATCTATTCTGTGTTGAGGGGAATGAAAGTTTACATTGTAATAATATGCTTGGCTAGGAGCGTAAGATAGTATCTCCTTGGAACTGTTTTGCTTAGTTTGGGGATAGATGGCGCTGTGTGAAATGTCCCCAAATATTTACCTATTAGGAGTCTATTTCTGTCTTATCTGTCGCGGAGCTTAGAACGGCAATCGATGATTATTATTATATATTTTCATACATATTTTAATTTTTCAGGTCTTGCACTGATCGAGAAGTTTGCTGCCCTCCCGGCTTTCAAATTCCGGTGAAGAAGAGCCAATGGGACGAAAATTTTGACGATGATTAGAATAGTAATCTATTACTTCTAATCAAAGGGTTATTGCGGTTTCTCCACCCGCTCTTTCTCACGTGGGGAACTATCATTGAGACTATAGACATTTTGCTATTATATTTGTTTAGAGCAGTGTCGCCTGCTTATTGTAATTAATAGATTAATTTAAATGTAAAAGAAAAATATGAATCACGTGCGGCATTCAACCCGCTTCCATCCGTCCCTATAAAGCCTTATTAAGCCGGCCCCCTAATTACCTAACTCGCAACAGGTTTGCGACAGGCGTAAATCTCGCGGTGATTGCTGTCATACATCATTAGTAGTGTCGAGAATGTATGCTTCGATACTGCTGTCGCATTGCTGTTGCAAATTTTACGTAATTACCCCGCGGGACATGCTTTACATTACACAGGCTCTAGGTATTATATTATCTGTGCTACGAGATATGATGCTTTTTTGCTACCATAGCAAGTGATCTCATGTCCAAAATCCTTCACCGGGTTAGCAGCGCCATCTATTGAGACACCCTAAAAATTCCGCTCGAAATTCTTTACCTTTTCGTACTTTAATTATAGTTTTGTAAGCATTTTTGGTTTAGGTGTAATTAGAATGTTAATATAAACGTCTCTAAAATATGTACTTTTTATTAAACGAACTGTCTATGTATGAAAGAAAACCACAAAATATTAATAAACGTTTATTAACATATAAATATATTTATTTTATCACAGCAAAGTTTCCCTACACCAATACAAAATAAATAAATATATAGCGGTACTCTTCTGATAAAGAGGAAATGAGAAAGATGCAGATGTTTTAATTTAGTTTAATTTTTGCACAGACTATATTAATACTAGGTTTTAGTTTAGCGAATGCTGTACACTACAGAATTGATACTAGTGCGTCGAGACTTATTTCTATTTTACATTTTAGAATAGACAAAGTTCTTCAAATCTTCAGTCGTTTGGTCTTCAGTCTGTTCAATTTCAGTCAATTTTCCAAAATCTTTCTCCAAAAATGTACGCACTTCATTAACTACCCTCTCCGGATTAGTCAAATGTACATCATGACCACCCTGTACTGTCACAACCTTAAAACATTTCAAGGTATCTTGTAATTTCTTTATTATGACACTCGCTTCAGCTTTCCCCTTAGAATAGGGGTTGGATGTTTGGTCTGTGGCTGATAGAAGGAGGGTCGGGGGTGAATTTTTGGAAAATAGCTCACAGTAGTATTCTACGGGGAAGTTTTGGGGTGCTGGAGTTCTTAAACGCAAATCCCAGGATAATCTGGAATTACAAAAAATCCGGTTATAGCAGTCATCATCATCAACAACCTGAAGACGTCCACTGCTGAACATAGGCCTCCCCCCCAAAAAGCGCCACTTTCAGCTCCTCGCGGCTTTCACCAAATCGTCGGTCCACCGAGTGGGGGGCCGGCCTACGCGGCGTCTTCAGGTTCGTGGTCGCTACTCGAGAACCTTTCTTCCCCATCGGTTGTCAGTTCTACGAGCGATGTGACCTGCCCATTGCCATTTCAACTTGCTAATTCTACACGGAGCATAGCTCTCCATAGCTCGTTGCGCGACTTTGAGCTTACTATATAATGAGGCCAACAGTAAGAGACCATGTCTCAGTTCCATAAGTCATCACTGGCAACACACACTGATTGAAAACTTTAATTTTAAGGCTCTGCGGTATTTTGGACGAAAAGATAGGTCGAAGCTTCCCGAACGCTGCTCAGCCGAGTTGGATTCTTCGTGCAACCTCTTTGTCGAAGTTGGACCTACCTAATTGAACAGTCTGGTCTGTGTTCACTACCTAATTTATTACAATACCAAGTATAAAAAAAAAACTTTTCTTCCCACAACAGATGCAAGCAATCCGGCACAAAGCAGAATAGACATCTCCGATCTGTAGTTTCGATTTATAATCAACGACTATTAGCTTCACCACTAAGCCATGGAAGCCAGCTTACCTATACGTATCGTCACCGACTTGTATTAAGTTCCTAGAGAGAACGATTTCTGCTTGCGACTCTGTGAGGCCTCTAGCTCGTTTCACAGCGTCCATTGCCTGCAAATCAAATCATTTATTTGCTGAAATCACACTAATATTATATAATCTATAACAATATTATAAAGAGGAAGGATTTGATTGTTTGTTTGCATTGAATAGGCTCCGAAACTACTGAACCGGTTTCAAAATTCTTTCACTGTTGGGAAGCTACACTATCCTCGGGTAAAATTAGGCATCTTTACTAAAATTCCAATAATGTAACCCAAAGTATAAAAAAAATACCTAAAATATTCATTACATCGCGTGCGCTGCGAAAACTATTATACCCGTGCGAAGCCGGGGCGAGCCGCTAGTATTATTATAAAAACGTAAGTTTGTGTGTGTGTTTGTTCCGTCTTCACTCCTCAACAGCCAAACGGACTTTAATGGAGATAGTTTATATATTACTTCGTATAGTACCTACACATCACATCAACGAGGCTGTTGATGACGATAAATAACCGGCCAAGTGCGAGTCGGACTCGCGCACGAAGGGTTCCGTACCACTGTCAAAAAAACGAGCAAAAAAATCACGTTTGTTGTATGGGAGCCCTCTTAAATATTTATTTTATTCTGTTTTCCAGTATTCGTTGTTAAACAGAAATACATCATCTGTGAAAATTTCAACTGTCTAACTATCACGGTTCATGAAATACAGCCTGGTGACAGACGGACAGACAGACAGACAGACAGACGGAAGGACAGCGAAACAGAGTAAAAAAAAAAACTAAATTCACAACCACCATTGTCGGATTTTCTTCAAAGACCTACATTTTTATTTTTTTTATTTTGAATAAATTTTGATATTGTTGTTAGCTGGAAACAAGGACGCCAAGGTGTTCCAAAACATGACCCGCACTAAGCGTTTTGCATAGCAAATTGATGGAATTTCCGCCGTGTTTTGGTGCGCCTTGATGTCTGGTGAAAGAAGGGAGATGGAGGAATAAGATCGTGTAACTCCTTTGCACATTCTCCAAAATGCAGTCTATAAAAAAACCGATAAACTGGCAACTTTACGTCAATGCTCTAAACTGTGGAGCTTAGGTTCCACCAACGCACCATTACCAATGAGTCTTTTGGCTCGTCTCTGAATGGAGTCCAAGGCTTCGAGCTGGCATTTAGCCGAACCATCCCAGAGATGGCAACGAAGACAAGGAATTGGCGTGGTTTCGAACATAAGCGGTTATTTTCTTTATGGTTTAAGTGGTCATACAGAATTAGGGCCCTAGTGAGATGTTGTCAAACGTATGCCCATTTAAGAATTTTAAAAGTTATTTATGAATACTTATTACCATTACTGTACCTACCTTTCTCCTGCTATAGAACTTGGTTTCATGGTTTTCTCTATCATAGTTTATATAGTAGTTGTAATAGAAGTCGCGGTAGTACTCGACCAGATTGTGCACTTGCAGCCGCTGTAACGAAGGCCCAAGGTCTAGGTGGATCATTTTTTTAATTCTGCCCGGATATACTGCGTTGTAGAACAGACCTGGAATAAATAATTATAATAAACTTTACTATCTACAATAAATACAATAAAACTGTAACTGGGCTAAATGGGTACACCATCATCCTCTTTGCCTTTTCCCATTTGTTATTGGGGTCGGCTCCCAATCTAACCTGTAGCGGCGAGATGCCAGAATTACACGAGCGACTGCCATCTTACCTCGCAACCCATAAGGGACCAGTAACAGGGATGGTTAGATGTGTCAGATTCATCAGGCTTCTGGGTTCCTTATGGGTTGCGAGGTCAGATGGCAGTCGCTTGTGTAATTCTGGCACCTCGCCGCTACAGGTTAGATTGGGAGCCGACCCCAATAACAAATGGGAAAAGGCAAAGAGGATGATGATTAGTGCAGGCGACTGTACATATTTTATGAATAGGCCAACGTTTGACTGCAACTCACCCTGATGTTAAGCGGCGATGCAGTTAGCCTATGAGGAGCCCATTCACACCTTACATAGGCTTAGGGCGTAAAACTAATTAACTCATGCAAAGTCGACAAGGAATGTGGGTTCAAAACACCTTTATGATTCCAGTATTTTTTTTTAATGTTTGATAGGTTTGCGCTTGACCGCTATCTCACCTGATGTTAAGTGACGATGCCTGTTCACTCTCGATTTGAAGACTCCAAGATTGTAGTCCTCGGGAAACACAGATGCAAAGCGTTCCACTTTTTGGCTGTTTGCATGATAAATGTGGAAGCAAATAGCTTTGTTTGCACATGTGTGATGTTAACCATGTAAAGATGGCGTGTTTTCGTACATCTTGTCGCCGATGGTGGAATGGTGATGGCGGAATCAGGTTATGTAGCTCCAGTGCGCACTCTCCAAAATGCACTCGATAAAAGACCGATAAACTGGCAACTTTGCGTCTATGGTCAAGTTTCTGTAGCCGAGTCTCAAACAGTTCATTGCCTATGAGCCCCTAAGGCTAAGGCTTTTCCTTTACATTAAAAATTAATCTGGTTACACACCTTGTTCACACCCCATAGAGTGACCAATGTAAGTAAACTGCGGCCACTGAAGATGCTGGATCACAACCTCCACCGCTGCTACGAAGTGGAACCTCATTATTTTAGTACCTGGCGATAGATACATACTGGAGTTGACTCTGTGTCACATTCTATATGCTGTTGTGTATAATAATAGGTCTTACATTATGTGTTTGTATTCAACCTCTTTTTGGAACAGTTTTGCTCTTTTTTCTCTTCTATTGTTATATGTTTTTTATTTTTTGTTTCTTGCTCCTTAGCACAATAAACATGTAGGTAATAAAGTTATTACAATGGTTTTATTAAACATGGAAAAGAAATTGAGGGATGTGATTAGTTGAAAAATGTAGTATTGATTGATTGTGAGTAGCGATTAATCAAATGTTTACCGTAACTTCCATGGTTTGCTATATATAGCCCAAAAACACCGTATTTTTGGGGTCAATGTCAACAAGATGACTGCGATATTACTCTAATAGATCATATAGATGAAATATTAATAAAAAACGATGAGTTACGTAACAAATATCATATTATGAAATACTTTATAATGTTGTTTAATTAATTATTTAGTTACAATAAAAAAAAACTGATTTTAGTACCCATTTCCGATTGTAACATAATCTATATTTTAATATTTTCTTGCAATTACTAATTTAATCTGTCTAGAATACAACAACATAGTGGAAAGAGTATTGGCAGGTATATGTGGTTACTCAACCTGAACTCTGAAAGACTAATGCACAATACACTTCTGCTTATGGCTCAAGACTAAACAACAATTATAGTTACCAATTGGAAACGGCTCAGATCTCCCATTTCCTGGCAAGTCAATCCCCACATAGTGGTATTTCTCTGGCAAACTTTCTAGTAAAGGAATGAATGTGGCTGCACTATCTTGTCGACCGTGGACCAATAGTATAGGTTCTCCGCTTGGATCTCCCCAGGATATTACTGGAAGTGTATAAGATAGAAGTATTTGAATAATATAAAAATTAACAGCATGTTGGGTGAGTCAAAGCGGTGAGTCCAGTGTGCGGGGGGCTTGCAGTACACTTCACAGATGCCGTTACCCTTGATTACACTATATTGCTACGTATTGAAAATGGGCTGGAGCACAGAATAGATATATAGTACTACGGCTGAAGCATTTGGACCATCTATAGGTCAGCGCAGCCAGTATACAGTAGTTGCCTAGTATTATTATTATTTTTTTTATGTAAACGATTGACGTGACGAGCTAGTCGTTCACCTGGTGTTAAGCGTCACGGCCGCCCATTACAGATAGCAGTGTCACTCGGAAATCAAAATTAAAGTTTCGCGTGACACTGCGCACTGCGCACGTCATCCTGAGACATCACACAGTCTAAAAAAGATTTCTAGACTGTGAAATCAGTTCTTAAGTCTCATTTGCCCAGTAATTTTACTAGCTACAATGCCCTTCAAACCGGAACACAGTAGTGCTTGCGCACTACTGCTTGGCGGTAGAATAACTGGAAAAGCGGTGGTACCTACCTAGACGAACTTTGCAGAAAAGTCCTACCACCTAGTGCAGTAGTTAATGTAGTAGTTAGTATTATTATAGTAACATAAAAATTAAATGAACTTTACCTGTTAAAAGAAAGGTGTATTAAGTACATTCCATTTAATTTTTTACCTATATTATGAATTTGAATATAGCTTTATCTGTCAACTCTGTTTTTTTTGTAGCCCACCCACGAGCCTGTAGCTGCAGACAACAGCTAGTATAATAATAATATTAGCCTGTACCCCAGGAAATCCTCTAATTTCGTGATTTTTGAACATGCTTTGTTTCGTTCATTGCCTCATGATTTTTTCCTTCACCCCTGTCAGAAGTCACAGTAAATAACTTCAAGTCATGGATTATGTGTGGGCCGACCACACGAAACACTAAACAGTGTCGGATCGTTGACTCAGTCTCACGCAACGTGTTATGATTGGGTTTTCTGTACATATGTACTATAATAAAATTGTACTTACATGCTATCTTTCCCCATGGTGCTTCGACAAACCATTCTTTTAGTACTTTCATAATTTACTTCCTAAAGTAACTTAACACTTCGGTAATTTTATTTATGGCTGTCCAAAGTTCATGTTCATGTAATAAATAATAATTATGTACAATCAAATCACAGATTATTACTTACAGAAACAATAAATAAGTTATATGAAATATTTCTTAACACTGTATTTCTATTTCTATTTATCATAATATGAAAGAAAAAAGAAATAAATAAAAAAGACTATAGAAAGAAACTCGACAAGCTGACAAACTCTTACAACTTACAACAAATATTTTTTCCCCAATGATGCCATTATACGTAGTCGTAGTACCCGAACGAAGTCGAAAAAAAGAACATCAGAAGGGGCGTTAGTATTGTGATCAATATCGTTTTTGGCATTTGTTGTGGTAAAGCGTTCGGTTTGAGAATTTCACCAATTATGCCACTTTTACCACTTTTACTCACTACCCAAAACGAACGCAAAATAACCAAATGCGGTTTGTTATCTCAAATGTCAAAAAACAAATTGGCGGAATTTTACATTACACACTAAACTTACGTCTTCCTTCTCACTTCTCCGTGCTATATCATTACAATAACTAGAATTTTCACAATAAAAATCAGTAATTTTTACATAACCGCGCCAAAAATTCTACGTCAATCTGTAATGTCAGAAAACGATCACTTTCAAGCCACCGCCACAGGTGGATAAAAATTAGCAGTCCACGATGGCATTTTAACTGTTTTTGAGCTATCCGAACGGTGAACGAAAACAGTTAAAACGCAACTTTTGCTCACACATTCCCAAAAGGAACGGTGCATGTGAACATTTTTGTCGTTTTTAACTAGGCATGGATCATTTCACAAGGAGCAGGTAAAAAAAATCATATGATTTTATTTTTCATAAATCACTCTTCTACTTTTTGTCACACACTCTGCTACAAATAACAGTGTGATAATCACACTTAATGAAAGACTTCGGATTTCATAATACGAGAGTAGCATAAGCGGTGAACCGTGAATATAAAAACATATAATTTTTTTATGCTTCAGTAAACAAACTGAGACTTAAAGAATAGAATAGAATAGAAGATCATTTATTCAACTTCACAATGCTTACACAATACACAATGAAAAATAACATACAAGGAGCTTTCTTAATTTTATGTTACTGCATATAACTATTAAAAGAAAAATGATTTTCGTGGTGAAGTTGAAAGGGAGTTCAGCTCAGCATAAATGTCAAGCACCTTCCCTCGGTACCAGACGCTGATTTTCAGCTGAAACCCCGCGGGCGGATAATTTTTGCAAACGGATAAAAAAAGAAATACTAAGTAATATTAAAAATTATTTAGATACACACATAAATAATATACATAATTAAAGAGACCTTATAATTTTATTAACATTGTGCCTGTGGTGGAGCGGTGAAGTTTGATCTTGTTAAACTTAAGAGAGTAGCGTTAGATTACTTAGTAATCATTTGTAGCAGGTCGCAACTTGACTAGGTTGCTCCTAAATCACATCTCTGTTCTATTTCATTAAGCAGAGCCAATCGCCATTGATCATAAATTCATCAGGCATGTGAAAAATCACAGGCTGTGAAAAATCACAGGTGAAATCCCAGTGAAAAAAATTAATCATAATTTGATGAAATGACAATGAGTTTAAAGTAGCAATCATTTCCATGCCTATTTTTAACTGTTAATTTTGCCACCAGTAGGCTATCTGAACGCAGGTAGAGATAAAAAGTATAACAAACAAGTGCTTGGTCGTCAGTCAGTGTGAATTATTGAAATAAGTACTACACTTAAAATTAAATGCCTGACGTTATGTCGTTGTACCTATTGGATAAGTATTTTGCATATAGCTAAAAGGGAGAATTCATTGTCGATATATTTTAAGTGTAATATGTTTTTGACGGTGAACATTTTATTTCATTCATGCATAATTATCACAGAGCACGAAAATAAATATGCTTCTGCCAGTCGCCTCCAGTTCTTTATGGGAAATTGTAGCTGCCAAGCAACGTTCATGCCAAGGTAATGAGACGATTAGTAAAGGTTGTACAACACGTAAGAAAATAATCAGAAGGAAATAATAATGAATACCTACAATATCTCTGTTTTTTAATGTGTATAAACTTCATCAAACAATATTTACTGATTTTTTAGGAATCTACCTACATCTTACATTTTTTTTAAATCATAACAGGCAATAAAATTATCAAGACCAGTTGCAGCTGGGTTAGCATGGACGGTAGACAAAATTGTCTTTCCCCGTTTTACGTCACTTTCTGCATACTTGCTTGGAGTAAAATAGGGGAAAGTCAGTTTAGTCTACCGGCCGTGCTAACCCTACCGGTTGGTGTTCTATTACGGGCTGCCATACAAATGGTACAGTGGTGATGATGGTGCCCCTGTTATTTTCTACCAAGAAACGCTCTACGAGAGTTTTTTACTCATTTTGCCAAGTTGTAGATACTTAGATAGACTAAGAGACTCTTTGCATACAGCTTTACGAGGTTACCAAGCTTATTGGGAAAATAAGTTTCATCATTATGGTATCACTGATAACAGCTGACGCTGACAGCTACTAACTTTTGCGTTTCAAAGGAGATGTTTTTACATTTTTAGCATGAGAGCGTTTTCCAAAAAAAGTGTACCCCTCATATTTGGCCGGTCCCCTGAGTTTGAAGCCTAATAACAAGTAAAATTCGTATGTGGCTAATTATTTTAATTATTCAAAAGCATCAAATACTTTATATACTAGTTAGATTCAAAGAATAGATGTATTAAAACTGCGGTATATTTAAATAATAGCTATTTTTAAACACCAAAGTGTCACTTTTCGACTTGTCCCCTGCTCAAAATCCGCGATGTTAGAAGCTATTCTGAAAACTTTTTATACTGGGGTATCATGATATTTTTCCATTTTTTGACAGTACTCGTTCTCGCTTATCGTTGCCGGTAGTTTATAATTTAAGTCTTACGCTCATTTAAATGCAGATCGATTTTAAAAAATATCATAAAAAGTGGTACCGACCGGACATGTCAGTTTTGTCACGGATAAAACTGCCGTTTGAATATTTAACACACATTATTTAATTATTTTAAATGGTAACATCATCATTACGTCACCGACCGCCATTATAAAAAAGCTAGTTTGATATATGTACGTTTTGAGAAACACACGTGTTTTGTGTGAGTGCCACGGACGTCAAGATTTCTGCTGTCGTATTTGAGACACATTATCTACTGATTCAGGTTAGTTTACATCATATAACTGTTTTCGTAGGTTTAACAATATTCTAGTGTAACGTTATTTACATTTGCTATCAAACGCAGGTAAATATTTTCGTCAGAATATAATTTTGATTATGAAATGGAAACAAAGCGTCACGTCGGTTTTGCGACATTTTTCTCTGTGACCTACAAGCTGACCTACAAAGTCGCAAAATCGACACTATAAGGCAGGGACTACATTAAGGCTTAATTGTATTTTCAGGTTTCACGATGCCACTTACTAGTGCAGAAAGATCTCGAAGGTACAGAGAAAAATTGAAACGAGAAAATCCTGAATTGTTAGAAGCCCAAAGACTTCAAAATTTAAAAAGGATAAAATCTAAGAAAATAAAAATTTCTCAAATGACGGAAGAAGAAGCTGAAAAAAGGAGGAAAGCTTGGCGCGAAGAAAAACAAGCTAGCAGACAGAAACATAGAAAAAATGAGCGTATAGTACATAATGATAATATTGTAACCAATAACAGTAATAATTACAATAATGATTCAAGGTCACCAGACATAGCATTCGCATCGATATCTCAAACTCATTCCGAAAAAACTATTCGATACCTGAATAAGAAAAATACATACTTGATTAACAAATGCAGACGTTTCGTAGAATACAACGGAAAACTGAAAAAGCAAAAAGAGAATTATAAAAAACGTTACCAAAGACTTCAAAAACAGAAGGTAAACGAAGTTAATGATTTGAAATCAGAGTTAATGAAAATAAAAGCAAGGGGAGAAATATTAGAAAACACCCTGAAAAAAACATACCAGAATTGCTCTAAAAGACCAGAAAAACAAACTTTGAAAAAACTAGTACAAAATTCAGAAAACAAAAGGACCGTTATAAAAATGCTGGGCCTAAAAAGTAAAGTACGAGAAAAGAAAAAAATAATAAGACCAATTGAAATCACAGAAATAATAAAATTCTTTATAAGAGATGACGTTAGTCGCAATACAGCAGGGAAGAGAGAAACAAGAACCAAGAATAAAAATAAAAAGCAGATACGATACTTGTGTGACACACTGGTGAACACTTTTAAAAAATACAGAGGTGAAGGAGGTCGCTTCGGATTCACGACATATTATCGAAGCAAACCGTTTTATATTCTTTCGCCAGGAATTAATTCAAGAAGTACGTGCTTGTGTCCGAAGCACAGTAATATAGATTTTCTTCACACGGCGCTGCTAAAACGTGGAGTCATAAGTGGCACCAGAAGAGAAGCCGTACAAAATATATGTTGTGACACAATGAATTACGAGTGTATGTACAATAAATGTCTACTATGTAAAAGTAGAAGAGTGCAATTTAATCTATCTACAGAGGAGCAATCCAATCAGGAGATACAGTGGTTGCAATGGGAAAGAAGGGAACATGTGTATGAAAAGAAAGACGAGGGAATAGAAAAAGAAGTAAAGACCATGAGAACCGAAAAAGTTACAAACAATGGAAGTATCAATGATTTGAAAAACAAGTATGAAAAGGATTTGGTCTTATTTAAAAAACACCACTTCAATAATGTACATCAGCAAAAAGAATATCAAAAAGCTGTTTTCGAGCTACAAGACAACGAATGCTTGATTGTGTGCGACTTCTCGGAATCTTACGAAGGGAAACTGACAAATGAAGTTCAAAGCATGCACTTCGGTGCATCCAAACGTCAAATCTCTCTGCACACAGGTATGATTTATTGGAAAAGTGAATCGCAGTCTTTTTGCACGATGTCGGACGAGACTAGCCATCAGCCACCGGCGATTTGGGCGCACCTGTCTCCTGTAATAGAAATGATAAAGAATAGAACACCAAACGTAAAGATACTTCATTTTTATACTGATGGCCCATCCTCACAGTACCGCCAAAAGAACAATTTTTATCTACTGGCTCATTTCACAAAGACTTACGGGTTCAGGTACTCGACTTGGTCCTTCTATGAAGCACACCACGGGAAAAGTGTAGCTGACGGGATTGGTGGTAGCGTAAAACGAAACCTCGATAAAAATGTATGCCTCGGGATTGACGTGGTACACGCAAGGGATGCTTATGAAGTGTCCAAACGGTGTTTAAAAAAAACTAAAGTGTTTCTCATCTTAAGGAGTGATATTGACAATATATCGAAAGTGTTGCCGAATAAGCTACCAGTTCTCAAAGGAACGATGCAATTGCATCAGATAATAACAGACGAAACTGACAAAACAAAAATTGCATACAGAGATGTAAGCTGCTTTTGTGGGAATCTAAGAGGACAGTGTGACTGTTTTTCTCCAAAATATCATTCAGTGATAGGACCAAGACCTATTTGTGATGGTAACAGTCTTAATACTGAGATACCTGAAAGAGATACGCCTGGAGAAATTAGGTCTCACTGTTCTTTACCCGTAGATTTAAAAGACTGCATGGCAGAACCAATTTTTTGCGAGCAAGTCGTGGAGATAATTGATGTGGATGACCTTCCGATTCCAATAACCTTACCACAACAGGAAGAACATTTACCCAGAAATACGATCGGGTCCATAAATAACCGGTTTGACCAAGATGGTAACAACAATCTTCAAACGGTAGTAAAAAGTAAATCTTTATCTAAAAATGATAACGATGTTGTTACGAACAATGCCCCATTTACTGAAAGTGGCAAACCTGGAATTGACATACAAAATCTCTGCAAACCGAAAATAAAGATATTAGAAGTGAAGAGGTATTTTCCAAAACAAAAGAAACTCCTACTTGGAAATATTCGTAATGCTGTTGCCGACAACGCCCCAAGTACTGGTTGCAAATCTCTAAGTCAGACAAAGAGAAGTACTGAGTGTCAGAAATGTTTTACTTCCATCTCGGGACCAAAAAGGATGTGTATGATTTGTAAAAAATGGTATTGCAGTGAATGCGTTGGTCAGCAGATATACTCTGAATTTTTGTGCTCTGAATACATATGTGATCCATGTCTGGACAGTTAAAAAGATAGTGTATTCTTTTTTCTGCAGCTTGAGATAATTTATACTGTTTTTAATAATAATAATATGTTAATAATAAGGTGTTTTGTTCTTTGTTTAATATACTTATTGATACTAGGAAGAAAAATGTTGAAATTGTTTCGATTTTATTTGATTATAAGAATATTTTTCAGCGACGATGAGACTGTCACCTTAAGTGCCAATTTTTAATATTGTTTTTTATTAATAAAAGCTATAAGCATTATATTTTGTAATAGTTATTAAGGCTAATTAATGATAAATCTGCAATATACTTATTAATATAGTACAATAGGTACCTAGGTGTAAGACAAAATTGGTACCTATTAATTGTCAACCAACTGTTACTCGTTTGAATTTGTAATACTTTCAAAAAGTTTTTTTTAAATTATAATTTAATTAAGGATTCCAATCCAAAATTGCTCTCGAAGTAACCGTCATGACGACTAGGTACTCCAAGAGTTATTTTTGTTATTGTTTTGAATGATATATGGGTAAGTGCCTACCTATACCCCTAAGTATAAAAATATAGTAACTGTGACTACAAGTTACCTATGTAATCACAGATTTAGCGTTGATCTCAAGTTTATTGTTTGTTGTGTTTTTGTAATATTATTTAAATATTATGATGACTGAAGTACAATATTAAAATATGTTACTAAGCATAATGTCTCATAGAGAGAAATTTAAATAAATGTGACTATAAAAGGTATTATTTCTGATTTCAGTTTTCGCTTATGTGTGCCCAGCCTTATAATAATTAGTCTGTCGATTTTGCGACTGTCCCTCGTTTTGCGACGTGGAAATTTTTAGTTTTGACCAATTTTAATATGAAGGTATACTAGTTATTTGAATGCATTATTTTAAATGGTTATAATGTTCTGGAATACAATTATTACTTTTCCCGTTAAGCCACATTTCGGTATTGTATCGTAAAAGTAACGGTTACTTTGACATCAGCTGTAACAAAACGGAACTTAAAACTAGCATAATTCAAATTTTATTAATATGTCGACTACATTGACAATTTATTTAAATAATATCTATGATAATCTTCGTAACAAAGTTAAAATAATTTGTTTTTTTCTTCATATTTAGTACAAAATAAGCTTCTATGACAGTCGCAAAACTGACATCATTTTTTCTACAGTGCCATTTTAATTTGATGATTCTCGTTAAACAGATTAATCTGCCAAGCAAATAAATGTTTTTTCGTAAACTATCTGCTATCTTTATAATATCCAAAACAAAAAAATACCAAAATTATGATATTTAAAATATAGCCATGAATTTAGACATGGTACACTTTTTTTGGAAAACGCTCATGAACATGAAATCTAGTCACAGACTACTTGATTCTAGTGATGGGCGAATGGCGATGATACATTGATGAGAATGATATAAATAGTTCAGTAATATTTATACTGTATAAATTATACATCAGTATATAGAACTGATCTAATCTATAAAAACACAAGTAGGCACTAACTTGACTGGATTGTATAATGATTTATATTAATATTTAATTATACATAAAGAACCAAATATTGTACGCAACGAATGCAGGCAAAATTAGGTATAGGTAAATTAAACCCATAAACCCGTAAATAAATTCATAGAATCCTCCCGTCTACGCGTAAAGTTTATGTATACCAAGTAATAAAAATCTCAATTATTGTATCATCATTATTTAACTTTAAGAATCGTAATAAAATACTCAGTAGGTACCTAGGTACTTAAATAATATAGGTACCTAAGTAAGAAAATAAAAATAATTTTAAATGGGTAACTAAAATAATTTATAGTAAGTAATAAATATTAGTTTATTTAAGAAAATAAAAACACTTATTAGGTAAATAGGTACCTACTAAATACCTAGGTAGGTACCTACTTAATCTTACTGTCAGGTACCACAACATTACCTATAAGTTTGATCAAAACATCACATTATTTACCCACCGTAACCATAATGAAGGTGTACTTACCTACCTAAGTAATTGATATGCATGAAATTGGTAAATGTTTAAGCACAGATAATATAATACAAGTAAGTGGGTAAGTACCTACTTGTATTGTTATTACAAGGTGAGTAGCTAAGTAGGCTTCGTATTTCGTCACTAAATCACTAAACTACTAGTTCACTACACTACCTACACATCATAAATTTAATCTTACCTAACATGTTTATTTAATCACAGCTTACATTTCTTAAAAACCGAACTTAATTTTCTTCTATTACTCTTTAAAAATTTGTGTATATGTGGGACGAGTAGCTCAGGGTTAATGATGTGGACGTCGTGCCCACCAATTACTGTAACTCGGTAAAAATCAGGTAAGGTTTGTACACATTTTTCCAACAAGTTTTCAGCATATTTCTTTGGTGGACTGACTCCACTGGATTCCGATGCGTCGATGCATAGTGTTGGAGGTGACTTTGTCGTCATAATTGTGTAAAGAGTCTCCTCTGATATTGGAACTTGGGCTATATACTTCATTCGCGGCTCCCATGACAACCTGCAATAAAATAATGTTATTTTAGAATGTTAGTTACACTCAGCTATAGTGTGCATTACAAATGAATATTTAAAACGATAATATTAGCGAGTAGAACTAGCTTTCAGAGGATATTATGCATTTGCGTACAGGCGCGGATATAGGGGAGGGGGCGCAGGGGCCGCACCCCCCCCCCCCCCCTTGACGCAGGCAGTCCAGGCAGTGATTTACCACCATATCTCCAAATTCCCCTCGTGGACTCCCCTACTTTAATGATTTGTGCACCCCCCCTTATGAAATTTCTGTATCCACTCCTGCTTGCATATAAATTATACTGTCATAATAGAATTTCTGAGAAAGCGCAGAACACAGGAAATAGTAATTCAAAAATAAATTGTATTAGTTGCATGTGGTAGGTAATGATATCATGTTAATAATGTTATCTGGTAGACTCCATCCATTACTTATAAGTGTCAATTCCCATAGGCACTAGAGATCTAGAGAGTATAATTTCAGCTTGCTCTTCTGTTAAACTTCTGTTTCTTACAAGTAAGCTGATTGCAGAGTCGAGTGTGTGCAATCTTGGTTTGCCAGAGTTCAATCTGAAACAAAATTAACATAAACAAAAGGAATAATTTATTCGTAGAGATGTTATTGACTCAATTACTATTATTTGTAATATTGTAAGTAGGTACTTACTTTTGATAATTATAGTAATAGTTTCCATAGATTAGTTGGTACCAGAAAGCTGGTTGATGCTGAGTTATTTGATACATAGAAAGCGGAGGTCCAACGTCCAAAAATATAAATTTTTTAATGTAGTCAGGGTAAAGATGGTGATAAAATAAACCTAAAAACAAAATAAATGGGTGCTGTCAGCTCACAATATCTAACCATAAGGGAGTGCAAAAAATTGATTGTTGATAAAGTATTTAAAAAAACACGTAAAAAATTAATAATAAACTCCAGATAGCATGATAGTACAATACTAACCTACCCATTTATATTTACTTACCAATAACGCAACCCATGGAGTGTGACATATAAATAAACCTCTTCCATTTCATACGCTCAACAATTATTCGTATTACTTCTACTATGTATATTTGGTTGACAAGCAAACCTTTAGTAAATGGATCTGATTTACCATGCCCTGAAAAAATAGGTAATTTTTTATTAGGAACTTACTCAACGTATAAAATATGGTCAATCGTAAAAAATATACAAGGTTTTGACATATGACGCGAATAAAAAAAAAGAAAGTCCCATTTTATTGATGATACATTTACTTTCGTAAGGAGTTGTATGTATAAACAGATAAAATCATTACATTTATTAAACTACCGGGCTGTCAAATACTGTAAATATTAATAGTCAAAAGAGAGAAATATAGGTACCTGGCATGTCAAATCCAACATAGTAATAATTGTCAGGTAGCTGATCTACTAAACAGGTAAATGTTGCTGCAGTGTCCATATATCCATGCACTAAAAGCATCGGCGGATTGTCTGAGTTACCCCATGATATCACTAGAAAACAAGTTTTTTTTAATTATTTCAGACAGTTGTTAACGTTAATCAATATTATGTATGAAACTATTTGAATGATAGAAAACTCCGAAGATTGCAATCCTTCTTCAAGACACTTACGATCATAGATTCGACTCAGATACCTATAAATGACTGATCTATAACTTTGTTGTTCTTAAAATAAATTTGAACATCACTATATGAAAAAACTGTCAGATTGAAAATATTAATATCCATAGATTGCTTTTTTCTCTAATCTGTGATAATTCACGTCAACACGTCAAATTATGACATTGACAACTAAAACAATCATTCGTAGATTCGGACGGATATCGATTACTTATTGGATCATTGTCTACACACTCATGACAATGGCAATAATTGCTTTACAGATAAATGGTACGTGAAATAGGATTGAATAAATCAAGAAAATATACATAAGACTATGGTAAAATCTTCTTTAATCTTGCTTCTACAAAAAATAATTACTCAGCTTGTAATACCTACCTCGGTATCTACTTATGGTTTTTGTTTTGTTGAAGGTTGAAGTCAACTTGAACTTAGACCCTTAAACGTTTCTTGTGGCTTGATCGGTAACAATAACAGGTACCTACTTAGGTATGTAGAAGGTATTAGGCAAATTGAATAGTTGTAGGTATTACCTCAAGGGGTACCTACTCCCTTAGTAGTCTGTGGTACCTACCCCGCGGTTTTTGTTGAAATTTTCCTATTTTATATTTTCCGGAATATGTTGGAACTCTCTAGTGTTAGGTTAGATTGTATGCAAAGCATCGTCCAAATCTGTTCAGCCGGTTTGACGTGAAAAGAAAAGCAGACGTAGGTACAAACAAAACAGACGCTTAACTTTTATATTAGTAGGAAGCAGTGCAGCGTTAATATTTTTATAGTTAGGTATAATAATTTATTCCTAACGGTACAGACCTATTCTTTAAAATAAAAAAAAGAATCAATTCATTATGACAACTAAAACAAACAATCAAACGGTCTGCCTATATTCATTTTAGGTGTTGTAGTACCTACCTACTACCTACCTACCTTTTACTTATCTAAGTAAAGGTTAGGTATTTACTAATCTCTTTCACCAAATTCGTACATATAAAAATTTCAAAATAAAACCAACTTACATGCGATTTTACCCCACGGTGCATCGACATACCACTCTTTTACATTTTTATTCGACATTTTTAAACAATTATTTGTTTCACTACAACTTGGTTTAAATGCTAGACAAAATGCATGTGGAACGACGACGAAGCGCTTATCATTTTTATCCGGTGATTAAGTGGGCCAAACATAATCTAGATGTTTATTAGACTAATTTTAATAGTAGAGCGACAAAATTATCAGCTTTGTTTGAATTGGATAAGAAAAAAATATTTTATGAGTTATTCTTGCGTTATGATATGATCAAAGGTTAAGTTACGACTACTTAAATGTAAACAATGAGATAAAAAATATATCATGCTTAAAATCATTATTTTGCTCCTTTGAACATCTCATATCGAGTCAATAGTGATGTACGATTACGATGTCGATGATTATGATATTATGGCATATCGACCTTACCTATCGATTACCTAACTCGCAACAGGTTTGCGAGTTTTGCGACAGGCGTAAATCTCGCGGTGATTGCTGTCATACATCATTAGTGGTGTCGAGAATGTATGCTTCGCTACTGGTGTCGCATTGCTGTTGCAAATTTTACGTAATTACCCCGCCGCGCCATTTTTTTTTTTTTTAAATCGCTGCTCACGGTAGAGTAATGGTAGAGGACACCATCAAACAAAACGTTTCAAGTAGCTAGGTACTTATACCTATACTGTACCTTAGAGCTAAAGGACACGTTCTCGATATATTTGGAGGTGAATGAAGATCGTCGCATACGAAACTCATTTAAAATCCATGTTTTAAACCGGCGGGGTAATTACGTAAAACTTGCAACAGCAATGCGACAGCAGTAGCAATGCGACAGCAGTAGCGAAGCATACATTCTCGACACCACTAATGATGTATGACAGCAATCACCGCGAGATTTACGCCTGTCGCAAACCTGTTGCGAGTTAGGTAATTAGGGGGCGGCTTCTATCTGCTCAATGAGAAATACCTGGATGATATTGATGCCGATCGACCAATTTTTTAATGTATTTAGTTTTACTTTTTTAATGTATTCTATTTTTAAAGTGTTTTAGATAATATGGATTTTTGTTTGTGTCATTACAACTGATACTCTGAGTTTTGGCGGGAACGCGGAAATGTTCACGTTGTTGCATTGTATTATTTTTCAAATCTTGTGCTTTTTCCAGTGTTAATATTTAAAATTGGTGGCGTTTTACACATTTAAGTAATGAATTAAGCATTGGTGTGGACAACTGATATAATGTGGTGGTAAACGTGGTTTTTCATGCTGCTTCAAAAATTCCATAGAAGCTTCTAGTAAAGTTGCACCACTTTAAAGGCATGACTTAGACTGGACTAGACTACCCAGACTGTGACTAAGACTTGACTTTACGTGAAATATTCTATAACACAATGAAAAATTACAATACTTGACACTGGCTAAATACACAATGTGTGGAGGCAAAATATAAGAAAAAAAAACTGCTACTGTTGAAGACTTCTTTGAGTGCGTTTCAGCTTTGGCTAATTTATTTAATAAATATGTGGTGATAGTTTTCTGTGTCCTCATTCACTCTACTCATCCTCAGCAGATATTATCATACATTTATCTTTTTTCCAGTTAGGTAGGTACCTATTTTGATTTAAAAACCAAACTACTGAACCAATTTTGATGAAATTTAGGGATTAATCTGAAAGTATGTGAATTTTCCAAATCGGTTGACAAATGACGGAACTCTGAGGTAACAAAAATTGGCAACCTCCTTTTTAAAGTGGGTTGAAGTAAAGATAACCATGTTTCTTTAGCGCCTATCCATGACTTGGTTCAGCCAGCACTGATGGCCACAGCACTAGGTACCTACCTATTGTAATTTTTTCCCGCATCCATCCGTCCCTTTAGCCGTAGTAGGTACCTACTACCTAAGTTAGGTACGTACTGTTTAATGTACCTATTCATAAACTTAAATTATAAATTACTTATAAATAATTTAAAACGTAATTATACCTATACACTGGCATTTTTAATCACTATAATTTTTACATTAAGGTTTATTCAAGTTACATAAGAAATAATGAATAAGTTATGTAACTTGATAAAGACTGCACACTCAAATCTAAATAAAATGTTAAGTATAATAGTTCGTAGAAGGTTTGTATTAGGCTGTTGTCTGATGATCGGAACTAGATCCTGTTCCATTCAATGACATAATATTGTCACTCTTTAACTTCTTACGTTACTTCACAGCAACACACGTCACTACAACACCGTGACGACACTGAACCGGTCCCAACGGAAGACCAGCGCTGGTCTCATGACCAGCATTAAGCTGAGTTGGGACCGATTTGTGGCAAATAGCAATTTAATGCTGTTTAATTTGCTGTTAATCGTATGTTGTATTATTGTTTTATTGTCACAAATAAATTATTTTTCTTTCTTTCTTTCTTTCTTTTCTTTACAAAAAAAAATTTGTAATTTATTCACCCTTGACCCTTGACGTCGAATAGAGTAACGAAGGTGTTTGACTGTTGAATAGTTAAGCCACAGTAAAGGTGTTGCCTCATAATAATAAAGAAAGATGCACCGAATATTCAGTAATTATTCGTATTCGGCATATTTGGCACAGTTTTGTCATGTTCGGTTAGTGTTCTATTCGGTTGAAGTGCCAAATAACAACATAAGTAGATAGATAGATAGATAGATAAACTCTTTATTGACACCAACGATAACAAAAATAAAAAAGACAGGAAAACTTACAAGTAGGGTACAATGGGCGGTCTTATCGCTAAAAAGCGATCTCTTCCAGACAACCTTTGGATGGACAGAGATACATGAATGAGCATGGACAGTGGTGTTATAAAATAAAAATTACTATAATATACATACTAAAATAAATATAAAATAATAGACTACAAGTATTTTATTAAATAATTTTCGTTAATTGATATGATCTTTGATGGGAACTTATTCTAAGACAATCAGAACACTCAGCACTTTTATTCGTTTTTTTTATATATACAATAATACATGTCTAATCTAATTTTGATGGTAAAAGACCCGACGGAATGACTCTGGTTCCCTGGAAGATGGGGCGGCCTTTAGTGTGGGACGCTACTTGCGTCGATACTATGGCGCCGTCACACCTTCCCGAGACACACGTTAGGGCCGGCGCCGCGGCTAATTCTGCTGAGCAGCTAAAACGGCGCAAATATAGTAATCTCGGTAGCGGTTACATATTTGAGCCGTTTGGTGTTGAGACCCTGGGTCCGTGGGGACCGGGAGCTCATCGCGTTTTCCAAAGTCTATCAGAGCGCCTGGTCGATGCGACGCGTGACCAAAATGCTGGCACTTATTTGGCCCAACGCATCAGCATTGCAATTCAACGTGGCAATGCGGCCAGCATGTTGGGTACGCTACCTACCGGTAGTGGGCTGGAGCACTTGGACTGTCTATAGGCCATCGCGGCTATTATACAGTCCATAAGTGTTCTTTGTAGTAGGTAGTGTAGCTAGTTTAGTTTAGCTTAGCTTAGTTTAGTTTAGTTTAGTTTAGTTTTTATTATTGTAGTAGTTAGCTTGAGTAATAAAGGCAATTTGCCCGTTTAAAAAAAAATCTAGACGAGTAGGCATAACAGCCATATAGCAGCCAAGGTACCTGCTATACATTGTCCATTTTATTAATGGTTTTTTGACAGCTCACGCCCATGGTGTTTCGTATTGTTTACGTTAAAGTTTTATACAATTAATATTGTACTTCATGGAATTCACCAAAACTAAAAATGTACATTTATCGGTATGAATTATTACGTTTACATACCTAATTCGATTATTGATAATAGTACAATCGAGAATCTCCTAATTTGTCAGTCGTACGAGCTGTCAAAAAACCATTAATAAAATGGACACAATATAAGTACCTGGCCTAGGAATATACCGAACCCCATAGTAATTTCTCTAAGCTAGACTCAATATTACCTTAGGTCCTTAAGTTACCTAGTCCATTAGCTTTTAATAATAAATACAAATAAGTAAATAATTTCTGCAGAGTGTGAAACAAACACATGGTGCGAGAGCCCACTGCAAAAATACCTACGTCATCGGGTACCCCAATAGGCTATGTTTAGATCGTTAATCGACACTTAAACATGTAAAAAAAACAGGTCTACCAGTTCCCATCCTGCCGGGTCATGGAAATAATCCACCTCCACCAGCTTCAAACGCGAAGACTAAGTTTCGCCAAGTTTAGACCTGGCAGACCTTTTAATCTATTATTAGGGGCATCTTGGCTATTATTGGGCGTAGGTTTCATTGGGGTATTCGCTGAGGTAGGTAAAGAGTGTGAAGGGCACATTCTTAGGGGTCTGCCAGGTACTTCCGGCAGGGTGCGCAATGGTAGACCAATTTTTTTTACACAACTAATCAATGGTTAACTGTTGCCAGAACTTTCATTCGGGTACCTTATGACGTAATTTTGACAAGAAAAAATACGTCAAAATATTTCAATTATTTCTATGACCCAGCAAGGTCGGCACTGGTAGACCTGATTTTTTTTACATATTTAGATGTCTGTTAACGATCTAAAGATAGGCTATTGAGGTACCCAATGACGTAAGTATTTGTGCAGTGGGCTCTCGCACCAACAATGGCGGCTGTGAAGTGTGCTGCAAGCCCCCCGCACGCTGCGCTCACCGCGCTTACCTGTTACCGCGGACAACTAAGTTTAGCTACTCTGCCGTCCTTATGAAAAATGCAGTAAGTAGGTAAAACATGTTATCAAATTAAAATATAAAATAAAAAAATTGCGAGTAGTCGAGTTGCTGCATTCTTACTTCCTGAGTGTTTGGGTTCCAGGTGGAATTTTGATTGGTGAGAAAGAACAGAATATAGAATTATTTTTGGCAATTCCGAATATGTACTTAACTCAGTTTTGCCAAAAACGTTAGTTACTGCGTTCTTCCCTACGAGGGTAGAACTGCGCAGCGTCTCGCGCCGACTTCACATCCGCCATTGAGTTTGAACCACACTAGAGTCCGCGCAAGATAAGTCTGCGCGTAACTGTTGGCGCTCGCGTCGATGAACTGAAGAGTTCTATGGTGAGGTGGAAGCAGATTTCTGATTAATTTTTTTTTTTTAAATATTTTAATTCCATAGAATTAAAATATTTTTTTAATAACATTAGCTGCCGATGGCACCTATACTATAATTCGGCAATAGTGATTTAGTTTCGATTTTGACCGCGCGCAGACTTATCTTGCGCGTACTCCATAATTAGCTATAATGAAAGCCACCGTCCTTGTACTTTAGTTTTATATTTATTTACATTTCTGGGTTGTCTGGTCACTTTAATCGATAAGACTGCCCATTACTTTATGTACTTTGTTGTAAGATTTCGTTTACTGATTGTTTCTGTAGGTAATCATTATCAGCAGCAGCCTGAAGACGTCCACTGCTGAACATAGGCCTCCCCCTGAGAGCACCACTTTGAGCGGCTGCTTGCCACGCTAGACAGGAGTCTTGGTGATCGCAGTAGATTCACAAGGAGAATGCTGCTGCCCATTCCCTGGATATTCCCTTAGCCGCTTCCTACGGCACCCACGGGAAGAGATAGGGTGGTCCTATTCGTAAAGCTTTGTCCTGACTGACTGACAGACACAGCCCAAACCGCTGGACGTAAAAACTTGAAATTTGAAGGGTGACTTCCTTTTATTGACGTAAGCGCGTGCTAAGAAAGGATTGTTGAAAACTCAACCCCTAAGGGGCGAAACGGGTAAAAAAAACCTTTGTATGAAAAAGCTACATTACGTTACGTATCGTTTTGAAACTTAGTACGTACAAACAAATATGAAAATAAATGAAATGGTATCTTTTAGTTTTTCGAAATGTAACTCTTAAAAGGGTCAAAAAATAAGTAGTTAAAGTTTGTATGGAAATTTCAAAAAAAGTTAATGTATCATATTGAAATTTTACATGTAGGTATAAAGAATATAGGTACAAAACGGGTCTTGGCAATTTTTCAATTTCATCAATACAGAAAAAGGTGTACCTAATCGAAGCTACGATAGATGTAGGTACAGTGTTTGTTTGTCTATAAGCTATTATTATTAACAGTAAAGTTACAGTACCCTTGTGAAACTCTGTAACTCTGCACTAGGTTATATATATTTGTTTTAAATATGACCACATTTCCGAATTCCGACAAAAGCTGAAATGGTTACCTATTCGTTTTCGCCGAAATGCTCACAT
The DNA here is from genome assembly GCA_910589525.2 of Ennomos quercinarius. Taxonomy (NCBI): domain Eukaryota; kingdom Metazoa; phylum Arthropoda; class Insecta; order Lepidoptera; family Geometridae; genus Ennomos; species Ennomos quercinarius. The sequence continues at coordinate 6,295,328 of OU342515.1, forward strand.
CTTGACTCTTTTGTACAATATCCTTTTTAACCCATCCACCCCTCATTACCTAAAGGAACGATTTCAATTCCAGCACCTCACTCACTCTCGACACTTGCGCTCTTCTGAAAATTTACAACTTGCAATGCCAGTCCACACCACTTCATTCTATGACAAATCTTTTACCGTGCAAGCAGTACGACTGTGGAATGCTTTACCATTAGATATAAGACGTGCCAAATCCCTACAAATTTTTAAAAACATGGTAAAGTACCATTATCTGGCTAGTGTTTAACGCTGCTATGTTAGGGTTATGGTATGTTTTTTTAGGTATTTATTATGGATATAAGTATGTATGTTAAATATTATAAGTATGTGTATATTATATATTATATAATATGTATAATATTTAATATTTATTAATATATATATATATATGCATATATCTTATGTATTAGTTTATTTATTAGGTATAGGTATATCTAGAGTGTGAACATTTTGATACTTTTTTATTTTCTATTTTAATATTATTATCATTAAATATTTAGCTTCAACTAGACGTTTTTGGATTAATTCTCAATGTATTTTTGATAACTGATTACGTATTGTACACCACTGTCTACTCCTAGTTCAACTAATACTGTCCATCCAAAGGTTGCCTGGAAGAGATCGCTTTTAGTGATAAGGCCGCCCATTGTAATACCTACTACAGATATTATGTAACATTAATTAAGTACTTTGTGGTATACAATAAAGAATTTTTGTATTGTATTGTATTGTATTGTAGGTTCTTTAAAGAGCCTGTAGGTATAGCAAAATTACAGTAAGTCTCTCTGGCTACTCCATCCATGAAAAATAATAGATACATGTGTAGACATAAATTACAGCTGTAGGTAGGTACATAATTAGGTACTAAATAGAATAAACCGTAAACTGTCCAAGGTAGTCTTTATATGGAAGAGAACGTAGTTCCTTCTTTTTTTTAAAAGTTATGATGACTAATTTCTCAGTATCCGTATAATTAACAGTTTTTAAATACTCTGTAGTTATTTTGTTTCAGATATAACGTGTGGATTTGATGATTTCTTTATTTCTACTTAGTCTATTGTAGAGTATAGGTCCTAGATTGGTTAAACATTTCCATCCAAATTTAGTTCGCGGAGTTTTTGTTTTGAAGATTATGTCTTTTCTCTTTCTGTGGCTAGTGTCTTCTACTATTTGTTTAGTGACAAAAGAATGCTGCCTGCTCACTGCTGCTTTGATGAATAACTGCCTGACAGGAGTTTTGGCGGGAACGCGGAAAAGTTCACGTCGTTGCATTGTATTATTTTTCAAAACTGGTGCTTTTTCCAGTGTTAATGTTTAAAATCGGTTGCAGTTTTCGCATTAAGTGCTGAATTACGAGTATGAGTGTGGGCAAGTGAAATAATGTGGTGAAACGTGGTTTTTCGTGTTGCTTCCAAAATTCCATAGAAGCTTCTAGTAAAGTTGCCACCAGTTTACTAGGGCATGACTTAGACTGGACTGAGACTACCTGACTTAGACTGGACTATGAGTACGCAGACTGTGACTAAGACTTGACTTTACGTGAAATATTCTATCATTATGAAAAATTACAATACTTGACACTGGCTAAATACACTATGTGTGGAGCCAAAATATAAGAGAAAAAAAAAAACTGCCTGACAGTAAGCACTCCACATTCCTTGTATAAATCTATAGTTGGATTATATCTAGCCTTGAAAGTCATTACTTTTAATAGCGCCCTTTGAGACCTTTCTAACTGCATGGTTTGTGCTGCTTAGCCCCAGGATGTAATGCAGTAAGCTAGAATTGACTGGGCTAGCGTATAGTAAATTTTTATAAGCGAGTTAAAATTCATTACATGCCGAAGCTGTTTAAAAATGCACATTAACTTTCTAACTCGACCTGAAAGTACTTTGATATGATATGTCCAGGATAGATTTGAACTAAAATCACCCCCAGATATCTTATTTCTAGTGTTCAGTTTAAGTTTGTGCACTGACATGGCCTTGTATTGTTACAAGTAGCTTGATGTATTTTGAGCTCAAGTGATTGTTTGGGTTGGGTGGATTTATTTATAGTAAAAGAAATATACTTTGTCTTCGAAATATTTATGGTCAGTAGATTGCTTCTTAGCCACCCCGAACACTATCTAGACCTATATTTGCAACAGTTTGAACTTCACCCCAGGGTTTTCCGTGAAACAAAAGCACTGTGTCATCTGCATATGTAATAATTTTGCCCTTTTTGAGGTTCATGTTACAAAGGTGGTTAATATAAATCAAAAACAGCGTAGGTCCCAGAATGCTACCTTGTGGAACACCAAACCTAATATAAGTTTCATGACAACTTGTTGTCAACTCGCACACATTGTGTTCTTTCCGTTAAGTAGCTGTCAAATCATTTAAGGGGTTTACCTCGCACACACAGGGGCTACACGTCACTTCTTTCATACTTGCTTGGAGTAAAACAGGGGAAAGACAGTTTTGTCTACCGGCCGTGCTAACCCTACAGCTGCCTCTAGTTTAGCCAATAGTATGGGGATGGAGAAGGTGTCAAATGCTTTGGCTAGGTCTAAAAAGACACCCACTAACTTGTTGCTTATATCAAGATTTTGTTTTATATGTTCTGTAATTTAATTTAAGTACCAATCTCATTTGACTTGTAAAAGTGCTATTTGCAATAAAACACTTTGATTTTGATTTTTTGATTTTTCGCACAGCCTAAGCCGCTAAAGCTAAAACCTTGAAAATTCGAAGGTACATTCATTACAACTACGTAATAATATAACTATGTTTTTCATAAATTCCGTTTTATGAAAAACATAGTTAACATAAATTCCGTTTTAGTGTACCCCTGCTGTGCACTAAAACGGAATTTATGAAAAAAGGGTAAAAAGCCTTTGTATAAAACCTTTATTTCTTAACATATGTATTTAGTTATAGCGCTTTTTAAACGGCGCCCAAAAAAGGAGGGCTAACGCATTCGCGTCTCCCCCCCGTTCATAGAGCTCATACCCCATGCCGCCATACATTTCACCAGACCCGAGCGCGCGGGGTCCTCAGCATTACAGATGCGCCAGAGTGAGCCCACGGGGAGGGTTCGCGGAATATATTATAGTATGTGCTCGTAATATAAAATACGTTTTCACCTCACTAGCTCGGAAAGATTCTCTTTGTCATTTAAAATCTGGGCGCAAAAACGCATTTTAATCGCTAGCGTGGAAAGTGTTTTTAAAATTCGAATGTTTCTATTCAATAATTTTCTCGTCAAGAATTGAGGATTTAATCACAGATCTGCCCGAATTTAACCTTCTTGATATTGCCAGTCCACTGAAAACTCATTAATACCACATACTACCTCCTAAAAGATATCATCTTTTTCTCGTTCACCAACCTCATTTTTAGAATAATCGCACTGTCCAGCACCAAAGAGTATATAACCAATACGCTATCCAGCACGGCAACTGCATAAAAAAGTGGATGAAAAATACTTTTTCTTTGATTTTCTATGAATCACGTGACGAGCCTGATGAGTCGTTTACCTGATGTTAAGCGTTACCGCCTCCCATAGCTAAACTAATAAGCTAAAAACTAATATTTTCTTAGCCTTTTAGCTGTTTTTCTTGCATTTTCCTCGCTGTAGTGAGGTGAAAAGTTGTGTGTTGCACTCGGCAGCAAAGTTTTTCTGCGTCTCGTACCTTTGAAACCTTCGCTTGCTCAGGTTTCAATTCAAGTACTCGCGCCAAAAACCAACTTTGCAGCCTAGTATAACAAATAACTATTTTACGCGCAAATATGTTATCATAAAGATGATACTTTGCCAAAAGTTCAGTTTTTTTCTAATTTTATTACATTGTATTTACAATGAAAACCATACTTTTAATATGGACCCTCGAGGTGGGTCCTCGGGCCTACGAATGCGGAAAACATGAACCCTCCTGGAGGGTCCCTGGCATTGAATGGGTTAAGGTAATTTTACCCCAGGTAATTTTAACGGTTCCTGAGGGATAGTCCAGAGCCGCGGGGGGGCATAAGCTAGTTGAAAATATGACCAAATAACTCATTTCATCACAGTTTAGACCTCATATATTTGTTTCTGTTAATTATACATAATATCACATAATCGTTGCTTACGAAACTATTGTTTTCATCACAGATGGTTCTTGGTGTTCTATCCAAGAAATGTCTCATAGAAGTTTTCTCTAAGAAAATGCCATGAATTAAAAAATCATGCAAGTTAAATTTTTGGTTGTTTTCTGTACACCCTCCTGAAGTTTTTGGGTCTCGGCAACTGTAAAGATAGGAAAAAATGCGTGAGTAAAAAAATTATGGGTAGGTTTACACCTAAGTAAGACTATACTCTATATCTAGATCATCACGGCTAGCTGGTACTTCTAAAGTCCTAGGTAAGTAGCTGGTATTATTTTATAGTTAAAAAAATAGACACTTTGGCGGGTAGAAAATAAGAATTTGGTATTTTATTGGTAGGAATATAGATAGGTTGATTGCGAAGCGCACATGCTACCGCTCGGCCACCATCGCTCATAAGTAGGTATACTTAATTATTAAAAAATAACAAAAATAAATTGTATTGTTTAAGGTGGAACGTTTCACTAGCGCGGCAAATTCAATTTTTTTTGCGTTCTTTTGCCAATAATAGCTTAATTACTCAACGTGATTAGGTACATGAAAACTAATTTTGCGCAAATCAGTAGAATGTATCAATAAATTACAATTAAAATTATCACCTGTTTATCATTGGTTTAGCGACATATGGCAATAGACTGAAAAACTAAGAAAAAATTTGTTAATGCCATTTGTGCCTAAACCAATGATATCTAGGAGATACTTTTAATTGTAATTTATTGATACATTCTATTTATTTGCGCAAAATTAGTTTTCATATAATCACGTTGAGTAACTAATTAAGCTATTATTGGCAAAAGAGCGCAAGAAAATTTGAATTTGCCGCGCTAATGAAACGTTCCACCTTAAGTGTCAATGATTATAACCGCTACGCTAACAAAAGATAAGTATCGGTTTTTTTACCTTTTTGAATAGAACTTGCTGAATTTCACAATCCATTCATCGAAGTCTGTGTAGAGGAGATCCAAAGAAGTCGAATTAACGTTTTCACGCGATGCATCTGAAAAATAATTAGATGGCATCGCAGAAATAAAACAATTTTAATTCAATGGATACCCTTGCCTTGCTTTAATAGACGATGTCTATGGGTCTAATTCCTATAAATTTACTTGGTAGGTATACCTATCAATCCTATGATTGTAATGAACTAACAACTAACGTCTATCTACACATTTAAAAAGCATGAATGGATTCATAATCTAAAGCTCAAAGGCTCTAGGGCTAATGTAAGCGTAATGTTTGATTTTGATAAACATTACGGGAAAACAATGAGCAGTGGTGGATTCAGGGGGCTAAGGGGCTCAAGTTCGACCGAAAAGCATCTGACGTTCTTCCTAAAATTATTTTGTCAAAATCTGTCAGGATGCCTAATGCCTATGATTGAAAAAAATTTGTGCTCGCTCCGCTCGCGCCATTTTATACCTTGTTGTATTAATTTATGCCTTGTGCTGTAGCGGCGTTCATTTCTAGATTATTATAGTCCTATAACGCTGATTAAGTGTTTTTCGTGCTCGCTGCGTTCGCGCATTCTTTTTAAAACCTTATTTGTTTACAATAGGTTAGATGTTTATTATCAGTACAAAGAGAAAATGTGATTAAAATGTAAGCGTATGTTTCGATTTTGATAAAAATTACGGGATAATGAGTAAATTGATTCAAATACTAATATTTCTGAGCAGTGGCAGATTCAGGGGGCTAAGGGGCTCAAGCTAGACCCAAAAGCATCTGAGTAATTCTTCTTAAAGTTATTTAGCCAAAATCTGTCAGGGTGCCTATTGAAAAATTTTCGCGCTCGCTCTGCTCATGCATTTTAAATTAGTTTCTGCCTTGTGTTGCAGTGGCATTCATTTCTACATATTAATAGTTCTATAGCGCTGATTAGGTGAATTTTCGCACTCGCGCATTCTTTTTAGAATGTTGTTGAACACCTACTTTCTACAATAGGAAAGGTGTTTATTATCAGATCAAAGAGAAAATTAGATTAAAATGCTACTGCCTATACAAACCTAGAGGCCTAAAAGGCATCAAATGTTCATATGCATATTATAATAATTATTCATTAATAGGTGAAACTCCATCGGCCACAAATTTTCAGGGGCACGCCCCCCCTGAAAAATATTCCTAGATACGCCAATGTCTACAAGTTAACAATTTGCATTCTTATTTACATAAATATCTAAGTACCTACCTACCTAATCATAGAAATATACCCAATTTTTATTTTCTCTTTTAATCTTCTTTTTTTATGTAAACGAATGAAGTGACAAGCTAGTCGTTCACCTGGTGTTAAGTGACACGGCCGTCCATAACAGATTGCAGTGTCACTCGGAACTCTAAATTACAGTTTCGCGTGACACTGCGCACTGCGCACGTCATCCTGAGACATCACACAGTCTAAAAAAGTTTTCTAGACTGTGAGACTGATCTCACAGTCTAGAAAACTTTTTTAGACTGTACTCGTAAAGTCTCATTTGCCCAGTAATTTCACTAGCTGCAGTGCCCTTCAAACCGGAACACTGTTGTGCTTGCACACTACTGGCCTGGCAGCAGAATAACCAGCAAAGCGGTGGTACCTACCTGGACGAACTTTGCAGAAAAGTCCTACCACTTAGGCCCGATTTCACCAAACTAGAATAAATTTTATTCCAGGTATAACTTACCGAGAACAACCGAGTTACGCGAATATATCCCTTATACTACCAATTTTGTGAAGGAATAAGACTTATTCCTTGGATACAATCAAAATGGCGTCTTTTTTGTGTAATTTCATTTGTCAATTAGCGGTATCCAAGAGTAAGGAATAGCCGTATACTTGGAATAAACGTTGGTAAAATCGGGCCTTAGTAAAGTAGTAGTAAGTAGTAATATAAAGTTGTAAAGTAATACATGCTTACCATTACCGTGTAATATAGATGCTTCCATTGTAATAACAGTGCGGACTTCACATAGCGGTGTGATTCTGAGAAACAAAAGTAAGTAATTATTAGGGATGCGCCGAACATGAACTAACGAGCATGTTTCGGTTTATAGCTTACCGAACCGAATATTCGGCCAAACTATTTGGTTAAATTTACGCGGTATATTCGGTGGCAATGAAACGTCAACAAAAAGCTATCCACTGCAATATAAATAGTTTTTGTTTTATTTTATGTCCAATAATCTACGTGAATTAATTAAAGGGGTACCAAAATATATGCGTTCCAATTCGTTCTAGACATAATATTCTATACATCACACTCACACTATAATATTATATATGCGAAAAATTACAATTTAAATAATAGATACATTAATTAATATACAGACACCTAAACTAACAAACTCCGAATAAAATTTAAATTAATAAATTAAAATGCAAGGTAAACAGTACCAACTGTTTCCGATACCGCGTAGGTATCGCAACAATGATTCGATGCTAAAAGTACTTGGTACCTATCGAAAGAAAAGTACCTATCAAGTATAGGTACTGTTATTTCTCACTCGTATTTAATAGTACCGGAACATCTTTAGGTCGCGTCGTCGCCCGTTGCGGGGCCGCACAGCCCTATATTTCATCGTTGGTTGCGGTGCCGCACGGGCCGTGTGTCTGCCTATCCGGCAAAATCATTGCGCCGCAAGCAACGCACCGTGTGGCCCGGCTCTTAGGGCCGCAAAGTCCGCTGTTTGTGCGGTGCGGTGCCGGAACGCATCGTGTGACATACTAAGGATATTTCTATGTAGAACGTTGCAGCGGCACCGCTCAGCCGCTGCGGTAACGCACCGTGTGGCCCGGCCCTTACTCTGTTCCAGGAAGATGTGACGGCGGCGCAAGGGTATTCACACAGGTTGCGTCCCAAACCAAAGGCGTATCTTCCATGGAATCGAGGTCATTCCATTAGGTGTTTTACCATCGTCACGTACGAGGCCATTGAGTTCCAGAACAGAAACGTTTTACGAGTTAGTAATAATTATTTTGATAATTTGAGATTGAGTATTCGAGATATACTTTGCCCTGCAGCTGTCAGTAGCCAACTATATATCTATTCTGAACTAGCTAAGACCTAAGTGAATAATAATCGTGGACAGGTAGGTAGAACGACCTACCTACAGACCGTTCACCGTAAGATGTCCCCTGATGTATTTATATTATTTAAAAATATGCAAGTATTATCGTAAATGTTAAGTAATATGTGAGTATTATATATACTTGTATGTACCCACCACAGATTAATATGTTTTACTTGCATATTTTTAAATAATATGAGTACACCAGGGGACATCTTACGGTGAACGGTCTATATACCTAATTATCTACGAGCGACGTGAACAACAAAAGGATGAAGTCCATAAAAATGTAGGTACGTTACATAGTCGTTGGGTGCTACCTGTCTAACAGAACCAAAATAAAAACATTACTTACGCGCTAAAATCTTTAAAATAAACACTGGGAATAAATAAACGATATTGAGTAAAACAAATAATCATAAAAATAAGTTATAGTTACCTATTCGAAGTCAAATTCAATCTCTATACCTGGCACTGCACAATAAAAATAAAAGTGGCGTTGTTCTGTTTTTAAATTGAGGAATCAAAACATAAACAATGGTGTTTACATGAGGCATGGACGTTTACTAAAATGTAAACAAAAGTACGAACGAACGATAGCAAGAGTCCAACGATTAAGTTATAGTGCTGATGGTTTTATCGATATCGATATCGATAAAACGCTTGTTAGTTCCTGATTATACATAACTCAGAGTTTTAAGCATTTTGAAAAGCTGATTTGATTTTATATATTTCGTGTTACCAAGAAAAAATAATAAGTACTTAAAAAAACCACTGTATTTAATGTGTAACTAGACACTCTATTACGGTTATGTTAAACAGGGGGTCTAGTAAAGATGCCAATGACATTAGCTATGACATTAGCTGCGGAAAAGTTTTCCACAGACAATGTCATTTCCCATACATTTTGGAGTTAGCGTGAGACGTTAATGCTAGCCCCCCTGGTCTCCCCTAATAGCAACAAGTGGAAAAAAACCTATCTTTCCCTACTAGTAGTGATATACTGGTAGGTATAATAATTATGTGAAACGAGCGTGTTTGAGTTACTTTCACGCAGATACGGCAGACCCGAAATTTAATAAAATTTTGCACACATGCCTATTGCTTTGGCTGCGTAAGTAGGTACCTATACCTAATTTAGTTTTAATAAGACAAGAAAATTAAACCTTCCCTATAATTATATCCAATTACCTATATCAACACACACTGATTGAAAACTTTCGTTTTCAGGCTCTGCGGTATTTTGGACGAAAAGATAGGACGAAGCTTCCCGAACGCTGCCCAGCCGAGTTGGATTATCATTAGTAAGCTCAAAGTCGCGCAGCGAGCTATGGAGCTAGCTATGCTCGGTGTTTCCCTGCGAGATAAGCTCCGGAACGAGGAGATCCGCAGGAGAACTAAAGTGACCGATATAGCTCTTAGAGTTAGTAAGTTGAAGTGGCAATGGGCAGGCCACATCGCTTGTAGAACTGACAACCGATGGGGAAGAAAGGTTCTCGAGTGGCGACCACGAACCGGAAGACGCAGCGTAGGCCGGCCCCCCACTCGGTGGACCGACGACCTGGTGAAAGCCGCGGGGAGCCGATGGATGCAGGAGGCGAGCAGCCGCTCAAGGTGGCATGCTCTGGGGGAGGCCTATGTTCAGCAGTGGACATCTTCAGGCTGTTAATGATGATGAAATGATGACCTATATCAACAAGAAGTATCGACATAGCAACAATAAATTGTTGATACCTGTCTCTATAATTGGCAGTTATCACAACATACGTAATCATTATCGACTTGGTAATAGAGAAAATGCATAATAATATAATTAGCGATTGGTCAAAGTCAAATTATCGAAGTATGCGATAGCAATTTGTGTTGTAATTTACAGCAAAGCATATGAAATTGCTTTTGATTTTAACAAAAGCGTGCGTTGCTATAATAATGTAGCTACTTTGTGTATTTCAGAGAAGCGTATACCCCCTTCTTGTCAATACAAATAGTGCCAACGCTTTCCCACCTCTAAATGTTATCAGATTTTGATGATTTTTTTATATGTGGTCGGTCTACCCTGTAAAAAACTATGCTCGTACGTCTTCCTTTTTTAAGATTTTACAATATCTGTATTTATAGCCACCTAAAATTACTAATTTTTAGGGTCAAAATTATGATGAAGAAAAGTAGTTGTACTACTAGAACAGAAAACATGTTAAAAAAAACCAAGACGTACAAGCCTAAATCACAATCTACCCAAACGATTGACACCAAAATCAAAAGTTTTTGTTAAGTTTTAGAGGGTGACAACCGTTCGCGCCCGGAACGCTAAAATGTAGGTAAATTCACTCATGGACTCTATTGTCACACGTGTGGAGAGCAGAGCGACGGCAATAACATTTTCAAATACCAGGATGGTCCTCTTAATTTCGTATGTTACCTCTCTACCGAGACTTAATAGATATAACCTACATAATATAGGTAGGCGAGTATGCATCCACACAAAGATAAGTATTATTTCAATTCTTATAAATAAGTGATTATCCAACGCTTCAGTGGGGCTTATTTCAACTAAACACAGAACTAGCACTCGACGGAGATTATAACACGACATTGATGAGAATACATGCGCAGTCCGATCCATTTATTCTTTCCCCTATCTTTACCTTCTCCCTTCCCTCTAGACTTGTGTAACCCCTGAACGAGTCGTTCCCAAGAACTGCTCAATTGTGATGAACGAAAGGAACTCGTTCACCTCCACGGACTGTTTTCGTTCAGTCGTTCCCAGTTCCCAGTTCTAACTCGGTGAACTCGATAGTCAAGCGAGCGGCGGGACTGGGAGCTGCGTCTGCCCGCAACGTAACTCCCAGTCCCAGGAGGGATTTCGTTCATAGTTCATGTAGAGAACTTTGAACAGGAACTTTGAAAATGGTTCCGCAGTTCGCAGTTCAATGAGTTCAGTAAATCTGAACGAGATTGCAGAGACTCGTACATCATATCGATCGTTCGGATTCACTGAACCACAGATAATATATTACTATACTAGTAACTGAACGAAAGGAGTCACTGAACGAGTTAGAAGAACGAGTTCCGTTTACTGAACGAGATTTGATGAACGAGTTACCAAGGTGAACGATATAGCCCAAGTCTACTTCCCTCTTCCCTTCGACAGAATAAGTAGTTGCTTCATCTTCGCTGCCAGCAATGTTTTAACGTAGCGATACCTACCTATTAGCTCTGCACTGTGGAAGCCGGGCGCCATGAAATCATCACTGTGAGGATTAAATTAAATAACTTGTCATTTTCAGGATATTGAAATAACTATTTCAACATTGTTAATGGTTTTCACTGTTTTATAGATGACATATAAAAAATATTGCATAATTAACTACTTTCTTTTTTCCTTCTTCCAACCCGTACTTGGCTGTTTATAGAAATTTAACGTATCCTAAATATTATTCTTAAAAGTTCGCTATAACTATACCGAGTTTCATCGAAATCCATTTTGTAGTTCCAGCGTGATGCGTGTTCAAAGAGATAGACAGACTGACAAAAATAAGGAACAAATCGTTTTTACTTGTATTAAAAGAAGTGTATAGCAATGAAACAATTTTCGAAATAATTCAATTAGTTTAGATACTGTTTTGTTATAATTATGTTTATAAGATAACTAGTATTTTGCCCCGTGCGCGGGCCGCGAGCGGCCCGCGTGTGTGTTTTCGTGGCGTTCCATTTGTTCAAAACGCTATACTTGGAGCTAAACTTTAAATTTTGCAAGTACTTGTACAAAACTGCCGTATTTATCAAAGAAAATGATAATGCGCGTGACTTTGCATGGCGGCCATTTTGTTTGACTTGACAGCGTCATTTGCACCATGAGTAGGATGCAACCGGCACACATGCACCGTGCGCGGTGCAAGTGCTGATCGTGACCGTCCACTTATACCAAACTACAGTAAACTAACTCGCTTCGCTCGTCGTCGCATTGGGTATGTCGGAAAAAATTTGACGTTTGACACCTGTCAAAAATTGACATTTGACAACTGTCCTAAAAATTGACATTTGACATCTGTCAAAAAAATTGACATTTGATATTTGTCAATAAATTTGACATCTGTCAAAAAATTTGACAATTGACATCTGTCAAAAGTTTGACATTTGACATCAATCAAACTGACATCTGTCTACACTTGACAGCGGTATTAGAACAGTGCGCAGGTTGCAAGTGTGCAGGTGCAAGTGTTAGTTGTGACTGTCCAATTATACCAATGAGAGACAATAAACTAACTCACTCATCGCCGCATTTGGTAGGTTGGAAAAAAAAATTGACGTTTGACATCTGTCCAAAAAATTGACATTTGACATTGGCAATAAATTTGACATCTGTCATCAAATTTGACATTTGACATCTGTCAAAAGTTTGACATTTGACATCAATCAAACTGACATCTGTTTACACTTGACAGCGGTATTAGAACAGTGCGCAGGTTGCAAGCGGCACACTTTCACCGTGCGCGGGCCGCACGCGGCCCGCACACGGTGCAAGTGTGCAGGTGCAAGTGTTAGTTGTGACTGTCCAATTATACCAATGAGAGACAATAAACTAACTCACTCATCGCCGCATTTGGTAGGTTGGAAAAAAAATTGACATTTGACATCTGTCCAAAAAATTGACATTTGATATTTGTCAATAAATTTGACATCTGTCAAAAAAATTTGACAATTGACATCTGTCAAAAGTTTGACATTTAAAATCAATCAAACTGACATCTGTCTACACTTGACAGCGGTATTAGAACAGTGCGCAGGTCGCAAGCGGCACACTTGCACCGTGCGCGGGCCGCACGCGGCCCGCACACGGTGCAAGTGTGCAGGTGCAAGTGTTGGTCGTGACCGTCCACTTATACCAAACTACAGTATACTTGGTGCTTGCTTCGCTCGTCGTTGCATTTGGTAGGTTGGAAAAAAATTGACATTTGACATCTATCAAAAAATTTGACATCTGTCAAAATTTTGACGTTTGACATCTGTCACACTGACATCTGTCAAAATTTATTTATTTATTTATTTATTTTATTTGGCACACAAAACAGAATATAACCAAATGAAAGAACAAGCAGAAAGAAAAAAAAAATACATACATTTTGAGCTAGATTATATCCCAAAACATGTGTACACATCATGATTGACATAACTGTTATTAGAATATTTAGTAAAAATAGAAAAAAAAAAAAACAACAACAAAAAAAAAAAAAACAAAAAAAAAAAAACAAAAAAAAAAAATTACAACTATCTCCTTCCGAAACTGTAGTACCATAGGCAATAAAACGGAAAACAGCAATTTTGATAATAGTATATACGGCGGCCATATTAAAAAATGACAGATGTCAAAATTTGACCAAACCATGTTGATCAGCATCCTTTGGGGCCCCCAGATATCGATTTACATCCCGATCGGAGCTTCTTTATTTTCGGACGCGGACCAATGGACCGCCATTTTGAAAAACATTCTTTTTCACTGTATGCCCCTCTCAAAACTGTACAATATTAGAACAAACCCTCCCTACAAAAGTCTCACAGTTTCGGTGTTATTTGCGAATTAAAAATCCTAAAAAAGTGAAATTGCATGTTCGCAATATTTCAAAATGGCGGAATCAAAAAAGTTTTTACACATTCCTACCAAGTGTACCGTGGGATTTTCAGATATCGATTTTCATTCGGATCGGACAACTTTTACTATGAGTCGGTACGTCTACAGCCGCCATCTTGAAAAAAATTGATTTCACTGATATTGCATTCTTACCCTTATAACATCTTTACTTGATCCCCAGGAACGACTTTTCTAAATCACTCGCAACGGAGGCGCAAAAAAGCAAAGTTGATATTTCAATAAAAGCACCTTTGTATGGCAGCCCCATTGAAAGTTGACACATGTCAAAATTTGATTACAGAATGTTGATCATCATCCTTGGGGACCCCCAGATATCGATTTTCATCCGGATCGGTGAAACTTTTTTTTCCGCCGCGGCCAAAATTTCCGCCATTTTGAAAAAAAAAATTTTTCGCAATCTTCCCCTCTGACCTCCAACTAATATTAGTTCGAGCTCTTTATACTAAAGTGTCATAGTTTCGCCGTCATTTATGGTTAAAATTTGTATGGCGGATTTTTTTTTCCGCCATTTTGAATTTTTTTTGACATCTCCAAAATCGTCCCAGGGTTTGCTATGACATTCCTTAAAACGCACATGATCTATCTTTTATGGTTTGGCCAGGCCGTTGACCGTCCGAGTGACCGAAGTTCGGAAGACCAGGTCGCGAATTTTTTTGAAGACACCTCGATCATCTGGACACAAAACACAACAAAGACATTCAAAATTTTCCATAGGTGTCGAGAAACAATGCGTCAAAAATGAAAAAAAAAATTTGTATGGCAGCCATCTTTAAAAATGGCGGAATCCAAAATTTTTTTTGAAATATCGAATCTGCGGCCCCGAAAACCCCCCAATGCAAAAAATCACCCCGATCGGACCAACTTTCAAAATGGCCGCCATTTTGAATCCGCCATCTTGGATTTTCATGACAACCATCTGACAGCCCCCGTCATCCTCTATGACATTTGGTCGAGCACCACCCACATACCTCTTACCGTTGCCGAATTATGAGCGTTTCAATTTTGTATGGGGGCCACCGTTTTTTGTTCGGGGGCCCCCATTTTTTTCATTTCTCTGGAAACATCCCAGGGTCTACTCCAACATTAGTTAAAACTGGACCCCCATATCTCTTGTCGTTTTCGAGATCCGTTGACCTGTTCCATCTCAGAGACGATTTTCTGGTAATGTCAGATTTTTCCTGGGGTGACATGACCCATCACTATACAGCCTCATACTCAGTTTTGACTGACCACTTCTGAGAGCTGAGATCAATTATGTCAATCATCAGTCAGTCAGTCACTCATGGGTATCCAATAATTCCACAGTACCTACCTATGCACAGAATTAGTCTTCTTCGGTAGACTATGTTTGTCTGTCATCACCAAGCCACCTGCCAAGCGTGGTGATTATGGCAAAAACTCTCATGATAAGCGTTCCAAAGTGGAATTTTATGGGTGAAGCCTGTGTTCAGCGGTTTGTGCTCGTGAATACCGTTCGCTCCTTAAAACTTCAACTACAATTACCAATTACAATACATTTGTTGGTCTATCTGAAGAAACGTGAGATACTGACACCTTAAATTTTCAGAAATTAAACAAAAGGGTGAACTTAAATATCGTTTTTATTAATTTGTTACAGGTGAAAAAAAACAAGCTAAAAAATATTTACTCAATTGACAGCCATAGAATTGACCCAATTTACTTAAGGGACATTCGCCACTCAATCTACAATATA
Organism: Ennomos quercinarius; assembly: GCA_910589525.2. Classification (NCBI taxonomy): domain Eukaryota; kingdom Metazoa; phylum Arthropoda; class Insecta; order Lepidoptera; family Geometridae; genus Ennomos; species Ennomos quercinarius. The sequence continues at coordinate 6,310,887 of OU342515.1, forward strand.
GGTAAGTAGAAACAAACAAAAGCAATATACAATAATTATATGATAATTGTTTAATCAGCTGGTCTAGTTGTGACTTAGTAAGTAATCCCCTAGTTTTTTTACTACTTAGGTACTAATCTAATACCACTACCATAAAGCTATAAGTTTTAAGCCACTAACTCCATACCAACAACCTGAAAGAAACTGAAATAAAAATTAGTCTTAAATAAAAATGAATTTACAAATCAAATCCATTACCATGAAAAACTGATATACTAATACCTAGTTATTTTTTACAGATGACAAACAGAACCAACACAATTTTAAGTCAAGATAGTTCTACTGCACTATTACAAGATTATTAATCAGTACCTAATAATACAATTTTATAAGTATTTAATTGGATTGTTGAAATGTAATAAACTATTTCAATGTGTTTTTATTGTCCAAATCCAAAAAGCCATGTAGAGGTAAATAATTGCACCCAGATGATTGTGAACACTGGACTTCCCATTATTTAGAATAGAGGCTAGCTAGCTTCAGCAAATCATGCCATAGGTATAATGAAGAATTATTGGATTGGGTAAAACTATTTACATTAAGCAAACTCTTTCTTTAAATTTAGCAAGTACCTATCTAGCTAGCAAAATAGTTGGGTTGTTCACTTTCTCACACAATAAATATACCTTCTTTACCTACTTACCTTTCAATAAAATGTGCCCGTGGTCTACGGACAAGAAAAAGTGTCCGTGTTCCACCCAAATGAACTGAGCAGGTGGACCACGGGCAATGTCCGGGGTGTGTGGTGTGTGTGTGTGTGTAATGTACCTACAAATAAGTATGTCACCTCACAGGACACAATAAGACAACATCTTAAAAATACATTTCTTTTACTTAAATTTGACATAGTTTACATAATAGGAAAGTGAAAATAATGAAACACATGATCACATGAATAGGTTTAATTACTTGACATATAAACATTTATTACCATAGTAAAGTTATCTGAATAATTTGAAATGAATTTATGTTACTTAAAATTGGTCCATGTGTACAATTTATACCTTTTCTCATTTTCCAATTATCACAGGTAGGTATGGGTAAGTTTTCACATATTGTAACTTGTAGCAGTTTACTTGTGTGTTCGGGTTTTGGTAATCATTTTGATCACATATGTATTTCTTCCTTTGTTTGATGTGTCCTGTTTTGTGGGTATACTTTATCAGGCTCATCAAATAAAAACTGTAAAGAAATAAAATTAACATTTTCCACTTGAAATAAAAGGTCTGCTATCTGCTAAGCTTTTATTCACACATTTTCCCCAACAAGCTTTGAGAATTAAAAAAAACACATTGCCAACCACTTTAGTGTAGCATATTCTTATGTGAAAAATGTGGTATTTTTTTATACAGTTAGCTTGAGCTGAACAACAGTATTTTTGCCTTATACTTGCCAATACTTATATCAAATTATTATTATTATAATAGAGAACTTCCTTGCGTAATGAGTGATCTGAACATCACATCAGTGTAGCATTATTATACTAATCAATGACATGATTAATGTGTTTGTTTATGTGTCTGAGCTCTTGCTGTTGTGATCTCTATTGTCATGGCCATTTCTTTATTTTCAAAACTTTGCATGCTCATTATGCTTCAAATGGATTCAACTTTTCCTTTTGGTAATCCTAACAAGGTACTTACTTGGTTTCTTTTGGGTAGTAAATGTTACGAAAACGATTCGCAAGTGTTGGATGATATAATTTATACTGTATCAATAAATGAGTATTTGAGTTTATACAACGAATTTACATATTATACCTTATTTATTTATTTATTATGAATGACAGGAACGACATCTTAGAAATGTAACGCCATCTCAAGTCACTGTCAAATGTCAAAATTGACGCCATGTCAAGTCACTGTCAGATGTCAAAATTATAATAATATATATGGGGCGCCATATTCTTTCTCTATCGTTCCTTCAGTACATGGCATTTAGACATCTCGCTCACACTTTCTAATGTGTCGATGACGTCAGAACGCGATATATTAAATCGGATCAAATCAATTCAATTAAGGTTTCTAATTAAAATATATTGTATTATACCTACCCAAAATGATTTCTTTATTATTTTTTTATTTATTGCCATGGGTTTTCATTAAAATGTCGCTATAAATGTATTTTACACTAAAGCTTGTTGTGACGTACTTCCGGTTTTCGGTTTTTGTATGAAAAATATGTTTTTTTGTATGGGAGGTACCTTTTTTTATTGTTTATCTGGAATAGTGCCAGGGTTTCCTACATTTTCTATGTAAACACTTTTTTGGTCAGCCTTACCGTTTCTGAGATCCGATCTGGTGTTCCACCTTGGAGACGACTTTCTGATGCTGATACAATTTATTCTTTGCCTTCGGACCTATCCGTACACATCTCTAGTACATTGCCAAGTCGTCCGATGGCTCCTTCCGACCAGAACATTCATGTCAGTGAATCAGTCAGTGAATCATCTGTCACCGTTTTTTATCTATATATATTAGAGACTAGTATTTTGCCCCGTGCGCGGGCCGCGAGCGGCCCGCGTGTGTGTTTTCGTGGCGTTCCATTTGTTCAAAACGCTATACTTGGAGCTAAACTTTAAATTTTGCAAGTACTTGTACAAAACTGCCGTATTTATCAAAGAAAATGATAATGCGCGTGACTTTGCATGGCGGCCATTTTGTTTGACTTGACAGCGTCATTTGCACCATGAGTAGGATGCAACCGGCACACATGCACCGTGCGCGGTGCAAGTGCTGATCGTGACCGTCCACTTATACCAAACTACAGTAAACTAACTCGCTTCGCTCGTCGTCGCATTGGGTATGTCGGAAAAAATTTGACGTTTGACACCTGTCAAAAATTGACATTTGACAACTGTCCTAAAAATTGACATTTGACATCTGTCAAAAAAATTGACATTTGATATTTGTCAATAAATTTGACATCTGTCAAAAAATTTGACAATTGACATCTGTCAAAAGTTTGACATTTGACATCAATCAAACTGACATCTGTCTACACTTGACAGCGGTATTAGAACAGTGCGCAGGTTGCAAGTGTGCAGGTGCAAGTGTTAGTTGTGACTGTCCAATTATACCAATGAGAGACAATAAACTAACTCACTCATCGCCGCATTTGGTAGGTTGGAAAAAAAAATTGACGTTTGACATCTGTCCAAAAAATTGACATTTGACATTGGCAATAAATTTGACATCTGTCATCAAATTTGACATTTGACATCTGTCAAAAGTTTGACATTTGACATCAATCAAACTGACATCTGTTTACACTTGACAGCGGTATTAGAACAGTGCGCAGGTTGCAAGCGGCACACTTTCACCGTGCGCGGGCCGCACGCGGCCCGCACACGGTGCAAGTGTGCAGGTGCAAGTGTTAGTTGTGACTGTCCAATTATACCAATGAGAGACAATAAACTAACTCACTCATCGCCGCATTTGGTAGGTTGGAAAAAAAATTGACATTTGACATCTGTCCAAAAAATTGACATTTGATATTTGTCAATAAATTTGACATCTGTCAAAAAAATTTGACAATTGACATCTGTCAAAAGTTTGACATTTAAAATCAATCAAACTGACATCTGTCTACACTTGACAGCGGTATTAGAACAGTGCGCAGGTCGCAAGCGGCACACTTGCACCGTGCGCGGGCCGCACGCGGCCCGCACACGGTGCAAGTGTGCAGGTGCAAGTGTTGGTCGTGACCGTCCACTTATACCAAACTACAGTATACTTGGTGCTTGCTTCGCTCGTCGTTGCATTTGGTAGGTTGGAAAAAAATTGACATTTGACATCTATCAAAAAATTTGACATCTGTCAAAATTTTGACGTTTGACATCTGTCACACTGACATCTGTCAAAATTTATTTATTTATTTATTTATTTTATTTGGCACACAAAACAGAATATAACCAAATGAAAGAACAAGCAGAAAGAAAAAAAAAATACATACATTTTGAGCTAGATTATATCCCAAAACATGTGTACACATCATGATTGACATAACTGTTATTAGAATATTTAGTAAAAATAGAAAAAAAAAAAAACAACAACAAAAAAAAAAAAAACAAAAAAAAAAAAACAAAAAAAAAAAATTACAACTATCTCCTTCCGAAACTGTAGTACCATAGGCAATAAAACGGAAAACAGCAATTTTGATAATAGTATATACGGCGGCCATATTAAAAAATGACAGATGTCAAAATTTGACCAAACCATGTTGATCAGCATCCTTTGGGGCCCCCAGATATCGATTTACATCCCGATCGGAGCTTCTTTATTTTCGGACGCGGACCAATGGACCGCCATTTTGAAAAACATTCTTTTTCACTGTATGCCCCTCTCAAAACTGTACAATATTAGAACAAACCCTCCCTACAAAAGTCTCACAGTTTCGGTGTTATTTGCGAATTAAAAATCCTAAAAAAGTGAAATTGCATGTTCGCAATATTTCAAAATGGCGGAATCAAAAAAGTTTTTACACATTCCTACCAAGTGTACCGTGGGATTTTCAGATATCGATTTTCATTCGGATCGGACAACTTTTACTATGAGTCGGTACGTCTACAGCCGCCATCTTGAAAAAAATTGATTTCACTGATATTGCATTCTTACCCTTATAACATCTTTACTTGATCCCCAGGAACGACTTTTCTAAATCACTCGCAACGGAGGCGCAAAAAAGCAAAGTTGATATTTCAATAAAAGCACCTTTGTATGGCAGCCCCATTGAAAGTTGACACATGTCAAAATTTGATTACAGAATGTTGATCATCATCCTTGGGGACCCCCAGATATCGATTTTCATCCGGATCGGTGAAACTTTTTTTTCCGCCGCGGCCAAAATTTCCGCCATTTTGAAAAAAAAAATTTTTCGCAATCTTCCCCTCTGACCTCCAACTAATATTAGTTCGAGCTCTTTATACTAAAGTGTCATAGTTTCGCCGTCATTTATGGTTAAAATTTGTATGGCGGATTTTTTTTTCCGCCATTTTGAATTTTTTTTGACATCTCCAAAATCGTCCCAGGGTTTGCTATGACATTCCTTAAAACGCACATGATCTATCTTTTATGGTTTGGCCAGGCCGTTGACCGTCCGAGTGACCGAAGTTCGGAAGACCAGGTCGCGAATTTTTTTGAAGACACCTCGATCATCTGGACACAAAACACAACAAAGACATTCAAAATTTTCCATAGGTGTCGAGAAACAATGCGTCAAAAATGAAAAAAAAAATTTGTATGGCAGCCATCTTTAAAAATGGCGGAATCCAAAATTTTTTTTGAAATATCGAATCTGCGGCCCCGAAAACCCCCCAATGCAAAAAATCACCCCGATCGGACCAACTTTCAAAATGGCCGCCATTTTGAATCCGCCATCTTGGATTTTCATGACAACCATCTGACAGCCCCCGTCATCCTCTATGACATTTGGTCGAGCACCACCCACATACCTCTTACCGTTGCCGAATTATGAGCGTTTCAATTTTGTATGGGGGCCACCGTTTTTTGTTCGGGGGCCCCCATTTTTTTCATTTCTCTGGAAACATCCCAGGGTCTACTCCAACATTAGTTAAAACTGGACCCCCATATCTCTTGTCGTTTTCGAGATCCGTTGACCTGTTCCATCTCAGAGACGATTTTCTGGTAATGTCAGATTTTTCCTGGGGTGACATGACCCATCACTATACAGCCTCATACTCAGTTTTGACTGACCACTTCTGAGAGCTGAGATCAATTATGTCAATCATCAGTCAGTCAGTCACTCATGGGTATCCAATTTTATAGTAATAGTAAAGTAAGTAAGTAAGTAAGTAAGTATAATAATAGTAAGTATATAATTATTAGGTAATACATTCACGTATCTTTTATCGATAGTGTCCTCTTTCCGTTACCTCACTATTGATTGCGCGTGCGCAGCTGGTTATTCTGTAACCGGTTGCGATTTCACTGTTAGCTAAGCGTGATTCTAGTACAGAGTAGGAATTTTATTATTACCTTAGACTGCATTTAGATAAGATCAAGGGTACATCTTGTCATTTTCACAATTTCCAAAACAATTGGCTTTTTTTCAAAGGATACAACTATTTTATATAGATTACTGCACTACTGTGCACTACTACTGTGTACTGTAGCACTACTGTGATCCGGTTTGAATGGGATTGTAGCTAGTGAAATTACTGGGCAAATGAGACTTTATGATCTGATCAGTCAGTCTAGTAATCTGATTACTTGACTGTGTGATGTCACAGGATGACGTGCGCAGTGCAGTGTCACGCGAAACTTTATTGTTTTAATGTTCAGAGTGACACCGCAACTGTTATGGGCGGCCGTGTCGCTTAGCATCTGGTGAATGACTAGCTCGTCACGTCATTCAATCGCATAAAAAAAAAACAAAAAATTGAGAACCTGAACAGAACCGGTGGGAGCCAATGGATACAGGAGGCAAGCAGCCGCTCAAAGTGGCGCACTTTGGGGGAGACCTATGTTTAGCAGTGGACGTCTTCAGGCTGATGATGATATAGATTTTAAAGTAAAGCGATTCTTTGTTTGACATGCAGTTAATATGCCAAAAAGAATAAGTTCGTGACGTTAAATGCTCGTAAGCTAGTTAATTGGAATAACAATTACTATACTAAGCTTATCCAATCCATAGGTACCTGCTAGTCTGATAAATTCAAAAGTACAGAAATTTACTAGGTAGTAGGACTTTTCTGCAAAGTTCGTCCAGGTAGGTACCACCGCTTTGCCAGTTATTCTTCCGCTAAGCAGTAGTGTGCAAGCACTACTGTGTTCCGGTTTGAAGGGCATTGTAGCTAGTGAAATTACTGGGAAAATGAGACTTAAGAACTGATCTCACAGTCTAGAAAACTTTTTAAGACTGTGTGATGTCTCAGGATGACGTGCGCAGTGCGCGGTGTCACGCGAAACATTAATTTAGAGTTCCGAGTGACACTGCAATCTGTTATGGGCGGCCGTGTCGCTTAACACCAGGCGAACGACTAGCTTGTCATCAAGGCTGAAAACCTCAAACGGCACAAATATGCACTCCTTGATAGGGCCTACATATTTAAGCCGTTTGGGGTGAAGACAATGGGTCCGTGGGGGCCCGCCGCCATGGAAACATACCGGAACTTGGCCAAACGTTTGGTGGACGCATCAGGTGACCAGAATGCTGGCTTTTATTTTGCACAAAAGATAAGCATTGCCATTCAGCGTGGTAATGCTGCCAGCATTCTGGGCACTTTTTCCTCCACCAACGGTTTATTTTAAGTTTTATATTTTAGTTTTAAAGTGTTTAGGTTTTTAGTTTAGTTATTAAGTCTAGTTTAGGTTTTGTTTGTGTTTAGTTGTTTAGTTTTGTTTTTGTTTGGTATATAAAAAAAATAATTAAGATCTGTTTTTAATTGTTACACACAAGGTAAACAAACTTTTAAAAGTATCAAAATTATTCGTGCCAACTACAACTACTAATCTATATCTATACTCTATACATATAATAAAACTGTAGAGATAAAAAAGTCTGTAATTGCAAGATATCAAGAAAAAAATGACACAGGTTGGCTTAAAATTAGCCGCTGATCACGTTAAGCCACTTTTTAAATACTTAGTCTGTTTGTTTGTTTGTTTGTTTGTTTGTTTGTTATGACTGAACTCCTAAAATACTGAATGGATTTTCATGCGGTTTTCACTAATATGCTTAGAAATAATCGGCGCTTAAAATAGGATATATTAAAATTGATATATCGTTAAAAAAAAATTGATGACAATTATTAAGATTTCATTACGAAACGAATTCTCTCTAAGGGTAGGCAACGCACCGGCAATGTCTTCGGTGTTGCAGATGTCCATAGGCGGCGGTGACCACTTACCAGCAGGTGGGCCGCCTGCTTGTTTGCCACTCATCTCATAAAAAAAAAAAAAAAATCGGAGTTATAAACAACATGGCCGATTCATGCTTTTTTTTTGCTACTAACGGAAAGTTGTAAAGGTTGTAAGTTACCACATATTGTCACAGATTAGAAAAAAACAATCGACTACACTCTGTGCCACAATAACCAAAGAGTAATATTAGTACCAACCGCTACTCTAAGAGAATCAAAACAATTTATTGGTTTCCTATTTATATTTTTACAGGTTGTTTAGCATTTTAGAAGTTAAATAGATACATTATATTATCTATTTAACTTCTAAAATGTAGCTTTAGACGACATTTGTATTTGCCAATGATACGAAATATTTTATGAAAAATGTTTTAAAAGGGTACTTAGATGTAGGTAAGTATAATTATACATTAGGGTAAGATCCTCGAATTAGCAACATGGCCGTGTAACGTTCGGTTGGAGGTCTTTGAAGAAAATCTGACGATGGCGGTTGTGACTTTTGTTTTTTTTTTTACCAAAACCTGTGTATTTTTGAATTGTAATGTTTAATAAGGGTGGATTATTATTCCTTAAGTGTTCGTAAATGTGCACGAGTGTTGGCAAATGGTTCCAAGTTTATATAACCATCCATTTTCGTTTTCTCTTCAACGGCTTTTTAGAGTAAAATAAGAGTAAGAGCTTCAGTAAAATATCCACCATTTTACTGAATGATGGCATTTTGATTGACAAAAAAGGACTTTGACATGACATAACCGTATAGGAGTTTTATTAAAAAAAAGAAACGGTGTTTTATGTATGTTCCAATAGATGGCGCCAGTTGTGGTTTTACCAAAATCTGTCACTGTTCAAGCATAGACCACAGGTTATAGGAAATGTGTCAAGATACTGACTGACAACTCTAAACTGTTTCCTTTATTCTATTTTCGTTGCGTGATAGCCCGGCTTAATTTTGGATCATAATATTAACGTTTATCTGTCTCACAGTTCTGCTGTACTTCAATTTACTTAAGAAGAATGCACCACAGACTACTTAAGAGATACTACAGACAATGTACTCGTGGTCCACTCAACTGAATTTGACATTTCTTTGTAGGTAGTCTAAGCATTTACTTATGTTTAAACTACTCTGTGGTTTGAAAGGTTTAAACTATTATAGGTTATAACTACTTACAGCGCCATCTAGAAAAGAAGCGGAACTAGCGTTTTTTTAAAATAAAAAGCCTCATTATTGCTGAAAAGCGATAGAAAGCCATTAACAAAGAAGTGGTAGGTCTGTGACACATGGTTAGTGGCAAAATTGTGCCGCATTTGGCGGAAACAGTAGCCAATATAAAAAAAAACCGTTCGGTTTTGATTTCTTCTTCTTCCTTCACGTAGGTAAATGAGTTTTAATAGTTAAAATATTTTAGATCTGTGGGCTTTTCAATGAACAAAACAAACTGAGCGGTTATATTCTCTTTAGGACAAACCACACCACATAATTTATTGCTCTAACCTGTGGGTTAGAGCAATAAATTATGAAAGACAAACAGACGGACAAGAAAGTGATCTTACTTATAAGGGTTCCTTTATTTTAAAACTGTTACGGAACCCTAAAAATGAAACATTCTTTGCAAAAGCGAATCTGATTAGAGCTTTGTACACATGTTATTTTCTCACTCCCACCACTATGTTGAAAGTGCAGTGGGAATGAGACAACCTAAAAAATAGCTGACTTAATATAAATGTCGACTCTTTACAGTGGCATACGTAAGTACTTGTGATTTCTAATTAGTATTAACAAAATTAATTATGTACGCATTGTATAGGTAAATGCAATACTCCAGCTGTAAAGTATGTATTTTATAAACTTATTATTGACACTGGCTAAATACTCAATTCGTATGGACCCAAACTTCAGAAAGTAAAAAAAATTATGTGGTGAATGCACAGAGTAAATTGTTTTTTCCTCTAATCTGTGGGTGAATGCAACAAAGATACTCTTTGGAAACGAAAAGCGCGCGGATATGGAAAACTGACCAAAACAGCATCGTCGTGTTGTTTTGTATTTTTCTAAACTGCCTAAGTAATAGGTAGGTACTTAAGTAGGTATACTTACTACCTAAACAACATTTACTGGAACCTCTTATGAAGACTTGAACGGTTTTTATAGTGAAAACACAAGAACATCTGTTGAAGTGAAAATGACAAGGAAAAGATCGACCGTATCACTGGTATGTAGGTATACCACATTATAGAATTTTTATTAGTTAGATGCCTAGACCTATCGTATATTTAAAAAAACTAACGTCTAAGTATAAGGTAGGTCTAAGTAGGTACATATTTAATGAAATATTGTACCTATGATTTGCAGTTTCTAACCCACTATTTTATCAATGTGTAGGTGATCTGATGACACGTGAAAAACCATACTTACCTACAACCTTAACAACATTTTTACACGTGTGCTACCTAATCTGCTAATAAATGCTGAGCTCCGAAAAGATTTAGTGGTTTTTGTTGTTTGGTAATGCATGAACTAAGCTATTATTAGACTACCTAAACGTTGAAATAACACAATACAAGCGTGCGAAGCCGCGGGCAAAAGCTAGTCATCAATAAATGATGTTGTTCGATCAAATTACTCCTACGAAAACTATAATAGCAACCGTTGAGGCGGTGCAGTCAAGTGCGGATTTATTTTTTTATTTAATTTAATCCAATACAATATACATATACAATTATACAATACATTTTTAGCTGTCATTTTTCATTTTTTTTATTGTGCGTGTGTTTCCATTTTTAATTTTTATTTACCCTACCTACATAATAGGTACATCTCGTTGTCTACCTTTTTCGATGGATACGAGAAGTTTTCTATTACTTTAAAACAAAAGCAAACTAATCTTTTATGAATACTGCCTGACCGTTACATATACACTACTACAGCATAAAGCGAGTACCAACTACCGTGTACTCAATTTATGCTGATGAATTCAATATTAATTGCATTCTGTATGACTCATAAAATACAGACAGTTGGTAGAACGTTTTTGCAAGAATATCGTTAGTAACACTTGGTTGGACCAGCAAAAACGTGTCCTTCATTTATACTTAATACCCGGCTGTACTAAAGTCTATTAAAATACAACTTAGCTAAGCAACACCTAAACTTAGTCTGATTTACGCAGCTACTTTCTCTGTATCAACCAGTTAGCGCCTAAAACTGACGATTGACTAACTGCCTGATTTCCATGATTATCTATCATCATCATCTTTGTCTTTTCCTGATTTGTTATAGTGGTCGGCTCACAATCTAACCTGGAGCGGCGAGCTACCAGAATTACACGAGCGACTGCCATCCGACTTCGCAACCCATAAGGAACCAGTAACAGAGATGGTTAGATCAGGCGTCAAATTCTATCAGGCGTCTGACTACCCGTAACGATTGCCATAGAATCATGAATGTTCTTATGACAACCGGGACCGACAAGGCAAGGCACGGAGCGATGGCATCGAAAACTGCACATAACTAGATAAGTCATTGGTGCAGTGCAGGGCCGAGGATCGAACCTGGTGCCGTAAGATTAATCCTATAGTCCTTCTACTCCCCATTATTTGAATGTACGATTCGGGTTTCTTTATAATTCCCACTCTAACAAGGAATGTCTCTTAGGTCATCAGAGAACCTTCTTCTCAAGCCACCTGTACGTCGTACCACATTGTACGACCATTGTTTCACTCAGAGACCACTTAGATAGAAAATGCTAAGTATCTTTCACTGCTCAGGCTGTATATACGCTTGTGGAATGAACTTCCTCTCAACATTCGAAAGGTTCATGCTCATTTTCACCAAAGATCCCTAAACTATACCTTACTAGGAATCCCTTTGGTTATGGGCCCCCTAAATTTGACCCTTACCTAAATTCGTTTTCACAGCGCTGAGTGACACTTAAATTGTACAGTGACAGTTTATTCTTTTCTACGGTTTCCGCAAACCGTAGAAAAGATGCCGACTTTCGTTATTTTATTTATATATTTTGGATAATAATCGTCAAAATACAAACAACAAGCTTTATTGATACTAGCATTACAGTTTTGAATATATTATGCAATATTAATATTATATATAATTAAATAATTTGATGTATATAAAAATAAAAACAAATACATTTTCTGGCATTATGCGGGTAAAAACAGTTGCCAAATACAATTAAAAAATTAACCTGCCACTTAAGGTGGAACGTTTCACCAGCGTGGCAAATTCAAATTTTCTTGCGTTCTTTTGTTTACTCAACGTGATTACATGAAAACCAATTTTGCGGAAATAAGATTAAATAGCATGTATCACAAATTACGATTAAAAGTATCTTCTAGATATCATTGGTTTAGCGACAAATGGCAATAAACCATTTTCTTCTTAGTTTTTCAGTCTATTGCCATTTGTCACTAAACCAAAACGCTCGGGAAAATTGTTGGTTTTTAGTGTTTCTTTTTTGTGAATTTTGGGCACGTTTCGAACCCACATTAAGGGGGCGTACCGTAGTGTTGTAGCTCGCGTTGTTTTGTGCCGGCCTAGGCCACGAGTGTGGTGCAAATCGAACAACAATTGTGTGTGTGACTCGACGCGGTTCGCCCTTGACGCGAAGTCAAGGACGACTTCCTCTACGGATTGCACCTGGCTCGTGCCAGGGATTGGATCAGCTGGCAAGTGGAACCGCAGTCACGGTAGGAACTATAATTTCCTATTAAATTATTGAAAATAGTGCCGCGTACCGCGGACAGATTAGCGCGGCCGAGCAAATGGGCCCGCCCCCTAATTACCTAACTCGCAACAGGTTTGCGACAGGCGTAAATCTCGCGGTGATTGCTGTCATACATCATTAGTGGTGTCAAGAATGTATGCTTCGCTACTGCTGTCGCATTGCTACTGCTGTCGCATTGCTGTTGCAAATTTTACGTAATTACCCCGCCGGTCGCCTACATAAATGGATTGCACAGTTTTCTATAGGTACATTTTTTTCGTTCTGTGAACCCCTAATAGTCTGTGGAGTAAGTAGGTACGGTGAGTAAAAAATGGAACCTGCTTGCCATTTTTCACAAAAGTTAATAATAATAAAAGTCTGTTTTTCCTCTCAAGCAGGGCCGGATTTAGAGAGCCCTAGGCTCTTTAAAATTTGAGGCCCCCCATTCCGAAGCCATTTAACACCATCAGTCTTGATTCCGAACCATTATTGGCGTATTTATTAGAGCTATTTTGCTGGCCTATCAATGACGTTTTTGTGTACCAACATGGGCTAATAAAGGAAGCCGTGAGAGTTTTGGTAGTTATTAAATACATTTTGAATAAGAAGGATGACTTAATGATAACGTAAAAAAATCAGTAAGTAGTTGCCAAAAATGTAGGAATTCAAATATAACGAATGATATAGCAAAACACAATGCGCGTGCGAAGAAAGCGTCAAAATTTTGTACTTTTATAAGTAAAACTAGATAAAACCCGTATTATTTTAGTTATATTCAAAATTAGAGTTCCCAATCTTAATGAAATGACTGACATGAAAATGCATGTTTATAAATAAGTACCTAATCCAGTCACATCGAATCGTACAGACGAAAATAATCCGCGAGCGAAGCGAGCGCCAATTTGCATATTTAAAGTACATCTAGATGGAAAACGTAATATTTCAGCTATATTCAAAATTAGAGCCCCCAATTTTAATAAAATGACTGATATGAAAACGCATGTGAAGGTAGAGCAAAAACTTCAGTAGTTTATTAATAATAGTGGACGTGTGAGATTACATCGAACGGTACAGTCGACAATAATGCGCGAGCGAAGTGAGCGCCACATTTTTTTCCCGTTTATCGAGATAAACGCGTAAAGTTTCAGCTATTTTCAAAATTAGGGCTCCGAATCATAATCAAATGACTGACATGAAAACCCAAAACCATAGTCAGTACAGTAGGCAAGCTATCTGGTTGGGGTAGCTAGGTGGGTGGGGGGGTCCCCTAGACTGGCCGGGACCTTAGGCTAGTGCCTTGTGTGCCCAAGAGTTAATCCGGCCCTGCTCTTAAGTGTGCTGAAAAACAACATGTGACACAACTTCGCACACGTACCTATATCATAATTACGTTTTGTAGCCGGGGTTGTACACTTGAGAGAACAGCCATTCATTTAATAACAAAGAGTTCATAGTTTACGTAGGAACATATTTAGTAATCTGTGATTTTGATTAGAAGCGTAGAGCCCTGGACCCCTATTCTCACGAATCGAGAAGAAATCTCGTCTGGGAATAAATCTCGAGACTCGAGTTTTCGGTATTCTCATGCAATATCTCGATTGCTAGCGCACGAGATGACTCGAGTGATGGAAGCATTAGCGTATAGTAGTCTGTGGATCGGAGGCAGTCGAGAGATCAGAACGAGATAACGCTATATGTAAGACAGCGACCACAGAGTCTATGCTCAGAATCAAGAACTTGAAAATTTACACTGGAACATGAATCAAACTATAGAATATAAAAGTAAGTTGAGTTGAGGTCATGGACCTACTAAAAAAAGAAGGACTGAGTCCCAATTGATCCCGAACCGAGGTACCCATAGGAAGTCGGGACGCTAATAAGTACGAGCGGATACGCACACACTCACATCATAGGAAGTCTATCGCCTGCCATTACTGCTCCGAACCTCACCCAAGACGCATAGAAAAAAATATTATAAAATGCCGTCTTGCGTTGTGAAAGTTGTCGGAATCATAGTGGTTTGATAAAAAAAAGTCAGGGGATCACTTTTCACAAATAAGCTTGTTAATATTTCGCTAATTTCTTGCTTTTTCGATAAAACTATTGAGATGCAATCAATACACAAAACCAGCTAGTGTTACCAACAATCAAACTTGCAAATTACCCGGAAGTGTGGGAGAATGACCAAATTATGTTCGAATACAACTTATTCACCTATATTGATCATAATTAGAGATCTGACTATATGCAAATGCATATTTCCATAATGCATATGCATGTGCTGGACTTTGCAGGTTAAAATAAATATTGTACAAGTAATGGACCTACTAATCGTACATATTTGTGCAGGTTTTCTATAATGTAGAAAAGGTAAAGTAACGTAGAAAAATACGATTTGTGTTCATAAAACATTTTAAGCAACACCCTGGCTATAAATCTTTGTGCCAAGTTTTATTAACTGACTGGCTGACCCGACCCTGTCCAAAGGAAGAAAGAACTGGGAACTTCTCTCTTCGCTATAGCGTACAGGGTATATTCCCAGTATATTCCCCCACATGCTTCGCCCCCGGGTGGCAACTGGGAACAAAATTCCCAGTTGCCACCCGGTGGAGACTGGGAAGCTATTGCTCCCATTTCATTCGCCGTACATTGCTGCGTAGATTGCCAACCCCTTAATTACTGTCCAAATGTAATCTATAGATGGTTCTTGGGGGGAGGGGGGCAAGTGCGGGGGGAGGCAGGGCAAGTAGGGGGGTGGACTAAGTGAGGGGGGAGGTGGTGGCAAGTGCAGGGGGTGGCGAGGAAAGTGAGGGGGAGGTGGGGCAAGTGTGGGGGAGAGGAGATTGCAGATTCCTTTATTGTGCGTGCGGCTATGGAATGGAACTCACTCCCGGCGTCGGTATTTCCATTCACTTACAACTTAAGTGTCTTCAAATCAAAAGTAAATAGGTTAATTCTAGGTAGGCGTCCTCCACCTTCGACCTCATCATCACTTACCATCAGGTGAGATGTAGTCAAACGCTAACCTATCGAAAGTAAAAAAAAAATAAGCCATTCAATTTTGACTACTCTGTTATAAGCTCGCGTAGCTTTTTGATCATACGAAAAGTCACACCAACAACAGATTTTTTTTTTGTCGGATTCGGGTAATTTTCTTCACATGGCAATCCTTTAATCAGTCACACATATTTATGCGGCCGCCATTGCTGTACGTCAGTTCGATGCCAATCAAGATTAATTCCTGCTATTTTTTTATAATTCTATGGTTGAGTTATTGTGATTTTCTAGTGTTCGTTATGGAAAAACGGTAAAACTGTGCAAAATGCTATAATGGTGCATCCGAAGATGTGAACGTGCGATTCCACAGGTTTTCTCTGCCTGGCAAACATGGATCTTTGAAGTAAGTAAGCCTAATAACCTACGCAAAATCCAAAAAGGTATAATGTACTACGTACATACATAAAAGAGAATACTTTCTCAAAATCACGCTGCTTACACCCGTATCTCGCTCTATAGATTAAATGTTTATTATTTAATTTTTTCAGGGCGTGATTATGGGCTGAATAATGGTATCCAGCTGGGAGCTAGACTTCTGAGGAATCACTGAAACAACTACACCAACAGCGTATAGGTATGCTATATGCAGAAGGCACCTGATTTATGGAAACAAATTTTATAATCCCAACCCCGATTGAAGCAGTAGATGTATTGTTGAAGTGCCGCCAAGAAAAATGTGCAACTTGTAACTTCACCTATGAATGTGTCAGGCTCAAACCTTCAAGTAAATTAATTTCAATTACCTGAATAAAAGTTTTCCCAGGCCGTGAGGCTATGGACCGAAGTTGATGGAAGTATTATGTTAAATCAGATAGATCCTGTGACCATGATCCTCAGTAATGAGGAACCAACCAGAGAGAGAGAGAAATAAAAGTATGTAAAAATCCAGTTCATACCAATGATATTGACACAGTTACCTGTTGGATTTATTTTATACTAAAGGATAGGGGAATATGAGGGTTTTTCCCGTTTCTTGAGTGGGAAGCGAACCAACAACCTACAGCACAGTTGATGGAGCTGGCCTTAAGGCTATCTAAATAATATTTTCTTTTTTGCTTCAGGTACTCAATAAAGGCTTCTAGGCTGGTGTTACTATTGCTACTGCAATAACTACATCTTACTTACTGTAAAGCTTCCGGAACAATTTTCTGAAAATGCTGTGAATGTGTGCTGTGATAATATAAAGTCACAGAAGAATCTTAAATCGCCACTGTATTAGACAGTGAGTGACTGTCTATATTACCATCTTCGTCATCATCATTTCCATATGTGCCACTGTAACTATTACACCAGTGGCCCTGAGGCTAATTTCGTTGGTTTAAAATTATTGATGTAAAAAGTAAAAATAAAGTTAAAATAGCCATCTTTGCTTTACGGCATTGTTTTACAACACTTTTAATGATGGCAGGATTGTATTTTGAGACTGCATGTTTCTTCATTTTATGTATTTGATAATAATAACTTTAGAACTAAACTAGGCCCAAAGTTGTTACCTACTCATATAAATATGTATAATATAATGCGATTATATATGAGTTATGTGGCTTTTATTTATTATGGTACCTTTATAAGGGTGGGTTTTTTCACCCGTTGTTAAAGTAACCAATCAAAAATGCTAACAAATTCTAACTAATAGTCAAGATTTGTTAGAGGTTTTAACCATTGGTTACCTTGAAGTAGTGTTCTGTGGTTTATTCCATCTGTGATAAGGATAATCACAGATTAGAGAAAAAAAAAAAAGGATAATAGCACAGGATAATATAATAGTGATCTGTGCACCACAGAGTATTTTTATAGCTGTGCATACCATAGAGTAGTATAAGTTGGTGCCACACACAGAATTCCCACTAGCCACAGATTGTTTTTTTCTCTAATCTGTGGTTGGTGCACTATACAATGCAAAACACCATATTATTTTTTCTAATTTGTGAAAACACTATTGGCAAACAATGAGCAACTTCGTTTGATTTGATAGGCACGGAGCAAAGAGTATATAACACTTAGGGATGTTCCGATACTAGTGAATACGAGTATGTACTTGATACTTTTCTTTCAATACCAAGTACTTTTTACCATCGAATCATTCTTTCGATACTTACTTGGTATCGGAAAGAAAGTACTAATAGCGAATCGAATCAATGCTGCTAAGTCAAAACAGGATAGAACCACAGGATAAAAATTCAATGCCAAGCAGCTTTATTTCGCTATAATATTTTTTTCCTTAAAGAAACATAGTATGGCCTAACTTTAAGTCAAGTAGAATAAAAATGTGATATTTTAATGTATACTTAGGGTTAAAACAACCCTATTTTTAATTTAAGTAGGATTCAATGTAGTAGAAAATTAGTGTAAAGGTAAAAATACATGTAAAGGTAGAATGTGAGTAGGATTTAACTTAATTTAATTGTAATTCAAAGCGTTGAATACAGTTAATACACACAAATAGTACAGTTAAGGTAGTTGTTATACTTAATTAAAATAATAAAATAAAATAAAAACAAACCATTCTCGCGATACCTATTTGGTATCGGAAAGAAAGAATTTGTATCGGAAAGAGTACTTTTATCAAATATCGTCAAATAACATATCCTTAGTGTTCAAATGTCCGATTCTTCGCGCCAAAACACTTAAAAATGTAGATCAGTCATAGAAACAACAAAACTTTCCTGCAATAAGGTAAAATTTGTTTATTTTTTCCGTATTGATAAATAAAAAAAAAATGTATCGATATGAGTGGGTATCGATACTTTTAGGGTATTCATATGAGTAGTACCTATCGAATCATGATTTGAGTACTACTCATATGAGTAGGTATTAGATATGAGCGCCGATGGGGCTAAGGCCGGCGGCGGCGCGCCGACTTGTTGAGGTCAGCGGCGGCGGCGTCGCGGCGGCGTGGCACTTTCATTGCAGTAAAAATAGCTCAACATAACGCATAATCATAAGATTCTAATAATTATAATGAACACATTAACGGTTGTTATAAGTGATACTTTATTAATACCCTGAGTTTTCACGTATTAGTCGAATGAAAGCGGCAGTCGAATAATGATGCTGCAACAACTGTGTCATTCAAGGTGAACCGGTATTCTAACTTAAAGCGCATGCTGTTATTCAGTCTTGTTAAAACCACGGGCTCATTGTCGTCACATTCTTATATTATTAAATTACCGATCAGCTTATGATCGTGGTCTTTGAGTTGGTAACTAATACCTGACTCTTAGTTAGCATATTCTTTTTTTATCTACGATATGCTGACCACGGTCTCCCTACCACCCTAGCCTTAAAAACGCCCATATTATATTTGTCAGGAAACAATGACACTGGTTAGGTGTTCCATTCCTTTGCTGTCCGTATTATAAACGAGAAATGAAAACGCTTTGTACGTATTCGAGGAATTTCTACCGTATACGGATGCCGTGTTTCCGTGCGTCTAGTTGTACGATGGTAAAAAGGGGATGGGGTAATTAAGTTGTGCAATTCCATCGCACACTCTCCGAATTGCTTGTATGTAAATAACGGATAGGCTGGCAATCTTACGGTGGTGTTGAAGGCTTTGGAGTTTTATAGCCCATTTTTGTATTGAGTCAAGGGCTTTAAGCTCATACTTAGCCGAATCATCCCAAAGATGGCTGCAATATTCCTCACATGACCAGACTTGTGCCTGACAAAGATCTAAGATCTCTCGATGTGAAATTTTTTTTTTTTTTTTTTATGCGATTGAATGACGTGACGAGCTAGTCGTTCACCTGATGTTAAGCGACGCGGCCGCCCATAACAGTTGCAGTATCACTCGGATCAAAAATAAAAAAAAAAACAAAAAAAAATAAAAAAAAATAAAAAAAAAAAAAACTCGGTAAATATTGTGTAACCTGCCCAAGGATGCCCAGCTTCTGTGAAGCCAATTTAGCCCTTCCCTCGATGTACGAGCCAAAGTTAAGGTTCGATGTTAGAGATACACCTAACAGCTCTAGGTGATTAGTTACTGGTACTGCTACACCCCGGAAAGTAGGAGTGGAAGGACTCTGTTTTGCGGTGAATACACACGCCTGTGTTTTAGAGGCATCGAATTTAACAAGATTGGCGTTACCCCAAGCGGAGACTGGCTGCAAAGCCAAATTCTTGCGCTCAATCATGTCTTCCCTGAGAGTATGGAAATTCGCACCTCCAGCTTGTGCATCAGATACATATCTCCCTACAACGTTGCTATTGTCTGCATACCCAAAGCTTCCGGGTGTAAGCAGATCATTAACACGTGCAGAAAAATCGTTGCGGAGAGAAACAATCTCTGAGGGACCCCAGCGTTAATTGATCTGACGCGCAACCATCAATGACTACACGTATTGATCAGCCCCTCAAATAATCAGATACCGATACACAAAAACTGGTTGGTAGATGGAAGCTTGCTGATTAGGCTATCATGCCAACCCTGTCAAAGGCCTTTGAGACATCCGGTGCTTCACCGTATCTCTCAATGGTCTTGCTCCAGGTGTAGGTGGCAGACGCAAGAAGATCTTCAGCGGACCGGTTTCGGCGAACTCCATATTGCCGGTCACTGAGAATTTCGTTTTCTTCAAGGTATACCAGGAGTCTGTTATTCAGTACACGTTCCATAGGCTTAGAGTATGGACGTGACTGAAATTGGCTTACAATTGGCAAGGGTCAAGGCTCTTTCTTTTGCATTTCTTAAACGTACCCCAGAAAACCCTGATCACTGAGAACTATTTTTCTATTGTCATCGCTTTTATCCTTTAATTTTGAAAGCGAAGTCACTTGTGAGTCACGTTTACTTTATCTAGGTACTTTTGTTAAGTAAAACATCGAAATTTTGATCAAAACTCCGACGACGAAGACGCTATTTTACGTAAAATAAAACGAACGCGTCTAATTACAACATTGAACATGCTGGAACTGAGATATATATGTATTTCAATCTCTTTTTCGTTCGGTGCCCAGCGCCAGTCAGCGCGCCGTTCCCGTGTTACGGCGGCGGCGGCGCGGGAAAATGGACGGCGGCGGCGGCGCGCCGGCGCGGCGCTCATGTCTATAGGTATCGATACTTTGGTGGTATCGGAACATCCCTAATAACGCTTGGCATGGCAAAAAGTATAACTATAACTTCTGTCGCCCAGACAAACTAACCAACGAAGAAAAAAGTAAAGAAAAGAAGAAAAAAGTAAGAAGACAAGAAAAGACAAGAAGAAAAAGAAAAGAAAGAAAAAACGAAAAGAAGAAGAAAAGTTGCCATGCCATTAGCTTCAATGTCAATAAAATGGCAACAAATGAGCCTAAAAGTAAAGGCAAAAGCGCGTCTCATGGTGGTCTCGACTGCCTCCGACCACACGAGACATCTCGTGCGCTAGCAATCGAGAATATCACAAATTTGAAGCTTGAGTCTCGAATTTCGAGATTTATTGTGAGATGACATTGCGTCTCGATTCCCTACGAGCCATCTCGTGCGCTAGTCAATCGAGAATATCATGAATTTTAAGCTTGGGAGTAGAGACAACTCGAGTCTCGAGATTTATTATGAGATGACATTGCATCTCGATTCGTGAGAATAGGGGTCCTGCTGCGCGAAGGCCGTGCGACATAAAACTCGAGTGACGTTTTAGTATTAATATTAATTAGTAGGTATAACGTCTTTATGATATGTTCACTTTAAATAAGACGCTTGCACGTTTACTCGTCACATTTTATTTCTGACTTAATTAAACTAACATACCTACTTTAGTTAATTTTATAGGCACTTAGATGTTTTCTGAAAATTCACGTCTAATCTTTAAATTTTCAAGTTTATAGATATTTAAATACCGCTTTTATAAGCGATTTGATGACAGATTAACATTACTTATACAGTTTAAGTAAAGATAGCTGATTTAATAGTTCAACAAGATTTTAATAAGTAGATATAAAAAAATAACAAGAAAAAATAATGTCTAAGAAAATTGTGAAAGAGTGGTACGTCGATGCTCCTTGGGGTAAAATTGCAAGTAAGTACTTATGGAATTCTTCGACGTTTAAATACCGTTTCTATTCTACCTTCCTTCCCCTTCGGCTGTAGGTCTACGAAACAGGAGTTTTACAACTGGTATGTTCATTAGGTCAAACCTCCCCTTACACTAGGTGGTAAGACTTTTCTGCAAAGTTCGTCTAGGTAGGTACCACCGCTTTGCCAGTTATTCTGCCGCCAAGCAGTAGTGGCATTGTAGCTAGTGAAATTACTGGGCAAATGAGACTATGGTCTGCTCACACAGTCTAGTAATCTTATTAATAGACTGTGTGAAGTCTCAATGACGTCGCAGTGCAGTGTCACACAACGCACATTAATTTAGAGTTCCGAGTGATACTGCAATCTGTTATGGGCAGCCGTGATACTTAACATCAGGCGAACGACGAGCTCGTCACGTCATTCATTTAAATTTAAAAAACCTCCCTATGATAAGCGGTCTAAGTGGCGTTATATGGGAGGTCTGCTACGTACGGCTTCTGCCTGTTGATGATGATGATTAGTATAATTTTCGTTATCAAAAGTGTGGGTTGTGCGAGGCAACATTTTTGTTCGATATTTTTTTAGTGATATCCTGGGGTAGCCCGGAGAATCCCCCAATTCTCCTAGTGCATGGGTACATGGACTCCGCCGCGACATTCATCTTATTAATGGATCTGCTGCCGGATAATCATTATTATGTTGGATTTGACATGCCAGGTATCTTTTACTGTTGTTTGATACAACGAGTGATAGTCTGTCTGTAGTGATGGTGATCGTGGATGGTGATAGTGGATGTACATGGTGGATGGTGTTAGTGGAAGGTGATTGTGGATGGTGATAGTGGATGGAGATGGAGATGGTAGATGGTGTTAGTGAAAGGTGATTGTGGATGGTGATAGTAGATGTAGATAGTGCATGATGATAGTGGATGGTGATAGTTGATGGTGATAGTAGATGTAGATAGTGCATGATGATAGTGGATGGTGATAGTGGATGGTGATAGTTGATGGTGATAGTGTATGATGATAGTTGATGATGATAGTTGATGGTGATAGTAGATGTAGATAGTGAATGGTGATAGTGGACGGTGAAAGTAGATGTAGATAGTGGATGGTAATAGTGAATTGTGATAGTGGATGGTGACAGTGGATGGTGATAGTGGATGGTGATAGTTGATGGTGACAGTGGATGGTGATAGTGGATGGTGATAGTTGATGGTGATAGTGGATGGTGATAGTGGATAGTGATAGTTGATGATGATAGTAGATGTAGATAGTGGATGGTGATAGTGAATTGTGATAGTGGATGGTGACAGTGGATGGTGATAGTGGATGGTGATAGTTGATGGTGACAGTGGATGGTGATAGTGGATGGTGATAGTTGATGGTGATAGTGGATGGTGATAGTGGATAGTGATAGTTGATGGTGATAGTAGATGTAGATAGTGCATGATGATAGTGGATGGTGATAGTTGATGGTGATAGTAGATGTAGATAGTGCATGATGATAGTGGATGGTGATAGTGGATGGTGATAGTTGATGGTGATAGTGTATGATGATAGTTGATGATGATAGTTGATGGTGATAGTAGATGTAGATAGTGAATGGTGATAGTGGACGGTGAAAGTAGATGTAGATAGTGGATGGTAATAGTGAATTGTGATAGTGGATGGTGACAGTGGATGGTGATAGTGGATGGTGATAGTTGATGGTGACAGTGGATGGTGATAGTGGATGGTGATAGTTGATGGTGATAGTGGATGGTGATAGTGGATAGTGATAGTTGATGATGATAGTAGATGTAGATAGTGGATGGTGATAGTGAATTGTGATAGTGGATGGTGACAGTGGATGGTGATAGTGGATGGTGATAGTTGATGGTGACAGTGGATGGTGATAGTGGATGGTGATAGTTGATGGTGATAGTGGATGGTGATAGTGGATAGTGATAGTTGATGATGATAGTAGATGTAGATAGTGCATGATGATAGTGGATGGTGATAGTGGATGGTGATAGTTGATGGTGATAGTAGATGTAGATAGTGCATGATGATAGTGGATGGTGATAGTGGATGGTGATAGTTGATGGTGATAGTGTATGATGATAGTTGATGATGATAGTTGATGGTGATAGTAGATGATGATAGTAGATGTAGATAGTGGATGGTGATAGTGAATTGTGATAGTGGATGGTGACAGTGGATGGTGATAGTGGATGGTGATAGTTGATGGTGACAGTGGATGGTGATAGTGGATGGTGATAGTTGATGGTGATAGTGGATGGTGATAGTGGATAGTGATAGTTGATGATGATAGTAGATGTAGATAGTGCATGATGATAGTGGATGGTGATAGTGGATGGTGATAGTTGATGGTGATAGTGTATGATGATAGTTGATGGTGATAGTGGATGGTGATAGTAGATGTAGATAGTGAATGGTGATAGTGGACGGTGAAAGTAGATGTAGATAGTGGATGGTGATAGTGAATTGTGATAGTGGATGGTGACAGTGGATGGTGATAGTGGATGGTGATAGTTGATGGTGACAGTGGATGGTGATAGTGGATGGTGATAGTTGATGGTGATAGTGGATGGTGATAGTGGATAGTGATAGTTGATGATGATAGTAGATGTAGATAGTGGATGGTGATAGTGGATGGTGATAGTGGATGATGATAAAATATGGTGATAGTACCTAGATGGTGATATTCAATAGTGCACATTATAGTGATAGTATTTTCGATTGCAGGTCACGGAAAATCACCTTCGTTCCCGGAAGACCTGCATATAACTCAACTGCACGTGACAGAAGCAATAAGAATAATAGTACAGCATTTGCAATGGAAGAAATTTACTTACATGTCACATTCCATGGGCTGCATTATTGGTAAATTATACAGTTATTTAGTTTACAATACAACACAATACAATACAATACGATACGATACGATACTATACGATACGATACGATACGATACGATACGATACGATACGATACAATACAATACGATCGAATACAATACAATACAACACAATACAATACAACACAATACAATACGACACAATACAATACAATACAATACAACACAATACAATACAATACAACACAATACAATACAATACGAGACAATACAATACAATACGATACGATACAATACAATACAATGCGATACGATACAACACAACACAATACAAAACTCTTTATTGACTCCAATATTATAGAAACATGTAGAAATAAGATAGGCACAATAGGTGGCCTTATCGCTAAGAGCGATCTATTCCAGACAGCCTTTGGATGTACAGAGGTATGAGACACTATTAGCGTGGACGGTGATGCAATGCAAATAATTAATAGGTACCTATGTACTAATCGATTTATTGCAATACTTCATAGAAAAAAAATATTTGCCGAAAAAAAGGCGGTTTTTGAAAAATTCCCCAAAAAATAATAAAACAGCCAGGAAAGAACAGGTATCTATATTTTTCTTCAGTATTTTACGGCTCAATACTCTATGTTCACAGTCTATAATGTCTTAGTACAAAAAAAACATGTGATGACGAGTTATGTGTCACGGCACCGTCAAAATCTGTCAAAGTCACGCTCAAGTTTATGTTTCAGTCTATTCATATAAGATTCTTTCTTATCAGATTTTTAGCATTACATACCAAAGAGAAGAGCGATTCTCCCTCTACAATTTTCTCATACATTGTTAGTCTGTGCAAACACCATGGAATTTACTATTGGTGAAATGTTCACCCGTGGCGCGTGCCGTAACACAATGCGCCTTACGGTCGTAGGGTTAAGTCGTAGACATAAATTACTTCGTAACATGTACCTACTTATTTATACTACATTATAGAAACAAAACATATATAATTATGTAAATACGTAACATACAATAGACACTTTAGTATTACTTAAAAATAAATAACAATGTAAGACATATACATATACATATTATACATAAATAATTCCATTCAATATGTACATTATACACTTACCAGTTTCTCCATCAATATTTAGGTAACTACACTTGCGAGTGAGAAGTAATGCATATTATTTCTTTTTACTAGCTGACTCACCCCACCTTTTATGGGTTAATAGTGTTACCATGGAACAAGAAGGAGAGGAATGCGAACACCAAGAAAACAGCGTAATCAAAAATATGCCTAAAACTAGATGGCGTTGCAAAATGAGCGGGTTATAAGTTGAGCGCAGATCAGAAATATGACACCGTTTTAAACCTACCCCGCCGTAGCTACCCGTATAGCCCGCTCATTTTGTAGAGCCATCTAGGTTTAAAACATTTTTTGGCATATTTCTGATCTGCGCTCAACTTATAACCCGCTCATTTGGCAAAGCCATCTAATTTTAGACATATTATTGATTTACGCTGTTTTTTTAGTGTATTGGCATTCGTCTCCTTATTCCATGGTGTTACGGACGCCTTAGCCATGTCGAGGAGAACAGAGAATGCCGAAATGACAGAGGGGAAAAAGAGACAAAAAGGGTGCCCTGTGAATGTTGTTTAAATGTTGTCTATACACTGAAAAACTATGCCTGACTGCTCGTACGTTTTCTTTTTTTGTGTTTTCACAAAATCTTCGTAATTAGGCGCCTAACGTGACGAATTTTTTGCGTCAAAATTATAACAAAGAAAATTAATTATAGCCGTAATGACAATAAACATATTAAAAAAACGTACACTTAAGCGTAGATTATAAAATATATAGTTTGCGGCACACAACTTGACCCATGGCCTTGGATGCGTAGTAGACCGTTTTAGGGTATCGGTGGAAACACAGGTGTGCGGGGGATTCCGACGGCATGCGTCCGGTAGCGGTAGGCCGATCGGCCAATCGCGTGTCTCCCGCGTTGCGCACACGCCCCGCTAGCATCCGACTACACTAACAGGAGATGTAAAAAAAAATATTTATAATTTTTGGCTTGTTTTGCTCGTACTCACACACTCAATTTTATGTTAATGAATTAAATTGCATCCTGTATAATCTTTTCAAACGGCTTAAAAAATAATAGGTTTTGTTTAGAGTCAGAGGGTGAAAACCATTTTCCCCCGAGACGCTAAAATGTAAGTAGGTACATAAATTCACTCACGGGCTCTAAGTATTGTCTCTATCAGCACACATGCAGAGCACAAAGCGACGGCAATAACAATTTTAAATACCTGGGGGTCTAACAAAGATCCTTTTCCATTAGCACTAACGCCAAACGATAACTCCAAAATGTATGGGAATGACATTACCTGTGGAAAAGCAACATCCACAGGTAATGTCATTCCCATACATTTTGGAGTTATCGTTTGGCGTTAACGCTAATGGAAAGAGATATTTTCCAGACCCCCTGGACGGTAAACTTCTTTCCAGGCTTGATATTCCACCACCTGTACCCGGACTACGTAAACAAGATGATATTTTTGGACCCTGGGCTACCGCTCTCAATGTATCTACTATCACAGTATCGACCTGCTTTTTGGTTTCACTTGGATTATACCAATTATCTTGAAACATGTCAAGAGTAAGTAATTTATGGATGGAACTCCCTCGTGATTCAAAGTTTTCAAGATGGAACGTTTCACTAGCGTGGCAAATTCAATTTTTCTTGCGTTCTTTTGCCAATAATAGCTTAATTACTCAACGTGATTACATGAAAACTAATTTTGCGCAAATAAATATAATGTATACAAAAGTAAAGTAAGTGTGAGTAGTAAGTGTAAGTTACAATTAAAAGTATCTCCTACATATCATTGGTTTAGCGACTTAAGGCAATAAACTGAAAAACTAAGACGAAATTTGTTTATTGCCATTTGTCGCTAAACCAATGGTATCTAGGAGATACTTTTAATTGTAATTTGTTGATACATTCTATTTCTTTACGTTAAATCAGTTTTAATGTAATCACGTTCGTAATTAAGCTATTATTGGCAAAAGTACGCAAAAAAACTTGAATTTGCCGCGCTACTGAAACGTTCCAGCTTAACACTAAAATGTAATTAAAATGAATATGTGTGGACATTTCACACAGCGCCATCTAACTCCAAACTAAGCATAGCTTGTACTATATATGTTTTTGTTAATTTATTTGGGTAAACAAACAGTATCGCACTCAAATAGCTTAGAAATAATATACAATAATGTAAGTAGTAATTAATGTGATACCAGCAGCGTTTACCACAGAGTATAATAGCTTGTACTATGGGAACCAGATAACTGATACAATACTTAGATTCTTTTTGTTTGTAAATACATGCATAGAATACATTATAACACCCAGCCACAGAACAAACATCGATGTCCAAATGTTTGTCCTGGATGGGAATCGAACCCACAACCATAGTTCAGAAGGCAGAGCTACTGCTAACTGATCTAACAGATCAGTCAATTAATATTTACTTATTTTAATTTAATATTTACTTACTTGTATCCCAGGGAAAGTGTTAAAACCCCCAGATTGTACAAATACAATTCCCTGGTCAGCTCTGTCGCCCGCAACAGGAATTTGACGGAGGAACAAGCTAAGGTTGTCGTATCGAGATCCATAGAGCCGATGGGGAATGACATTTATAGGTAAGTTTGAATTTTCATCATCATCATCATCACCATCAGCTGGAAGACGTCTGCTGAACGTAGGCCTCGCCTCCTGCGTTCATCAGCTCCCCGTGGTTTTGACCAGCGGATAGCATGAGCTGTTTTGATGAAATGAAAGACTTCTATGTATTTATTTCAGTGTATTTTGTTCCAAATTCTATCCTTATAGTTTAAAAGTGATTCCGTCGCGTTTGGTTGTTTTACCCGACTGGTTTTTGTAGTAAGCACGCACGATTGCATTTACGGTTCATAATTTTTATTGCAATACACGTGCAGTCGCTTTGAGTGACGAGCTTTGTATGAGCGAGAAGATGCTGGCCGGCTTATTTGCAGTGGTCGACGGTGCAAGTTAGAGATGTGCTATCTATTGGTAGAAATCGACATTTTATCTCTTATCTCGAGAAAGCGTTTGGCCAATGAACGATCACGTGGTTCACGTCATAACCCTCTTGCTGCATTTTGATTGGTCAATCAAAATTGGTCGGTTTCTCGAGAGAAGAGATCTTCATCATCATCATCAACAGCCCGAAGAGGAGATCTACCATTAACCATAATTATCACTTCTGTCATCCTGGTGATCACAGTTAGATATAATACAGACCGAGGAAAATGCTGCTGCTCATTCCTTGGATACTCCCTTATCTAAGGCTCTAAGGCTGCGTTTCCACTAAAGATGTGCGAGGCAGGTAGGCGATGCGAGGATGCGTAGCGAGGCTGTGAAACGGTGTGTTTCCACCCGGAGATGTGCTAGGCCGCTGAGTGGTGCAATGACTCGTACAGACGCTGTGAAACGGTGCGCGGATGAGCGGTGCGAAGATGTGTAGCGGGCTCATTTCTGATGCGCGCGGGGTGGGCTGTGGTGGGAGCGGAGCGCGTGCCGCTGCCCGCACACATCCCTCGCAACACATCCGTAGCACACATTTCCCCTTGTTTTGCATGTACAAAAACCTCGTTTCGCTGAGCCGTTTCCACTAGAGCTGCGCTGAGCGAGGCTAGGTAAATTAAGTGATTCTATTGGTTTTTGACAAACACATCCCTCGCTACCCATCCTAGCACATCTCTGGTGAAAACTCAGCCTTAAGGCACACGGGAAGGGATGGGGTGGTCTAGTTCTTATACCAGCACCACACGGTCATAAGTACAAAATGTTTTTTCAAAGGTTATCATGGGAGCCAAGAATGAAGTTTATCGCGCAACTAACTGTACCAGAAGAGACAATCTACACTATAATAACGACCTCACCACCTCCGATTCTTGCCATCGATCCGAGTCACACTGGAGCCAGCTACTCCAAAGAATATATCGACAATCTCATGAACAAATGCGAACGTACTTTACCTCATTTCTATCGATTGACCGTGGTAGGAGGTCACGATGTTCACATCACTAATCCGGAGTTGCTAGTGCCGAAAATAGTAAAATTTTTAGAAAGTAGGGAAAAAGATTTGCGTATTGCTTTTGAGAAAAGTCGGCTGTGATATGTGGTAATTTGGTAAATTATATAAAAAAAAATTAAATAAATTGTTGTTATACACCGTGGTATTGAATTCGATATTTTCCTGAAATGTATTGTACTCAGTCCATGCTATATAACAATATTAAAATAGCGTTATATTAAAAAACAAAAATAATAAAAAATAAAAATAAATCTTTTCTTTCACACAAAAAAAACTGAACCCAAAATATACAATTCCTTAGTCACTAATTATTGTAAAGTATATTACATTTTAAGTTAAGGTATACAACTTTTATGGACGACCAACTCTTATACTAGGAGGAACCTGTGTTACTGTGTTACTGCTGTCCCGGAGTCCCAAATTATCACTTGTCGTCGGCCTTTTGTTAAGAATTTGAATATTTTGAACTCGGACTAATTTTATAGTGCATAGTTTTACATTTTAGATACTTTTGTGTATAGTTAGATAAACGTTCTAAAGCATGGATTAAATACATACATTTCTGAAAATACTACCAGCAACTGTAACAACAACTTTAACAAAATTCTGTAGATAACAACAAAATTTTGTTGTTCAGGTAATAGGTACTTTTCTATAAGTAGCTACCTATTCTATACGAAAAATTCAGTCAAAAAATAAAAGATTGATGAATATTTTACAGCTTTATTACAATAATAAATTATAACTAGAATCATTTACATTGTCTGTAGTAAAGTATACTTAACTACCTATTTATAGGTGTCGATTTTGTGTCGCAAAGTAGTAGGTACCGTAGTCTTCTGATAAAGAGGATATGATAAAGACGGAGATATTTAAATTTCGTTCAGCTCTATAAATAGAACTCGACATATTAATACAGGTGAATGAATGACACAATTCTATTTTTTACCTAATCTGTGGAATTTTCCGTGCTATCTAGTTACTCTGTGAGAATTAAGAACGAATGATCGATAAGATGTCGACTCAATAAAGCTCTCGAAAGACGTCGACAAAAATTACCGATGTTAGATCCATGTTACAAGTTACCGATAAGATCGATAAATGAAATCTGTTTATCGACTCGATATACTTGTCGAACCGAAGATCCATGCTCGCGCTGATCGATACAGTCCTTGATACCTGAGGCCTATACCTTGCTGTTTTTTTTTAAATATATATGATTTATGATTGAATGTGTTTATGAAAAAATCATTGAACTCCAAACAAGATATTATCATTAATAATAATCAAATGCGAGTCGGATTCGCACACGAAGCCACCTACACCACTATTATAAAGAGGAAAGATTTGTATTTTTGTGTGTATGTTTGTAATGAATAAACTCAAAAACTACTGTGCCGATTTCAAAAATTCTTTCACCATTGGAAAGCTACATTCACTCTGAGTAACATAGGCTACACTACTACACGTGCGAAGCCGGGGCGAGCCGCTAGTTATCTATAAAAACGAGCAAATCACGTGTGTTGTATGGGAGCCCCCTTAAATATTTATTTTATTGTTTTTTAGTATTTGTTGTTATACAAATGCTAAACAACTGTTGACGCCATAGCGGCAACAGAAATACGTCATCTGTGAAAATTTCAACTGTCTAACTATGACAGTTCATGAGACACAGCTGGTGACAGACGGACAGACAGACAGCGGAGCCTTAGTAATAGAGTCCGTTTTACCCTTTGGATACGGGTGTGTTCCCTAAAAACAGGGTAAAAATAAAAACTTTTTTAAAACTGTTATGAAAACACCAAAATAAAAAAAAGTCACATATGTAAGTAAATTAACATCATTAGTTTTATACTGAATTTTATTAGATGTAACGTAATTATTACTATCTTATGTAATTTATTACACTTGAATTACAATTATTTTAGACTTACTCTATTACGTAGTAACGTTTAGATTAAAGTTAAGGTATAAATAAAATAAATATTACATTTTTACACATAAATTATCACGGAAGACCTATGTAAATAGCTTAAATAGGGCGAATTCTATGGGTTCATTATTTTACAAGTGTTGTTATTATTATTATAATAAAAAAACCGGCCAAGTGCGAGTTGGACTCGCGCACGAAGGGTTCCGTACCATTGTCTATAAAAACGAGCAAAAAATCACGTGGGAGGCCCCTTATATATTTATTTTATTCTGTTTTTTAGTATTTGTTGTTATAGTAGCCACAGAAATACATCATCTGTGATCAACTGTTTAACTATTACGGTTCATGAGATACAGCCTGATGACAGACGGACAGACAGACAGATATACAGACAGACAGACAGACAGACAGACGGACGGAGAGCGGAGCCTTAGTAGTAGGGTCCGTTTTACCCTTTGGGTACGGAACCCTAAAAACATCAATTTCTGGAGAAAGTCCATAGGGGTTTATGCTAAAGTTTGTTCGTAAAGTTTTCTCACACAACCCAACAATTCATTAAAGCAAAATATGGTGAATGAGCTGACGGAAGTTATTCTTCCATGCATCCCATCTTCCAGGAATGGGGTCACCCGTGCGATGAAATATAGGGTAGATCCACGATCACCGTCTCAAAAACGCTTCAGTAGGCCTAGCACGAATATTTCAATAAATCGTACTGTTAACGTAGGTATCGAGTTTACCGTACACTTACGCAGGGCGACGCTAGGTGGTGGCACGAAGCAAACTTTACAACTATCGAAATATCTTATCGAACAAATTCCAGGTGAGTAAACCTTCGTAAGTTTACGATGACACTACGATAGCCATCCTTCGAGTTTACGTCAAAGCAATATTCGTGCTCGCGTTTTCATACAAAATGTCTAACGTTAGCGTTACGCGGCGTTACGAAGGCGATACGATAGTAACCAAAACCCTTCGTGCTACCAAATTTTGATTCGTTTTACGCCCGGTAGGGGCGCTGATCAAATGCTATACAAATGGCTTACGTTAACGATACACTTAGGTACTTTTACGCAAATATTCGTGCTAGGCCTACTGATCGAAGCGAAAACGGCTCCGCTTAAACAAGGCATGTTGACTTGTTTAAAAAGGCCATGTTTTTGCCCTCAGTCGCGTGTGAACATAATACACAGCGGTCCCAACGGAAGACCAGCGCTGCGTTCGTAAGAGCTAGCACACCATGCTGAGTTGGGACCGGTTTGTGACGGATTATTCAAAGTGTCCTCTTTTGTGCTATATCCACAGAGCATGAAAAAAAAATACGCTTCGCACCTAGATAGAGGCGAAATTAATAATAATATTCGTGCTGAACACCAGATCAGCGATCAAGCAACTGTCAATTTGATATTAAGTTTGAGTTCTGACGTGTCAAAAGAACATGCTCAAAAATAATTATTAAAATGCCTAATTGCGCTGTGATTTGGTGTAATAATCAGAGTAAAAACGTAAATAAACAAAACTCTGGTGTTACATACCACATGTGAGTAATTAAACACACTTTTTAGGTTTCTATAATATACCATTGAGGCAATTCCTACAAATAGGATAGAAGAACTGATAGTGATGTAACGTGTTGGTTAGCCTTACTAAATATCGATACTTCGATAGTTACTGTTATGGCATCCGGGAATGTGTTGCAATACGTTTTCAATGTTTTTAATTTATTTTGTAGTTAAATTTATTTTCACTAATTAAAATAATAATACCTACTTTTGTTTTTTAGGTTTCCTAGAGATCCTAATATAAAAGATAAATGGATATTAGCAACAGGAAAGTGCAATTGGTTTCCTCAAAAACATGATGCGGTTTGCTCCCAGCATTTTGAAGCTGAATGTTTTATGAGAATGCCTAACTATACACGTTTATTTTTTGACGCCATTCCAACATTAAAACTCCATCCTATTTTCAACGAGGTACTATAATTTCTCTCATCGTCATTTATTATTTGATGAGGACACACTAAGATACTTCTGATATTCAATATAATTGTTAAATAATAATATTGTATATCATTATTGTGTCCTTAAAATAAAATTGTATTTTCAGGTGATTTCTATCAAAATGAAACATGACACTCACAACACTACTTATGAATCATCAGCGAAACGTAGAAAGGTATTTATACAAATAACCCTTTCGTTTGTACAACAATCAGCTATATAAAAATAATAATGTATTGTTGAATACAATTTTGTACATAATAAGCACATAATTGATATTTTTATTTCAAACATTCACGCGTAAAGTTACTTCTTTAGTTTTATTTGAATTAATTGTTCATAGTTATATATTCGGAATCAGTTTTAATTTATATTCTTTCATTTTGTTACACTTGTTATATTTTTTCTATTTCAAACTCTAGTTTATACATATAATTATATACATCACATAATTATCATCCACCGGAAGACGACCACTGCTAAACATAGGCCTCCCCCAAAAAATATCAATTTCGACGCGTATTATAAGAGGGGGGGGGGGGGTTTAGCCATAATCACCACGCTTATAAACTTAATTATTATGACTATAAACTAACGCAAACTACCTATGTACTTGGTATAATAAAACGTATCCAAAATATGAACTGTCATTTGCCATAAAATAGGTAAGATTGTTTGTACTGCATCTCAGCCGCGAACATGTACCAATACATTCAATTTTATTTATTAAAGAATATATATCGGCTGGCCATTTTCGACTCAGAATTAAAATATAATAAAATAAAATAATACTTTATTGCACACAAAAATACACACAAAAGATACTTACTAAAGTGTACCTAATGATCAGGTAACAGATACCTTACCGGGTACCTACCTCATACTTTATCGATAAAAATATATCGACTCCACCCGCAGCACGTTTTGCTAACAGCAATGGCACTAATGACAAGACAATTGCAATATATGTCATCTGCGCAGGTAAACCATAGAGGTTTCATTGTAATACCTGACACGCTTGAATTGTATGAAAAGTGTTGAACAAGGCGCCTCTATCTAGGTGCGAAGCGTATTTTTTTTTCATGCTCTGTGGCTATATCTCAAATTTTTTTCTGTTACAAATAAATATTTTTTCTTTCTTTCTTTTCTTTCTAATATTATTGTTTTTCTACTACAGGGTGTTATAGTTCATTATTAAAATGAAACAACCGCTTGTGTACTGTTTTATATTAGCTGGAAGTATATGTCTAAGTAAGCATTGGCGCGGGGAGACTTTTGAGGTTTGATTTGCATAGAGACTCGTGTATCTATAGTAGGTATCCTGGATGATGGGGCGCTATGCTACTTGGCACTATGCCCGTAGCTAAAAAGCAAAAGGATATTGTTAAAATACCTCGTTTGACGGAGAAAGGCTAACCTTTTATCGTTTACTTAAAGGTTAAATTACAAAAACAGGTATTTAAAATAAAATCATAAACGTTTTCTTGAAATGTGGTAGCGATACCTATTTAATTACCTACGCGATCTACGCACTTTGTATCATTTTGGTATACTTGTGGGTAAATGTCTGGTATGGGACGCCACCTGCGTCAGCACGGTTGCTGCTAGCCATCTGGGTCGTACTGCCCACACTCCGGCAGCGGCAGCGGAAGAGGCCGCTTACAAAAAGCGGCTGAAATACGCAGCGATGGAGCCCCACTATTATTTTGTGCCCATCGCTGTGGAGACCATGGGCAGTTGGGGAGCAGAAGCAAAGAACTTGGTGTCAGAGCTAGGGCGTAGGATGGCCGAAAGGTCGGGTGACTCCCGCTCCGGTGCGTTTCTGGTGCAAAGGTTGGCCATTGCCATCCAACGTGGCAACGCAGCAAGCGTTATGGGCACCTTTGCACCGGGAACAATAAGGAGTGGGTTATTGGAGTGACCTATTATTAAATTAATATGACTTGTAATACCATGAATAAATGTAATATATTATATTACTTATGGGTAATATATGTACGTATTTTCGTCTTAAAGTATAGACTAAAGCATATAGAGAACTGATTATGTGTCAACCGTACCACCTTTTTGGACACTTTTTGTATGATGTGGACACTTTGATGTGAATGAGTCTGACGAAAAAACAATTGACTCGAGTCGAAAAAAATGGTACGGTGACTTTTCGCAAGCGTAGCTAATTACTATATGTTTGTTCTTTCCTTCGCCACTGACGTAGCGACACGTGTGAGCAGTACAAATATAATATCGTTTTGATGGATCTCTCTATGCTCTATACTCTCTATACTCTAAGATCTTCGTTATTGTTTTTGACGGTTTTCTATAATTATATATATACAAACGTTAGGTATACAAATAAGTTTTTTTATATTTTGGCTCCACACTAAGTGTATTTAGCCAGTGTCAAGTATTGTAATTTTTCATCGTATTATAGAATAATGGGGTAAAAAACTGACTTTTGCTCACTTCAGATGGCAGCACTGCTGAGTGTTCCCTAAATCTGACAAATATCTGTCATCCTCCATAATAATTTTGTAAACAAACAAAAATAACTCAATTTATTTCATTAATATGACGTTGTGTTCAGCTTTGGATTGCAAAAAGACGGGAGTCCATGTGTTCCCTAAAGATATCAGAAGGAGAAAACAATGGATAAAAGCTTTACGACGAAAAAATTGGGAGCCAACTAAATATTCGAGGTTATGTGCTTTTTTCCAGTAGTAGATGCTTTTCTATTCCGCAACTGTTCTTTTAACTGCCTAACACTCCATGTCGAATACATTTTTGTAGTATTAGGATTCGAATTCGCTGGTAAACACAAAGAATCAAAAACGCAATATGGCGGCGATTAGGATCACTCAACAGTGGCGCCACCTACTATTAGCTTTCAGTTTTTAACCCCATTCACGAAAAGTCAAGTCTTAGTGACAGTCTAGGTATAGTCATAGGTCAGTCTAAGTCAGGTAGTCACAGTCCAGTCTAAGTCATGCCCTAGTAAAGTGGTGGCAATATTACTAGAGGCTTCTATGTAATTTTGGAAACAACACAAAAAACCACGTTTCACCACATTATATCACTGGATTACTCCTCGAGTACTCCGATCCCCGAGGCCCACGTCCCGCTGAACCACGAATCCGATAAATTTGATTACATTTATTGTTCTTCTTTTTTCTATAGTTTTCAACTTGTACGGTGGACACAAAAAGTGCTTAAATGTATGTATTTGAAATATAATAATTTACGGTGAATTCGTCGTTAATCTACTAGGCGAACATGCAACTTAATTGCAATATTCAGATTTTTTAACAATACTAAAGTTGATTATTCATAATAATTATTATTATAATTTAAAAAAAAAAACTGATGTAAGACTATTTTTACAGTTAATTCTCACAAGTTTTATAATAAATGGTTGAGTTGATTGAAATTGACGACTGAAAATGTTAATAATTATATTTTGTTGTTTTAAGTAAAGTACTTGTGTCAGTAAGTAAGTCAATGTGTAAGATGGATTGCATAATTATATTCTTAGAATCTAAAGTTAATCAACAGTTCATAACATCATTTTTGAATTTCTGTAATATTGTAGAAAAAAAACCTAAAAAAAATAATAGTGAAACTGATTTTGCATGCAAAAAGATTATTTTAGTTAGCTATTTAGGTTTTTTTTTATTTGATTGAATGACGTGACGAGCAAGTCGTTCACCTGATGTTAAGTGACACGGCCGCCCATAACAGTTTAGGTACCATACTACATTATAAAAAATAATTCCAGAAAGTGAAACCGTCTGCATGTTTTTTTAAATCATGTTAATGTTCTGAGAGTAGGCATTTTTATTTTCTGTATTGAGACTATTGTGATACCTAACGCTCTATTCTCTAATGGTAGTACCCATTTTCCGTAACTAAGCAAGGTTTTATAATTTTTTCCTGATTCTTAAAATTAAGTATTATAATTTTAGTAAGTAATAAAATTTTATTTAACACTTTGTCTGCTGACGGTACTTTTAAGCTAAACTGACTTTTAATTGAGTTTATGACGATAAAAATAAATCGTGGTTCTCCGGGACGTGGGCCTCGGGGATCGGGGTACTGCGGGAGTAACCCATGTCACTTGCCACACTGGAAAAAGCACAAGTTTTGAAAATTAATACGATGCCACGACGTGAAGGTTTCCACGTTCCCGCCAAAACTACAAATATGTTATGGAATTAGCATCGTTAAGTTGTGTTTGACATAAAATACTTTCATTGTACCTAAGGGTGCGGCCTCATTAGCGCGTTGCGTCACGTCGTCGTAACGGATCAATGCATTGTATGCCATACCAGCGAGCGTTGCAACGACGCACGACGTCGCTACAGAGGGCGACGCACGATTTATAGTGTTCCAAATCCCCTGAGAAACTCGTGCATGGGACTGGCTGTAAAGGTTTAGAGGTCATTGGGGAAACACCCCTAAACCGTTGTCCGTTGTCGCACGCATATCGCGTGGAGCTCCGACCCGACAACGCCTCACCTTCCCCCGCTTCGTCTCTTATCACTGAAAACGTCACGTGCAACAACGCTACGCACAATGTAGCATAAGACTAAAAATATACACGACGTAGCATTGACGCTGCGACGAAGCAGCGCAATGCACTAATGAGGCCTCTTTTTTAGTATACTTTCTTCTTATTCTACACATGACCAGTATTTCTTTTATTTTGGTGACATTGTTCATACATCGTCATGGGTGTGCCTCTGTAAAACCGCTAGCCGTTGTTGCGTCACCTCCAAATGATGCTTCCGCCATTTTATACGCCGATTCTGGAACCACACCTTTACCTGTGTAAGGAAAAAACAGTTGAAGATCGTGGTAACACCCCGACAAGGAACCAACACCTTGTTCACAACACAAATCCCCTGGGTGGGAATCGAATCCACAACCTATACCTGCTACTACCAACTTTAACCTATGCTACTACCAACTGAGCTGTCAAACCTGTCCAAATATTTATTCTCCATATTTATGGACTTCATTGTTATGCAAATTAATAATGTAATTTAAATTCCACATTTAATTAGTAGTCGAGTAATTAATATCATTGTTATGATGAAATACAAGTAGGAGGCCTTTATGGGGGTAGGTGTATTGTGATACTAGCTGACCCGCCCCCGGCCTCGCATGGGGTAATTAGTTTTACGCCTTATCTCAGTCTAAAGGAAGAGAGAAGGAAGAGGGATAAAGATAAGGGAAAACGATGAATGCATGAAACAGTGAAAGGAGGTGCGCTAGTACCTGCCTCCTTTCACCTTCATCCATTCATCCTTTTCCCTTATCTTTTCCCCCCTCCCTTCTCTCTTTCCCATAGTATAGAAGTGGCTTTGGACCTAATACTGAAGGTTGAATGTCTGTAATTTCTGAACCACAAAACAGACAACCTTGAAATATTTACGGGACAATATTTAAAACACCCCCTTTTCAACAGAATGAATGAAGTCGGACCACGCGTTAATGAATTACAAATAAGTACATATACTTAGTTTCATCCCCTCTCCCGCGGGAACCGTGCTGAATTTCGGGATTAATAGTATTCTATAGCCTACCTCGTAATATGAACTCTAATCATGGCAAACTTCATTTGAATCCATTCAGTAGTTTCGGCGTGATGCTCAGCCAAGATACAGACAGACAGACAGACAGATAAAAACAAAAAAAAAATAGTTTTGACTTTAGTATCCATTATAGAGAGCCCTCCAACAAAAATTTTCAAAATATCTTTAATGTACAGAATTGACCTTGTTACAGTTTTATTATAAGTGTAAACGTAGATGTCGCGCGGAAAGGCACTTGAGACGGGGTGATTGCACAATTTTTGCAAGACTTGTCTTATGTTAGTTTCAGAAGACACATACCACCCATCCTTGGTGTTGGATGCATCAGACCTAATGATACCGATTTCTAAACGTAAGTCAATAACGAAATTTAGTTTCCATCGTGTGGATTACATAAAGGTCAATGACCACTTGTCAACAATAGATTGGACTGAAGTACTCACAGGTGAGACTATTGACGAGGTAGTTGAAAATTTTTATTGTAAACTACAGTCAATATTTAACCTGTTTGTGCCTAAACTAAGATATAACTTGTCAAATAATTATCCAACATGGTACTCTAGAGCTTTAGTGCACATTATTAGTGATAAAACTAAAGCCCACAGGCAGTGGAAGCTATATGGTAACCCTAGAGATTATGACGAGTTTTCTGAGTTTCGTGCCAGACAAAAACGAGTGCAAAAAAAATGTAAAAACTCTTTTATAGAGCGTATGCAATCTCTTATAAAAAAGGACCCAAAGCGCCTATGGACATATATGAATTCATTACGCAATTCCAACACAGGTTACCCCAACACGATGATATTAGGAAATACTTCATATACTACTGAAGATAATGTATGCCAAGGCTTTAGTGATTTTTTCGAAAGTGTTTTTCGGCCACCCGCATCTTCTTACGATGGCCTGCTCTTACCCTATAGTGAGCCTTGTAACTCTGCTTTTAACTTAATTATTAATAAAGGTAATGTTCTTAGTGTGCTAAAATCACTTGACGCAACTAAAGGGCCTGGCAGTGACGGCATACCATCTTTGTTTATCCAGAAATGTGCAGAAACCTTAGCTGAACCACTTTGTAGCATCTTCATGCGCTCAGTAAATATTTTTGGTGCTTTCCCTACCATTTGGAAGGAAGCGCGAATAGTTCCTATACACAAAGGAGGATCTCGCAATAGAATAGATCACTATCGGCCAATTTCGATTCTGAATACTTTTAGCAAGGTTTTTGAAAAAGTGATCCTTCGTTCTATCAGCCCAATCATATTTGCGTCCATACCTGAACAGCAGCATGGTTTTATGAACAGACGTTCCACTGTGACTAACCTCACTATTTTCTCAAACTACATACTTCGTGGCATGGATGACCAGATGCAAATAGATGTAATTTATACAGACTTTGAAAAAGCATTCGACAGAGTAGACCACATAATTTTACTTCATAAGCTTCAGGCGCTCGGAATAAGGGGAGACTTGCATAGGTGGTTCACGTCATATATAACAAATAGGAGACAGGCAGTGATAAGTGGCAGTGCAAGAAGTGATTATACGACTATACCCTCAGGAGTCCCACAGGGATCAATCCTTGGCCCATTGCTGTATAATGCGTATTTATTTGACATATCTACATGTTTTGATTATTCTAAATATCTCATGTTTGCCGATGATAAAAAAATATTTTTGAAAGTTAAGTCTCTTGATGATTGTCGAAATATCCAAATAGACCTAGATAACCTTGCGAGGTACTATGACAGAAATAGGATTAATGTCAATATTTCAAAATGCGTTCAGATCACTTTTACTCGAAAGTTAAAGCCGATTCAGTTTCCCTATACTATTAATAATGTTCCAGTCAAAAAAGTTACTTCTGTACGTGATTTGGGGGTTCTATTAGACTCTAAGATGGTACTAGCCAAGCATGTAGATGCTATTGCTGCCAGAGCATACAAACAATTAGGTTTTATTAAAAGGGTTTGCACCCCGTTCAAGAGCATCTCTTGCATCAAAGTATTATACTTTGCCTATGTTCGGAGCGTTTTGGAGTATGCTTGTAGTGTTTGGTCTCCATGTTATGTTGTTCATACTCGTAGGCTGGAGGCAATACAGAAAAAGTTTGTCAAGTATTTAGGTTTTAAAGACTACAAACTATTTGACACATATAACGAAGCGTGCAAACACTACGGCATCGACCTACTGGAGCAGCGGCGTAGGCAATATGATGTTATGTTGCTTCACGATATTTGGTCAGGTAATGTTGACTGTCCAGAGCTCCTGGCCAGCATCTCGTTACAGGTACCTTCATATCGAACAAGACACACGCCTTTGTTTCATGTGCCTTATGCTAGCACTAATTATGCTCAGAATTCGGTACTATGTCGTGCTGTGCGTACATACAATAAGTATTACTCAGCTCTTGATCTATTCCATGAATCAAAAGTATCTTTGAAGCGGGGCATGAAGAAAATACACCGTGGAATTGAAAATGAACATTAAAATAATTCACCAAGACACTATTACACACATACACACACACACATATACACACACACACCACCCACACCTTCACACCCCCCACACACACCCTCCGTCCTCATCACACACATGCATCCTTTCCCTCTCATCCACTCCTCACCCTCCTTGCCCTTTCCTTCTTACCCTCTCCTTTTCTCCCTGACTTTTACACAACACCCTACCCTCACATACACCCCACTAAAACACTATAATGCGGTTGAGCTTCTTACAGCCAAATCTTAGTTTTGCTGTTTCATTAATACATTGGGCCGTCACAATGGTTTTTCAGTTAGTTAGAGTCAACTGTCACTATAATGTGAGCACAATGTTTCCTTGTCTCTATTATCTTGTAATCTATATTGTCTTCTTTTTATTGTTTTTGTTATTATGCGTGTCAATAACTGGCTGAATAACATAACACTATTATGTAAGCTAAGTACTTTTACTCCACTATTATTTATATTCATGTTAATTGTATAATCCTCTTTTGGCCTTATTATAACCTAAAACTTCTATCCTTATAATGTATATAAAATGTAAACGCTGTAGGATTATCGAAATAAATAAATAAATAAATAAATGTTTTAAATAAGGTCACAAACACGTATAAAGACGTACAGTTTTATTTTAAGACTTGTTTTTATAAGTAGTTAAGTAATAACTTAATTTTTTTAAGTATATATTTTTCCATTGATTCATTTAGTAGATTTACCTCGGTAAATATTCATCATCATCATCAGCCCGAAGACGTCCACTGCTGAACATAGGCCTCCCCCAAAGAGCGCCACTTTGAGCGGCTGCTTGCCTTTTGCATCCATCGGCTCCCCGCGGTTCTGACCAGGTCGTCGGTCCACCGAGTGGGCCTATGCTGCGTCTTCCGGTTCGTGGTCGCCACTCGAGAACCTTTCTTTCCCATCGGTTGTCAGTTCTACGAGCGATGTGGCCCGCCCATTGCCACTTCAACTTGCTAATTCTCAAAGCTATATCGGTGACTTTAGTTCTCTTGTGGATCTCCTCATTTCGGATCTTATCTCGCAAGGAAACCCCGAGCATAGCTCTCTCCATAGCAATATTTACCATCGGTAAATATTGCGGGGTTGCAAATCAACATCCAGTATAGATTGACACCGTTTTCAGTTTACCTTACCTGTGCCTCAGTGAGTTGTAAAGCGTGTGCAAGGTAGAGCCGCTCAGGGCCGACCATGTACTGCTGCCGCTCGAACTCCGCCTCCAACCTCTCCAACTGTTCCGGCGTGAAGATGGTGCGGATTCGTTTACTGCGCCCCGTACTGTTGACAGGAAGCTACGTTAGGTTGGTATAGTCGAATAACTAGATTTTTTCGTTACTCCTAAGTCTATGGGAGTGGTGTGGTCCCGGTTTGCGAATAGGACCACCCCTTTCCTCCCTGTGGGTGCCGTAAGAGCCGGCTAAGGGAATATCTAGGGAAACGGTAGCATTTTCCTCGGTACATTAAAATCTTTTGAGATCACCAAGCCGCCTGCCAAGCGTGGTGATTATGGCAAATATGATAAGCGTCTAAAGTGGCGTTTTATGAGGGAGCCTATGTGCAGCAGTATTTCAGGCTGATGATGATGATGATGATGATCTACAATAATTTAATTGAAGTATTTTAAGTGCCTAAGAATTCATTTTGATTCGTATAAGTGCTAAAAATAGTCTATTTACAATAAAATAATTTGACTGACTTAAAAAATCTGGCAAAAATTATAGTTTTCATTTCATAATAACTACGCTAAGCTAACCTGGGAGTCTAGCAAAGATACTTTTCACCTCACTAGCTCGGAAAGGTTCTCTTTGACATTCAAAATCTGGGCGCAAAAACGCATTAATCGTCGAAAGTTTTTTTAAAATTCGAATGTTTCTATTCAATAATTTTCTCGTCAAGAATTGAGGATTTAATCACAGATCTGCCCGAATTTAACCTTTTTGATATTGCTAGTCCACTGAAAACTCATGAATACCACATACCACAGACTACCTCCTAAAAGATACCATCTTTTTCTCGT
Organism: Ennomos quercinarius; assembly: GCA_910589525.2. NCBI lineage: Eukaryota > Metazoa > Arthropoda > Insecta > Lepidoptera > Geometridae > Ennomos > Ennomos quercinarius. Next base: position 6,354,642 of record OU342515.1, read on the forward strand.
TCACCAACCTCATTTTTAGAATAATCGCACTGTCCAGCACCAAAGAGTATATAACCAATAAGCTATCCAGCACGGCGACTGCATGGAAAATGGATGAAAAACACTTTTTCTTTAATTTTCCATGAATCACGTGACGAGCTAGTCGTTTACCTGATGTTAAGCGTTACCGCCGCCCATAACTAAATTAATAAGCTAAAAACTAATCTTTTCTTAGCCTTTTAGCTGTTTTTCTTGCATTTTCCTCGCTGTAGTGAGGTGAAAAGTTGTGTGTTGCACTCGGCAGCAAAGTTTTTCTGCGTCTCGTACCTTTGAAACCTTCGCTACGCTCAGGACTCTTCATTAGGACCACTCGCTACGCTTGTGGTTCAATCCCAGAATCCTTTGCTTGCTCAGGTTTCAATTCAAGTACTCGCGCCAAAAACCAACTTTGCAGCCTAGTAGGTATAACAAATAACTATTTCCATTAGTGTTAACGCCAAAAGACAACTCAAGATGTACGGGGGAATGACGTTAGCTATGACATTAGCTGCAGGTAATGTCATTCCCATACATTTTCGAGTTATCGTTTTGTCGTTAACGCTTAAGTGGAAAGGTATTTTTGCTAGACAGTAACCGAACTCCCGTTATGGCCCCAATTTAATGCAAGTTCAACGAGTCCTACCTACTATTTTTTTTTAGTTAATGAAAAGCGAGTTAGGGTGGGTAATCCGTAGTAACGGTTAAGATAACCAATGGTTAGAAACTCTAACAAAGGAGAGGACTTCATTTGTATGGAACTTGGGTGTTTATTCAGAGTGCAATTAAACAGCGTACAACGAATGTACAATGACCAATCAATTATTAAGGACTTATAATAAAGTTACAATATTTCTCTGTAAACCTTCTCAATTTTTATTTTTGGGTTCAAACATTATGCAAAACTTATCAAAAATTGCAACACTGACGTTGAAAATCAACTGTATTTCTGTGATCAGTGCGAAATTGAAAAATTCTCGGTCTGTGACTCTGGCTTGCACACTACTTTACCTGCCTAGACGAACTTTCCAGCAAAGTTCTACCACCTAGTAATTAAAATCATCATCATCATCGTCACCAACAGTCCGAAGATGTACACTGCTGAACATAGGACTCCCCACAGAGTGCCACTTTCAACGGCTGCTAGCCTCTTGCATCCATCGGCACCCCACGGTTCTGAAAATACAGTGAAATACAGTGTTCGCACTAGTTCGGGAGTCTATGGACTCATTAAGATGTATAAACCCTTTTATGTCAATAAATGATTATTTGATTGAATTGATTTCATTTGATTTCAACTTGCAAATTCTAAATCTGCTAAAAGTGACCACAGATTGCAGATGGCAAAAAACATAAAAAAATAGCGATCACTTTAAATCTGTTTTTGATTAAAATAGAACTGTACTAAGCTTGAGTAATAAAGGCAATTTGCCCGTTAAAAAAAAAAAACCTACTAATGTGGAATATGTAACATGTAGTAACAAAAATATTTTTTAACTCGCTGCGCCCCGCGGTTTTACCCGCGGATAAAGAGTAGCCTATGATTTAATCCAGTACATAAGCTATCTATATAGCAAATTTCCAGCCAAACCAAAAAAAAAAAACCAACCAAAAAAACCAAAAAAAAAAACCATCCAAATCCTTACAGCCGTTTGAGCGTGAAAGAGTAACAAACATACACACATACACACATACAAACTTTCGCCTTTATAATATTAGTGTGATTAGTGTGATTGTGACATTTGCACACTTGCTTGCAGGCTGACTGAATGCACGTATCCACTTACTCTATTATCTTGTACCCAAATTAAATGGTGTATTCTCACAAATAAAAAAATGATTTTGATGATGATGATGATGATAATGATGATGATAATAAATGAGTAAAGTAATACCTACTTACCTACTGGAACACGAGAGGCTATGACTCCTGCCCTTCATCTGCACCTGCGGCCGCATCTCCCCTCGGGGGCTGTCTGCCACAAACGGACAAGCGGGTTAGTGAGCTCATTGACTAAAAATTGCCATTTGGTAATTAGGTATTTGCCTGCTATAATTTTACTGCATAAATAAACAGAGTTTCTAAATTAATGCAATCGTGAAAACAAAAATTCAATATCTCAAAAAATGACAAAGCTACACGCATTTTAAAATAAAAGAATAGACAGCTCAAACACGCAGTGACGTCAGAATTTATTATCCATAGTATCTCATTACTAAACTGTGGTAACTCTACATACAATCTTCTGGCATGTGTCGTCACAGCGCCATACTCTCCGTTTTGCGAGGAAGGGCCAAGCGATGCTCCCTTCAGAAACCTTAAAAGCGGATTACTCGTAACTTAATTTTTCAATTACAAGAACAAACAACAAGAACCAACTCGACAACTGGTTACGATCGAATAAACTATCTCTGTTACAAAGATGAACATTAGAAGTGGATCCAACACTGTGGATATAGAAACATCAGCAGTCATGCTGCTCGTCTATCAACCAATAATAATAATAATAAAATTTTATTTATAATCAAAAAGAAAAAGAAAATAATATTTACGCGTTCATTTATATTAGTAGACAAATAGCCTATTGATATAATTATACTTAGGTATCGGTATATATACTAGGTATTGCTAATTGGTATCCTAAGGCGCGGTAAAGCCCAAAATCAACAAAAAAAAAAGGTTTTGTGACGTGACATGTCAAAAAAATTATCTGAAACATATTGTGGAGTTTTGGCGGGAACGCGGAAAAGTTCACGTCGGTGCATTGTATTATTTTACAAAACTTATGCTTTTTCCAGTGTTAATGTTTAAAATTGGTGGTGTTTTACGCATTAAGTGCTGAATTACGAGCATGAGTGTGGGCAAGTGATATAATGTAGTGAAACGTGGTTTTTCGTGTTGCTTCCAAAATTCCATAGAAGCCTCTAGTAAAGTTGCCACCACTTTACTAGGGCATGCCTTAGACTGGATTATGACTTAGACTAGACTATGACTACTCTGACTGTGACTATGACTTGACTTTAAGTGAATATTTCCATAATACGATGAAAAATTACAAAACTTGACACTGGCTAAATACACTATGTGTGGAGCCAAAATATAAGAAAAAAAAAAACAAGAATGATCGAAAAATACATTTTCCACAGGTAATGTCATTCTCATACGTTTTCAGTTATCGTTTGGCGTTAACGCTAATGGAAGGGATGTTTGCTGGACCCCCTGAAAGAAACGTGCTACAGGCCGGGTCCAAGTCTGCTGTGTAAAAGTGTTGTTATCCCTGAAAATTATGTTGACAATGTGTATAGTGTTTTTTTGTAGACATTAGAACAATTTTATTTTAGACAAACTAATGAACTTGGTTGAGGTTTATACGGTTATCCCTATTTTTAGTTTTATTTTCTATTTACACTAATTTTTCCGTGTGATTTGACATGTAAAAACAGTATATTTTGTTTATGTTATGCTTTAGCACCTCGCCTGCATGCAATGCATTTTTGTGTATACAAATAGCGTGTATTTGCCTAATTTTAAACGTCACGGCGACCCATAACAGCTCACTACACTCTAAAATAAGTATAAATTTAAAAAATACGATCATTATAAATTGTATTGAGCGATTCAATTTACGTCTTCAATAGTCTAAAACGAAATAATAGACAAAGGTACCTATCATCATAAGTATGATTTCCAAATATGCAAAAAGTTGTAAAAACACACACATAACACAGACTAGAGGAAAAACCAATCGATACTCTGTTGTGTGAAAGTTATATTTAGATTCTAAATTGTTTTTTTCTCTAATCTGTGATTCTAGCACAGTAGCGCCCAATCCTTAAGTCAGAGGTGTTAACTTTGAGAACTAATCACGAATTGGTTCCTTGGAAAAAAACTAGATGGCGTTGTACATCCTTAAAACACGCAAGCACTTCACGCACGATATAGAATGAATGCTGGTTGTGAATTATTGATCTTCGTTCAGCAGTGGAAAAGTTTTCCGCTTAGACACTTTTTACAATAGCAGCGCAAGATTACTTGCACTGTATTATAATCATCGCATACATTCGTTATATAATAATTATTAATTATATTATATAGTAATTAGTATAGATTAGGGGTCTTACTTATAAATAAAAACCTCGCTATGTAGTACTTAGCCACCTCTCAACTAATCAGTTCACAAACTCCTAATCCATGATTATCATTTCCTTACCTATAAACGTTACTTAGCTTTTGCTTAGATAAGAGATGTATAAACGACTGTCACCACAGAGAACAACCAAAATAATCGACTAAAATACGAAATAGAACGAATATTTGTTCTCAAAATTCGATTTTGCATCTGTGACAAGGTCGTGAATGTCATGATTAGGACGAAATTGACAGTTAACCTGCTTAAAAATGGAAACAATTGTCACAGGTGTTTCATTTCTTTTTTTAAAAAAAAAAAAGGACAGACTTAGTAACAGTAACCTCAAAGCACACCACCTTTTTGATTTTGACAACAATGTACGCCGTCAAACAGATGTTTTAAACGCGCCATCTTGACTCTTAGCACTCTTAGCAGGCTTAAACTAGGTCCCGATGGTGGTTAATTTTGACAGCTATTTAGGAGTTACTTAGAAACCTCTTAGCGCTAAATCGCGTTTATAGGTGAGAATTTTGTTAATCTGTTGCTAAGAAATTGACTAAAAGATAAGAGGAGTTTATGAGTAAGACTGTAGAAGTCGAGTATGATTTAATAAATTAAAATTGTGCGATTGCTAATATCAAAGAGAATATGTGCTATTAAACATTGTCTGTTGCTGTTGAGGGCACAAACCATGCAACAAAAAACCAATAGAGTGTGGATACGGGACTCTGCTATATGCACCAAGCTTACTTTGATTTGATTCCCGAAATTTTGATAACAAATCCAAAAGAACTGTTAGGGCTGACACTTTTATCATTTTTTGTAATTTGTGAAAAAAATATTAAGTATTTGAAATAAAAACTGAGGGTGGATTTTTGATCCATAATGGTTAGAATTTGTTGGCTTTTTTAACCATTTACCTAAATATAAAATAATTATATTTATTATTTGGCGACTAACCCCCTTTCTAACAAACACTACATGACATTGGAATATTACTCAGTGTTTTATCCAAAGATCATAAAGCCCGTTGATAGCTCGTGAACATAATTTCTCGTACAAACACGACTCACCTGCGCGGGCAGGGGACGAGGTAACAAAACGAGACAAAGTCATACGAAATTACAAAGAACAGAGCAGGACGGAACAAAAGACATCAACGGGCTCCCGTGATTTATTATTAGAAATTAGTGGTTGAAATACACCACTAATTTTCGTATGAGGGGAAGTTGTATCATTGGTCAACTGGATTCATAGTCAATGGTTTTATCTTTGTCAATAATTAATATAACCTTAATAAAGAGAAACAAAACACAAAATATCTATTTAACTAGTTAGTAGTATCTCTCTCTAAAAAATATTGTTAGTCAAATTAAAATTTGTTTTAGCGTATTATTCGTAAAGGCACACAAGTTTTTTTATGAGCATGCACGACGTGACGAGCTAGTCGTTCACCTGATGTTAAGCGACATGGCCGCTCATAACAGTTCCAGTGTCACTCGGAACTTTAGAATAATAAAGTTTCGCGTGACACTGCACTGCGCACGTCAACCTGAGACATCACACGGTCTAGTAATCAGATTAATAGACTGTATGAGCAGATCATAGTCTCATTTGCCCACTAACTTCACTGGCTACAATGCCCTTCAAACCGGAACACAGTAGTGCTTGCACATTACATGCGGTGGTACCTACCTAGACGAACTTTGCAGAAAAGTCCTAACACCTAGTGTAAGGGGAGGTTTGCCATAATGAACATAGGTACCTACCAGTTATAAAACTCTAGTTTCCTAGACATTCGGCCGAAGGGGAAGGAAGGTAAAAACGGTATTTAGACGTCGAAGAATTCCATAATTACTTACTTGCAATTTTACCCTAAAGTTAGAAGCAATTAAAGTATTGTACTATTGAATTACCATGATCAATTGATCACTAATAGAGTAATTAACAAAGAATAATAAAGGTTAACGCATTTGTTTTGATTTCTAAGCTTTTTTAGTATAACTAGTGTTAAGTAATCAAGTAGATTAAGACGTAAATGGTTGCAATGCGGCCAGCATGTTGGGTACGCTACCTACCGGTAGTGGGCTGGAGCACTTGGACTGTCTATAGGCCATCGCGGCTATTATACAGTCCATAAGTGTTCTTTGTAGTAGGTAGTGTAGCTAGTTTAGTTTAGTTTTTATTATTGTAGTAGTTAGCTTGAGTAATAAAGGCACATTGCCCGTTAAAAAAAGACGTAAGTTTATTGCACATAACATACCTAAAAAAACAAAATATAATTACTAAAACTAATCTAAAGACTAAAAAATAAATCTATAATAAGCTGCATAATATAAAAATATAACCTTTTTTTTTCTTTTGAGGGGGGAATTCCAAAACTACTACCAGTAGGCAACGTGTCCAATATGCTGGCAGCATTGCCACGTTGAATGGCAATGCTCAACCTTGTGTTGCCTCGATCAGTCGTTTGGAAAGATCCTTGAAAATTTGGTGAGCACTCCCCCCCCAAGTCACCAAGGCCCAAGCGTCTCAACTCCAAAAGACGCAAATATAAAACCGCTATCAAGATTACTGGGTTAGATTACAAGCATTGACTATAAATCCAGGTGACCAATGATACAACTTCCCCTCATACGAAAATGAATGGTGTATTTCAACCACTAATTTCTAATAAATACTATGAATTTCTAATAAATCACGGGAACCCCGTGATTTATTAGAAATGTATGTCTAGAATGTATGTATAGAAGTTGATGTCTTTTGTTCCATCCTGCTCTGTTCTTTGTAATTTCGTATGACTTTGTCTCGTTTTGTTACCGCGCCCCCTGCCCGCGCAGGTGAGTCGTGTTTGTACGAGAAATTATGTTCACGAGCTATCAACGGGCTTTATAATACCAAACCAAAATACCAAACCTTACCTTGTAACCCCAATCTTTAGTTACCTTGTAACCAAAGATTGGGGTTGGTAGGGTTTGGTATTTGCGCCTTTTTAGATGCTCAGCAGAATCCGCCGCCGCACCAGCCCTATTTTGTGTTCCGGGAAGATGTGACGGCGCAAGGGTGTCCCCCTTCGATCGAGTATCCTTGATCGAAGGTGTCCACACACGTAGCGTCCCACACCAACGGCCGCCCCATTTTTCATGGAATTAAAGTCATTCCATCGGGTCTTTTACCATTATCGCGTACGAGGCCTTTAGATAAAGTGTGACCATATTTTTATATCTTCTTTCAGATGATAGAGATATAGATTATATATATTTTAATTACCAGTTGCCCAGTTATTTTATTTAAAACCAAACTACTAAACCGGTTTTGACAAAATTTCTACGAAAGTAATCTTATATTATAACAAAAAAAGGGTTTTCTAGAGCGGTTCACAAACGATGAGGTACCTAATAAACATTTAAATAAAAATAACCGGCCAAGTGCGAGTCAGTCTCGCGCACGAAGGGTTCCGTACCATTATCTATAAAGCGAGCAAAAAATCACGTCTGTTGTATTGGAGCCCCCTTAAGTAGTTATTTTATTCTGTTATTTAGTATTTGTTGTTATAGCGGCAACAGAAATACGTCATCTGTGGAAATTTCAACTGTCTAACTATCACGGTTCATGAGATACAGCCTGGTGACAGACGGACAGACAGCGGAGCCTTAGTAATAGGGTCTCTTTTACCCTTTGGGTACGCAACCCTAAAAAGAAAAATACAACAGAATTGAAACTTCCTTCTTTTTTGAAGTCGGTTGAAAAAGTCCGTCATGCTCATATAGGCCACTTTGAAAGAAACAACGAAAAAAAATTGCCCTTTTTTATAACAAGCTACTATCATCATAATCCTATTAGCCTTTTCCCATTTGTTATTGGGGTCGACTCCCCATATAACAAGCTATAATATATTGTATATAAAAGGCCAACAGTGCCAACACAAGCTATGATGGCGCCAAATAAGATTAACCTTGCCCTTTTTCTCCTTTTTATTGCAATGTTACAGATTAGAGAAGTATCGTCAGCTAAACAGTCACTTTTTGTGATTAGTCAAACGCAAACCTATCCAATGTACATCATCATCATCAGCCTGAAAACGTCCACTGTTGAACATAGGCAGAGCGCCAGTTTGAGCGGCTGCTTGCCTCCTGTATCCATCGGCTGCTCACGGTTCTGACCAGCCCCCGTATTGTGTAACTCAATCGTAATCGATGAATGGGCTTCGTTTGGTCATTTCCGGTTATGTAAAATCCTCATCCATCGGTATTAGGTATTATCCCTTAGGCGGAGAACTGAATAGACAAAACATTGATTGACTATAATAATGAGAAATAGTGAGAAAATATTAATGGATGGAGATGTTACACAATGCCAACTTGCCGGAAATGACGAAATGAAGCCCATTCATCGATTACGATTGGCTTAGACGGTAGCTCCGCTGGTCGTCGGTCGAACTAGGGGGCCGGCCTACGCTGCGTCTTCCGGTTCAAGGTTGCCACTCGAGAACCTTTCTTCCCCATCGGTTGTCAGTTCTACGAGCGATGTGGCCTGCCCACTGCCACTTCAAATTGCAAATTCTCAAAGCTAACAAAATTATTCAATGATAATTGGCGAAAAATATCGCTATAATAGGAAGTATGCCGTTAGCAAAGTGTTGGCAACTGAGAAGTGTTTTGTAGTCTTGTAACCAAGCCCCTCTTTCCCACTGGGCACTCTAGGCACTTGCCCAGGGCCCCGCGATCGATAGGGCCCCCTAGTTCCTGCTAGATCACCAACAACAACCGAAAAAGATTATTATTTCAAAAAAATCAAACGAGAATGACCATGATCCAATTTCAGTATGTTAAGATCGCTGTTTCCTCGTTGCTAATGAAGTTTTTACACTAACATCGCATGCGTTTTCATATCAGTCATTTCATTATGATTGGGAGCTCTTATTTTAAATGTAACTAAATTATATCGTGTTTTATCTAGCTAAACTTGTAAACATGCAAATTTTTGGCGCTCGCTTCGCTCGCGTATTTTCGTCAATTCCCTATATATACACGACTGAAGTGTTTGCACTAACTTCGCATGCGTTTTCATATCAGTTATTTCATATTGGAAGCTCTAATTTTAAATGTAACTGTACACAATAATATCGTGTTTTATCTAGACGTCTTTGTAAACATGCAAAGTTTTGGCGCTCGCTTCGCTCGCGTATTGGATGGATGAAATAGAGCTCTGTCCAGGTTATACTATGACCAGGGGGCCCCACTATCCCAAGTGCCCAGGGCCTCTAATAAGTTAAAGACGGCCCTGCTTGTAACTAAGGTATTCTTTGCTCTAACCCTCGATCGGGAGTTTTTGGCGGGAACGTGAAAAAGTTCACGTCGTTGCATTGTATTATTTCACATAACTTATGCTTTTTCTAGTGTTAATGTTTAAAATTAGTGGCATTTTACGCATTAAGTGCTGAATTACGAGTATAACTGTTGGCAAGTGATATAATGTAGTGAAACGTGGTTTTTCGTGTTGCTTCCAAAATTCCACAGAAGCCTCTAGTAAAGTTGCCACTACTTTACTAGGACATGACTTAGACTGGATTATGACTACCTGACTTAGACTGGACTATGACTACCCTGACTGACTATGACTAAGACTTGACTTTACATGAAATATTTCATAATACGATGAAAAACTACAATACTTGACACTGGCTAAATACACTATGTGTGGAGCCAAAATATAAGAAAAAAAAACCCTCGATCGAGAGTTAAATTTAATCCGGTCGTCAGCGTTTAGCTCATTGACCGTTAAACATGGCCTGATGGCTAAAGGGTAAAAGTTATGGGGTAGAAGGGACGTTATTGCGTTAATTAGTTTAAGGGTGTCTATTCAACATAGGTTTTGTGAATTTTTTAATGATTTTGTATTTATTTATTATAACTAAATAGGCCCGCATTTGACCGCAATCGCACCTGATGGGAAGTAACGATGCGATCTACGATGGTACATGCTTGCCTAGAAGATACCTATTCACCCGCGACTTGAAGAGCTCCAGATTGTACTTATCGGGAAACAAAGACGCTGGTAAAGTGTTCCATTCCTTGGCTGCTCGGATTATAAATGTCGAGTCAAACCGCTTTGTGCGAATCGAAGGAATATCAACCATAAATGTATGGCGTGTAGCTGTACGTCTTGTCATCCGATGGTGAAATGGAGATGGTGGAATTAGATTGTGTAGCTTTGCAGCATACTCACCGAAATGTAACCTGTAGAACACTGATAGGCTGGCAACTTTACGACGGTGCTCTAAGCTCTGGAGCCTAGTGCTCACCATTCTTGTTTATGTTAGGTGAATATAACTTTAAACTAAGTCGTAAAGATAAACAATGATTAATGTTACCTAATGTAAATAAAGGTGGTTAGCGCCTATTACAACAAGACGGTTTCAACACGGTCTAATGAATGCTTTTTTATCTATAATTTTTGTTATGTTATAAATGCTTAAAAAACAGTTTTATATAAGCCGACTTCAATCAATCCAATGCAATTTTCAAAGATTTTATTATACTTTTAAATATACATCTTATACGCACTAGTGTACATTTTATCCTAGTGGTATAAATAATGCAATAGCTAATTATTACGCAAGCACACAGGCTTATTGCAACTAATAACAGAAAGTTAAGATTATATAGAAGTGTACATTAAAAAAGGCTTTATATTTTAAATAATAGGTGTTCTGGTTATTTATGTTAGCTTTAGAATATCATTACATTTTAAGAAGTATTAGTAAGTAGAAAAATTAGCCATTCAATTCAATCGCATAATTTCATACTGAGAAATACTGGAATGATAATAATATTCCATGCAGTTATTTTGAATTGAAACCCTAACTACTACACCGATTTTGATGTTTTTTTTATGGGACTGAACCCTGTTCGTACGAGCGCTTTTTCAACGTCCGGAAAAAAGCGTTGAATTGAAACAAATGGATATCCAGTATTTTGTACACACGACAGCGCTTTTCAACTCGATGTTTTTTTATCGAGCAGTGTTTAATTTAATCGCTGCCGGGCGTATTTGAACAAATAGCTTCATATTTTTCATCTTTTCTTCATTTCATCAAGTCCTACTATAGCGAGAAATGAGACAAAAGTGATCAAAAAGCACTCATAATGAACAAACAAAAAGCTACTAACGTTTTAAAAGCGCTAACGCTGGGTTTTAACGCAACGCTTTTTAAGCACTTGTGCGAACGGGGTCTATACATGAAATGAAAGTACAGAGAACGTTGCACCATCATCATCAACAGCCTGAAGACGTCCACTGCTGAACATAGGCCTCCCCCATAGAGCGCCACTTTGAGCGGCCGCTCGCCTCCTGCATCCATCGGCTCCCCGAGGCTTTCGCCGGTCGGTCCACCGAGCGGGGGGTAACGTTTAAAAGAACAATTTTCAAAAAAACAACGTATTGACAACCTCCGCCTATTTTGAAGTCGGTTAAAAGTAGATTAGTAATACTTGCACCGAACCTTATCCTAAAATATTTTTGATAAGCACTCGTAATCTTTAAAAGAGCCTGTCTTTTGTTGAATAAATTCATGGTTTTTATTTTAGGACAATGCAGGGACCCACTAAGGCCGACATCAGTCGCTCAAACCGCGGGGAGCCGTCGTAATGAAGTAAGAGCCAAAATAGCCGCTCACAGTGGCGCTCTATGGGGAGGCCTGTGTTCAGCAGTGGACGTACTCAGGCTGATGATGATGAAGTTCACCAACTTTATTCAGCTGTGTACCTACATCACTTCTATGATGTGTTCTCTATGGTTAAGCGTGTCGACTCATCCCGGGGGGTGCGGATCCTATTCTCACGACAAGTTAAGTAATTGTGCACAGAAGCTAAAAGAATGGTTAACGATGAGACATTGTTTGGAAAGAGGATGCAGGATGAAGAAAAGTAGCTTGCCTGCCGGTCTTTTACGCGTTATGAGGGAGCAGGGTTCTCGCATATTATACCTAGTCCTTGAGTCCCCATTTTTAAGCACCCGGAAGACTTGGCTTAACGCTTGTCTTATAAAAATAACCGGGATTGACGGCTTAACGTGCCCTCCGACGCAAGGCAGCGTTCTGTTGTAAATACCACTTTTTAGTGTCAATCCAAGTGATGACCGCAGAATGTTACTTCCTTTGTTTTGATCTGATAGTAGAGCTGCAAGATGAGTGCTATTAATGGAAGCCTATATAGTTAGGGTCCAGGGTCTGTGTGTGTATTTTTTTGTTTATGTAAACGAATGACTTGACGAGCTAGTCGTTCGCCTGTTGTTAAGCGACATGGCCACCCATAACAGATTGCAGTGTCACTCAGAACTAGAAAATTAAAGTTTCACGTGACACTACGCACTGCGCACGACCTTCTGTTTGGTGTAGCAATTTACGGGATTCCTTCATATTTGCATGACAAACTGAAGTGGACTTGCGACACCAGACAACGTTCGAATAGGCATGGCTCATCAGCTGTCCATACCATGGCACCGTACTGAGGCATTTAGGGGTGGCTTTTGGTATGCTGCTTCTAAATGCTGGAACAATATACCACCGCCAATTAGAGCGTTGAAAAGTGTGGATGGTTTTAGAGTCATGCTTAAAAAATATTTAATTGATGAGCAAGTGAAACATGGCAACATTATTTATGATCGGTCCTTTATTTAATAACACAAGTGACTGCAGTATAGTCAACGAATATTATTACCTGTCGTTTTAGTTGTATGTTAATTTAATTGCTTTATATTTTTATGTACCTGTCTATTGCTATTAATATTTACCTAATCCAGCTTACATTTAAACTTTTATATCTATTACTATATTAAGTAATGATATGTGTATTTATTATGTGTAATTGTGTATATTATATGTATATTATTTATGTGTGTACTTAAATAATTTTTAATGTTATTTAGTATTTCTTTTTTTTATTCGTTTGCAAAATTTATCCGCCCGCGGGGTTTCAGCTGAAAATCAGCGTCTGGTACCGAGGGAAGGTACTTGGCATTTATGCTGAGCTGAACGCCCTTTCAACTTCACCACGAAAATAATTTTTCTTTTAATAATTATCTATATGCACAGTAATATAAAATTAAGTAAGCTCCTTGTTTGTTATTTTTTATTGTGTATTGTGTAAGTATTGTGAAGTTGAATAAATGATCTTCTATTCTATTCTATTCTATTCTGCCTCTTGCACCTGCATCTTGAGCATACTCTTGTACGGAGCTGAGACCTGGACATCGTATACCAAACAGGAAAGAAGAATCAACACATTCCACATGCGATGTCTTCGCAGCATTTTAGGCATAAAATGGAAGGACAAAGCTACCAACGAGGAGGTTCTTAAAACTGCAAAGTTACCCAGCATTACGGCCCTACTGAAGCAGAGAAGATTGCGCTGGCTAGGGCACGTGCATAGGATGGAACATTCTCGCTTGCCCAGAAAAACTCTTTTAAGTAAGATAGCACACGCTAAGCGCCCAGTAGGTCGACCAATGTTACGATACAAAGATAGCGCAAAACGCGACATGATATCCTTCAACATCGATGTATCAAATTGGGAAAACGACGCTGAAGACCGCCATCTTTGGCGGAAATCACTTGCAGACGGCCCAATCGCGCACGACGAGGTATGGTTCGCTACACTAGCTAACAAACGCGTTAAGCGCCACGAACACGCCTCTAACCCTCTACCACCTAGGGCAACGCAACATTCAAATATATGTGCATACTGCAGCCGTATCTGCCGTTCCCGCATCGGTCTTATAAGTCACGAGCGTAAATGCCGTGCTACAGTTAATATCACAGACACTACTTAAATCATCTCTTTAGATGGAAACATGCCAATGATGATGATTCTATTCTATTCATCCTGAGACATCACATCAGTCTAAAAAAGTTTTCTAGGCTGTGAGATCAGTTCTTAAGTCTCATTTGCCCAGTAATTTCACTAGCTACAATGCCCTTCAAACCGGACCACAGTAGTGCTTGCACACTACTGCTTGGCGGCAGAATAACTGGCAAAGCGGTGGTACCTACCTAGACGAACTTTGCAGAAAAGTCCTACCACCTAGTAAAGTTTGTGATCGTTGGGCGTTATATTATTGGTATCAGATTTTATTATATAATTACTCGGTAATTTATTTTTAGTAGGTACCTATTATAAAATTATCAAATCAATATTTCAACTTTTTTTTTTTTATTGTTTGATAGGCTTGCGCTTGACCACTATCTCACCTGATGTTACTCACTAATAATCAGGCGTTTTAAAATTAATAAGTGGCTATACTGCCTGCGTATTCTTATGAAGTTTAAGAACAAAATAATATGTCCTAAATAACTTTTTTTAAGAATTTTTTCATAGATCTTTTTTATGTTGTTTTATTGTATAATTTGAACTTCATAGTTTACGTACAATATGATAAACTTACCTATGTTATATAGAGGTCACGTACATATGTATTTAGATTTATAAATTGTCACACTAGTACTATAAAATTAACAATATAATACAAAACTACCCTACTATGCTAAATAATATAAAAACAAAAACCTAATCTAACAAACCACTACCAGTAGGCAACGTGCCCAATATGCTGGCAGCATTGCCACGTTGAATGGCAATGCTCAACCTTTGGCCGAAGTAGAGGCCAGATTTATAAATAGTTTAATAGATTTTAAGGGATTCCCAGAGATCTATAATTTTATTTCCAACGAGATAATAAATTAAATTAAATAATGCTTTACGTGTTTGTATTTTTATATTATCCAATATTTATAGTACTTATTAAAGATTAGGTCCTTTTTATAAGTAGGTAGGTAACTTTTTCAACCATATTTTTGTAAATTTTCACGCTTACTTGCAGGCTAAATACACGTATCCATCTCATGTAAGAACTTGCACCCAATTAACAATAATAATAATTTGTGAACATTTCGCACAACGCCATCTAGGCCCGAACTAAGCATAACTTGTACTATGGAAACCAGATAACTGATACAATACGCTTTGCTTTGTAAATACATACATAGAATACAATATAACGCCTAGACACAGTTGTAATTATGTATTATTGACATTTGATTGCGATTTTTTATTTTAATGTAGGTATTAATCGGGTGGCCATATATTTTAATAAGTATATCAATAAAAAAAAACCCATTCGCTTACCTTGCCGCAATCCACCCTGATGGGACACCATACTCCTAAAACCCTCATTTAGTCTCTGGACATCATGTCCTGAGTACAAATAATTCTGTAGCTGTCTCTGACTCTGCAGCCTTTCCTGAACGCTCAGGTTCATGACATCTTCCTCTGTATTCGTTAAACCCAAAATGGCGGCTATTGTAAACGATTTTCCCGCTAAATTAGTCCCTTTTCCTGTCAAATCCACACCGTACTGACTACTGTCACCGTCGTCCAGAGTCGAAACCGGGGATGACGACCTGTCCGTATTCTCAACGTAACGTTCTGATGATTCAAAACGCTCGGATGTTTCAAAACGCTCGGATGATTCGAAACGCTCCGTGTTTTCGAACGCATCGAATTTTTCTTCGCCGTCGGCGATCGCGGATAGCCGGTCGACATTTTGCTGGTACGCCGACACTGACACGGCGAGCAAACCCGACAAGTTTGCGGGGTATATCGAGCTGCGTTGTTCCATCATAATGGCTTTCCTGTTCACATCTTCTAAATATTTTTTACATTTTTCACAAAGAAACCACTGTTTAGTAGCCAAATATCTGACTATTATCTGAGAATTGGCTAACAGCCGTTCTTTTTACAAAAATAAATATCCAAAAGGTTAGTTAGGAGCACTGCTTAAAAATTAACGTTCCTGGATCATTAAGCAAAATAAAGAGGTAATGAGGTGACTCAATTTTAGAACGAAATTTAGCGAGCGCGCGATCTGGCCACCGAGACGTAATTGCGGTTATGATTTAAAAAGCTTGTTTTAAATTTCGATCTGGGGCGGGGCCAGACGTCAAACGATCGGTTTGGCGCGAAAAAATGACATCGAATACAGCGGTCAATTGAGGGTGCATGATTGTAAGGGTGGAAAGCTGTAGGAGGGTGCGAAACAAGGGCTGTGATTGGTGGGTCCTGCGCATGCGTTGGTGGGGGGCGGAGCCAGATTTAGGGGGTGTTGTTGAGCAGTGATTTGCGGTCGGCGAAGCCTTTGATTGACGCAGGGATGAATTAGGGCTTAGTTTAATAGACTAATTACCTACATGAACTGTTGAAGCTGTATACCGGGTGTAATTGAATTCATTAACATCGTTTGAAACTAGGTACCTAGGTATTACTGACACCGGTCACGTTTGGACCAAAATGTATGAAATCTAACGCATCGACTTGGTATTGATAATAACTCCAAAAAATGGGATAACTTAATCAACTGCTACAGTACAAAATTAATATAAAGTAATTAAGTACTGTTTTTAATTATTACACACAAGGTAAAAAACATTTCACTGTAGGTATAAATATCATTCGTGTCAAGTAGGCGCCGCGGCAATCTTGATAATTTTCAATAAAAAATATTTCCATTTTGCACTCTTTACCCTTTAATAATCATCATAAATGATGTACGTACTATCATGTACTCAATTTATGCTGATGAATTAAATTGCATCCTGTATAATAGAGCACGTGTGATAAAACGTTTACATTAACAAGTGAACATTCACATTTTACACAGTGCCATCTAGCCCCAGACCACAAAATAGTACAGAAGTCAATCACATGTATGTACTTCACTTTTCATACCTACGCTCGGCGCTCGCGCTAGGGATGGCGGCGGCTGCGCGGGCGGCCGGCTCGCCGCGCCGAGCAGTAGGTAGCTACTTATCATAACTATATTGCGGAAGATGACCGTATTTTTTTTTCATCCATACGTAAATAGAAACATACATACATAGACTGCTAAAACCATAACCCTTCCTTTGGTATCGAAATATTTTTTTTGGCAATTATTAATATAATTAAATAAAGTTTTTTGAAAGGCTAAAAAATGCGGTTATGTCACATTTACATCTTCCTCATTACATTATTGAAAACAAGCAAACCCTACCTACTTACCTCTCTGAAACAACTGGTAGCTTAAGAAACGACAATTCACCGACACAGATAACCCCCAATAGATACCGCATGAAAGACGACGACCGCGCACCACGCATTGGCGTAAATGGGTCTATATAAATCGCCGCTTCGCAGCACGGCCTTAGTTTCGACCAATTATTAGAGTTCGTTATTAGGGCGTCACTCGAAACAGCCGTGTGGTCCCGGTTACGAATAGGACCACCCCATCTCTTCCCGTGGGTGCCGTAGAAGGCGGCTGAGGGAATGTCCAGGGAATGGGTCGCAGCGTTCCCCTCGGTCTTGGTGGCAATCAATCTTCACCTACTGCGATCACCAAGCCGCCTGCCAAGCGTGGTGATTATGGCAACCCCCCCCCCCCCCCCCCTAATGACAAGCACAAATAAAAACGGCCCCCAGTCCCCGGCAGCTCTGCTATCCCGTGGCTACGGTAGCGGCCACGGTAACGGCAGGGCAAGGGGTGCGAAGAATCCCCGGCAGACGCCCGGCTACCAACCCCAACGACGACCCCTGGCCCTGGCAACACATAACGTGCGCACACTGAAGGCTGACGAAAGGATGGTCGAGCTAGAGGCGGAGATGGGTAAGTTACGCTGGGATGTAATGGGATTGTCTGAAGTCCGAAGACAGGGACAGGACACGATAATCCTAAATTCCGGTAACTTATTCTTCTACCGGGAGGGAGACCAACTCTCCCAAGGAGGTGTCGGGTTTCTCGTCCGCAAGTCTCTCGTCAACAACGTGGTCAAAGTCGACAGTGTGTCGGCCAGGGTAGCGTACCTGGTACTCCGAATAACCAAACGGTATTCGTTGAAGGTTATACAGGTATACGCGCCGACGTCGGCACACTCAGACGATGAAGTAGAAGCTATGTATGAGGACATATCCGAAGCCATGCATACTTCCGAAACATACTTCACCGTTGTGATGGGAGACTTCAATGCGAAGTTGGGCACAAGGAATAGCGATGAGCTGAGAGTGGGGCCATTTGGATACGGGCAGCGGAACCCTCGAGGACAGAGGCTGGCTGACTTCATGGAGAAAGAGGAACTCTTTATGATGAACTCCTTCTACGAGAAGCGGCCATCCAGGAAGTGGACGTGGATAAGTCCCGACGGTTCCACTAAAAATGAGATAGACTTCATCATGACGACCAAGAAGCACATATTCGATGATGTCTCTGTGATCAGCAAGGTGAAAACCGGTAGCGATCACCGTATTGTTAGAGGCACATTGAATATCAATGTTAAGCTCGAAAGGTCACGTCTGGTGAAGTCTACGCTCCGTCCAAATCCTGTCCAAATCCAAAACCCCGAAGGCTTTCAGCTGGAACTCCAAAATCGCTTCCAGTGCCTAGCCGACTGTAACACAGTGGACGAGCTAAACGACGGGTTGGTGGAAACTGTCCAAGCTGTTGGATCGAAATTCTTTAAGACCCAACGCCGAAAGAAGACTCAAAAGCTCTCAGAAAAAACTCTTGAGCTAATGGCCGACCGGAGCGAAATGAAGCTGCAGTCTTCAGTTGATATGTCAGCCTACGGTGAACTCAATAGACGAATCTGGAGTTCCTTGCGACACGACTTGCGTGCTCTTAGTACTTCACGTATTGAGGCCGCAATTGAGCGGAACCAAGGCTCTAAAGTGTTCGCAAAGGATTCGTCTATTGGGCAACACCAAATGACAAAACTGAAGACCGAAAATGGTAGCATCATTTCATCCAAGCCTGAGATTCTGAGAGAGATCGAGAACTTCTATGGACAGTTATACACCTCGACACGTAAGCCCGCTACTAACACAGCTCAGGACATCAGAGCCAAGTTAGTCCGACACTATACCGAAGATATCCCGGACGTCAGCCTGTACGAGATTAGAATGGCCCTCAAACAGCTTAAAAACAACAAGGCACCAGGTGAAGATGGAATTACGACTGAACTTCTGAGAGCGGGTGGTAGACCGGTACTTTTAGTCCTCCAGAAGTTATTTAATTCTGTCATCCTTGAAGGTACAACGCCAGAGGCATGGCACAAGAGCGTGGTGGTGCTCTTCTTCAAAAAAGGCGATAACACCTTATTGAAGAACTATAGGCCCATCTCGCTCTTGAGTCATGTGTATAAGCTGTTTTCGAGAGTCATTACGAATCGTCTCGCACGCAGGTTTGATGAATTCCAGCCTCCCGAACAAGCCGGTTTCCGAAAAGGCTTTAGCACCATAGACCACATCCATACGCTGCGCCAGATTATACAGAAGACCGAAGAGTATAATCGGCCGTTATGCCTAGCGTTTGTGGACTATGAGAAAGCCTTCGATTCAATCGAGACTTGGGCGGTGCTGCAGTCCTTGCAGCGATGCCAAATTGACTATAGGTATATCGAAGTTTTGAAGTGTTTGTACAGTAAGGCCACTATGTCAGTCCGACTACAGGACCAGAGTACGGAACAAATTCCATTGCAAAGAGGCGTGAGACAGGGAGACGTTATTTCTCCGAAACTGTTCACAAACGCATTGGAGGATGTTTTCAAGCTCTTGGAGTGGAAAAGATCTGGCATCAACATAAATGGCGAGTACATCACTAACCTTCGTTTTGCCGATGATATAGTCATAATGGCGGAATCGCTCGAGGACCTTAGCACCATGCTCAACGACCTCAGTAGAGTCTCCCAGCAGGTTGGTCTTAAGATGAATATGGACAAGACAAAGATCATGTCTAATGCTCATGTTCCACCTATACCGGTAATTGTTGGGAACGATACTCTCGAAGTTGTCGACAAGTATGTCTACCTAGGACAGATTGTCCAATTAGGTAGGTCCAACTTCGACAAAGAGGTGGCGCGAAGAATCCAACTCGGCTGGGCAGCGTTCGGGAAGCTTCGTCCTATCTTTTCGTCCAAAATACCGCAGAGCCTGAAAACGA
Source organism: Ennomos quercinarius (assembly GCA_910589525.2). Classification (NCBI taxonomy): domain Eukaryota; kingdom Metazoa; phylum Arthropoda; class Insecta; order Lepidoptera; family Geometridae; genus Ennomos; species Ennomos quercinarius. The sequence goes on from OU342515.1 coordinate 6,374,810, forward strand.
AAGTTTTCAATCAGTGTGTGTTGCCAGTGATGACTTATGGAACTGAGACATGGTCTCTTACTGTTGGCCTCATTAGTAAGCTCAAAGTCGCGCAGCGAGCTATGGAGCGAGCTATGCTCGGTGTTTCCCTGCGAGATAAGCTCCGGAACGAGGAGATCCGCAGGAGAACTAAAGTGACCGATATAGCTCTTAGAGTTAGTAAGTTGAAGTGGCAATGGGCAGGCCACATCGCTCGTAGAACTGACAACCGATGGGGAAGAAAGGTTCTCGAGTGGCGACCACGAACCGGAAGACGCAGCGTGGGCCGGCCCCCCACTCGGTGGACCGACGACCTGGTGAAAGCCGCGGGGAGCCGATGGATGCAGGAGGCGAGCAGCCGCTCAAGGTGGCGTGCTCTGGGGGAGGCCTATGTTCAGCAGTGGATGTCTTCAGGCTGTTAATGATGATGATGATGACTCGAAACAGCCAATAATAGCGCATTGGCTCCAGTCCCCGCAACCCGCGCCTTCCGCCAGTTTTGGTGAGCTAGGATCCAAACAAAAATCCCGTAATGCGGTATCTATTGGGGGTTATCTGTGTTCACCGATTAATGTTGAATTTAAACAACCGTCCACTGTTACAGTTATAATAACTATTTTTAGTTGCTCCATTTTTTCACAACAAAGGTTCACAGATGCGTGTCTCAAGCGGATGACACTCGCGCTCGGATTACTCCGAAAGACTCCGAGACATCGTGTCGGTGAGCGGTATCTATGTGTGCGTTGCTCGAGCGCACTTACTATGTAGATTGAGTTCTGTACTTTTCTATTTTATGCCCAGACTAAGCATAGCTTGTACTATGGGAACCAGATAACTGATACAATAATTAGATACTTTTTGTTTGTAAATACATACATAGAATACAATATAACACCCAGACACAGAACAAACACCTATGTTCATCACACAAATGTTTGTCCAGGGTAGGAATGACAGAGCTACTACCAACTGAGCTATCAGGCTCGTTAAAATTAAAACTTACTTATTGCGACGATTTTCATAAATACCTCAGAAAAGTGGGAGGTAAATATAGCACAAGGGCACCCCTAGGGGAGAGCCTCGGCTTGAGCCGTTGCCGGGATAAGAGGATCGAGAAGGCTATGTCCACTGGAAGAGTGGACCCTATGGAAAGTCACTTTTGACTTGTAAAATATGTGTCATAAAAGTGCTAAAAATAGCCTATTTGTAATAAATTGTTTGACTTTTAACAGATATTAATTAGCGTGTCAGGTAGTGACACACTTATAATCAAACAAAATAGTATTATATAAAACCTACCTAATCCTCCCCTGCTTCTCCCCTCGCGTTCCCCCCACCCCGCACTTCTCCTGAAACAATTTAATATCATAATCTGCCGCCGATACTTGTCACAAACATGAATTTATAAAGTTTTGGATATGGCATATTATTTTATATGCCGAGAAAATATTATTTAATTAAAATGAAATGGCACCAATTCTGAAGATGATCAGTTTTCTTTAGGGTTCCGTACCCAAAGGGTAAAACGGACCCTACTACTAAGGCTCCACTGTCTGTCTGTCTGTCACCAGGCTGTATCTCATGAACCGTGATAGTTAGACAGTTGAAATTTTCACAGATGATGTATTTCTGTTGCCGCTATAACAAAAAATAATAAAAAACAGAATAAAATAAATATTAAAGGGGGATCCCATACAACAAACGTGATTTTTTGCTCGTTTTTAGAGATCCGTACGGAACCCTTCATGCGCGAGTCCGACTTGCACTTGGCCGGTTATTTATGTACGAATAGGCCAACATTTGACAACTCACCTGATGTTAAGCGACAAGCCGGTGTAGCACTTTGACCAAAAAATATCTCTCTTGCTTATAATAAGAGGTACATAAGTATAGAAGGTAAGTTTCCAAACGACTCCTTCTCAAAACACACGCTACAAATTCGCTATGTGTGCTGTGCTTACTTGCCTCGTCACGCACACAGACGCAACCATGAGTGATTTATTTTCATTATTTTTGGTATTTTTGTTATGCTTACCTATGGAATGTCACACTCTCATGCTGCTTATCTGATGTGTTGTGACACGATTTCACCGTGCAAATTGTCATTCTAAATAATTTTCTGGGAGCTCTTCACACAGAGCACTGGCCGAGAATGTCGTACGGTGCCATGTATGGCACCAACTTAACGGCTTACCTATATTTCGCGAATGTACTGGGGGCATTGATATCTATTATACAAGTACACTGTATAGACGATATCGTACAAAAATTGAGAATTTCTTGTGCCGATTTGAAGTCCGAGTGTCCTGAAAACTATAATTTGAAAATCCATTGCGCTAATTGGTTGGTTTAATTAGTTCCGAACACACACACGATGCCACTCTTAGCAACTAGCGCCAAAATGGCGAAAATCAAATATCTTCAGTTAATATTGGTCAATATGATGTCCATCGTACTAGTATAATAGAGGTCAGTGACTGGGGTTCTATAGGTACTTATTCTAAGCTCCCCTAAGCCAAGTGCGAGTCGGACTCGCGCACGAAGGGTTCCGTACCATTATCTATAAAAACGAGCAAAAAATCACAATTGTTGTATCGGAGCCCCCTTAAATATTTAAATTATTCTGTTTTTCAGTATTTGTTGTTATACTGGCAACAAAAATACATCGTCTGTGAACATTTCAACTGTCTAATTATCACGGTTCATGAGATACAGCCTGGTGACAGACGGACAGACAGACAGTGGAGCCTTAGTAATCGGGGTCCGTTTTACCCTTTGGTTACGGAACCCTAAAAAAAGGAGGAAAAAACAGAAAAGGGTCTCATTATGATTTATGACCTATTTTAACGATCGGATCCTGAGATTATTAGCTAAGATAAGGTTACCAGGTAATCAGTATACTCTATGTGGTGACCACGAACTGGAAGACGCAGCGTAGGCCCCCCATTAGGTGGACGATGTGGTGAAAACTGCGGGGAGCCGATGGATGCAGGAGGCGAGCAGCTGCTCAAGGTGGCGCTCTGTGGGGGAGGCCTATGTTCCGCAGTGGATGTCTTCAGGCTGTTGATGATGATGATGATGGATAGTATACCTATGCAATGTGCATAGACTTACATCACTTAGGTAAAATGCACAGAAGGTGTTTAGGAGGCCGGCACTCTCAGGATACGAGTTTGATTCGCTTCTTATCCTCTTATTGTAATTGTTATTCCAATCCCCCTTCCCAACAATAAATTATTCAAGGAATTGAATCATAAATATCACAATTTTAATTTGAACATTTGATTTATCTCTAATCGAGAGGCGATGACTGCAGTTTTTAGTGTGACCAGACTAAAAGGCCCTCTGTAGTGTGTCGTAAATTAATTGGATTAAAAGTAGGCATGGATCAAATCGCAAGGAGCAGGTGAAAAATCATATGATTTTATTTTTCATAAATCAATCTGCTACTTTTTATCAGACACTCTGCTACAAATCACAGTGTGATAATCACACTTAATTAAATTGTGGCTTTGGATTTCATAATACTACGAGAGTAGCATAAGCGGTGAATATCAAAACATATAATTTTATTTATGCTTCAGTTAACAATCTGAGACCTAAAGAGTATAATTTTATTAACATTGTGGTGTAGCGGTGAACTTTGATCTTGTTTAACTTAAGAGAGTAGCGTTAGATTACTTGTAATCATTTGTAGCAGGTTGCTCCTAAATTACATCTCTGTTCCATTTCATAAAGCACAGTCAATCGCCATTGATCATAAACTCATTAGGCATATGTAAAATCACAGGCTGTGAAAAATCGCAGGTGAAATCACAGTGACTAAAATAAATCATATGATGAAATGACAATGATTTTAAAGTAGCATTCATTTCCATGCCTAATTAAAAGATAGGGTGTAGCGTTTAAAGCGTACTTTGTAGCGCTCGCGTAGCGGTGTAGCGTTTAAAACGTATCGTGTAGCGCTCGCGTAGCGGTGTAGCGTTTAAAGCGTAGCGTGTAGCGCTCGCGTAGTGGTGTAGCGTTTAAAGCGTAGCTTGTAGCGCTATTAGCGTAGCGATAGCACAAAATATAATAATAGTATACGTACATTTTGTAGCGTTTGTAGCGTAGCTTTAGCCCTCGTAGCACAGTTATAAGCTTTTCTAGCGTGGCTTGAAGCTTTCGTGGAGCAGTTACGCTCTTTACGAGTGTTGCCACTTTTTCATGAAAAATAAATAGTGCCGAGTAAAAAAGATACTAGTTCACTAATTCTTTTCAGTTTAGTGATCTGTTCCATTAATTTATATTTTAAACATTTCGTGAAAATCGTAATTCCTGCCTGATTGTGATTTACATTATCTAGCGGCCTGTGAAAAGTTGCATAATATTTGAACGCAAATTTAACAAAATAAAACAAGTTAAGTATCATTTTTATTACATTATTTTATTTAATATCGGAAGAATCGTCTTCATTGTCTAGCACCAAACCAAAAAGTTGTTGGCGATAGTATTTCAAACTAAAAGAAGTGGCATTGTTGTAGTAGCAAATTAATAGGTCCGCTCTTTTGAACTCTAATTCAGGCGAGCAGCTGCTCAAAGTAGCCCTCTCTGGGGGAGGCCTATGTTCAGCAGAGGACGTCTTCAGGCTGATGATGATGGTGATGAAGAGGTTTTTAACATACTGGCTTGCGTTGGACACATTTCTGCTGATGTTAAGTGACAATGCGGTCGACCTATAAGAAACATTCCCTCTCCTCATGAAAATGCAGGTGAGAGAAATAAAGAATGCAATCATGGACTTTGATTGAAAAGCACTAAAAATTGCTTCATCATCAGCCTGAAGACGTCCACTGCTGAACATAGGCCTCCCCCACAGAGCGCCACTTTGAGCGGCTGCTTGCCTCCTGCATACATCGGCTCCCCGCGGTTTTCACCAGGTCGTCGGTCCACCTAGTGGGAGGCCGGCCTACGCTGCGTTTTCTGGTTCGTGGTCGCCACTCGAGAACCTTTCTTCCCCATCGGTTGTCAGTTCTACGAGCGATGTGGCCTGCCAATTGCCATTTCAGCTAATTCTAAGAGTAAAAAATTGCCTACATGCTTTTAATTGTTTCTGAAGCGAAAAAAAGATGCGTTTTCGTCAAAGTCCTCGGTAGTCTTCTAAAACTAACTGAAATCCTCATAAGCTAATACTGTAACTTTAAATAAAACACCAGCTAAATGTGATCAAAACAAATAGCTACCCTGGTAACAAGTTGTACTTATAATGAAATCTGGAGGGCGGAGGGATCTGGAGGCGCAGTATAAATTGGTTTGCAGTAACGCAACTATCACGCTTATTTTGTTGAACGGTGTGCCACCGTCACCCGTCACCGAACCTTTATTAAGTAATACGGCGCTTGAACTTAATTCTAATTTAACGTGGGGGTGATAAGTCCTGCACTGACGTCCCGCTCGGGGTGTATTGTGCATTTCCCCCTGCCAGCATCTACCCGAGCCAGCCCAACTCCTTAAAATAGCGGAGTGTGGCTCTAGGTTGCTGGCACAGCTGCTCCAGTGGCACTGATGTTGGGTGATGGAGTGACGATGATGAGGCATTCGAGATTTCTTGGGCAGAATGTTGAGCGTCTTCTCGTGTTAACATTCCTGATGTGTGTCTGACTTCCTCTGTGGCTGTGCAGTATCTTAGCACGTGTTCCACAGTCTCATTTTCACTCAGGCACCCTCTGCAAAGGGGGCTGTCCGTGGCGCCGGTCTTATACAGATGGTAGTTCAAATTACAGTGGCCCGTGATCAGGCCTACTATAAGCCGGAGATCCTGCCGTTGCAATTTTAGCAAATTATTTATTTGTGATGTTTCTGTTAATGGTTGGAAAAACGGATTTTGCATGTCTGCAGTCCTTTTTCTTGTCCCAGATGTTTTGCTGCTCTCTTTCAGTGTGCTGGCGTAGTGAGTCCCGCACTTCCTTCCATAAGAAACCTATGTGCCATTTCATTTTACACATAGGTTAATACAAGTCTGTATTTTCCCGCTAATGTGATGAAAAACGTCATATGAAACGCGTGTGCATTGATCATTACAATTTCGGCGGCAAATGTTCTTTGTAGTAGGTACCTACTACAAATAACTGAAATGAGTGAGGCTAGTAGCGACTCACGTCCTCTTCAGCCTCATTCATTTCATTCGGTTTATTACTCACAACTCGCGACCTCGCGCCTCGCCACCGAGAATGAGGAGCGATAAACGAGGGAGGTGTTGCATTCATAAAATTTGAGGGGCTCTTTCAATTTGCTATGACGAGGGCCTCAAATGAGGCAACCCATGAGTGAGGGACACATGGCTAGTAGCTAGTAGCTTTTAGAATATGGTATAGTCATATGTGTAATAAATACTAATAGTGGGTCAACTCCTTTGTTATACCGCAAAATACCTACAAGACCGTCTCGACGTCTAGTCCCTAAAAATAAGCAAGGGTTGTAAGAAAAACATTTTCTTAGATAGTAATTTTTGTTTCGTGATAATTTATTTTTCGTCACAGTTGCTCGTACAGTGGCACTTATGACTTAAGTTCATAATCCAAGATATTACGGACGCGTGCTTTTTTACTTTACATTACCGCACTACTGTTTTATGACGATATCTCGATTCAGTTAAGTCCTCAATATCTTACTACAAGTTATACGTAGTATCATCATCAGCCTGAAGACGCCCACTGCTGAACATAGTACTCCCCCACAGAGTGCCACTTTGAGCGGCTACTCGCCTGTATCTATCGGCTCCCCGCGGTTTTCACCAGATTCTACGAGCGATGTGGGTTGTCATTTCCATTGCCATTTCAACTTGCTAATTTTAAGAGCTATATCGGTCACCTTAGTTCTTCTGTATATCTCCACCTTACGGAGCTCATCTCGCAGGGAAACACCGAGCATAGCTCTCTCCATAGCTCGCTGCGCGTCTTTGAGCTTAGCTATTAATGAGGCCAATAGTAAGAGACCATGTCTCAGTTCCATAAGTCATCACTGGCAACACATACTGATTGAAAACCTTCGTTATATAGTTATTCGTATTTTGGACGAAAAGATAGGTCGAAGTATTCTTCTTCTATTCACGTAGTACGTTCAATATTAATTTACAGATTCAGTATTATACTAACAAAGAGTTTTTATGCGGCTAAAATAGATACATAAGTACATACACATATTCTTGAAGTAGGATCTAGGTAGGCACTTCTTAGTCAACATTCAATTTTATCAAATTATATGCAAACAATGTAGTTCCATAGTATATTCTATACTAACGGATCGCAAGAGTAGCTTGAACATAATGCATGCAACTTGTTCTGTGTAAGCGACGCGCCTGAACGGGCGTACCGACACGCAAGCGAGCCGGTCGGTACTACCGCAGACGTCGCGGGCAGGGGGGGACCTCCGCTCTCCTTCATACCGCACCCCATCGTTGCTCCGTCTAGACGCCGAGTTGACTCACTATTAGTATTTATTACACATATGGTATAGTTTTTAGATTGTTGAATAAAGGCTATTATTATAGTTTTTATTAAATAAAGGCGCATTGCCCACTAAGTAAGAACTTATGTATGGGGACCAAAATGCTGGCCTCTACTTCGGCCAAAGGTTGAGCATTGCCATTCAACGTGGCAATGCTGCCAGCATATTGGGCACGTTACCTACTGGTAGTGGTTTGTTAGATTAGGTTTTTGTTTTTATATTATTTAGCTTATTAGGGTAGTTTTGTATTATATTGTTAATTTTATAGTACTAGTGTGGTAGTAGTTTAGACTTTTGTTTATTAAATAATTCGATCTGTGCAACAAAAAATAAATATTAATAAAAAACTTATGTATTATATTTAAACTACATTTTGCAACATAGCATCTGTAGCGTCCTGTTTTCGATAAGGAGTTCTATTTATCTAGTATCTATCTATTTTAGATCTCAAAAACGAAACATATCTACGGCGTGTTAGCCATGAAATTACAGGCTAGGTACCTACTTAAGAACTATCATCGCTTCACTATCCTTTAGATATGATATGCGCTACTGCAAATCATCTGTAAGTTGCATCAAAAATGCTCAATTGAAAGAACAGGGTCCACGCGACCCACAATCAGATGATGCGCTTTTGATGCGCGCCACCCCTGTATAGGCACTAGGGCTGCCAAATACAGATTGAAAAATAATCACAAGTTCTTTCTCTGGTTATTTGTTTTAAATTTTTTTTTATCAACGATAGGCTAATATTTGCCCACGGTCTCACCTGAAAAATAAACGTAACGAAAATATTCTAGGTCTGTGAAAATAGTTTTTACGTCACAGTTGCTCGTAAAGTGGCTCTTATCCATAATCATATTCATAATCTGTTTCTGTCCATCCAAAGGTTGTCTGGAAGAGATCGCTTTAAGCGATAAGACCGCCCATTGTACTACCTTTTGTCAAAATTCATATTGTCATGTATCTTTGTGTATGTTTTGGTGTGCAATAAAGCATTCTTCTATTCTATTCTATCCCACCGCTTTTAGAACCAAAATCCAACATATTTCAGACGTGTGCTTTTTACCCTAAATTATCACACACGTTTTATTATGATAACCTGATTCAGTTAAGTTTGTATCTTACTGCAAGTTATACGTACATTTTCGTCGTAAGTTGAAGACGTTCACTGCTGAACATAGGCCTCCCCCACAGAGCGCCACTTTGAGCGGCTGCTTGCCTCCTGTATCCATCAGCTTCCCGCGGTTTTCATCAGGTTGTTGGTCCTCCGAGTGGGGGCCAGCCTACGCGGTGTCTTGCAGTTCATGGTCGCCACTCGAGAACCTTCCCCAACGTTTTCAGTCTCAATGCTTGGTAAAGGCACTTTAGGTAAAAGTACTTCATTCCTCCATTCATTTATTTATTCCATTTCCCCGTGATCGACGAACACCTAGCTTATTTTTTGAGAACTGTATTCTGCCAGCCCTAGCTTAACAGATTGTCAACGCAGGGCTACCCCCGGTGATTAAAATTCCTCAATCTAATATCCCGGGTCGTACATTAAGTGCGCTAATCGCCGTGACTGACAGCCTTGCGAAGTTTATTGGATTTTTTTATACTGATTATATCTATGTTGTAATGAAAGGCGCTGGCTGGAAAACTGGTGTAATAATAAAGCTAATGTTTGCCACTTTACACTGCCAGGGCTGCCACTTGCTTACATGAGAAGAAGAAGAAGAAGAAAAAGCCGCATTACACACTTTAGAGTAAAACATAGAGAGTACTTGATTGTGTCAAGCGAATCACTTTTATTAGAAGGAAAATCAGCAAAGCTATAGGTCTACCGGAATCTGATGGCAAATAGTAAAAATAAAATTATTAATAGGGATATATAGCACCGGATATAAATGGATTAATATGTTTTTTTTTGTTTTTTTTTATGCGATTGAATGACGTGACGAGCTAGTCGTTCACCAGATGTTAAGCGACACGGCCGCCCATAACAGTTGCAGTGTCACTCAGAACATTAAAACAATAAAGTTTCGCGTGACACTGCACTGCGCACGTCAGCCTGAGACATCACACAGTCTAGTAATCAGATTACTAGACTGAGTGATCAGATCATAAAGTCTCATTTGCCCAGTAATTTCACTAGCTACAATGCCCTTCAAACCGGAACACAGTAGTGCTTGCACACTACTGCTTGGCGGCAGAATAACTGGCAAAGCGGTGGTACCTACCTAGACGAACTTTGCAGGAAAGTCCTACCACCTAGTAAAATGTCTTGATTCTTCCCTCTCTTCAGGCCGTCTTGGCAACTAAGTTTCGCAACTTTATCAACTTTTAAGTCATACTTTTCTGATATTCATTGTATCAAAACAAAACGCAGTGAAAATAAAAGTATTTTTCATTATTATTATGTGTATAGTAGTGTTTAATTTTTTTTTATATAAATGAATGACGTGACGAGCTAGTCGTTCGCCTGACATTAAGCGTCACGGCGGCCCATAACAGATTGCAGTATCGCTTGAAACTCTAAATTCATATAGTTTTGCGCACAGACCTAGAATTTGTTCGTTACTCTCAAAAGACTCACGAAGCGTGGGAGCGAGAAGTACAAATGAAGCACACACTGCCCGAGAGGAAAAGAGATAGTAAAATAATGGCAGATGTGTCAGAGTACAGCACAAGAAGAGCCCATAAGAGCCTAGTCTGTTTCACGACGAAGAGCATATTGATCATGTACAATGATTCCGTTATCAAAGTGCAAATTAAGTCCGTAAGTGGATGTGATGTTACAAAACATACTAACCCGAATACACGTATCACAGCAAATTTATCACAAATTTTATTGCATTATTAATATTCATATTTTGATCATTTTGGTGTGGTATCTCGATGTAAAACCTGTTTATTTTGTAGAATCAAAATGACACCGGAACTACACGGTAATAACACAATTTCACGTATTAGCTCAACATACAATAAGAAATTTTCGGACCTCGACATTTTTAGTACTTCAAAAACAAGGTATTCCAACTATTACTAGGTGCGGAATAATTTATAATTTATAATATACCCATATTTTTTCATATAAATATATATATATATATAATACATTACGCACACACACACACACACACACACACACACACACGCGCGCGCGCACACACACCCTCAACTCACTCACTTACATATAAGTATTATTTATATAAATATGTTATTTACCTACGTTCATTAAATTAGAAATTAAGCATATACAATAATATATTATTTAGATACGATTCACTAATACTGTAAACATTATTTATTATCCCTCATTATATCCTCACACCTACTCCACACACATTACACACCCCTACTACACTCTCCTACACTCCTATCATAGGTATTTCATGTAATACCTGCAGATTCAATCGCTGTGTCTCTTTCATAATTATTATATTCATGTACTTAATATCGAGACCTATTATTGGCTATATTTTCTTTTCTGCATTGTACTTATTTGTATTTTCATAATGCTGTTGGTTTCTTAATAAATAAATAAATAAATAAACAATAACAACGAATATTTATTGCAGCAGACGTTTCGCGTATTTTTAGCAACATCGTTAGTTATTTACTGAATTATTATGAAAATAATAAAAATTACAATTTATAATTAATTATTAATGAAATACTGAAGATTTAGAGATTTTATAGCAGTATCGCGCTATCGTAATTGGTATGGTTATGTATGATCACTTGTCACGGTAAAGCATGTCTCGGTTTTAGGACGGCTGGATGCGGGTCAAAACCCGTTTGTAAATCAAAAGCTTCCTTCACATTACAAAATTAATCTAGTGAAACCTAGCTCCAATTTCGATGGTCATCATTAGACCTTTGAAATACCATAGAGCTGTCCATCCACCCCTAGGTATAGACTAAAAGCATAGAGACATCATCAAAACGACATTATATTTGTACTGCTCACACGTATCGCTACGTCAGTGGCGAAGGAAAGAAACAACGTATAGTAATTAGCTACGCTTGCAAAAGGTCACCGTACCATTTTTTCGACTCGAGTCAACTGTTTTTTCTATACAAATCTGTTAGACTCATTCACATCAAAGTGTCCACTTCATATAAAATGTATCCAAAAAGTGGTACGCTTGACACATAATGACGTTCTCTCTATGCTTCTAAGATCCACCCACTTCCATAGTGACCACAGAATATAGGTACATAGTTAAACCGTTAATCCTTTTGATGGGTCAGACACAGAATTCGCCCTATTTACATAGCTAAGAGCGGATTAGATAGGACTCTACCTACTGCAACTATTATCTAATCTGTGTTAAGTACATCGGAAACTTATGTCAATTACCTTTGATATTTTAGTTTAAATACGATAAGTACTTCCTATATTAAACTTTTCATTATAAACTTATCAAAGCGTAGCGTATTACCCTATTCCATATGTCACGGAATACCGCGTCCCCGACAATAATAGTTCATGACAATATGGTCGAATATAGCGTGGCACTATCTCATTATGTCCAACTACTGAATTTAGTGGGACAGAAAGCTGTGGAGTAGCGTTAAACTAATAAAGATTTGTTTTATTTAATAAGAAACAGTATTTTAAGTCTCTCTCTATTGAGTTTAGAACACTCGGAAGTTTTACTTGCGTTGGGGGTTAAAAACGAGAGAGTGTGAGTGAAAGAAGCGAGCGGCATAATTATCGGAAGCGAAATGAAATTATCCTAGTTAATCAATCCATTTCAATGATGAAATGCCTTGATCCGCATGTTAAGTCCAAATAAAAAAAACTGAGAACTCTCTGTACTCAGAAGAACGAACGGTCTTCTGAAAATACCCACAAAGATTCTGTTTTTTGAAATTCTAAAAGATCACTCTTCTAGAGGAATGGTTTTCTATTCTGAGACTCTGGTTTGCTATTTGCTTATTTGGTATACCTATCTAAGCGGATTATTCCTTCACTCTTTACTGCGATTGAGTTTACCACTCAAATCCAAAAAAACATAACCTTTATTACTTTTTTGCGGGCCTTAATTTTGAATATTTTTAAATCTACTAAATGAATGCGTCTCTACAGTTTCCTTATCCAACAAACTTGCAAAGTACCCTCATAACGTTCCCAATAAACTTGATTCCTTTGTCGTCGGCCAATTTGTCATCCATTGTGTACCCCCACCCCCTCCCAACTTCCAACCCCCTTTCCACCCCTACTTCCCCTCGTCGCGAGTCGTAGGCATAATAACATGTTGTTCAAGTGCCTACACGCGGCAGAAAAACAATTAAATATTGTCTATGGTGCGGAGATGACAGCTTTTTGAATTTGGAATGGGGTGACTTTTTTTTTCAAATGAACAACCATAAGTATTTTGTCATAGCTTTGTTTTGTTTTTTGCATCTGTAGAAGCCATTTTAGAAGCTATCTTTTTCGGCGAAGGGTAGGTATACCATTATGCATCAGTGACTGCATTGCAGTCCCAGCTACAATGAATTAAATTTCCTAAGTATTCAACATCCTATCCTACTACTAATATTATAAATGCGAAAGTTTGTGTGTGCGAATGTTTGTGACCTTATATCTACGTAACTACTAAACCGATTTCGATGAAATTTGGAATGCAGATAGCTTATATGCTGGATTAACATATAAAATACTTTTTATTCGCGGGTAGCACCGCGGGGCGCATCTAGTCATAAATAAGTATTTCTTTTAGGTTTTTTTTGAATTTTTTTCGTAGATCGCTTTGTCACTTCCCATCAGGTCAGATTGTGGTCAAATGCGGGCCTGTATAGTTGAAAAAAAAAATAGGTGGATTTTAAAGATGGAATCAACAGACTTATGTAAAGAAAAAAAATTGAATCACGCATGACTCAAACTGGATTTTAAGAAATATTTCTAAAATCAGTTTGGAACCCAATTAATAATAATTTCCGACGACCATAGACAAACAAACCGTTAATAATTTGACAATCTAAACAGATTACGCGAACATGCTATTAATTGTACGTAATTAATGGCGCGCCGGCATTATCAGGACTGTGGTGGGAGGAGTAAATGAGTAGGTACGTGGAGAGACTGATCGTGGATGTGGCACCTTCTGTTGAATGGTTAGGCCACAACTCTTTAAAAAAAATTACCTGCCTAATTGTGGCTTAATAAACTTTTTGAAATTAAGACTTTCCATCAGGGTCCTTATCCTGTATGACCACACCTCCTAGGCTGGCTGGGCCCCTCCGCTAGGAGTAATCGTGTTCTGTGGCCTCTAGCTTAACTGCCTTGTCTGCCTGAGGGGATATCCGTGCCTGGAGGCTTGTCTATGGAAAACCCTGCGTAGCAGTATTTGAAATACTAAAGTAGCGCTAACCATCAGGGGAACGACAAGCCAGTTTCATTGCTTCTTTGTTAAAAAGTTTCAAGCCACATTTTCAGTGAAGTATTCCGTTATTAAATCGTTCGTACCTCAGCGCCGCAACAAATCATATTTCGCGAGTGAATACAGGCCGCGGAATGTAATAATTACCCGCGCTTTTGCTGCTGCCGGTGTTGCCAGGATGAGAAATGGAATAAATACAATTATAGGCATCCTAATAAATTGTGCTTTTACATTACTTATTACACCAAAACAAGGAATTAAAATCATATCTAATGAAGAAATTAACCTAAATGTCCTGCGTGTTTTCCACCTGTATGCAATTATTTTCATACGTATCAGGACGTTGTAAGTACCACAGAAGATCTAATACTTATGCTCACCTGCACAAACCTCTATTAAAATACAACTTAGCTAAGCAATCCTCTAGGTTCCCGAACGTTGTGTTTTGTGTTAACTTGGCACACCAAATACTAAACGCTCATTGGTTGCATGTTGATTATCGGCTGTCTTAAATCAATGAGTGTACAGCATTCGGTGTGATGATTTTTTGCAACCGTCACCTTACCATGCAGAGATCAGCATGTTTTTATTACTATCAGTAAATAAAATGATTAAATGCATGATATATGTAATATGCAAGATCCTTGCAATCTATACTTATAATAAAACTGTAACAGGTCCGATTCTGTACATTGAAGATATTTTGCTTTTTTTAGTATTTGAAATTTTTTAGAGGGATGCCTATTATCGATGCTGAAGCCAAAACTTTTTTTTTTTTCATTTTGTCTGTCTGTCTGCCTATATCTTGGCTGAGCATCGCGCCTGATTTGAGTTCATATTACGAGGTAGGCTATAGGATCAACTGCTGGGGCTGGCAACGCGTCGACAACGCCCCTAGTGTTGCAAATGTTCATAGGCTACGGTTACCGCTTTCCATCAGGCGGGCCGTATGCTTGTTTGTCGCTCTTAACATAAAAAAAAGGATACTTTTAATCCCAAAATTCAGCACCGTTCCCTCGGGAGAGGGGATGAAAATAAAAATATGTACTTAGTTGTAATTCATTAACGTGTGGTCCGATTTTATTAATTTTTTTTTGTTAGCAAGTGGGTACTTTAAATATTATCCCGTAAATATTTCAAGGTCGTCGGTTTTGTGGTTTAGAAATTACAGACATTTAACCTTCAGTATTAGGTCCAAAGCCACTCCTATCCTGTACTATGGGAAAGAGAGAAGGGAATGGATGAAACGGCGAATGGAAGCAGGTGTTGGCGCACATGCCTCCTTTCACCTTCATGCATTTATCCTTTTCCCTTATCTTTTTCCCTCTTCCTTTAGACTGAAATAGCCTGATTTCAGTCTAAAGGAAAACAAATTAACCTGTGCGAAGCCGGGACGGGTCAGCTAGTAATAAATAAAGGAAAAACCATCCAACCCAATTTCGCAAAAGCTTTAAAAGCATAACCAAAAATTCCTCCACTGGCAACCCCAGCGCTACAGCAGCGCGTTATTGAATATTTTTATTATGAATGCTTCAGATCAAAGGCGGGCACTTTATGAAATTATTCCGAGAGCTTTGATGTTAACTCTGTTATAACTATGTGTTAAATTAAACGATCGAGCGGGGGCGAGGGTACACCCTGCTTTGGTGGTTTAAAATTGCTTTTGCAATATTTTATGTCGATGGTTATATTATACGTAGGTACCTGTAAGGCTGTAAGTAAATTGGGATGGCGGGAGGTTCAGCAGCTCTGCTTTATTTGCATGTCACCATAAATAGGTCGTTTTTTTTTAACTGGCAATGTGCCTCTATTCTTTATTAGATAGTTAAGGCGGCGGGTAGACCAAACAAGGTGTTTTTTGGGACGTTTCCTGGCGTAATTACAACACGTGGAGCTTTGAATTTAATATATCATGTAATTCATTTCATTAACTTGTTTGTGATGACCGCAAATACAAGATTAATAAAAAATATAGCTCAATAGAAAAAAATCGCAATCCTTCCTCAAAAAGTTTGAATGTTCCTATTTTGCTGAGCTTCTACCGAATATATTTTTACAATAAATAAATTAAAATAATTTGTATTTGCAACAAACATTCAGATGTCGTGATGACTTAATAACGTTGAAAAATACTATATAAAAATAGATATTAATTAAAAACCGTCAAAATCAGTCATTTCGTGCGTTGTCTTTGTCGTAAGCGCCGCGCTAAAGTGCAGACCGAATTGATATTTAAAACTACGAAATTAAGGTTGATGTTTCTTTGAACGGTTTTGGGCTTGCTCATCTGGCTCTACTCGTCACCTTAAGGTCTAAGGAGAGGAAGTTAGCAGTTTTTGGTTAGCTTTTAGTACACAGTACAATTTTTATTATTCTAGTAGTTAGTTTAAACAATAAAGGCACAAAAAAAAGGAGAGGTAGGTTTAAGGTATATATATATATATATATAGTATTATATTATACCTACTATCCACCATATACCTTATTCGTTGACGGTGTTCCTATTATAGATTTTCTTTGTATGTAGAAATGAAAAGTAAAATGATTTTCAATGAAAAAAATGCTAATTCTTGACAGACAAAGTGTTTTTTTTTTAATTCTTTAAACCAACTAAACTAAATTAATAATTAACAACAAAAATAATTTAAAAACTTTCCACTCTAGCGGATTAAATGCACTGTTGCACTCATGTTTTGCATGATGAACAGACTCTTTCCAACCTTGTTAGATGAAAATAACTGTAAAATATATGACAATCAAAATGTGCACGTTGCGTCCCTGCACTAAACTGCACTGTGGTTTAATTTTTAACCTATGTCATAAATGTCACCCCAGCTAATATAAACGTCGACTGGCGCCCCTAGCAGGTGGATCTATTCAATGGTTCCCCATGGTAATATTATTTTAGCTTTATTGAGATTTATTATGACCAACAAGTGCGCAAACGTTTGTTTTTATGGTGTTCGTAATTAAATTATTGTAGATTTTGAATATGTAGCGGTTTCACCTTACTTAACCGATGGGGAAGAAAGGTTCTTGAGTGAATCTTGGAGCAGTCTAGTTTACACAGTGGAACTAGCGTGAAAGTGTGGGACAAGGATCCCAAATAAACACCAAATGAGTTTTACTGAGAACTTAGTATTCAAGGCATTTGAAGTTGGTGCAGGTGAGTTATTTCCATGACCCGGCAGGATTGGCCCTGGCAGACGGTTTTTTTTACATATTTAGGTGTCGGTTAACGATCTAAAGATAGCCTATTGGGGTACCCGATGACGTAGGTATTTGTGCAAGGGGCTCTCGCACCATATTGAATTAATACGGAGAGAAGGTAATACGTGCAGCATGGATTCCGAGCAAAATCAAAGAGAAGGATGAATGACAGATCATAATTGAACGAACCAACTTTGAGTGAACCCGAGACGGAACATACAAAAGTAGCACAGACTACATTGGGAAAATTTTCGCAGATGATGCGACAGTGATTATAGCGAACGATGGTCTAGATGAACTGAATTACAAAATCGAGATTGGAAATACTCTGGATTTACTTGTAACCTGGTTAGACTCGGTGAACTTAAAGACAAATCTTTCAAAAACTAAGATAATCCAGTTTAAAAATTATAATGCCCGGGCAGTCGGTCTGGACGTCTGCGTCCACGGGACACCAATCAGTAAAGTCCAATCTGCAAATTTTCTGGGTCTGTCACTCGATGAGCATCTAAACTGGAAAATGCACATAGAGAAAGTTAATAGCAAGATTGCCAGTGGGTGCTATGCTCTTTCGGTACTAGTTGATGTTTCTACGATGGAGGTTGCCAGGAGTGCTTACTATGGTAACATCTATCCACTGTTAACCTATGGTATTGTATTTTGGGGTAACTCAGTGCTTGTCAACAGTACCTTTGTTCTTCAAAAACGTAGTTTAAGGATCATCCACCATATGAAAAGTGACGAGTCTTTAAGACCTGCAGGGTTACTCTTGAATCCAATCCCAATTTCACTCTAATTCTAATCCGAACCAATCTCAATTCCAATGTTAAACAATTTGGTACTCTTCAACAAAATCGAGATCGAAATTGAAATCGGAAATGCAATCGACTTAATATTGTGACCCATAAAAGAACAACACCATGTAAGTGTTGCCATACACACATAATAGAAAATATTAATACCAAAATTTGTGGAAAACATATAAAAACCTTATTAATAACAGTGATAAAAAATATATTACCATAAAACCTTCACTTTTGATGATATTTAGTCACTTTCAAAGAAATAAAAGCGTTTATTTACCGACGAATAATATTAAGAACGGCTGAATGAATAATGTCATTATTGACATCATGGTTGTCTAGAAAAAAAAACTAGTATCAATGTTCTGTGTGCTCCAGCTGTTGTTTAGCGGTTTTGTTTTCAAGATTTGAAGTATTTGGTTGGAGATATTCGTCCGTTCTAACAGGAAAGATTATGAGTAGGCCAACCTACCAGCAGCTGGAGGCTCTAGCGGATTTCCTTGGGGACAATCCAGGGATAGCAAAAGGTCTGTTGCGGTCCGCCCATGGCAAATACGAGACAAAAAAGAAATGGGACGACAGAAATTACCAATTCTGTGATGCTATGTAAGGCAACTATTAAAACAAGCCTACAAGTTCGAAAAGTTGGAGGAGCGAGACTTCTCGTAAAAACACCACGCATGAAAGAACTACCACCTACAAACCTCGTATCTCGAGGACATGTCACTGCGACGAGTAGGCTTTGGCATCAGAGGCTCTAAATCGCCACATATGACCTCAAAAAGGTCTTTCGTCACTCTGTAACATTTCTTAAACTCGTTGTCGTTCATGGCAAAAGCTTTCTCAGTGTATCGCGCCATTCTTCTTAGGTTTCGACGTTGCCTTAGATCTTCTCTATGCGCATTGTCCAAAATATCAAAAATAAGAGCTAAACGTGCCATTTTACTTCCGAATTGCTTCCGAAACCACTTAACACAACACACTCGAACGCAAAAAAGTTAACTTTTGAAAGGTCTGAAAATTCTATCGCAAACTCTACTTCAAACTCAATTTGCCAATGTCAAATCGCGTCAAGAGTACCGAAAAAGCGGATGGTGTAGAAATGAGTCGATTCCATTTAGTTCCATAAAATTCCACGGACAAAGATTCCAATCGTGCGCTAGTATCGGATTCAAGAGTACCAAATGCTACGATTTCGTTCCAAATCCCAAATTACGATTGAAATCGAGTGTCAAGAGTAACCCTGCAGTATTCAAAGAAAAAAAATATTTGACCTTGACAGGAATTTATATATTAGAGTTGTGCTTATTCGTAAAAAATAACGCCTACCTATACCCTAAAATATCGGACATGCGTATTAGGAAAACACACATGAGAGGGCATGATGACCTATACCTTCGTATAGTCAAAACAAGAATTTTTGAAAAGAGCACTTAATATGTCAATAGTATTAAGATTTTTAACCACCTGCCAAAATATATTCAGGAATTACCTATAAAAATATTTAAAGCCGCCTTGAAAGGTTGGCTAATTGACAATGTATTTTATAATCTCAATGAATTTTTTAAGACTAGAACATGAATGTAATTGTTATGACATTTTTATTTTCATTTAATAAGTACTCATCAATTAATTGCAAATTTATTATATTGACATTAACAAGGAACAAACAATACAAAGTGCGAATGCTTGAATGTGATAATAATATAAGTACCCCCCCCCCCCCCCATGTAATTGTATTCATTTAAAATCTGTATTCTCTGCACTCTGTCTTGAAATGTATATAAAATGTGTAATACTAATCGAATTTGAGAATTGCTAATTGTACTTCCTATAACACTAACCTAACCTAAGCCTGCAACACCCTTACCGGGTAAATGTACCCTAGCTTTAAGACATTTTTGTATATAAGCCCTGTCGACTGTACATTCCGCAGAATAAATGAATTATGAATTATTATGAATTATGAGTTATGAAAGTTTCCTTCATAATATTGGGGTTGCTATTTCATATAGAAATAAATCCCAATAATCTCAACAGCGATCACGAACCGGAAGACGCAGCGTATGCCTTTCACTAGGTGGACCGACGACCTGGTCAGAACTGCGGGGAGCCGATGGATGCAGGAGGCAAGCAGCCGCCCAAAGTGGCGCTCTGTGTATCAGTGGACGTTTTCAGGCTGATGGTGATAATGACACCTTATACTTTGTGTTTACAACCAACTTCAAAAAAGAAGAAGGTTATC
The DNA here is from genome assembly GCA_910589525.2 of Ennomos quercinarius. NCBI lineage: Eukaryota > Metazoa > Arthropoda > Insecta > Lepidoptera > Geometridae > Ennomos > Ennomos quercinarius. The sequence continues at coordinate 6,394,945 of OU342515.1, forward strand.
TATTTGGTTGTTTTTTTTAAATGTTGGTACTCTCAGAATTGCCGCATCGCCAGTAGAACTGACAACCGATGGGGAAGAAAGGTTCTCGAGTGGCGACCACGAACCGGAAGACGCAGCGTAGGCCGGCCTCCACTAGGCGGACCGACGATCTGGTGGAAGTCGCGGGGAGCCGATGGATGCAGGAGGTGAGCTCAAAGTAACGCTCTCTATTAGTGGAGGACTATGCAGTGGACGTCTTCAGGCTGTTGATGATGATCATCCAAGTGTGTATTTATCAGTATAAAATAAAGCTGAATGGAAGTCTGTTCAAGTCTTTTAATAAAGGATATTAATAGGTGTACTTACTTATTCTACTCTAAGGTTTTTAAAGTTTAGCTTGATGTGCGAACAACGCAGTTTCCTTCCATCATTTATCATACGAACAGCCAAAGCGTGGCTTTATCCGTATTTCCTGATAGATAGGGATAGGGTTTGCAAAGTTCAAATCAAGAGTGAACATTTTTTGGGCAATCTACCCGCAGACAGCGACTTAAACACGGTTTTTTATTTATAAGTTTAGTTTTAGATAAGTACTTAGTTTAGATTTAATTTAGTTTTGGTAATTGTATTTTGTATTTTATCCATGTTTTTGTATAACCAAAGACAATAAAAATGTTCAGATTGAACCAGTATCTTTTATTCGCTTAACAACCATACTACTTGGCCGTTTTAGGAAACAAAAAGTATCCTAAATATTATACTGAAAAATTAACTAAGTAAAACGATACCAAATTTCAGCTAATTCCGTTCAGTAGTTCCAGCGTGATGCGTGTTCAAAGGGACAGACAGACAGACAAAAAATTCAAAAAAAAATGTTTCCACTTCTGTATCGATATAGAAGTTTTTTTTTTTTTTTTTTTTTATGTAATTAAATGACGTGACGAGCTAGTCGTTCACCTGATGTTAAGTGACACGGCCGCCCATAACAGTTGCAGTGAACACACACAGTTACAGTTACAGTTGAAGTGTATGGAATCAAAGTTTTCAAAAAATATTCAATGTACAGATTTAGCCCAGTTACATTTTTAATATATGTATAGATGATATCGTATGCACCTACCATAAGATTAAGACAGACTGACATAAAGGGAGAATTCTGTGTATCCAATACCTAAGCTTTACATACCTACCTGTGCCGCTACACGAACGTTTAGCTAATAACGGGGCAAGCCCAATGAATCCCCTGTTACGCTAAATATCTTGCTATAATTCGCTACGTTTATAGGGCGAGCTTCGATCGAGGTGCCCCCTTGCCATTGTGTCGTTTTCAGACCAGGGGGCGTACCGTGAGCTCTTAGCGCGATTCAAAACTGAGCCTATATTGGATCGCTTTGTTTTTTTGTATGGGGATTTTGACAAGCGATCCAGTATAGGCTCTGTTTTGAACCGCGCTAAGAGCTCACGGTACGCCCCCAGGCGTGGATATAGCCTGGCGCCTCCTGCCCCCCCCCCCCCTTTGGTCCAGGCAGTCCAGCACCAAGCGTGGTAATTAGCCAATTTACCTGCAGGAAGGTATAGGTGCATGGAATTCATCATTTAATGAAAAGAGCACAAATTGGTCTTGTATCGTATACTTATGTGTTTTACCACGACGACGTACACGATGTACTTTTTAGACAAGAGTTGCATCTTTTTTTATAAATATTTTAAAAATATTATTTGATCTTAGATAATATGTTCCATATTTAAGTGACAGATTGACTGATTTTACTGTAATTTAAATAAAGTATCTTCTTCTTTGTTAAAGATACTGTACTGCGTCTGTACTGTCTTACCAAAACATGTAGCTGAATAGTCAACACAACTAACTTATCAAAATAAAAGCTGAGAGTCAAAAAATGACGTGTCTACGATGCTTTGAAAAAACACTGATCCACTGTTGCCACAATGACCCTACTTATATATTGTCGGAGGCCAAGACTCATATTTAGGTCGCTGCGCGCCACCTTGGTTAGTATATTGCGCCTTACTCCGCCCCTGGTCCCCGGAATCCATGGTATTTAAATTAATCCGTGAGCGTCGCGCTTCACTTGTGCCGTCTCACTACTTTCATGTGGAATCGTTGGTCGTTGCGGATTCTTGCTACCTTGTGGACGGATATTGTGGACGAGAAAGATTTCCATGTATGTTGCCAGGTTTCGGGAATCGGCATTTTTCAACTGATCTATGGAAAAATGTTCGTATTCACGAAATGACGTTATACTGAAATCCTTCGATCGAAATAAAAGAGAAATTCAGAATGAGCCACTGTTTTGACGTCAGCAGCGTACCGACCGCCGCCGCCGCACAGTGGCCGATATATCGAGCTTCCCTTTCATAGGATTTTCGAAAAAAAAAGTTGTAATTTTGAGTGTTTTTAGTATGCAGTTTTGTTGAGCACATCAAAACATTAAATAAATTTATGACTACAAGCTTTTTTTTTTGAGTATTAATTGTAAAATATCAGTTTGAATATTTCAAATGTATGAAACCGGAATTTGTTTTCCTCATAACTTTTTTTTTTACCGTACGGTCAGGCTGGAATTGTTAGTCCCCCTTGCCGAGTCCAAGACGAAGCCACATGACCTTTGTCCTTGACCTCGGACGGCCACGTTTAGAAAATATGGATGAATGAAAAATGCATGTTTTGACAATATTTGTCTACGGGTGATGTGCTTGAAACGGGGCAGTCCGAGGTCAAGGTCAAAGGTCATGTGGCTTCGTCTTAGACTCGGCAATAGGGACTAACAATTCCAGCCTTACCGTACGGTAAAATAAAAAGTTACGAGGAACATAATTCCGGTTTCATACATATAAAATGTTCTAACTGATATTTTATTATGAAAACTCGAAAAAAAAAACTCGGCAACCATATACTTATACAACATTTTGCAGTTTTTAACATAATTGTAAACTTAAAAGTGAAAAATTAGACGAGGACGTGAATTTAGGAGACGTTTTCAAAAAAAATGAAAGCAAAAATCCAAAAACATAGGTATTTTTTGATAAAATACGCTCATTTTTAAGGTCAATAGATAAAACAGATTGAGTTTTATCGGTATGGTAACAATAATGCTCAAAAAACTAATTTCTGGAAGCACATCGCCCATAGAACAATATTGTCAAAACATGCATTTTTCATTCACCCATATTTTCTAAACGTGGCCGTCCGAGGTCAAGGGCAAAGGTCATGTGGCTTAGTCTTGAACTCGGCAAGGGGGACTAACAATTCCAGCCTGACCGTACGGTAAAAAAAAAAGTTATGAGGAAAACAAATTCCGGTTTCATACATTTGAAATATTCAAACTGATATTTTACAATTAATACTCAAAAAAAAAAGCTTGTAGTCATAAATTTATTTAATGTTTTGATGTGCTCAACAAAACTGCATACTAAAAACACTCAAAATTACAACTTTTTTTTTCGAAAATCCTATGAAAGGGAAGCTCGATATATCGGCCACTGTGCGCCGCCGCGTATGGAACGATACCGAAGTGCATTGTGAAATGTAAAAAAAAAACAAAAAACATAGGGTTTCGTATTTTCGGTAAGATAAATCTTAATTTCCTTCTCGTTTTTTTCACATGACCTAAGTATTCGGGCACGCACGACACGGTACCGTGCCATGTAGGTAAAGTAAAAAATATGGGTACTTGAGTATGAGCTTTTGCTGGCCCTTGTAAAAGCTGTCATAGTAGCTCATACGTTTTTACATTACACGGCAAGGTGACCGTGCTGTACCTAACCATAATATATGCATGTGAAACGGGCCTACGAGTACCTACCTATATATCTAGGGGCTACCTACCTATAAGAGCGTATGACTGGCCTGAAAGCTCAGTTGGTACTGCTCTGCCTTCTGATCTGTAGGTTGTAGGTTCGATTCCTACCCAGGACAAACATTTGTGTGATGAACATCGATGTTCGTTCTGTGTCTGGGTGTTATATTGTATTCTATGTATGTATTTACAAACAAAAGGAGCCCAATTCTTCTGGTTCCCAAAGTACAAGCTTTGCTTAGTTTGGGGCTAGATGGTGATGTGTGAAACGTCTACACATATTTATATTTTATTTATTTAGTAAACATTTAAAATAAAAATGGTTAAATCATTACTAGGTAGGTACTTACCTACTACATTTCACCTGTAGGGTCCGAGTACTTATCTACCTACTTAACGAGATCTGATTAACGTTGCTAGGCGAACCCTTTTAATCAGATTATAGATTTACGGACGATGGTCAGTTACGTACTTACGAAGGGTGACTATCTGATTTAGATTAGAATACTTAATATAGGTATAAATGGGGTAGGTACACCCCATAGAGTCAGCTTCAGACATCAAAAATCAGAAAAATAAAGTTCTCTAGCAAGTAGTAAGTTAATACTAAACGTGTTCTGTGTGTGTGGGACCATAGTCCTCGTAGTTCCTGGGTCCCTAGATAGGTACAGGGAATGTTTGTCTCAGGATGACGTGCGCAGTGCAGTGCCACGCGAAACTTTAATCTAGAGTACCGAGTGACACTGAAATCTGTTATAAACGGCCGTGACGCTTAACACCAGGCGAACGACTAGCTCGTCACGTCATTCGTTTACATAACAAAACCTATGGATCTATGTATGTGTGTATTATTATTCACTCATTTATTATTTTTTCTTAGGGTTATGTTTTTTTTTTACAATATTGCTATAAAATAAATGAGGAGTTTTATTTAAAAAAAGAAATAGTGTTTTATGTATGCCCCAATAGATGGCGCCAGTTGTGGTTTTACCAAAATCTGTCACTGTCACTGTTACAAGCATAGACCACAGGTTATAGGAAATGTGTCACGATACTGACTAACAACTCTAAACTGTTTCGTTTGTTTTATTTTCGTTGCGCGATAGCTCGGCTTTATTTTGGATCATAATATTAACGTTTATCTGTCTCGCAGTTCTGCTGTACTTCAATTTACTTAAGAATGCACCACAGACTACTTAGGAGATACTATAGACAATGTACTCGTGGTCCACTCAACTGAATTTGACATTTCTTTGTAGGTAGTCTAAGCATTTTCCTATGTTTAAACTACTATTTGGTTTGAAAGGTTTAAACTATGTACTTACAGCGCCATCTAGAAAAGAAGCGGAACTAGCGTTTTTTTTAAATAAAAAGCCTCATTACAAACATACTATAAAAAACATTATTGTTATTATTATTACATGACCTTGGTACTTAAGCTTTTGCTACGGACTTTCCTACCTTTTGCTTATTTACTTTTAACCACAGATTATTGGTGCCTACAACAATTTTGGGATTTCTAACCACCAATTGTGGAGACAAGGAACCGTTGTCCGTTGTTCCGCTATTATTACCTTTATTTTATCCTACCGACACCAAATAGCAACAGAAATATAGAATAATCCACTAACTAGTTGACTGACAATAATATACCCTATTCCCTCCTACACTGTTCTGGTTTTAAGCGTATTGATAGAATAATTATTATTGCAAAGAAAAAAAACGCAAATATTAGTTCTGAGCCTGGGTGCAATGATGTTGGTCCTCGTATAGGTCCTGCGTCTCTATAGATACAGGGAGTCCTATAGTTAGGGTCCATGCGTATATTTACATGTGATCTAGGCCTTTTTTTTGTTTATAAGCGTAGCTTGGAGTGCTCGCTTCTTCAAGCTAATAGGTATCTTCAAAAATCTTTCGGCACACTTTGTGTTCTAGGGCAGCTACTAATCATGTAACGTGACGCATCTACACACAAAATTTCATCAAAATCCGTTCAGCCGCTTCAGCGTAGTGGTATACAAACATAAGCACTCACAAACTTTGGCGTTATTTTTTACATTACATACAGCGCCATCTAGCCTCAAACTAAGCATAGCTTGTACTGGGTGGCGCAAAAGTACTGGCACTAAAGAAAATACTTTTATTTTTTTTATATGACATTTTCTGTCATTCTGTTGTTGAAAATTGTGTAGTGAACAAATGTAAGAAAGGGTCAAGGTTGTGTCAAAGAGTGCGGTCGTTTTGGCAATCTTTTAAATTGAAAATATCTTATATGTAGAGTATTTTGTGTAAAATATTAGTGTAAAACTTGTAGATTAAGTTTTTAACATCATTCATTGGTAAGTTTTTGTAAATTTCTTTGCCCTCATTTTTATACATAGTCTTCATTTGTTTTAGTCTCTTTTCTTCCGTGAGTTGATGGAAACGGACCCTGGAGGGGGGGCTGGTTGGGCCCCGAATAATAACCAACCAAAGCAAAATGATATCATTTTCGCAGATAGTTACTCTATTCCCTCGCCGGTTGAATTTGTTTCGATCGCGTCGGATTCTTCAGATGTTGTGGAACGTTCCCTTCAGCAGAGCAATGGTACCACCAGTACCATTAAACGCAAAAAGCATTCAAAAAAACACTTAAAAAAGAGCAGAGATGAAAAACAGTCTCAGGATTCAATCATACCTTTGGGTCAAGCTGTACCATCATCAAATTCAAACCTTGATTCCCAAATCACCGATTCTCTTGCCTCTCCGTCTGCTATGGTATCGCAAACTCCATCTATTCCCCCTTACATCCCCTCAGGTAGACAGATTTATAAATCCACAGATAAAGGCCCATTTGTTGTGCATGTACAAAAAATTGAGCCTTCTCCGACTTCTGGCTTTGTCTTACACCCAGTGATCTTTGGCCGGTTTCTGGTGAAAAACCGTATCTGCAATATAATAGATGGCAGCGTTCAAAGAATTGGGCGCAACAGAATTTCCTTGACGTTTAGTGATGCAAATTCAGCGAACAATTTTGTTTCAAATGATGTCTTAACGAAAAATGAGTACAAGGTGTTCATCCCTTCGTTTAGCACAGTTCGTTTAGGTCTTGTGAAGGGAATTCCAACTGAATGGTCAGAAGAGGAAATCATAGAAAGTATTCATGTCCCTGTTGATGGTTGCCCGATAATAAAAGTGCGTCGATTAAACTATAAAGTGGTCATTGATGGGGTTCCTGTTTATAAACCATCTCAGTCATGTGTTCTTTCTTTTGATGGTCAAGTTCTTCCTGCGCGGGTATTTATGTGTTTCAACTCTCTCGTTGTTGAACGGTATTATTATCCTACAGTACAGTGTTTCCAATGCTGTCGGTTCGGTCACACAAAGAACAGCTGTAGATCAAAACCACGCTGCTATAAGTGTGGAGAAGGTCACACTGGCGATTCATGTGACGTTGAAGAAGGCTCTTCCCCCTGTTTATCTTGTTCGGGTCTACATTATTCCACAAGTAAGAGCTGTCCTGAACTCAGTAGGCAAAAGCAAATTAAAATCTCAATGGCAGAGAAAAGTATGTCATACTCCGAAGCATCTAAATTGCATCTGTCTATAAGAGGCAAAAGTTACAGTGATGCAGCTAAAACATCTTATGCCAGTGTTTCCGTTCCCTCTGTACCGTTATCTTCTCCCAATAAATCAGTCTCTCAATCTTATAGGAAGACAATATTCGTCAAACCCAGACCTCCCCCATTACAAAAACAAGGCTATGATCGTTATGCTCATCAGGCTATAATTAATAATCCAGTTATGCCTAGTAATAATGGTGTTGCTCTTAATCATCATAATAATGACTCCTCTCCCTCCCCCAGTAGCATTTTGGAGCTTATTCAGGCTCTCACTAGGCTACTTAACTCTCCTGCTTTTGTACCGTCCAACGCTGCCCAAGATTCCTCCACTTCTGTATTACAATCCTTCCATGATGGCGTCCTCTCTAGGGCTGCAATGGAATTGCCAAAGTCTTAACAGTAAAAAATCTGATCTATTGTATATTATTAATAAATATGATCCATCTATTATTGCCATCTCTGAGACTTGGCTTAAGCCTGGTTCCTTTTTTAAGGTACCTCGCTATCTTTGTTTCAGAGATGACAAAGCTGATGGGTATGGCGGTTCAGCCATACTTGTCAGAAACTCTGTAAATTCTCATCTTGTAAATATCCCTTCTCCGTGCATTGTTGACAACCTTTCAGTAGTTGCTGTCAGGTTAAAAAATATATCATTTGTTTCATTATATATCCCCAGACCTTCATTTGATATATTAAATAAAATTCTCCATATCTTATCCCATATGCAAGGTCCATTTATCATAATGGGTGATTTTAATATTCATCATCCTGCCTGGGGCTGTCAGGCCTCTGACTCTCTTGCCAATCACATATTTAATATTATGGATAGTTTAGGGTTGTGTTTACTGAACACTGGTTCTCCCACGCGTCGTACAAAGCCGAATGAACGGGTTAGTGCCATTGACCTGACTATGGTGTCAGCAAGTCTAGCTCCTTCAATGACCTGGAAAACCTTATCATCATCCTTCGGTAGTGATCACTTTCCAATTCTCCTTAACCTCCCTTTTTCCAAAATCAAACCACTTCCATTCAAACCATTATTAGAATATAATTTAAACAGTAAAACTCAGTCTGATGAATGGTCAAAATTTTCATCACTACTTGAACATTCTGCTTCTGATCTTCCTGTCATTCTTCCTGATTCTCTGAACAATTGTCTTAGAGCATTGATAAATTGTATTCATTCTGCTGCTAAACACACATTCCCAGCAAAGGTACAAAATTTAAAGCATAGATCCCCTCCGTGGTGGGGTCAAGAGTGTAAGGCTGCTGTTGCAGATAGGCTAAGTGCTGAAAATATATATTGTGAGAACATGACAAATGCAAATTATGACAATTTAATCACAGTCATGTCTAATACTAAACAAATTCTTCACTCCAAAAAGTCAGAGGGGTGGGAAAATTTCTGCTCTACTATTTCCCCTAACGTTCATTCCTCTTTTGTGTGGAAATCAATCCGAAAGTACCGTGGTTCATATAGAGAACCATCCCCTCCATATCCTAGTTATGAGGGTTGGTTTGAACAATTTATGGATAGACTGGCTCCTCCCTTTGTTCCTGATTTTGTCAATACTATGGCATCTAGTTCTTCTGTTTATGATGCAAGTTTTACTCCTTTTTCGATGCAGGAGTTGCGTCTTGTTCTATCTGCTCTTAAAGATTCCTCTCCTGGTCCGGATGGGATCCCTTACTCTTTTTTGGTTAAAGCTGGAGAAAAAGTTTTAAGCTATTACCTTGAAATTATAAATTTGATGCTAGATTTAGGGTTTGCTCCAGCTGCAATGAAAACTCAAATAATTGTTCCAGTTTTAAAGCCCGGCAAAGATCCGGAAAGCCCTGATAGTTATCGTCCAATAGCTATGTCTTCTGTTCTGACAAAGATTGTGGAACATCTTGTAAAAAACCGACTTGAATGGCTAATTGAATCTAGAAATATTTTGCCTGAATCACAATATGGTTTTCGAAAAGGTAGAGGAACTTTAGATAGCTTGTCCATTTTTGTTACAGATATTAGACTCTCTTTTTCTAGAAATGAGTCCATTGTTGCTGCATTCCTCGATATATGCTCTGCATATGATAATGTTAATCTCTCAATCCTCAAAAATAAGATGGAACATCTGTGTCTTCCAAGGAAAATTATTAACTTCATACTTAATCTTTTTTTAGATCGTACTGCTCAGCTTAGAGTTGATGGTGAGATAAAATGTTCAAGATCGGTACATAAGGGTTTGCCTCAAGGCTCTGTTTTAAGTCCTCTCCTCTTTAATTTGTATACTTATGACTTAAATAAGTGTGTCTTACCTTATTCTAGAGTACTACAATATGCAGATGATCTTGTTTTATATGTGGCTGATTGTGATATATTAAGTGCTGCCAACAAATTATCTCAAGCTCTCGAGTCATTAAATATTTGGCTAGGTCATAATGGTCTAGATGTAGCCCCACTAAAAAGCTCCATTGTTATCTTTACCAGAAAACGGTTGAAACCGAGACTTAACATACTGCTTAATAAAACCAGGATTCCTGTAGAAAACGAGAAAAAGTTTTTAGGTCTTGTTCTAGACAGCAAATTAAACTTTTCTTCGCATATTAACTATGTTTCAGTTAAATGCGAGAAAAATCTCAATATTTTACGATGCTTGGCTGGTGTTTGGTGGGGTGCTCACCCCTATTACTTAAAGCTCCTTTATAATGCTATAATCCGTAGTGTTATAGACTATGCTTCATTTTTATATGAGCCAGCTTGTAAAAGAATGCTCAATGCTTTGGACTTAATTCAGGCAAGAGCTTTACGTATTATCATAGGAGCAATGAAGTCTACCCCTAAAAATGCTATGCAAGTGGAATGTGATGATCCTCCTTTAGATCTGAGACGTCAATATCTCTCGGATATGTTTTTATTTCGTTTGTTTCAGTTTTCCTCCCATCCTCTATTTCCAAAACTGCAGCTTTTGTTTAGGTATATTTCTATGCCTTACTGGAATCATAAAAAGACTCCTTGTCTAGTTACAAGTTATGCAAAAATTATTAACCTTAGATTCACTACCCATAGAACTCTTAAACTTCCCTTATTTGAATTTGATTATCAAACTATCTTATATCAACCCTCTTTACATCTTAATTTAGATTTGATGAAAGGGGATACCTTCGCCAATAAACACTTTCTTCGGATTAAAGATAATCTTTGGCATGGTTGGCATTGCATTTTCACAGATGCATCTAAGCTAGATCAAAATGGGTGTGTTGGTGTTGGTTTATTTCATCAAAACTATAATATTGTTCAAAAGATTAAGTGCCCCCCTGAAACATCAGTTTTCGTTGGTGAATGTAGGGGTATTATGGAAGCTATCAACTATATATTGTTGTTCAAATTAAATAAAACCGTTGTATTCTCTGATTCATTGAGTGCTCTTCAAGCCTTCCAGAGTAATCCTTTTAAAACAGGCTCCAAAAACTGGATCATATTTAAATCTAAAGACTTGCTGTTGAGATGCTCTAATTTAGGCTATTCTGTGCACCTAGCTTGGATCCCTGGTCACAGCAATATTACTGGCAACGTAAAGGCTGATGAGATTGCCAAACAAGCAGTCATCTGTGGGGATAAAGTCCCTTTTAAAAATTACCCCCAAGACCTTTTGCTTTTGCCTACCCGTGACTTAAAATCTAGATGGCTGAATAGATGGTTGATAACTAGTAGACGGACAGGTTCAAATTATGCTAAGTATCAACCCAACATTCAAATTAAACCGTGGTTCTTTAAATTTAAATACAATAGAAGAGTATGTTCCACAATATCTAGGTTAAGATTTGGCCATTGCTGTTCTGGCGTACATTTAAAAAAACTGCGAATAAGAGACTCATCCATCTGCGAATGTGGTATGGACGAAGCTGACTTAAACCACATTTTCTTCGCTTGCCCTAAATTTGACCATAATTCATTATTCAACTCATTAATCCATTATAAATTTCCATTCCCAGTTCACATAGATAATATTTTGTGTAAAATAGACCCTACTTCAATAGATATATTATCATCTTTCATTACTGAAAATAATATTAAATTGTAATCAATATATCTTATAATGTAATTATATTCAATGCTCCTATGTAAATCCTGTTGTATCCCATTATTGTAAATAAATAAACATATTCTTCATATTGTCATTATGTAGCGTAGTTTGTAGTTATAGGATATTTTTTTCTTTTGTTTCAGGTACCCGAAGTTCAAAATTTCGTTTTTATTTATCATTTCTCTTTTGACATGACGCTGGCAAAAATGTGAAAAACAATTGCCATTAAAAAAAAAAAAAAAAAAAAAAAAAACAAATGTAAAATACACTGAAAATAAACATGGACCGTTTTACTCCCCAAGAACGTGGAATAATTGTGTCAATGTTCTTACGGAATAATTCATCAGTGATAAGAACACAACGTGAATTTCGTCGACGATTTCCCCACCGTCCGGCACCGATTGGTCGCACAATTCGACGCTTTGCCACACGCCTTGAAGCAACTAACCTAAGTCTGGGAGACCAAGAACAGGCCGTTCAGCTGAAAATATCGATGCTGTGCGCGAAGATGTGGAAGAGTGTCCAGAAACATCAACGAGGCGACGTGCCACGCAATTGGGCATTTCCAGACGGACCCTGCAGCGTATTTTGGTGAAAGACTTAAAGATGTTCCCGTATAAAACTCAAATGACTCATCAACTGCTGCCTGCTGACCACCGAGCTCGTCTAGATTACTGCCAGCGCGTCATAAACCTCAACCTTGAAGAGGATGATTTTCCTTCAAAATTGGTTATGAGTGACGAAGCGCATTTCCATCTCTCAGGGCATGTCAATAAGCAGAATACTCGGTTCTGGGGCACTGATAATCCGCGCATTATTCAAGAAACACCTCTACACCCACTAAAAGTTACTGTATGGTGTGGCATCTGTGTTGACAGAGTGATCGGACCCTATTTTTTCGAAGACGCTGGAGGCAATGCGATAACTGTCACTGGAGAACGCTACAGAACCATGTTACGTGAGTTTTTGATACCCAGTTTGGACGAATTGGGGCTGGAGCACATCTGGTTTCAACAAGACGGCGCTACGGCACACACAGCGCGCGACACTATGGACTTAGTGAGGGACGCTTTTCCAAGCCGAGTTATCTCTCGTTTTGGCGATTTGCCTTGGCCTGCAAGATCACCCGATCTGACCAGTCCAGACTTCTTTCTTTGGGGTTTTTTGAAATCTCGGGTGTATGTGAACAAGCCACAGACTCTCGCAGCTCTAAAAGAAAACATTCGTCAAGAAATAACGAACATATCGCAGGAAGTGTTACGGCAAGTTATGCAAAATGTCATAAATAGGGCTCATATGTGTATCAACTCTGGAGGTCACCATTTAAAAGACATCATCTTTAAATCCTAATGGTACGAAATTTAATGGCACAAATATACATTTAAAAAAACCTAAATCTAGTTTTCTAATTTAGAAAAAATGTTATAGCTGAACCAAATAGGGTCTTTACTTTTGCGCCACCCAGTACTATGGGTACCAGATAACTGATAGAACTACCTACCGGAAAAGTTCACGTCGGTGCATTGTATTATTTTACAAAACTTATGCTTTTTCCAGTGTTAAGTGTTTAAAATTGGTTGTGGTGTTTTACGCATTAGAGTGCTGAATTACGAGCATGAGTGTGGGCAAGTGATATAATGTAGTGAAACGTGGTTTTTCGTGTTGCTTCCAAAATTCCATAGAAGTCTCTAGTAAAGTTGCCACCACTTTACTAGGGACCTTAGACTGGATGATGACTTAGACTAGACTATGACTACTCTGACTGTGACTATGACTTGACTTTAAGTGAAAATTTCCATAATACGATGAAAAATTACAAAACTTGACACTGGCTAAATACACTATGTGTGGAGCTAAAATATAAAGAAAAAGAAATACAATATAACACGCAGACACAGAACAAACACCTATGTTCATCATACAAATGTTTCACATCATACTTTGTTTGTGCCGGGTGGGAATCGAACCCACAACCGTTCAGAAGGCAGAGCTACTACCTACTGAGCTAACAGGCCAGTCAAGTTTGTCATTTTAGTAGATAGTACATTATTAGAAAGTAGAGTACCCAATTAAAAATAACCTGCCAAGTGCGAGTCGGAATCGCACACGAAGGGTTTCATAGTTCATACCATTATGTATCCCTGCCATCTAGTGTTGAGTAGCAGTACTATTTAAAGCGCCATCTGTGACTCATCTGGTAAACGAGCAAAAAAATCACGTTTGTTCTATGGGAGCCTCCTTAAATATTTACTATGTTTTTTAGTATTTGTTGTTACAGCGGCAACAGAAATACATGATCTGTGAAAATTTCAACTGTCTATCACGGTCAGGTACCAGGTCTGTGATCTCGGTTCATGAGATACAGCCTGGTGACCGACAGACAGCGGAGCCGTAATAGGGTCAATTCACATAGAGCGGCAAAATGCTCGAGCAGTTTTTAAGTGCTATTGGAATATAAACCTTACTCCATTTAGACAAAGCTGAAAACATTATGCAACATTAAAATCTTACCTATTTTAATATTGCATACTATTTTCAGCATTGTCTAAGGCCCGATTTCACCAACGTTTATTCCAAGTATACGGCTATTCCTTACTCCTGCATACAGCTAATTGACAAATGAAATTACACAAAAAAGACGCCATTTTGATTGTATCCAAGGAATAAGTCTTATTCCTTCACAAAATTGGTGGTATAAGGGCTATATTCGCGTAACTCGGTTGTTCTCGGAAAGTTATACCTGGAATAAAATTTATTCTAGTTTGGTGAAATCGGGCCTAAATAGATTAAGGTTGATATTCATATAGCACTTCAAAACTGCTCGAGCATTTTGCTGCTCTGTCTGAATTGAGCCATAGGGTCCGTTTTACCCTTTGGGTACAGAACCCTAAAAACCGTATAGATAATAGGACAATAGGTATTTTGGGCGTAGGTACAGAAACAAAACAAATATCTATATTTCTTCATAATTTATTTCCGTAATAAATAAGAATTACATAACATTAAGTACTTATTGATAATAATTCCTTTATATACATATAACTAGCGATATAAACTCTAACTGAGATGTTACTAAGAATAGTGAAAGCCTATGCAAAAAAACTAAACTTTTAATTTTTTTTTACTTGATTGTAGTGCAATTTAGCGATAATTAATGTGCCTATCTCTATAGGGGGCCAATCAGCGAGTAAAACTTGCATCCTGGGGTCCCGGCACCTCCTACACACCTTAATATAGCAAAATTGTTTTGTTCCTCTCTATCAAGTTGGAAATAGGTAATGATGAAAAGAGAGAAAACACTGAGTTATTCCACTATCAAGAGACTGAAGGCCCCAATCGACCTAACTTGAAAGTAATATTCTCAAAATGTACATCAATTACGGAATTGAAAAAAAAAAATTATGTTAATACTGGTCATATCATTTTTCCAACTGGTAAACTCAAAACACGTTTACAAAAAGTTTTCTCGAAAAAATTGTGGAAAAAATGCTAAATTATAATAAGACACCCCATTGAAATAAAACATAGTGATAAGTTATGTTTCAATGCATCCAACCGTTAACTTGTTTTTTTTATAATATTTAGTATTTCTTTTATAATTATTTGTAACATAATCATAAAATGGAAAATTCGACGCGCAACGCAACGTAATCGCCATATTTTTGCTACCCAAAAAGCGACCCTATATAATACAGACATACGTTTTATATTCGACTGCTGTAACAAACGTGCACGCATGGTTGCCGTTATATTTTAGTGATTTCTAGACCAAATTTTTAAAATACAGACAGAATTTTCATTTTTATCCCTAATTTTTACTAGTTCCATAAAAGTTGGTTGAAAAAAAACACACTTTTTTTTTTTCATATATTTTGGCTCCACACATAGTGTATTTAGCCAGTGTCAAGTATTGTAGTTTTTCATCGTATTATGAAATATTTCATGTAAAGTCAAGTCTTAGTCACAGTCAGTCAGGGTAGTCATAGTCCAGTCTAAGTCAGGTAGTCATAATCCAGTCTAAGTCATGCCCTAGTAAAGTAGTGGCAACTTTACTAGAGGCTTCTATGGAATTTTGGAAGCAACACGAAAAACCACGTTTCACTACATTATATCACTTGCCAACACTTATACTCGTAATTCAGCACTTAATGCGTAAAATGCCACTAATTTTAAACATTAACACTAGAAAAAGCATAAGTTTTGTGAAATAATACAATGCAACGACGTGAACTTTTTCACGTTCCCGCCAAAACTCCAAAAAACACACTTATTTTTAATTTTGCAAAATTCATTAATAACAAAATGATATTTTAGTCAGCTGTTTTTTCTCTAATCTGTACTTGACGTTGACGTCTTTTTTACTGTCATATTGTCATTGACATTGTATTTTTGTTTTTTTTTTACCAAAACCTGTGTATTTTTGAATTTTAATGTGTAATAAGCACAGAATTCCCACTAGTAGAAATCCATTTCGCGTGGCCGCCTAGTTGTTTCTTGCTCCCACACGAGGTGCTGCCTGAATAAGAACGTCACCCAAAATTTTGGGTAGAAAATGGGCGATTTCGTTAGCTCTATCTATAGAGTAATTTACCTTGATACCTAGAATTTATGTTTTACCAGTGTTCACTGCTTCTTTATGTAAGGTCAGATGGGGTAAGTGAAACGAAGGAGTACCTAAGTGAAATCCTATCGTAATCAATAAATCACGCAGTTTAGCTCTATGCTATGTGGCAAAATGGTTTCAATGCTCTAGCACACGCGTCACATAATCTTTCTGCTAGGTCATAAAATAAAAAAAAATCAGCTATCTTTAAGTTTACAAAACACATGTCGGCTGATGCCTTGAAGCAATTTAATAGTGTTTATGTACATTTTTACACGAAAATAATTCATGAAACGGCGCGTAATGTGGTGTTAGTATTTGCAGTCACAGACGACACAGGTAATAAAATCAATCAAATACCTACTACATTACAAATGTCATTGTAAATGTCCCATGGGCGAAAATCACGTATTTCACATCAACAGCTGGAAAACATCTAGTGCTGAACACAGGCGTGCCCATAAAACGCCATTTTAGACGCTGATTATAGGGAGCTTTGCCATAACCACCTCGCTTAGCAAGTAGCTTGTCATCGCAGAAGATTATAATGTACCAGGGAGAATGCTACTGCCCATTCTCTGGATAGTCCCTTAGTCTGCTCTTATACGGCACCCAAAGAAAGAGATGGAGATTCTCAGATTTCTGCGCTAATAAAGTGATACCTGGCAGCTATTATTATATAAGTAGGTACCTAATATAATGACTGCGGGTAACAGATAATAAAAACAAAACTGTCAATATAGTCAACTGCTAAATAGTCAAACGCCAATGTCAACCTACCGTCAGAATATTGAATCGGAACGTTTCTGTCAAAACCGTGAACCATTTTTGAAGTGATGTTTCATTCACGCAAATTGAGTTTTCAAAAATTATTTTCTTGAAAAGTATTTATTGCCGTCATTTGCCATATCAGATTTAGGCTTTCTATGTGTAAAAAAAAATTAGCGTCCTAGCAGAATTCACAAAGTGGATAGATGTGCAAGTATGTTTCACTTACCCCACCTGACCTTAAATATAAAATGATATATTTTACTAAGTTAAATCAAGCAAATAATTAGCTAATATACCTACAAAAGGTTTTTTTCTAACTTATAAACATTTGCAAATCAACATTGTACCTAGCTGGTTTTATGGGAAATTAAAAATCATAAACTGGCAGTACCTTGACAATTAAATTTTTTGGTTAGGTATGGTTATTTTATCCATTAATTAATCATTTAGCTGTTTTTCTGTTTAGCTGAGGACTTGTTATTACATGAAATGTAACGCTACATTTATAAGTTTCACAATAAACACTTCTAAAAAGGGAAAATAGACAAAATAATGGCTACTTACTTGTGAAATGTTATTCCTTCATATTTACGCCTCAGTGCGACTTCTGTTGCTTAAAATGCTGCAACCACCCACTGCACACACATTATTTTTCAAATATTTATTGCCTAGATCACGATTTAAATAGGATTATTTCACAAAAAACAACAGTTTCAAAAAATTGTTAACCTGTTTGGCTTAGATCAAACGAAGCCAAATAAAAAAACCCGGTAACGGTGACAAGGACCAAAGATATTACGTTCGTCTTTTTTTTGCTTAGTACCGAATGTATAGCGCTCTCCTTGTTGTCCAGGAATGACGTCATATACTACGCTTCTACTCGTACATATTCAAAGGTAATAAGGGTGGATTATTTATTATGCGTTAAGCGTTCGTGAACGTGCACGAGTGTTGGCGAATGGTTCCAAATTTATATAACCATGCATTGTAGTTTTCTCTTCACAGCTTTTTAGAGCTTTCAGTAAAATATCCACCATTTTACCGATGGCATTTTGACTGACAAAATAGGACTTTGACATAATATAACAAGGATATAACCGCGTATAGACTAAAGCATAGAGGGATCATCAAAACGATATTATATTTGTACTGCTCACACGTATCGCTACGTCAGTGGCGAAGGAAAGAAACAAACATATAGTAATTAGCTACGCTTGCGAAAAGTCACCGTACCATTTTTTCGACTCTACTGCTTTTTCAATACAGATCTGTCAGACTAATTCACATCAGTGTCCAAAAAAGTGGTACGCTTTACAGATAATGAAGTTCTCTCTAT
The DNA here is from genome assembly GCA_910589525.2 of Ennomos quercinarius. Lineage (NCBI taxonomy): Eukaryota > Metazoa > Arthropoda > Insecta > Lepidoptera > Geometridae > Ennomos > Ennomos quercinarius. The sequence goes on from OU342515.1 coordinate 6,413,124, forward strand.
GCTTTTAGTCTATACTCTAAGGATATAACCGTACAAATTTTTACTCACTTGACATTGGCAGAAATATCGCTAAAAAGCGATAGAAAGCCATAAACGAAGAAGAAGAAGAACAATCATTGTATTAATTAGGCGTCACGCGTTGATCATAAATCCTTACAATTCATTATTTCGTTTTTTGTTAATAACTGGAGGAATACTGAATGTTTAAATCTGATATTTTTTATGGGCTAATTTTCTCCCCACTGTCAAATATTATATTTTGCTTCATAGTGGGGAGAAAGGGCATATATTTTTTTATTATTCCCATCTCCCCACTGGTGGGACAAAGCTGGTACAACCGAGCTGGTAATGAATTTCAAAGTTCGGTACCTACCTTCCAAAAAAATTAAATGTATATTAAAATACCTCTCAGTGCGCAGGTCATCGGCCAGCGTACTTCTTACGCACGGGAATTATAATATAGGCACATTAAAGTTATTATATTAGTGAGAAGAATAACAAAATTAATAAGCGTTTAGCTATAGTTGCCGTTATTACAATAATTATTGTTTTCGTAAATGTCAATAAATAAAAAAAATCTTTAGGGTCTTCGCTCACCACCAGAACAAGTAACATGATACCAGATGATACTAATATTTTTGCAATGAAGCGTTTAATTAAAAAAAAAGAAATTGTATTTTATGTATGACCCAATAGATGGCGCCAGTTGTGGTTTTACTAAAATCTGTCACTGTCTCTGCTTCAAGCATAGACCACAGGTTAGAGGAAATGTGTCACGATACTGACTGACAACTCTAAACTGTTTCGTTTTTTTTTAGTTTCGTTGCGAGATACCTCGGCTTTATTTTGGATCATAATATTAACGTTTATCTATCTCGCAGATCTACTGTACTTCAATTTACTTAATAAGAATGCACCACAGACTACTTAGGAGATACTACAGGCAATGTACTCGTGGTCCACTCAACTGAATTTGACATTTCCTTGTAGGTAGTCTAAGCATTTTCTTATGTTTAAACTACATACTCTGTGGTTTGAAAGGTTTAAACTATGTACTTACAGCGCCATCTAGAAAAGAAGCGGAACTAGTGTTTTTTTATTAAATAAAACGCCTCATTGCAGGTTAAATGTGAATAGTTATCACATCACTAGCAGCGCCCTGCGGCTTCACCCGCGTTCCTACAGGAACCGTTCCCGTTTTTGGGATAAAAAGACGCGGTCAAACGCGACTGAGTCAAAACAAAGCAAGGCATATGCCTTGTTTTGTCTCAGTCACCTTGTTTTCCGTTTTCGACGTCGATCGGGTATCTACAGTATATTTCATCGCAGGCAGATAAACTTTTTTTTTTTTAGCTCCAAACTAAGCAAATCTTGTACTATGGGAACCAGATAACTGATACAATACTTAGACACCTTTTGTTTGTAAATACATACATAGAATACAATATGACACCCAGATACAGAACAAGCATCGATGTTCATCACACAACCGTTTGTCCTGAGTGGGAATCGAACCCACAACCTACAGATCAGAAGGCAGGGTTACTACCCACTAAGCTATCAGGCCAGTCAAATAAATACTAAATACGCCCCGCGGTTTTACTCGCAACTTCACCATTTTAAAGCGAAGACCCGTTACATCTATCATTTATTCTAAGCAGCACACACTGTGCCCTCCAATGACGTCAGTTCCAGTTTGACGTCATCCGACTTCAGCTCCGATACCAGCTCACGAATACTGCGGACAAATATATTAATGTTATTTATCACGGACTAGCAGCGCCCCGCGGTTTCACCCGCGTTCCTACAGGAACCGTTCCCGTTATTGGGATAAAAAGTAGCCTATGTTTTAATCCAGGGTATAAGCTACCTCCATACCAAATTTCATCCAAATCCGTCCAGCTGTTAGAGCGTGAAAGAGTAACAAACATACACACATACACACAAACTTTCGCCTTTATAATATTAGTGTGATGTGATAGTGTGATATCGATAACAAAAAGTATCAAAGTATTGTACAAACAAATATGTGGACATTTCACACAGCGCCATCTAGCCCCAAACTAAGCAAAGCTTGTACTATGGGACCCAGATAACTGATACAATACTTAGATACCTTTTGTTTGTAAATACATACATATAATACATCCAGACACAGAACAAACACCTATGCTCATCACACAAATGTTTGTCCCGGGTGGGAATCGAATCCACAACCTACAGTTCAGAAGGCAGAGCTACTACCAACTGAGCTATCAGGCCAGTCATAGATTAAGGGAATATCCAGGGAATGGACAACAGCATTCTCCTCGGTACATCAAAATCTTCTGCAATCACCAAGACGCCTGCCAAGCGTGGTGATTATGGCAAACCTTATGATAAGCGTCCAAAGTGGCGTTTTATGGGTGAGGCCTATGTTCAGCAGTGGACGTCTTCTAGCTGATGATGCATGATCATCATCATCCTCTTTGCCGTTTCCCATTTGTTATTAAGGTCGGCTCCTAATCTAACCTGTAGCGGCGAGCTACCAGAATTACACTAGCGACTGCCATCTGACCTCGCAACCCATAAGGAACCAGTAACAGGGATGGTTATACCAGGCGTCTGACTACTCGTAACGATTGCCATAAATGTTCTTATGACAACCGGGACCGACGGCTTAACGTGCTCTCCGAGGCACGGAGCCATGGCATCGCAAACTGCACATAACTTACTAGATAAGTCATTGGTGCAGGGCCGAGGATCGAACCCGGTGCCGTAAGATTGCGAAGCGCACATGCTACCGCCCGGCCACCATCGCTCTGATGATGATGTATTATTTATATTTATTTAGAATATTATTTGTTTTTCGCAAAGTCACGTTAAATCCCTCCTCCCCCTCTCCCCCCCCCCCCCCCTCCCTTCCTCTCTCCTCCCTCTCTCTCTCTCCTTAATCTCCTTCTGTAATTATAATAAGCTAGTTGCCTGCTATTTTTTTATTGCATAAATGAATAATATCCTCAATAAAAAATCGTCATAGCATTATATAGAAATAGAAAGACAGCTCAAACATGCAATGACGTCAGTTTTTGCTCCTTCATAGCACCTCATTACTAAGCTGTGGTACCTTTACAATCGCTTTAGCATGTGACGTCACAACGTGTTTTCATAGTAACTGTGGGGAAGCTCCACACGCTCTCTGTTTTGCAAGAAATGGACAGGCGAAACTTTAAAAGCTTATGTCTCCGTGATTTATTTACCGATTTTACGTATTTTTTCAATGATTATATTAATAAAAATAAAAATATATTAAATATATATTTATAATTATGTATTAATTATCTATATGTATACATAGGTGTATTTATTTTATTGTTATGTTTTTATGTATTAAGTATTAAAGTAGGTATATGTAGTACTTATGTATATACTATTTATTTGCACCACCGTCCATGCTCGTAGTGTCTCTTATCTCTGTCCATCCAAAGGTTGTCTGGAAGAGATCGCTCTTAGCGATAAGACCGCCCATTGTACCTATCATATTATGCGATTCTTATTTCTATGTTATTATTATTTTGGTGTCAATAAAGAGTTATTGTATTGTATTGTATTGTATTGATTGCATTTATTTTTAACCTACATTCTGAAAATAATATATACTTGTTAATTTTCAATAGCAGGCAAGGCAAGGCTACTTAACTTATGTGGAATGTCAATACACCAAGAAAACAGCGTAGATCAGAAATATGCCAAAACCGTTATAAACCTAGATGGCGCTTCAAAATGAGCGGGCTATGAGCTGAGCGTATATCAGAAATATGTCAAACAGTTTTAAACCTAGCCCCGCCGTAGCTAGCCGTATAGCCCCGCTCATTTTGCAGCGCTAACTAGGTTTAATAAATAAATATGTGTGGACACTACACGCAGCGGCATCTAGCCCCAAACTAAGCAAAGCTTGTACTATGGGAACCAGCGGGGTGATCATGTAACTTTGATAGCAATGCAACAAAAGAAATTTCAATCCAAATTTGAAAATTTCCATAGTAACTCTGTACATAAGCTGCGTACTGCAACTGTCAAATCCATACATTTTTGTGTTTCTATCAGTTGCCAACAAGTTACATGATCGCCTAGCAGATAACTGATACAATACTTAAATACTTTTTGTTTGTAAATACATACATAGAATACAATATAACACCCAGACACGGAACAAACACCTGTGTTCATCACATAAATGTTTGTCCCGGGTAGGAATCGAACCCACAACCTACAGTTCAGAAGGCAGAGCAACTACCAACTGAGCTATCAGGCCGGTCCAGTTTAAAACGGTTTTAGGCATATTTTTGATCTACGCTGTTTTCTTGGTGTATTGGTATTCTTCTTCTCCTTGTTCCATGATTACACTCACTTGGCTAGTTGCGTGGGTGTAACATAGATAGTGTCGTTTTGCAATCCTTCCGACGCCGGATACTGTATGGTGCCTACATCCAACGACTTAGATGTTAGCGCCTGAAAAAATAAATACATAGATTAAAATAGAGAAAAAAAATTGCACAAACATAGTTGTTTGTGCAATTTTTTTTCTGTAGGTAAACAGGTGAACTTAATGCTAGAGAGCATTGTCTTCCAGTTAACCTGGGGACAGATTATTTATTTATTGAACACCAACATTTGTCATTTTGCAATTTTGGGGGCTGTGCTGGTCGGAGTGGGTGCGACAATATATTGGGCGATGTTTTTTTTTTCTTTTTATTATATTTGACTAGGCTTGGATGTGTTAAAATATTGCTTGTCCGTGCAGTTCCGTGCTTCAATAAAATGTTAGCATAAAACTACAACCATGTCACTTTACCACCATGTCATTTAACAACCATGCCATTTTATAACAATGTCATTTTACAACCTTGTCATTTTAAAACTACAACCATGTCACTTTACAACTATGTCATTTTATAACCATGTCATTTTACAACCATGTCATTCTACAACCTTGTCATTTTACAACTACAACCATGTCACTTTACAACCATGTCATTTTATAACCATGTCATTTTACAACCTTGTCATTTTAAAACTACAACCATGTCACTTTACAACTATGTCATTTTATAACCATGTCATTTTACAACCTTGTCATTTTAAAACTACAACCATGTCACTTTCCAACCATGTCATTTTATTACCATGTCATTCTACAACCTTGTCATTTTACAACTACAACCATGTCACTTTACAACCATATCATTTTACAACCTTGTCATTTTACAACTACAACCATGTCACTTTACAACTATGTCATTTTATAACCATGTCATTTTACAACCATGTCATTTTATAACCATGTCATTCTACAACCTTGTCATTTTACAACTACAACCATGTCACTTTACAACCGTGTCATTTTATAACCATGTAACTCTACTCACTGCAGCTAATTCAGTGGCGGGGAACTGTGCGAAGTCAGCGTCGACACAACGCCACGGCCGATGTACCAACAACTGGTTCTTGGCCTCCGCTTGCAGTTCCGATAGACGCAACTGTAACAATAATAAACATATAAATATAACGGCCAACGATCACATACATAGAGCGTATGAGATTTCGATGCCACGTGTCTACAATATGTGGATGCGTTTTTTCACGTTGCCGAGAAGTTCGATAATAACTTTCTTTACTTCTTTGTGAGGAAACGAGACAACAAACCTCTAGCTGCGTCCTTATCTCCCGCTGCTTCTCCTTGTGTAGTTGTAACGCGCGTGCGTACTTGCTAGGCTCTGACGGGAACTGAACCAGGCCCGATCGAGCCACGAACAACGTCCATTCCTGTAAAATAATAATTTATTTTATTAATATTTTTTAAATGACATGACAAGCTAGTCGTTCACTTGGTGATCATCAGTCGGGAGACGTCCACTGCTGAACATAGGCCTCCCCCATAAAATGCCACTTTAGACGCTTACCATAGGGGTTTGCTATTATCTGTCAAGCGTACCACTTTTTTGGACACTTTATATATGAAGTGGACACTTTGATGTGAATGAGTCTGACAGATTTGTATAGAAAAAACAGTTCACTCGAGTCGAAAATATGGTACAGACACTTTTCGCAAGCGTAGCTAATTACTATATGTTTGTTTCTTTCCTTCGCCACTGACGTAGCGATACGTGTGAGCAGTACAAATATAATGTCGTTTTGACGATCTCTCTATGCTTTAGTCTATCTATACTCTAAGGTGGACATTTCACACAGCGCCATCTAGCCCCAAACTAAGCATAGCTTGTACTATGGGAACCAGACAACTGATACAATACTTAGATACCTTTTGTTTGTAATACATACATAGAATACAATATAACACCCAGACACAGAACAAACATCGATGTTCAGCACACAAATGTTTGTCCTGGGTGGAAATCGAACCCAAAACCTATAGTTCGGAAGGTAAAGCTACTACCGACTGAACTTAAACAGGCCCGTCAAAAAGATAGAGAGAGTTAAATGAAGGTTAAATGCCACGGCCCCCCATAAAGGATCCAAGATTCCTATAGGATCATATGACAGCTTCTGTGGTGTGGTGGTCAAGCAGGGCGTCACAGATGCAGCGGGTTCAATTCCCGCGATACGACAAGTATTTACGCACAGAAAAAAAAAGCGCAAATACGTTTTTCTGTGTCTGGGTGTTGTGGGAGCATGGTCCACGTAGCGCTCATAGCGAAGCACGACTAGCCATTTCCAACCGATCGGTAAAGTTAAGCAACGTTCGCTGCGGTCACTACTTTGATGGGTGACCGCTACAGCAAAATGTGGTATTTACAACTGAGCGCTACCGTGCTTCAGAGGGCACGTTAAGCCGTCGGTCCCGGCTGTTGTCGTAAGACAATAGTCGCTAAGCCAAGTCAGAAGCCTTTGGGCGGCTTAAAAATTCTGACACCAGGCCTGACCACTTGCCTACACGAGAAGAAGAATCACACAAATGTTTATCCTGGCTAGGAATCGAACCCACAAACACCACATCAACCAGAAGGTAGAGCTACTACCAACTGAGCTAACAATCCCGTCAAAAAAAGAGAGAGAGATTGAGTTAAGTGTCACGGCCACCCATAAAGGATCTAAGGATCCTATAGGATCACATGGCAGCTTCTGTAGTGTGGTGGTTGAGGGCGTCCCGGATGCGGCGGGTTCGATTCCCGCGACAGGAGAAGTATTTATGCACAGCAAAAAGCGCAAACACTTTATGTCTGGATGTTGTGGGAGTTCCTGGCTCCCTAGATTCATAATTGAATCAATTTTTTTTTATTGAATTATTGATTTTGTTGTTTGTTTTTTATTCTGGGTGTTTTTTTTTTTTTTCATTGCGTAAATGGGTACAATAATCAGGTGTCAATTTTATTACATTAAGAGCGCCACATGCAACATTAAGGTTAAACGTTTCCCATACAAACTTTGCTTGACTTAGATTCAGTTCCTGGTGTGATTTAAAAGTCGCCATAACTTAACATAGCCCTTATTTAGGCTTGTGTAGCCGCAAAATCAATAACATTATTGTATAATAGCTAGGAAGTATATTATTTTAGCCTAGTAAATTCGACAAATTTTACATTTGTAGTGGTGCATTGTGCGTGCGACGTTGTCAGTTTGTGCATGGTGTAAGCAAGTACACATTACTTTGCGAGAGCAGAGCGGCGCTATGTCGCAGCGCGCGACGTTGCCGATCCGTGTCCGTGTAACACAAAATCGTAATAACAAAATAATTCAAACTGTGAGGTATTCAACTCAGTGCTGCCAGAACTTTCCAAGTGTACATTTTGAGTTACTTATGATAATTATACCGTTACACCCCCGCTATTTATCTGATTGTATACTATTGGAAATTTTCATAGAGATTACGTATAATTTCTATTGTTGACGCGTTTCCTTTGAAAATGTCATTCATATCAGCAAAGAAAAGTGTTTTGCAAGCTGTATCACTTTTATCAGGAAAGGCAAATACAAGATCCAAGAAACTTTTTGACCGCTGTGCACTGGCAACACAAATTCAGAGTCTGTTTTCCGTTTATAAAAAGGTACTCTGTGGAGTCTGTCGTCTGTTTTAGGTTAGGTATACTGTTTGTATTTTGTAAGTTTGCTGAACAGAAAAATGAATACACCTAACTTATCACAATCGAGTATAAAACTCACGGATAGTCTGGGCCTAAAAGTAACCGAAAACGGGTTCATGCTCAGCTCAAGCGTTTCCATGGCGAAGATGTTTCGTAAGTGTTGAACATAAACACATAAATAGAACTATTTTTTTTAGTACAAAGACTATCCTAGATTCCGAGTGCTTCGTCCCTACTTACTTATTTCTTTTTTTACAGACGGGCAGATGCATTGCAAAAAATCTAAGCCTACCATAGGTACCTAGTTAGAGGTTAGAAATTCAGTAGTGTTTCAGGTTGCCAAGGAAAAAAACGTTTTTCCACTTATATTCATAGATGGAAGACTGAAAATGAATGAAAATCACAATTATTATTACCAGGTATGTGGATGTGGATATTTGGATATGCAGTGTGAATACAAGTGGATAATATTACGTTAGTACAGAAAATGTAATCAATATAGCTTTGAGAATCAGCAAGTTGAAGTGGCAGTGGGCAGGCCACATCGTTTGTAGAACTGACAACCGATGAGGAAGAAAGGTTCTTGAGTGGCAACCATGAACCGGAAGACGCAGCTTAGGTCGGCCCCACAAGGTGGACCGACGAAGTGGTCAGAATCGCGGGGAGCCGATAGATGCAGGAGGCAAGCGGCTGCTCAAAGTGGCGCTTTTTGGGGGAGGCCTATGTTCATCAGTGGACGTCTTCAGGCTGATGATGATGATGAAAGAAAATGTTGATGGTGTTGGCAAAAAAGTGCAGTACCTCTATATAATAAATAATAAGTAAAAACATGTCATAATGTAATATAATGTTTTGTCAATTGTTATATACCTACTCAAGACATTATGCGGCTATAGAAATGAGAAGTGGTAATACGAAAGAAATATGTACTCGGAAAACATAAACCTCCTTGCGTAGCTGGGTAAAAATAAAGACTTGGTGGCGAAACATTTTCTATGTTCTAGCTTATGGTAATGCATAAAATCTTATGTGTTTGAAATAAATATTCATATTCTTTGGATTACAGGTACAAGGCCAGGCTAAGGGTGACAAAAATGCAGAAATATTACTTTGTGTGCTTCATTTCACCAGTGCAACCAATCACTGTGTTAGAAATACCAAGAGACGAAGATTTTATTGAGAAGATGGTCCAGAAATCATCATTTTATAAAAAGTGCGTGCTGCCAAAAATCTTACTGAGAAGAGTAAAAAATAAATGCTAAATGTATAGATTTATAATAATTGAAAATAAATCTTTTTGAATGTAATCTGGACTTTTATTTTACTTTTCAATCTAGTGCAGTACGTTGCGTACACTAAGCTAAATTTTTACCTAATAATAGTAATTATTGATATTATTACTCAGCGCAATAGATAGCCAATATATAATGTTTAAAAGTTATAGCAAAATAAAACTACGAGTATTGAGATTCGAACTCGAGTTACACGATTGCAAATCTACCAATGTTACAACTGCGCCATTTAGAAGCTTGACAATGTGGCCAATTTCACAATACACTAACTTCAGTTTTACTTTCTGCTTATGTGTGCGTTATTCGATTACATTATACAGGAATTGGATTTTGATTGACTTACACTCAAAAGTGTAGGTAGGTTGTGGAGTTTTGGCGGGAACGTGAAAAAGTTCACGTCGTTGCATTGTATTATTTCACAAAACTTATGCTTTTTCTAGTGTTAATGTTTAAAATTAGTGGCATTTTACGCATTAAGTGCTGAATTATGAGTATAAGTGTGGGCAAGTGATATAATGTAGTGAAACGTGGTTTTTCGTGTTGCTTCCAAAATTCCATAGAAGCCTCTAGTAAAGTTGCCACTACTTTACTAGGGCATGACTTAGACTGGATTATGACTACCTGACTTAGACTGGACTATGACTACCCTGACTGACTGTGACTAAGACTTGACTTTACATGAAATATTTCATAATACGACGAAAAACTACAATACTTGACACTGGCTAAATACACTATGTGTGGAGCCAAACTATAAGAAAAAAAAAAAAAAAAAAAAAAAGTGTAGGTATTACTAGGTTCAACTATGTCTAATATATGCTAAGAACACAATCAAAAACCCGCAAAATAACTTAAAATGAGTTTATTTCTTGTTATTTATCGTAAAATATATAAACACATGTGTTCAAGTCATTCACAACACTAGTTTATTCGATTAAATGTTACCCCATCACTAACCCGTTCGTTCTCCTCGTTCGGTCAACCCATTGTGTTCGCTCTGTGCTTTCTGTCTATTCCATTTCATCTGCAGTCGTGTACGCATCAAAATTTTTATACAGTTATACAATAAACCTACCTGTGTTGCAAAAATAGGATTTTTATTACTATCCTAAACACAGTTTGGTGCCAGAAACCTATTCATCAAAACCAAGAGGTGTATTTGCAAGAAGCTGCAATTGGATTCGTTTGTGGAAGGCGATACCGGCGCACGCGGTCCCGTCAAAATGGCTACCGTCGCTACCGCTGGCACGTCGAAGAAAACCACCGAAGACGAAGACAATTATGCTGCAGATGCCAAGCTGTCGAAACTAAAGCATGCGCGTGGCATATGCAAGCGCACTATAACCGGCGTGGAAGCTTTCCTGCAACGCCATCCGGCGCCAAATTCAGCCGACATCGAGGTGCGCAAGCGCGTTGTCGACAGCGCGTACACCAAATTTCAAGACATACAAGCGGAAATAGGCGTTCACATGGGCGACATTGAAGATGACGATGGTTTCGAGGAACGATTCCTTGAAATTTCGGCCAGACTGGTCGACCTCGAGCACAAGCAGAACACGAGGCACGGCGTGGGATCGGGTGAAGGAGCCATGACGCCCACATTCTTGTCACCGGCCAGATCGCAAGCGGAGTGCCACGTGCGTCCTGCTCCTGTCGCAGCGAGGTTGGAGCCCATCAACATGCCAGACTTCAACGGAAATATCGGTCAGTACCGTCCCTTCATAGATTTATTCACCGCTCTAATACATGATAATAGAGATTTGTCCAATGTACAAAAACTGTTCTATCTTAGGAAATATCTAAAAGGGGAGGCGCTAGCTCTCATAGAAAGTTTGCCTTTAGTCAATGAATCATACAGTAATGCAGTAGATTTACTTAACAAAAGATATAATAATAAATCAATGATAGTTAACAACCACATCGCATGCTTGCTTGACCTGCCATCCATCAAAGGGACAGCCGCTCACCTGCGGAACTTAGTCTCACAGGTTCGGCAACAAGTAGCTGCCTTGAATAATCTAGGTGAAGCGGTGGGGTGTGACTCTATACTAGTTTGTATTATTACCCGTAAACTGGATACATTATCATCCAGACTGTATCATTCCGAGCGTGACATTCAAACCATGCCAACATTAAATGAATTGCTTACCTTTCTTGAAAAAAGAGCTACTGCACTTGAAGCTAGCCCCTCTGCTGCCTCTCTAACCGATAAGAATGCTAAATCTTTCCATGTAATTAAATCCAAAGGCTCCGCACCAGAGTTAAAATGTAATTTATGTAGTCAATCACACAAGCTATTCAAATGTCCTAAATTCCAGCTTATGTCTGTGTCTGACAGGATTAAGCATGTAAATGCCAAGCAATTATGCAAGATATGTCTTAATTCACATAGCAATAAATGCAGATACAATTTCAATTGTACTGTATGCAAAAGTAAAGAACATAATTCATTGTTGCATGAAACTTTACAGGACCAGACACCAATGTCAGGCTCCGCAGTCAGCATGCATAACACTAAGTCCACCGCTGCGGAAGGTGATGTCTTGCTGCCAACAGTCAAGGTACTTATAAAAGGCAACAATAATAAAAACATTATAGCTCGAGCCATGGTTGACTCTGGCAGCCAGACATCATTTTGTACGCAAGATTTAGTTGACAAGTTGGGTGCAATCACACATCATAATTCAAAAAAAATTGTTACTATGTGGCAAAATAGCAACAAGGTGCATAAGGCTGTTGATCTTTGTCTAGAATCACTCACCGAAGATTTTCAAATTAATATCTCATGCTCAGTAGTTGATAAAATCACTTCTTTGTTGCCACAAAACAAATTGCACCTAAATAAACTGACAATTCCATCAAATGTAGTGTTCTCAGACCCTGATTTTCACATTCCAGGAGAGGTATCCCTACTGCTTGCTGCCAATGTTTTCTTCAAAATCATACAAGATGGCAAGATTGAAGGAGGCCCACTGGATCCGGTGCTGATCAACACGCGGCTTGGATACATTGTATCAGGTGATTTTAATCCAGTTTCTTTGATACATTCTGCAATTACAATGCATTCCATGGAATGCCCCGAGTCTTTGTACATTGACGAGCTGGTCAAAAAGTTCTGGGAGACCGAGCAGGTTCCTCAGATATACAATGAATCTTTGCAAGAACATGAGGTCAGTGAGGAGGTTTTCAATAATACAGTCAAATTATACAATGATAGGTTTCAAGTTAACTTGCCTTTAAAAATTGACATTAATACACTTGACCCCACTGACTCTTTTGCCTTAGCATTGCAAAGATTTTATAATTTAGAAAGGCGCTTTCAAAAAGATCCCTTTTATTATGAGTTATACAAAAAATTTATACAAGAATATCTCAGGCTAGGTCATGCAAAGGTCATTGACCTGCAACAATGTGATAATAATTCATTACCCAAGCACTTCTTGCCGCATCATGCTGTAGTGCGCCATGACAAAAAATCTAATAAATTGAGAGTTGTATTCGATGGTTCAGCTAAACCTAAAAATGCAGACTACAGCTTAAATGACATTTTATGCAATGGTGGCGTAGTGCAATGTCCTTATTTGAAATTCTAATATTATTTAGGACTTTTAATGTTGTGCTTATGTGTGATGTTAGGCATATGTACCGCCAGATAACTGTGGCTCCTGAGCACAGGGTGCTACAAAATATTTTATGGCGTGAAAATGCTTGTGATGCCTTACAATGCCTTCAGCTTCAAACCATTACCTATGGGCTCACCAGTTCTGCTTTTATAGCAACCCGCTGCCTCATGGAACTTGCAACGATTCATGGTGATAAATTCCCCCTCGCGGCAGCAGCTTTAAAAAATAATACTTATGTGGATGATATACTGTCTGGGGCTCCCTCTGCTTCTGAAGCTGCTAGGTTGAAGGAAGAGCTTATTGACCTGCTAAAATTGCGCAGCTTTGACCTACATAAGTGGTGCTCCAGCGATGCAAATGTTATCAATGACATTCCAATTGAAAAAAGACATTTTGATGATGTTAATTTGGATAAAGATTCTTATACAACCAAAACGCTGGGCATCACCTATGAGGTTCAGGGTGACAGATTTAAATTTGCAGCTCCAGCTGAGACTGTATTAGAGTCACCTACCAAGCGCAGTGTCCTTCGCTTTATGGCCAAATCCTTCGATCCATTGGGCCTTCTTTGTCCTATATTTGTAAAAGCCAAAACCTTGCTACAAAAATTATGGCAATGCAACTTAGGATGGGATACACCTCTCCCATCTGACCTGAACGACTTGTGGCTAGACTTTCATAAGCGGTTAATTAACATGCCTACTATTTTCATGCAACGCAATTTACACATATCTAATGCTGATGCTATATATCTGATTGGTTATTGTGATTCTTCCTCATATGCATATGGGTGCTGCCTATATGTAAAGGCTGTGCATGGAGACACGAGCCAGATTACCCTGCTTTGTGCCAAATCACGCATTGCACCAAGCGATAAAAGGCTTACCATTCCCAAGCTTGAGTTGAACAGTGCACTATTACTGGCTAAGCTGGCACGTGCCATCATGGCAATACTGCCTCGATGGACGGATTGCTATTTATTTTCTGATTCAAAGATTGTTCTAGGTTGGTTAAAGACTCCATCTGTCAAATTGCCTGCCTATGTGGCGAACCGAGTAAGCGAAATATGTAAGCACACCAACCAGTGTAGCTGGCGCCATACACCTGGATCACTCAACCCTGCTGACATTTTGTCTAGAGGCGCAGATCCAGAGCAGCTGAGTGACCTGTGGTGGCATGGACCGGACTACCTGGCTGGCAGTCATTTAAATTTACATTTGTCAGAAATAGAGTCGCCCTTATGCCATTCAAATTCAGAAAATCATTATGCCTTAGATGACAATGAAACTCATGTGAATTGTCACTCAGTAAATGATACAGCATTACCATTGCCTATACTAAATAACATTTGTAGCTTTCAAAAAATGATAAGAGTTATAGCTTATGTTAAAAGATTCATTTCAAAATGTAAAAGGTCATGCACTGAAAATGGAGCTTTGTCCGCCCAAGAGATCAAGGATTCCACCTTAAATGTAATAAAAATTGTTCAACATCATCACTTCAACGAAGAAATTCAATGTTTAATAAAAGGTCAAGAAATAAAGTCAAATTTAAAGTCATTGCATCCCTTTGTTGATAAAAACAGTATTTTAAGAGTTGGTGGTCGTCTTCAGCAGGCACAGCTAACATATTCAAAAAAGTTTCCTATCATTTTGCCTAAAAAGTGTCATGTAACTACTATTATCATTCGCAATGAGCACATTTGCTTGTTGCACTCTGGCTTAAAGCTCACCATGAGTAGTCTCATACAAAAATACTGGATTGTTAATGCAGTAAGAGAAATTAAAAGTGTAATACACCATTGTGTAACATGTTTCAGAGTCAAGACCCGAGACAACAAGCAGCTGATGGGATCTCTTCCTCCTGATCGAGTCACCCCAGCAAGAGCCTTCATTAGGGTAGGGGTGGATTTCTTTGGCCCTGTCAGCGTCAAGCAATCGTCCTTGCGTCGGTCTGTAGTCACAAAAGGGTATGTTGTGTGCTTCGTTACCAAAGCCGTCCATATGGAGGTTACATCGGACTTGACCACTGACTGTTTTCTTGCCGCATTCAAACGATTTGTGTCCCGTAGAGCCCGTCCTACTGATATGTATTGCGACAACGCAGGCACATTCAAGGGCGCTAACAATCAGCTTAAAGAATTATTCAAAAATGATGAGCTATCTAATTATGGAGCCAGTAATGGCATTCAGTTTCATTTCGCCCCTGCATATAGCCCCAACTTTGGAGGACTCTGGGAGGCGTCAGTAAAATCTGCCAAGCAGCTCTTTAAAAAGGTGATAGGTCTCACTAGTCTGACTTATGAGCAGCTCAATACAATCATTATAGAGATTGAGGGCATCCTTAACTCTAGGCCTATCACCCCAACATCACAAGATACAAATGATTTTTCATTCTTAACACCAGCTCACTTTCTTACCGGTTGCACTTCCACTGCTATTCCCGAGCCCGATGTCACCTCCATTCCATGTGACCGTCTACGTCTGTGGAGGCGATGCATGCAAGTACGGCAGCACTTTTGGAAAGTTTGGCATAAACTGTATCTCTCTTTGCTCAATGACCGTACAAAATGGTATAAACAATATCCTAACTTGAAAGAGGGCATGCTTGTGTTACTCAAAGATGACAACACCCCTCCCCTCAAATGGCCAATGGCCAGAATAGACAAGGTCTTTGCTGGGCCTGATCAGAGGGTAAGAGTTGTCCAGGTGCGAACCACTAGAGGCTCACATCGCAGAGCTATATCTAAAATTGTTGTCCTACCTATCAATGATCAGCAATCCTAGATGTACCTCGTATCCAGCTGTTTGGGTCTCATATAACGAAATATTGTAAAATAGTTACTTGCCTAAGTTGTTTCTTTTATAATGTCTAGTTTATTTAAGTACTTACTTATCTTTAATTTAAAATGTAATAGCGTAAAATATATTATAAACGTGCATTTTCAGGCGAAATATGCATAGCTGGTCTGGTTCTAAATGATCTTTGCGTATAAAGCCATTAACTTCAGTATTTCCAAAAACCTAGTCCATGTTAGTGCATCTTTAGCTTGCAATTTATTATTGTAAACTTACCTTAATTTATAACTGCTCAGTTTTCGTTGTTTTTTTTGTTAAGTTTGTTAATTTAGAATCCTAAGTTTCATATTTTAAGATCAGGTCATTTAGTATACCTAGTTTATGACCTATTCCTATACCTAGCATAACTATATAGACTATGATTATGTTTAAGCGCTATTGTAGCAAAATAAGATTGTTAGAAGTTTTTAGTTTTTGTTTGATAGTATATCAGTAGTTTTCTTATTGCGGCACATTATTGTAAAGGCACTCAGCCAAACTTTTGAATTTCATTAACTTAGAATATTTTATTACTATGCTTCGAAATTTAAATTCTAATTATTTAATATTGTGATATTAAAGACCCTTCAGGTCTAGAATTTTAGGACCTTATGTATCACTAGTGATGGGAAATTGTATTTAATTTAAAATCAGTAAAAATTTTATTCGGCCTTGTTTTATATTCAGTCTAATTTAATAATTTAATTTTCCAATAATAAGTTTGCTTATTCTGCCCCCCTGGCATGATGTTCAAGTCATTCACAACACTAGTTTATTCGATTAAATGTTACCCCATCACTAACCCGTTCGTTCTCCTCGTTCGGTCAACCCATTGTGTTCGCTCTGTGCTTTCTGTCTATTCCATTTCATCTGCAGTCGTGTACGCATCAAAATTTTTATACAGTTATACAATAAACCTACCTGTGTTGCAAAAATAGGATTTTTATTACTATCCTAAACAACATGTTTTCGGGGAAACAGCGCCATCGCGCGGATTTTGGTGCTTAGCAACACCTGACATTTAACCTTAACGTAACTACTCAATTAACAATGTCAACAAATAGTACAAACATGTCAATACATTAAAATAGTTACATAGGTACATATCAATTGGACAGTCATATTAAAAAGGTATACCAGTAAAACAATAAACTTCAATAAAATACAAAATGAAAAATGATAAATAAAAATAATGAATAAAATGTCAGTTCAAAATAATTCATTAAAAATGCATAAGTCAATATTTATCCGCCAAAAACTCATTAACATTGTAGTAAACCTTATCCAATAGAAAACATTGGACTGTAAATTTAATAATGTGATTTGCTTCAATTTCAAGAACTGTTTTTGGCAAGTGTATATATAATCTGTGAGCCATACACATAACACTGTTATTAAATAACGCGGTCCTATTCATTGGAAACATAAGTTTATAGTTGTGGCGTTTACTTCTATAAGATTATTAAATAAATTCAAGTTATTACGCACAAATGTAACTAATTCGTAAATATACGGAGATGGTAAAGTCAAAACCTACAGGGGATCCAGGATCTATGCGTTATTATTCATACCGTCTGCAGCTGGAGCAGTTTTTTCTCCAGGTGTGCGGCCGCCTGCCTCCTGGCGAGCGGGCCGGGCGCCCCGGGGTGGCCCAGGGGGCGCAGGCTCCGCACGGTGGCGAGCTCGGCGCGCCGGCACGCCGCCACCCGGGCCGAGCGCTCGCGCTCTAGTGTCCTACGGACATTTTGATACCGTAAAATAAATATTTGTGGACATAATACCACACAGCGCCATCTAATTCTAAACTAAGCAAAAGTTGTACTATACTAGAATACTGATGGAATACTTTTTTCCCCTCATTCGAGGAATAATGGCGTACTTATACCACGACTTTTATTCGGTTTTTTTTATATTTTGGCTCCACACATAGCGTATTTAACCAACGTCAAGTATTGTAATTTTTCATCGTATTATGGAATATTTTACGTAAAGTCAAATCTTAGTCACAGTCAGTCAAGGTAGTCTTAGTCCAATTTAGTCAGGTAGTCACAGTCCAGTTTAAGTCACACCCTAATAAAGTAGTGGCAACTTTACTAAAAGCTTCTATGGAATTTTGGAAGCAACACGAAAAACCACGTTTCACCACATTATATCACTTGCTCACACTCGTGCTCGTAATTCAGCACTTAATGCGTAAAGCGCAACCAATTCTAAACGTTAACACTGGAAAAAGCACAAGTTTTGAAAAATAATACAATGCAACGGCGTGAACTTTTTCGCGTTCCCGCCAAATCTCCCAAAATATCAAAACAAGAAAAAATGTTGCCACGCCTAGACCAAGAGTGTTGGCTACAGTTCAGATTAACGTGTGAAATGTGTATCAACCAATCAAAATGTATCAATCACTCAAAATGTATCAATCACTCAATATGTATCAATTTATCATGCTAGTGTGAGGCCGTAGTTTACGATACTCGGAAGAATTTACAAATTAAGGCGAAGGGTCAAACAAGATGTTTTTGGCACGTTTCCTGGCGTAATTAGATCATGTGAAAATTTTATTTTAATATATCATGTAATTTATCTCATTAACTTGTTTGTGATGACCGCAAATACAAGATTAATAAATATAGCTCTATAGAAAGAAATCGCAAACCTCCTTAAAAAAATTTAAATGTGTTTTTTTACTGAGTTTCTATCGAATATATTTTTACAAAAAAAAAAATTAAAGTATTACCAACAAACATACACACTTTGTGATGACTTCATAATTTTGAAAAATACTATATAAAAATAGATAATAATTAAAAACCGTCAAAATCAGTCATTTCTTATGAAGCTGCCTCTATCAAATATCATTGTAAGTTAGACAAGGACGAACGATGTTTAGTAAATATAGAACTATAATAAACGGCCCTTGAACCTTTCCTTGATAACCTAACTTTTGTCTTCCCCACTCACCAGCTAAGCACCTTCAGCTGCTGCTGCAGCGCTTCGTTGACCTCTCCCGCTGCTACTCCTGGCACGGTCTTCACCGGAGCTTCCTCTGCAAGATGACAACTTCTTAGCGAGAGAGATGGAGTGGAGATGAGGGATAAAGTCAATATCTTTACGTCGTATCACGAATAAAATACAGACTCCTTTTCTGACACTACTTTGACGTCTTTGACAACGTGGGAGCGTCAACTATACAGGGTGAGTTTTTAAGTGTGGAAGTGGAACCTAGACTTTTTAAATTCAATACGGCAATACCGCATTAATATTAAATCAAGGAATGTTAATAGTACAACCGTCGTCCTGCGCCTTAATAGGCTAGTTGCCTGCTATGAAAAATTAACAAGTAATTATTATTTTTCATAAAATAGATTAAAAATGAATGTAATAATTGAAAAAGTTTATAAAATTGGTAAAGAAATCACGGAGTAATAAGCTTTTGAAGTTTCTGGCAGGGGCATCACCTGTCTCTTTCTTGCAAAACAGAGATCGTGTAGAGCTTCCCCAGTTACTATGAAAACACACGTTGTGACGTCACACGCCAAAGAGATTGTATGTAAAGCTACCACAGCTTAATAATGTGGTTACTATGAAGGACCAAGAAGTGACATCACTGTATGTTTGAGTTATCTCTTTCTATTCCTGTATTTCAAAATGCTTGTAACTTTGTCATTTTTTGAGATATTTAATTTTTTTTCACGGTAGTTTATTTTTTTATTATTTATGCAATAAAAAAATAACAGGCAACTAGCCGTCTATTGTTACGCAAATTAAAGGCATCCGACGATTGATGAAATCAGAGTTAACAACAGTACGAAATAAATCGAGCTCAAAGCTCGATTGATTCATTATTATAAAAAAAAATACTGCTATATTCGATTTTTGAATAATCAATATTATTAGCTTGGAAACAAAGCTGCTGACTTCAAAGACAAACTCACCCGCCTGTATAGCACCAACGTCTCTAATAAAGTAGTGCTATAGGGGAAACTAAAAAACGCGTATTTTCATAGAAATCGGTTAAAATGAAAATCTAAAAGATATTGACTTCATACCTTCCCAGTTAGAGTGAGACAGCATGATACAGTTAACACAGTAAGTAAAGCTTATGTTAAGTCAATTATTATTTTATAAAGATGTATGGCAAGCATGACTATTATTAAATCAATTAATTAGGAAGAACACTGATTTTACAAAAAGTTATTTTTACAAGCTTTTATTTGTAGCTAGTGAAATTACTGGGCAAATGAGACTTAACTGATCTCACAGTCTAGAAATCTTTTTTAGACTGTGTGATGTCTCCGGATGACGAGCGCAGTGCGCAGTGCCACGCGAAACTTTAAAGTTCCGAGTGACACCGCAATCTATTATGGGCGGCAGTGACATTAACACCAGGCGAACGACTAGCTCGGCACGTCATTCGTTTACATAAAAAAAATGGAATTGAATGAAGTGACTAGGTAGTCATTCGCCTGATGTTAAGCGTCACGCATCGTAACAGATGCAGTGTCACTCAGAACTCTAAAATAAAGTTACACATGACACTGCACTGCGCACGTCATCTTGAGACATCACACAGTCTAGTAATAAGATTTCTAGACTGTGAGATCAGATCACAAAGTCTTATAAGCCCAGTAATTTCACTAGTATTAATGTTATTTGAAAAATTTCAACGATTGAACAGTCAAAACTTAATACATTATTGCAAATATGATACTTTTAGCACGTTTACAAGTCAAAATCAACCTAGAATACTAAAAATATCTAAATTTATTGTTCTAAAAGCATATAACATTATAAACTGCATGATGACTACCTTAGGGTGGGTTTTCACCAGTAGTTAAAGTAACCAATGGTTAAACACTTAACAAATTTTGACCATTGATTAGAATTTGTTAAGAGTTTTTAACCATTGGTTACTTTGACTATTGGTGGAAAACCCACGCTTAGTTCTATTAATGAGAACCTGTAATTTGCTTTCTATGGTTACATTGACGAATAATTTTGTCTAAATAGACTGTTTGTAAAAAAAAAAAAAGCAATTTTGCCTTCTTATCTGAATATTGATATATGGTCGAAGAATTTTACCATTCAAATGTAACTAGGTGGTAGGATTTTTCCGCAAAGTTCGTCTAGGTAGGTACCACCGCTTTGCCAGTTATTCTGCCGCCAAGCAGTAGTGTGCAAGCACTGCTGTGTTCCGGTTTGAAGGGCATTGTAGCTAGTGAAGTTACTGGGCAAATGAGACTTTATGATCTGATCACTCAGTCTAGTAATCTGATTACTAGACTGGGTGATGTCTCAGGATGACGTGCGCAGTGCAGTGTCACGCGAAACTTTATTGTTTGAAAGTTCCGGGTGACACTGCAACTGTTATGGGCGGCCGTGTCACTTAACATCAGGTGAACGACTTGCTCGTAACGTCATTCAATCACATAAAAAAAAAAATAAAATTATATTTATTAACTTTTTGTATTTTTATTAAAAATGATCAAGTGTTCCTCCCATATAAGTAATTAACATTAGTTCACATTCAAAAGTAGTAAAATGGTTTTTATAATGTTTAAAATGGACGGACATGTTTTGTTAACAACCATGCGATTTTTTTATGAACAAATAATGATATAAAAAGCTTAATAATAATTAATTAATTAACTAATAATAATTAAAACAAGTTATTAAACATAAGCTTCGATTGGTAGCCCTAACCCAATATAGTAAGTATATTAAACCGATTAAAAAAAAAAAAAATGTAGTGTAAAAATAAGTACCAAAAAAGAACCTTAAATTGTCATTTTCCATCGCTTTCGTTTTCATTTAAATATCAAAGTAAGCGAAAGAGACAGAACATTTAACTTGGAGAAGAAGCCCAACTTAATAATACGCTAAAAAAAATAGTAAAGACATTTAAAAAAGACGCAAAATAATGTCACCCATGCAACACCGACACAAAAATTACAATAAACATTTTTGAAAATCTTACGCGGCGTGATTTCTTTGGCCACTGGTGTTGGTGTTGCCACCGCTATAACGTAAATTGCACCAATTTCATTAATGTTGCCAATATTAAAAAGATCCAAAAAATACTACATACAATAAATTGAACAATGAACTTGTAGTAAATAGATCAATATTGGATTAAACGACGTATCAAAAAAATGCAGAAATATATCCGACTTAAAATTGAAAACAGTAAACTTATTCTAACTATTCTAAAGTAATTCTATTTCTACGTAATCTACGTTTACGTTGTCTGTAAAAGCGAACTAACATTTTTTTCTAATATTACAAAAGAAAGTTTTAATCGCTAATAAAAAAAGTTCTAACAGACATCTGGTGCAATAAGCCTATAATTTTCAGACAAGCATTTTTTAATTTTTCTATAAACGATTTTACTCACACGTATTTGAAGCGTTTAAAAAACGTTTCAAATAGTGTTAGTACGTGTATATTATCCGTTATATAACACTTCAAAGTTCAATGAAGTGAAATATGCACAGTTTTTACACTCTCCTGCAAAATTGAAAAAAACGTAGTTACGTCAATCTGGATCTTACACCGCTTTAATAAATATTTGTTTTGTTATTTGATCATATATTATTAATATTTGAGTAATGTCAGTGACCATGGAAGTTTAAAATCTTACATTATATTAATAAAGTTGCGTTACGATGATATGATCAGCGAAAAGCAGATGCTGCTGATGACAATTTATCGCAGCACGGCTAAGAGAAGTGTCGCAAGAAGCATGCCATATTTCATTATAGGTTCAAAGATCTTTATTTATCATCACAAGAAACATTGTGTCTCGCTTATGTGATAACTTAAGTATTAACACTGAAGTATACGCTATTTCATACCAGTGGGTAGACTTTTAAAACATTGTGTGTGTGCACTCACTCACTAAAAATATTTTTCACAAATATATATTTTAAGTTTTTTCTTATAAATAGTTATAGATGCCTCGTCTTTGATATTGTTTGGAAGTTTATTATAGTACTGCGCTCCTTCGTACAAGATATATTTTTTACCATAGTTGGTTCTTGGAAATGGCAAACGCAGATTGTTACTGTTTCTTAGTTTTATTTTTTGATGTTCACTATTTCTGGAAAAAGTTGCCATAATTATGCCATACTCTATAGCTATACAAATCTAATTCCTTCATTTCCATTCTTTCATCGGTGTTCATAGCGCACAGAAACTCGGCATCCTTATGTCGTTAATATTCCTACAGCCCGCACTAAGCGCTTCGCATCAAACTTTATAGTGCGTACAGCGAATGAGTGGAACACCTTGACGTCGTCCTTATTTCCAGCTAACTATAACCTAAGTTAAGGGTGAACTGGGGGCGTACTGTGAGCTCTTAGCGCGATTCAAAACAGACCCTATGGTGGATCGCTTGTCAAAATCCCCATACAAAAAAAACAAAGCGATCCAATATAGGCTCAGTTTTGAATCGCGCTAAGAGCTCACAGTACGCCTCCAGGTATCTTCTAGGCAAGCATGCACCACCGTAGGCCACGTCGTCACTTACCATCAGGTGAGACAGTGGTCAAATGCTATGCCTATAAATTATAAAAAAAAACTATATAAATACTATAAATTCGAAGGTGAAATATAATTCTATCTCTCTGTCTATATAGTTGCCTTTTAACGGCTAAACAGCAAACCATTCTTGATAAGAATTTGGTGTGGGGATAGTTTAAACAATGAAGAAGAACATAAGACAATCGGATAATCGTATCAATAACAAAAACACCTTCAACTGAACAGTTCAGTTGACAGACGTATTGAGGTTTATTAGTCTCATTAGTTCTATGAAATAATGTCATTGGACTAGTGAGACTAAAAATCTTAGTAATTCAGTAATTGAACTGTTACTGGTACTACTGAGAATAGACGCTTCTTATCGCGATTACTATAATGCTGTGGCGACACCGGCACGTCAAATGGTGTCAGTGAAGCGTCAAAATCAGCCATTCGGCACCCATCGCTGCCCGTGTTAGTACACGTCCGCGCCGCGATCCCCGCGGACAGCGATGAGTACCGAATAGTTCCGCGTCATTGACACTGCCGCTTCGCAGATGCGCCGGTGGGGCCAAAGCTTTATCCACTTGATCAAAGCCTCGGGTATCAGCATAGTTTTCAAAAAAAAATGTGTATTGCGTTTTTTAAGTCACAATAACTGTTGTATTGTTTGTTGTTGTATGTGTTGTTGTTGTGTATTGTAGTTGTATTGTGTGTTGTTGTGCTGTGTGTGATATATTGTTGTTTTGTTGTTGTTGGCAGTGTTGTGTTTGTTATTGTTTGTGATTTTGTTGTGTTGTTGTTGTGTGTGTGTTGTATTGTTACTAATAAATAGATTTAAGCTAATAGCACACAGAGATGATACGCCTAATACAATCAGTCCCTTAAGCCACGTGTTCAGTCGTATTAAGCCATGGATCGCATGCAAGGAATGTCCTTACGTGAGTAGTCTCGCACCGCCGTCGGTGGCGCCACAGCTGCACGCACACATATGTATATTTAGTTTTATGTATACATAGGTACCTATACAATGTTACTTTTAATCTTGTATAACTCGCGCTAATAATGAAACTATCTGAAATTGACGTCTCCTGTACCTAACAGTCCATTCCAAATAGTTTTTATTGGCACAGATTATATTGGTTACTTAATTTAATAACAGTTAATAAAGATGGTTTGTAATAAGCCATCTTTTTTGTATTTGACACTCAGATTTTCTCAAATAAAATTAGGTTTGCTTAGGGTGGCTTTTCAATAAACTATAAACCGACTAAAACCAAAAAAACATTAGTTTTTCAGTATACGGTTTCAGAAAATAACATTTTATTTTCACTGTGTTTTGTTTTATACAATAAACAACTTTTACCTGATTATAGAAAAACCCGGCTAAAAACAAAGTTAATGTACACAATTTGAGTTTGAATTGGTATATTATTTGCGAAAGAGGGGTACATCTACTCCCCAAGGTAGACAATGTTTCTTCTATGATTTCTCTAAATCAATCGTTTTTTATTGAAGAAATGCCATGTAAAGTTTAGGTTAGAAGATAGCCCTAGCGCAGCTGGGTGGTTGAACTTCGTCCTTGACCGAATGCATTTAAATGAGTTTAACGACCTGTGTTTAGAGATGAATTTATAGTATCTTGTTAACTCTCGTAGCGATCGCACGTGCAATTTTGTGAGTGGGTTTATTTTCTACTATAGAAGTTTGGAGGCACGCAGTTTCAAGTAAGGCTCTCACAACTTGTGGGCTATCATGGTCCCAGTCCCCCCCCCCCTTTCGGGATAACATACCAATTCAAACTCACCTTGTATAAATAAAAAAATCTTTAGTTATTAAATACCGTTATTAAGTTACTAAAAGTACAGGCATTAAGTAGGTTAAAAATACATTCACACTTTGACTTACTTAAGAACGGCAAATCTACAAATAAACAACAAACCAATTAATTTATCAAATAGGGTAGCGTTTTACCATATTAACCCCCCGGTATCCCAAGCGTTTATTAAACTCATGTCAACTTCGCACACCAAATACTGTACGGCCAAAAGGTGGTTCACAAGATTGAATCAGCGCTGGAGAATAAGCAGTCTTGTCTTGCCACCTTCATTGACATTGAGGGAGCATTTGATAAAACGACGTTTAACAGCATCGAGGAGGGGCTGAGTAAACGAGGCGTAGATATTAGAGTGAACAAATGGATCACAACTATGCTGTCCAACAGAACAGCCAAAATAGAGACTTTGAGTTCGACCCGGTGCCTCGTTACGCGAGGCTGTCCGCAAGGTGGAGTGCTGTCTCCACTACTGTGGGTGGTAGTGGCAAACGAACTCATAGAGCTTCTAAACGCAAATGGCGTGGTGACAGTCGGCTACGCGGATGACATGGCCATTATGGTCTCTGGACTGTTTGAAGCAACCCTGTGCGACAAAATGCAAAAAGCACTGAGAATTGTTGAGGCATGGTGCCAAAAACACAATTTATCCGTGAATCCACAAAAGACTGAAATGGTGCTATTCACTAGGAAAACAAAATTAACAACACTTAACCTGCCAACACTGTTTGGCACAAGATTAAGTTTGAACAAAGAAGTCAAATACCTAGGGGTTTGGCTAGACAGTAAACTTTTGTGGGGAAAACATCTAGATCATGTCACCACAAAGGCAACAAATATTTTGTGGCAGGTCACCAGAGCTGTTGGGAAAGACTGGGGCCTCAAGCCACAACTATGCCGCTGGCTATATACAGTAATTGTACGACCGGTCCTTACCTACGGCTGTGTAGTGTGGTGGACACGTACAAATCTGGTAACTGTGATAAATAAACTACAGCAAACGCAGAGACTGGCTTGCTCCCTGATTAGTGGATGTTCAAAGACAACACCATCAGCAGCCTTAGACATTATATTAGGCTTGACGCCGCTGCACCTGCATATACAGCAGGAAGCGATGGCATCTGCTCTAAGGATTAAATCCACAAACCAATGGAAGGGAAATGGCCCCATTACAAACCATTGCAGAATAATCGACAGAGCGATAAAAGTCATCCCAGAGGCTTCTAAGGGCACTGACAAGGTGGGCAACACACACCTTGATGGTAAAAGGTATGAGTTGGTCACTGAAGCTGGTGATCTGGGAGACCTCTCGGCATCTTGGAACGTCTATACAGATGGTTCAAAAACCAAGACAGGTGCAGGCTGTGGTTTCTATTCATCGGAACTGGGCCTATCTGAATCCATAGCTCTAAACAAAACTGCAACAGTGTTGCAAGCAGAGGCTATGGGCCTCCTGCTAGCTGCAGGAGCAATCACATCTTCTGATGCGGTGCAAGTGCAGCTTATGCAAAAGGAGGGTGGAACTATAGTTTTCACCACAGACAGTGCGGCTATCATCTACGCACTAAGGCGACCTGTGACCAGATCAAGGGTAATTCTAGAGTGCCATAGGGCCCTGCAAAAGTTAGCAGAGAACTACAGAACAATAGTAAAATGGACAAAGAGCCATGGCTCGTGTCAGGGTAATATTACGGCTGACACTCTTGCCAAAGAGGGAGCGCAAAAAGCGACTGTTGATGACCTAATGGGACTATGCAAACCATCAGCGATGGAAGTGCGAGAACTATTGAGCCGTCACACGGAAAAAGAACAGCAGAAGCTATGGGAAAGGAGAACGGACTGCAGACATGCTAGGTCAGCTTTTCCTACTCTCAATAGAAAAGTGACAAACAGCTTACTTCGGCTTACACGGCATGATCTCCGCCTTATCACAGGCCTTATTACGGGCCATTGCAACTTAAATTATCATTTGAATAAAACTGGAGCGACAGACAGCCCGCTTTGTCGTGGTTGTCTGCAGGAGGACGAGACCGTGGAGCATGTAATGTTTCACTGCGAGGCCACGGAAGAAATAAGATTTAAAACCGGATTGCGTGAACAAGCGCATAAACTTATTACCCATTCATCATCGTCAACATCGGCGACGCCAACACTGGAGCAGTTGTGCCAGCACCCCAGAGCCGTGCTCCGTTATTTCAAGGAGCTGGGATGGCTTGGGTAGATGCTGGCGGGGGAAATGCACAATACACCCCAAGCGGGACGTCAGTGCAGGTCTTATCGCCCCCATGCCAAATTAGAAATTAGAATTAGACTGTACGGCCATTGGTTGCCTGTTGATCATTGGTTGACCAATGAGCGTTCAGTATTTGGTGTGTTAAGTTGACATGAGTTTGTCAAGCGTACGAGAAACCGGGGGTAAGCGAGATTATGTTTGTCTGAAGGTGGCGCCACGTTACATGTCAAAATGTCCAAATTATTTATTGTATTATAGCTTAAAAGTATGTGTCTGCATATATTAAAATGTACAGTGGCAGAATGTCCATACGTTAATATTATGTGAAATTTTAATAACGTCCAAATGTCAAAAAATATGATTAGGTGTCAAAAAAACTCGTCAACCATCATCGTACACCAGCATATCCATAGTTTTATTTTGCAGTCCCACGTAAATAACTTGCATTTTTGGACATTTTGTCAATCCTGCATTTATTAATACCAAATGTATTTTACACAATTTGTCACAAGTTGTGATAAAACATGGTGTTTTGGAAGTTTTAACATTTGCACGTTTTGACGCTGACACATTTTGATACAATCAAAAGTTTGGACATTTTGACACGTGAATCAATTTGACCCTAAATCCTAACCAAATTTACATGATCTGTGGTATAAAGTGCACATACCGTGATGGACGCCGCCTCGTTTCGCGTACAACTTGAGTTTGTCCCGTAACGCGCCTCGCTCCAGTTCCAGGGAGTCGATGTCTTGTTGCAGATGATCCATTGTCTCCTCGAACTCTTTCTCTTTGCTGGAAAAAGAAAGAGACATAATATGCATTTATGAGCAATACAGTGGAACAAGTAGGAGAGCAATGCCAATACACCAAGAAAACAGTGTAGATCAGAAATGTGCCAAAAACCGTTATAAAACTAGATGGCGCTGCAAAATGAGTGGGCTATACGGCTAGCTACGGCGGGCTAGGTCTGAAACTGTTATTTTGGCATATTTCAGATCTGCGCTCAACTCAACCCGCTCATTTTGCAACGCCATCTAGTTTTAGGCATATTTCTGATCTACGTTGTTTTCTTGGTGTATTGGCATTCCTCTCCTTCTTGTTCCATGCTAATGCGTACTCTAGGTAATGGATGGTGAGTGCCTATATACATTCTGGTCATCTCGCACATGTAGGCAAGTAAACAATAGCATTATGTTTTTGTTAAGCAGCAACGTATACTACAATAATTACGACGTGTTTTAACTTAGAATATAATGTTAATACATTTCTTTTGTACAATAATTTTCCAGACATGTAAACTGGACATTTAGGAATAAATTTTTTTTTTTTTTTTGAACGGGCAAATTGCCCTTTATTACTCAAGCTAACTACTACAATAATAAAAACTAAACTAAACTAAACTAAACTAGCTACACTAGCTACACTACCTACTACAAAGAACACTTATGGACTGTATAATAGCCGCGATGGCCTATAGACAGTCCAAGTGCTCCAGCCCACTACCGGTAGGTAGCGTACCCAACATGCTGGCCGCATTGCCACGTTGAATTGCAATGCTGATGCGTTGGGCCAAATAAGTGCCAGCATTTTGGTCACGCGTCGCATCGACCAGACGCTCTGATAGACTTTGGTGCTCGCGATGAGCTCCCGGTCCCCACGGACCCAGGGTCTCAACACCATTATTGATTATGGTATAAATTGATCCCTGGTTTGAATCTCGCCCGGCCTTGTACCAACAACTTTTGAAGTTATGTGCTGAATTTACTCTCGCTTTTAAAACGTTTATTGTCCAGTCCAGTTTTACTAGGTGGTAGGACTTTTCTGCAAAGTTCGTCTAGGTAGGTACCACCGCTTTGCCAGTTATTCTGCCGCCAAGCAGTAGTGTGCAAGCACTACTGTGTTCCGGTTTGAAGGGCATTGTAGCTAGTGAAATTACTGGGCAAATGAGACTTTATGATCTGATCACTCAGTCTAGTAATCTGATTACTAGACTGGGTGATGTCTCAGGATGACGTGCGCAGTGCAGTGTCACGCGAAACTTTATTGTTTTAAAGTTCCGGGTGACACTGCAACTGTTATGGGCGGCCGTGTCACTTAGCATCAGGTGAGCGACTAGCTCGTCACGTCATTCAATCACGTAAAAAAAAAAAAGTAAGATTTGAGTTGATTTTGAGCATTATGAGTTTCTTCTGTAACGTCTGTTCTTTCGGGTTAGAGTCACGCACGGTGGTAACCAGTTTCTCACCTACCTAATTTAGATACCCATCTATCTACGGTACCTATCTGTATCATCTATATACCATCTATCTAACATCTATCTACCATCTACCTATGTGCATCTACAATCTACCATACATCTAGCACCTATCTACTAGTCTATTTATCCACAGTACCGTTTGAGTTGGTTCTGAGCATCCTCCAGTTTCCTCTGTAACGTGTCTGACTTCAGTTCGGCGTCACGCGCGGTGGTTGCTAGCTTTTCCCCCACCAATTTACCTAGCATCTATCTAACAGCTATCAACCATCTATCTAACAGCTATCTACCATCTATTTACAATTGACAGTACCGTTTGAGTTGGTCCTGAGCATCTTCCAGTTTCCTCTGTAACGTCTCAGACTTCAGTTCAGCGTCACGCGCGGTTGTTGGTAGCTTTTCACCCACCAATCTATATACCATCTATCTAACAGCTATCTACCATCTATTTACAATTCACAGTACCGTTTGAGTTGGTTCTGACCATCTTCCAGTTTCCTCTGTAACGTCTCAGACTTCAGTCCAGCGTCACGCGCGGTTGTTGCTAGCTTTTCACCCACCAATCTATCTACCATCTATCTAACAACTATCTACCATCTATCTAACAGCTATCTACCATCTATCTACTATCCACAGTACCGTTTGAGTTGGTTCTGAGCGTCTTCCAGTTTCCTCTGTAACGTCTCAGACTTCAGCTCAGCGTCACGCGCGGTAGTCGCCAGCTTCTTCTCGCCAAGTTCGCGACGGATCTGCATCTCCGACAGCTCTTCTTGTTTCGCCTGAACATAAATACATGATTCTATGTTAATCATTATAAATGTGAGACGGTAAAAGACAGTTCGATCATTTGAATCAACTGTTTGTTATCAGGGTCTCATTTTAAAAAATCATTTTTGTTTTATTGAATTGATTTAACTCCTAAAGTATTTTAAGGTAGATAATGAGCCAGAGGGTGCCTTGAGATTTCACCCCAAACAGAGTCAAAATCGACGTAGAATAACTGTATAATATGAAATAATTTCTAATGTAAATAGGCTAGATGACTACAATTTCTTTTAATGCCTAAATCACACTAATATTATAAAGCTGAAAGTTTGTATGTGTGTACGTGTGTATGTTTGTTACTCCTTCACGCTCAAACGGCTGAACGGATCTGGATGAAACTTGGAATATAGATAGCTTATGTACTGAATTAACATATAGGTAGGCTACTTTTTATCCGCGGAAGAAACCGCGGGGCGCAGCTAGTTAATCATATTCCTCAAAAAATAAACAGTCGTGAAAACAAAAATTAAATATCTCAAAGAATTACAAAGTTACAAGCATTTTGTAATACAGGAATAGAAAGAGACAGCTCAAAGATGCAGTGACGTCAGAATTCGGTCCTCCATAGTACCTCATTACTAAGCTGTGGTAGATTTACATACAATCTCTTTGGCATGTGACAATCACGTGTTTTCATAGTAACTGTGGGAAGCTCTGTTTTGTGAGAAAAGGCCAGGCGATGATCCAGAAACTTTAAAAGCTTATTACTCCGCGATTTATTTACCGATTTTACTAATTTTTTCAATTATTACATTCATTTTTAACCTACTTTATGAAAATAATATTTAATTCATTTTGAATAGCAGGCAGCTAGCCTATCGACGTGGGTTTACCAGTGCTGTTAATTTACTAAATAGTTGTGTTTACCTTGAGAGCCTTCCTGAGCTCTTTGATATCAGCTTCTTTGTTCTCGAGCCGGATGGTGAGGCTCTTGGTCTCCTCGAGCTGCTTCTTCACAAGTTGAGCGCGAATCACCACCGGCGGGGTCGGCTGTCGAACAACAATTACTAATCATCATTCCTTGTGTTTGCTGATGAATGGAAGGTGATCTTGTCCGAATGCTTGGTGTATTGTGAGATGAGTGCATGAAGTAGGTACCTAATGATTTGTTGACTAATTTTCTTATGATGTTATCGTAATTTGACATTTTATTTTATTTCTTATTATACTATACATTAATTAACCTCTTTGAATCACACTAATATTATAAAGCTGAAAGTGTGTATGTGTGTTTGTGTGTATGTGTGTATGTTTGTTACTCCTTGACGCTTAAACCGCTGAACGGATTTGGATTAAACTTGGAATATAGATAGATTATGTACTGGATTAACACATAGGCTACTTTTATTCGCGGGTGAAACCGCGGGGCGCAGCTATTATTCTTATAACTTGTTATTGTTAATTGTGTTCGTATTTTTTTTTAATCTATAACTTTTAGGGACTTGGAAGTCGTCCAACGACTATGTCAGCCCCATTGTACTCACTCTTTAACTAGTGCACTTAAGCAAGTTATGTTACATTGTGTATCAGCCTGTACACAGACCCAGTAATCGTAATAATTGTTATTTTAATTGATAAGTAAATGAGGAGTTTTATTTAAAAATAAATGGTGTTTTATGTATGACCCAATAGATGGCGCCAGTTGTGGTTTTACCAAAATCTGTCACTGTCACTGTTTCAAGCATAGACCACAGGTTATAGGAAATGTGTCACGATACTGACTGACAACTCTAAACTGTTTCGTTTGTTCTATTTTCGTTGCGCGATAGCTCGGCTTAATTTTGGATCATAATATTAACGTTTATCTGTCTCGCAGTTCTGCTGTACTTCAATTTACTTAAGAATAATGCACCACAGACTACTTAGGAGATACTACAGACAATGTACTCGTGGTCCACTCAACTGAATTCGACATTTCTTTGTAGGTAGTCTAAGCATTTTCTTATGTTTAAACTACTCTGTGGTTTGAAAGGCTTAAACTATGTACTTACAGCGCCATCTAGAAAAGAAGCGGAACTAGTGTTTTTTTTTAAATAAAAAGCCTCATTATAATAATAAATAAATAAATATAGACAGAGACCTTGTAGAGGGTCTTACACCTTTGACTGGCCTGATAGCTCAGTTGTTAGTAGCCCTGCCTTCCGAACTGTAGGTTGTGGGTTCGATTCCTACCCGGGACAAACATTTATGTGATGCACATAGGTGTTTGTTCTGTGTCTGGGTGTTATATTGTATTCTATGTATGTATTTTCAAACAAAAAGTATCCTAAGTATTGTATCAGTTATCTGGTTCCCATAGTACAAGCTATGCTTAGTTTGGGGCTAGATGGCGCTGTGTGTAATGTCCACACATATTAAAAGTATCTCCTAGATGTCATTGGTTTAGCGACAAATAGCAATAGACTGAAAAACTAAAACGATATTTGTTTATTGCCATTTGTCGCTAAACCAATAATATCTATGAGATACTTTTAATCGTAATTTGTTGATACATTCTATTTATTTACGTTAAATCAGTTTTAATGTAATCAAGCTATTATTGGCAAAAAAACGCACGAAAATTTGAATTTGCCGCGCTAGTGTAACGTTCCCGCATTTATTTATTTATTTATATATAGGTACACAAAACAAATTACAATAAACGACTTATTCCAGATTGAGAATTATTTGAGAAAAGTACTATACAAGCCTTGGCCACGACTAGGCATTGATGGACTTGCGTATGTGTGTGCCCACATTTACACGTTCGTCCATCAATGCCTCTGTTGGTGGCCGCTGCAGTAATGTACTAATTATGCGCTTGAGTGTAACTCTAATGTCCGTTTTCATCAAAGATCCCTAAACTACACCCTAATTAGGAATCCCTTTGGCTAAGGGCCGCTTAGATTTGACCCTTACCTAAATTCGTTTTCACAGCGCTGAGTGACACTTAAATTGTAAAGTGACAGTTTATTCTTTTCTACGGTTTCCAAAAACAGTACGTTGCCGATTTTCATTATTTTATTTACATATTTTAGAGAATAATCGTCAAAAATACAAGCAACATGCTTTATTGATATTAGCACTAGAGTTTTTAATATATTATGTATCCGAAAAAAATTAAAACTATTACCATTTCTGGCGTTATGCGGGTAGAAACAATTGCCAAATACAATTGAAAAAAAAGCTGGCGTTTTGATAATTTAACCTGCCACTTAACGCTAAGGGGTCGAGCTTCGGCCCCCTAAACTTAGGGGATCCCTTAAGCTTTGAGTGTCCCTTAATCGCCGGTGAAAACAAAATTACTGTCAGATGTCACTTAAATCTTTTTAAAGGTCGTTTAAAATTTAGGGATCTTTGGTGAAAACAGGCATAACTCACCTTCTCAGTATGAACGTTTGTGAGAGACATCATGTCGTATTCCTTGTCCTGCGCGAACGTTGCCAGCTTGGTCACTTCAGCGGACACCAGAGACAGCGAGTGCTTGATGGTCTTCACTGGGCCATGATCGTCCTGAATAACGTATAAATATTATTTATTTATTTATTTATTTATTTATTATTCATAAGGTAATCAACAGCATTACATAAAGACATAAAACTAAAAACGTACAGGTAACAAACAAAGCAATTAACAGATTACCAATAGTTAGGCATAAACATGAAATGTGAATAAACAGTTTTTAGGCTGATTACAGACTTTATGACTACAGATAGTTATGTGACAATTCAATAATATCATCTGTTGCAGGCGGGTACATTAAAATGTGTGCTTATGTATCTTTTTGTATCATTTTATAAACTACATTTTACAAATAGGTATGTAGATAGGTAGATAAATTCACTTTGCCGATAAATAAAATATCCTTGTAAATACAAATGTAGAAAAAATAGTGAAGAACTATTATTTTTTTATATTATTTTAAAGTCTCAATCCATACCATAGTATGGATCAAAACCACATGCAACAAAATATGCATTATAAATCTTTATGCATATTTTTGAGAATAATAAAATAACAATAAAAATAAATAAATATTAGTTTATACTGGTAGAAGTACTACTCATTTACAAGGTGGTGGTACTTTTCTATAGTTTGTTTAGGTTGATATAAGTTTTTAATCAGTGTGTGTTGCCAGTGATGACTTGTGGAACTGAGACATGGTCTCTTACTGTTGGCCTCATTAGTAAGCTCAAAGTCGCGCAGCGAGCTACGGAGCGAGCTATGCTCGGTGTTTCCCTGCGAGATAAGCTCCGGAACGAGGAGATCCGCAGGAGAACTAAAGTGACCGATATAGCTCTTAGAGTTAGTAAGTTGAAGTGGCAATGGGCAGGCCACATCGCTCGTAGAACTGACAACCGATGGGGAAGAAAGGTTCTCGAGTGGCGACCACGAACCGGAAGACGCAGCGTAGGCCGGCCCCCCACTCGGTGGACCGACGACCTGGTGAAAGCCGCGGGGAGCCGATGGATGCAGAAGGCGAGCAGCCGCTCAAGGTGGCGTGCTCTGGGGGAGGCCTATGTTCAGCAGTGGACGTCTTCAGGCTGTTAATGATGATGATGATGATGATGATATAATACCACCAATTAGCTAGATATTACACTAGGTGGTAGGACTATTCTGCAAAGTTCATCTAGGTAGGCACCACCGCTTTGCCAGTTATTCTGCCGTCAAGCAGTAGTGTGCAAGCACTACTGTGTTCCGGTTTGAAAGGCGTTGTAGCTAGTGAAATTACTGGGCAAATAAGACGTGGTCCGATCACACAGTCTAGTAATCTTATTACTAGACTATGTGAAGTATCAGGATGACGTGCGCAGTGCAGTGCAGTGCAGTGCAGAACGACTAGCTCGTCACGTCATTCATTTACAATAAAATAAAATTTATAATTCTATTCTGCCACCAAGTAGCAATGTGCAGACATTACTGTGATCCGCCCCCTAATTACCTAATTTGCGACAGGCGTACATCTCGCGGTGATTGCTGTCACACATCATTAGTGGTGTCGAGCATGTATGCTACGCTACACCACTAATGATGTATGACAGCAATCACCGCGAGATTTACGCCTGTCGCAAATTAGGTAATTAGGGGGCCGGTTAGCGAATGAAACTATGATGAATCTTAGGATGGCTTGAACAGTGCAGTCTAACGCGAAACTTGTTAATTTAGAGTTCTTAAACTGTTATGGTTGGCCGTGACGCTAAACATCTCGCGAACGACTGGCTCATCGCGTCTTCTTTTGCATAAAAAAAACTTCCTCCTAAACATTCCTTGGATCAAAAGAGAATTCCCGTGGAACTTAGCTGTAAAGTCTAGCCAACTGACCTGTTGGTACACCTTATCGACAGCGGCGGCCCACAAGGTGGCTAGTGTGGCGTGCGGAAGTGGTGCAGCGTCGCCTCGCTCCCCGGCCGTGGCGGCGCAAGCGGAAGCTGCGCGTGCGGCGAGAGACGCGGCGCGGGAGCAACGCCACAGCGAGGTGGCTACGTCGCCACGGAGGCGGTCGATTAGCTGGAAAATGTGGGGATTTATGCTTTAAGGTGGAACGTTTCACTAGCGCAGCAAATTCAAATTTTCTTGCGTTCTTTTGCCAATAATAGATTAATTACTAAACGTGATTACATTAAAACTAATTTAGCGCAAATAAATAGAATGTATCAATAAATTACAATTAAAAGTATCACCTACTTATCATTGGTTTAGCGACAAATGGCAATAGAGTGAAAAACTAAGACGATATTTGTTTATTGCCATTTGTCGCTAAACGAATGATATCTAGCAGATATATTTGATCGTAATTTGTTGATACATTCTATTTCTTTACGTTAAATTAGTTTTAATGTAATCACGTTTAGTAATTAAGCTATTATTAGCAAAACAACGCAAGAAAATATTTTCCGCGCTAGTGTAACGTTCCACCTTAAACCTTGAAATCTTTTTTAGACTGTGTGATGTCTCAGGATGACGTGCGCGGTGCGCGGTGTCACGCGAAACTTTAATTTAGATTCCCGGGTGACACTGCAATCTGTAGTGGGCGGCCGTGATGCTTAACACCAGGTGAATGACTAGATCGCCACGTCATCCGTTTACATAAAAAACTCTCTCTGTTCTTCACTGCGTCTCACTCTCGTTTGTTACCCTCCCTCGAAATTTCTTTAACTCGTACTTTTTTCCTCCTCCTCTCACACTCTCACTCTCTTAGTCTTCCAACTTCTTGACTTTTCTCACTCTTCACACTCTTATACGTGTGCTCACTCTGTCGTTTATTCACTCTCCTACTCTTTCCCTCTCTAACTCCTCTCCTCCTCTCACCTGCGGGTCCAAGTTGACGTGTTCCAGTTGAACTCCAGGCGGCAGCCGACGACGGACACTCTTCAGCTGCTGCTGCAGCGTCATACTCGAATTGCAGATAACTTCTTGGAGCAGACCTATCTCTTGCGAGCGTTCGGATGGCTGTAACAACACGAATAGTATTTTAAACTAGCTACACACTTCATTATTGACAGCCGGCATATATCCACTGCTGAACACAGGCCTCCCCCATAAAACGCCACTTTGGACGCTTACACACAAATACACAGTTTTTTTCTTTCATTACTGTTTTTATGCATAACGGCCAACGATCACATACATAGATCCTGGACCCTAACTACGATTCCCTGTATTTAGAGGGGGGACCACAGGAACCACGAGAACCATTGCTCCCACAATACCGACACAGAACAAGCACTTTTGCGATTTTTTTTCACGTACACAAATACTTGTCCTGTCGCGGGAATCGAATCCGCCTCCTCCGGGTTATGAGCCGACCCACTCAACCACCACACCGGAGAGGCTGTCACATGTATGTATGAAAACATTGTTTGGATATTGTTATGATATTTTCGTTGAACATTTGTAATGTCACTGTCAGTTTAGCCAGATTTTTCGTAAGTAAATTTAGCTATATAATTAATATCTTCAA
This sequence comes from Ennomos quercinarius, assembly GCA_910589525.2. Classification (NCBI taxonomy): domain Eukaryota; kingdom Metazoa; phylum Arthropoda; class Insecta; order Lepidoptera; family Geometridae; genus Ennomos; species Ennomos quercinarius. Next base: position 6,450,570 of record OU342515.1, read on the forward strand.
AAATGTCGCAAACATGTTATCGATAAACAATTCGGGTATAGGTACAGGAACTTTAATGAAAAATTGAAATTTTGATGTAAACTTAGGTAATGTTGAAGTTTTAAGACAAGACTTCTTGAAACAGTTTGAAAATGAAAAAGAAAACACACCTGCAGTATCTCGGTGGCGGCGCGCGCGTCGGCGTGCAGCGCGCGCGCGAGCGCGTCGAGCGCGGCGCACGCGTGCAGCACGGCCGCGCGGCCCGCCGCGCCGCCCGCCCCCAGCGCGCTCCACATCGCCGACAGGTACGACCAGCAGCGCTCGATGCCTGCCACAAGCGGAACCGTCACAACAAATGCTCTCTAATGAACACGTCACACGTTTATACACCCCAAGCGGGACGTCAGTGCAGGCCTTTATCGCCCCCACTCGGAATAAGAATAAGAATAAGAACACGTCACAAACTTGAATTGTTCAATCAGAAAAGGAAAGTAAAAACAGATAATGGCATAGATCATGAGCCCCCTCACCATTTCACAATCGCTTCGCTCGCACGTTTTTTACAAGCGGGAGCACAGTTATTATTGTACAATCACACAATACCGCAAGACTAGCAAAAGCAAAATTTTCTGTCTGAAAACCCAATCAGTTTCGCTCGCTTCGCTCATACAATTTACTTAGTTTTTGTTTAACGCAGGACTTAATCGCGCTAAAAACATTATTTATTTACCTCGACGTTTTAACCAAGTTCCGTTACCGTGGTCATCAGTGCACTATGATTTAAAACGCGAAAATTTAAGAAATTCTATCACGATTCAGTTGTATGTTGTTTAATAAAGCACAACGACTAGAGTCAATAGGCTTTTCACAGGTCGGCGTGCTAACTGCATCAGCGCTTAAATTCAGGTGAGCTGCAGCCAAACGACGGCCTATTCATAAATATAAAAACCGGAGAACCTAAAATATTACCCTTTCCCCACACTTATAAACGATGAAGACATCAAAACAATATATCCTTGAAGAATATCCTTTACACTAAACCGGATGATTCGGGTACAGCGGCCACGCTGCGTCCGAATAGTCCTTCCCAATCACGTTAATTACAGCATTATTACTCTATGGTGCACGCATCCACCAACTTCAGTGTTGGGTGGAGGAGAGCTGTACGCCACTTGAGTTTTATTTAAGTTGTTTAACCTCGAGCATTGTTCGCTTGTTATGATCGATTTTACTTGTTTAGCTGTTCGCGCATAATTTTGAATTATAATCCAGATCTAAATGACGTTTTGTACCTTAAATATTTTTTTACGGTTGTAATTTGTTTAGTGCATATATAAATAAATAAAAAATTAAACGACATGATAAAAGAAAAGACAACACATGACAAAAGTGGATGGTTTCAAAAGAAAACAGAGCCTATTTACCATCCAAGGAGCAGTTCTCATCCAGTTCGTTAGTCTTCAACAGATGCGCTGCAGCATCCAATGCGCGCTCTTGTTGCGCGGCGTCAGGCAAAGCGCTCGCCGCTCGCAGCAACATCTCCGGAGTGCAAGTGTCAAGTGCACGGGACCACATTGATACTATGCACTGGAGGAAGCAGACAAGATAAATTGTCTCATCATTAACAGCTGAACAGGCAAAAATAAAAACCAATAAAAATAAATGTTCCACTGGGTATTCAATTCAATTTTCAAAAGCATTTATTATACTTTTAAATATACATCTTATACGCACTAGTGTACATTTTATCCTAGTTATATAAATAATGCAAAAACAAATCATTACGCAAGCACACAGGCTTATTGCAACTAATAACAGAAAATTAAGATTATTACAGAAGTGTACATTCAAAAAGGCTTTGTATTTTACGTGTACTGGTTATTTATGTAAGCTTTAGAACATTACATTTTTAGAAGTATTAGTAAGTTTTAGGAAGTATTAGGAAGTTCATCTTGCAGAAGAGAAGTATCCGGACAATGGTTCGTATTTCGCAAAGAGATTCATGTAGGGATCATTTTAGAAGATTGGGAATTATGACAGTTCCAAGCCTTTACATGTTAGTGGTGTTTAATTTTTTGGTGAAATATATATTCGATTTTGAGACAGAAGAGGAAAGAATTGATAGAGAAAGTACAAGAAGGAAAGACCTTAAACATAAAATACATCCTACATTAAATATAACCAAACATAGCATCTTATACCAAGCAGTGGAATTATTTAATAAATTGCCACATGATACTACAAGCCTAATATATTTAAACACAGAGTAAAAGCATTTCTTTTGGAGAAAAATTATTATAGCATAAATGAGTACTTGACCTAGCATTGGGATACTGTGACTTTTGTTTCTATGTTATTTGTATTACTTACCATATTATGACATGACCTATTATAAAACTATTTTAATTTTGCATGCACCTACTTAGCCAATTATTTAATTTAATAACTATAATGAACTTAATTCTAATTTTATTTAATGTACCTAATTCAAACACAATGTATGTTGTTTATGAATAAACACAATACTAAGTTCACTGGGTATTTACAGGATTTTAACTATATCACTGGTTTCAAGTCTGCTTATATTACATTGTGATTAGTGATTACTGCTTTACTGTTAATAGTGTTGTATTTTAATATTTAACTTACCTAGTAATTATTTTTATCGTTTTCCGCCGCACTCTTTTTAGTGGCAGAAATTCATTATGTCACTCCGTGTCCGTATGTACCTACCTACCTCGAGCCAAATCAATGTTTTTGTTGCCTATAGTTATCATTACTTAATTTGTTTTTCGTAATCATTTAGTACCAAAGTTACTTCGCTTTTCCTAATTGCCTATAACAATTATGTTCAAACGACAAAGTGTAGATTCGTTTTGGCTTAAGTGCAACATAGTATGTAACTGCGTTATAGTGGAAATATTAATAAGCTGTGAATCTTAGATAAATAAATAGGCCTCCCCTACAGAGCACCACTTTGAGCGGCTGCTAGTTGCATCCATCGGCTCCCGCGGTTTTAACCAGGTCATCTGTCCACCGAGTGGGGGGCCGATCTACGCTGCGTCTTCCGGTTCATGGTCGCAACTCGAGAACCTTTCCTCGCCTTTTGCCGGTTCTGCGAGCGATGTGGCATGCTCAAGCTCATTGCCATTTCAACATGCTAATTCTAAGAGTTGTATCGGTGACTTTAGTTCTGCGGATCTGCTCATTAAACTGTCACTGACTACCTGCCTGCCAAGTTATCTACAAAACGAGGAGATCCGGAGATCTAAAGTCACCGATATAACTTTTAGAAGGCCACATCGCTTTCAGAACCGTGATTGACTGCGGCACATACGGGCTATTTTCTGTCCCTCTTTCTCTCTACTAGAATGAAAGCTTCACTAGAAATGTGTAGGCCGATTATGATGATACTAATTATGACTAGAATCGCAAAACCAGTAATATCAAGCAGGCAGAAGTGCAAATTATACATAAAAATCTACTCTGGTAATCAGTCTACCTAGTGAGAAAAACACTGCTTAAACAGGCCTCCGCCATTAAACGCCACATTGGACGCTATCATAGAGGGGTTTACCATAATCACTACCCTTGGCAGGCGGCTTGGTGATCGTAAATTTGAATGTACCGAGGAAAATGCCCCCATTCCCTGGATATTCTTTTAGCCGGCGGGGAAGAGATGGGGTAGTACGACAAACTTTTCCATAAATAATTATTATTTCTAAACCATACAGATAGCGATCCATTGTCTCACTTTCTCCCATTGTCTCCCGCTTTCTCCCACTCTTTCCCACTTACCTGTATCATATGCAGCTGGTACTCCAGTTGACAACGGAAGCTGTATTGCGTGGCTGTGTGAGTCTTCGTCAACACTTCACGGTTCCACACGTCGACCGCAGGGAATCTGGCAATGAAGTAAAAACAAGAATGCGTAAGAAAGGTGCATAGATTCAAATCTCAGGATAAATAAATAAACAAAAATAATTAATAAATAACGGTCAACGATCACATACATAGATCCTGGACCCTAACTAGGATTCCCTGTATCTAGGGACCCAGGAACTACGAGGACCATGCTCCCACAACACCCAGACACGGAACAAGTATTGGCGCTTTTTTTCTTGTGCATAAATACTTGTGATAAATACCCGAATTTCTTTTTTTTTTTGGCAAAATGGGCGTGGTAAAACGTCAACGCCATCTTTTTCTTTTGAACTACGTTGATCGCGCCATTTGCCAGCTTAGTAAGGCTTTAACCACATACCTCTCTCTAATCTGTCCGAGTATGATCTCCGCTTTAGTGTCCAGCCTTTGCAGCAGTAGTATAAGTAAGATTGCATCGTGGTCTCCTGTAAAATAAACAATATAACTTGAGTTAAACAGATGAGGTACGAGTAGAGCCAGATGAGCAGGTCCAAATCCGTTCAAAGAAACATCACCCTTAACATCTTAGGGCCAATTTCACCGTTTGTATCACAAAACGAGTTTAATAGAACTAAGTTCTGGATAAACGGGTTTAAATGTTGGTTTTGATCTAGATTTACATCATACAAATTTCACCAGAAACATTTTGATCGCGTTTGTGGAAACCAAGTTTAAGGCCGCAAAACAAGAATATCACAGAGTACCATTTTATAAACCAGAGAATATTGTCTATAATTAAAGGCAAATGTCATGTTTGTGATGTTTGACAGGGGCAATCAGTCAAAACCTGTCAAAACCATCTAAACTCGTTCAACGAGCTAAACGCCGAAAATTGGGCGTTCAGAGTTTGAACTCGCTTAGGCTCTAACTGAGTTCTGTTTATGTTGGTGAAATGAAAATTGTTGATCTAAACTCAGTCACAAGCTTGAACTGAGTTTAGTTTGAATTGATCGCGTTTATTTGTAACGGTGAAATCCGACCTTAGTATTTAATATCAATTCAGTCTGCACTTCAGCGCGGCGCTTACGACAAAGACAACGCACGAAATGACTGATTTTGACGGTTTTTAATTAATATCTATTTGTATATAGTATTTTTCAAAGTTATTAAGTCATCACGACATCTGATTGTTTGTTGCGAATACACTAATTTAGTTTATGTAAAAATATATTCGGTAGAAGCTCGGCAAAATGGGAACTCTCAAATTTTTTGAGGGAGGTTTGCGATTTTTTTTTCTATAGAGCTATATTTATTAATCTTGTATTTGCGATCATCACAACCGAGTTAATGAAATGAATTACATGGTATATTAAATTCAAAGCTCCACATGTTGTAATTACGCCAGGAAACGTCCCTTAAAACACCCTGTTTGGTCTACCCGCCGCCTTAACTTAAAATACCAAAAACTACTACTACTACTACTACTACTTTACTAGGTGGTAGGACTTTTCTGCAAAGTTCGTCTAGGTAGGTACCACCGCTTTGACAGTTATTCTGCCGCCAAGCAGTAGTGTGCAAGCACTACTGTGTTCCGGTTTGAAGGGCATTGTAGCTAGTGAAATTACTGGGCAAATGAAGACTTTATGATCTGATCACTCAGTCTAGTAATCTGATTACTAGACTGGGTGATGTCTCAGGATGACGTGCGCAGTGCAGTGTCACGCGAAACTTTATTGTTTTAAAGTTCCGGGTGACACTGCAACTGTTATGGGCGGCCGTGTCACTTAACATCAGGTGAACGACTTGCTCGTCACGTCATTCAATCACATAAAAAAAAAAACTATACGCTCATTGATTGCAGACAACCGATGATCAACAAGCAACCAATGAGCGAGAGTTCAGTATTTTTAAATTGACATTAGTTTAACTTTAAAAAACGTATGAGAAACCTTGGGCTAGGTTCGTCCTCAGTCGTTGGTCAAGTCAAGATTTCCCCTTCTTTTCTACAGACTTTGCAATAGGCTAGTTGCCTGCTATTAAAAATTAGTAACAAGTAAATATTATTTTCATAAAGTAGGTTAAAAATGTATGCAATAATTGGAAAAATAAGTAAAATCGTAATAAGCTTTTAAAGTTTCTGGAGATGGCATCGCCTGTCCCTTTCTCGCGAAACAGAGATCGTGTGGAGCTTCCCCACAGTGACTATAAAAACACACGTAGTGACGTCGCATGCCAAAGGGATTGTATGTAAAGCTACCACAGCTTAGTATTGAAGTACTATGAAGGAGCAAGAGTGACGTCACTGCATGTTTGAGCTGTCTCTCTCTATTCCTGTATTTCAAAACGCTTGTAACTTCGTATTTGAAATTATGAGTGTAATATCACTACTAAGTTTATCTGTACACCGTAGTCCTAATTTAATTTTTTTTTATCTCTCCATCCCAAGGTTGTCTGGAAGAGATCGCTTTAAGCGATAAGACCGCCCATTGCACTAGCAATTATAAGTCTATTAAGTTTCTTTGTATATTTATGTTTAGTTGGTGTACAATAAAGAGTTTATCTATCTATCTATCTAATTTTTTGAGATATTTAATTTTTTCTTTTCACGACTGTTTATTTTTTGGGTATTATTAATTTATGCAATAAAAAAATAGCAGGCAACTAGTCTATTTATAGTAGTTATTAAAATATGCTGATTCGGGCGATTCTTAAGAGTTTCTGAATAGCACCTTATGGTTGTAAAAGGTAATGGATTGAGGACATGAGATCACCTTTGTCACGATAGCTTAAGGCTCGTCTATTCCTGCTGGGTTAGCATGGACGGTAGACAAAATTGTCTTTCCCCGTTTTACGTCACTTTCTTCATACTTGCTTGGAGTAAAACAGGGGAAAGACAGTTTTGTCTACCGGCCGTGCTAACCCTACTGGACCCTCTTTCTCGCTCGCGTATTGCGACATTTTCGAAGGCACTAAATGGTAGAATTTACTAACGAAATAAAAACACATCGCAAATGTTCCACAAAAAAACCACAATGATCCATTATGTATAGATTCTTCGTGAGTAAATTCTACCATTAACATGTAAGTACAAAAACGTCCGGGCCTTACGATCATATACCGCAAAATAAAAAAATGATTTAAACTAACCGGCACTCTGCATGAAGTGGTCCGGCAGACACGCAGCCAGCATGTCTGCGCGTGCGCACGCCTGGCGCAGCTCGAGCGCGCGGCACTGCAGGTCGATGGACCGCGTGGAAGCGCGGGACAGGTGGACGAGTGGCGCCAGCTCGCTCGGCGGAGACCCGCGCGGCTCCGGGCTCGGTTCTTGTTCCGATGGTCCGGGGGATTCTGGAGAACATTGATCGTTTATGGTTGAGTTGGTGAATAGTTCATCTGCTGATTGCGCTAAGCAATCTTTAGTATTGGAAGGCGTTGCAGCATATGTGTTGATGGGTGAACGGTCGATATAGTGGCTATGAAAACCAAGGAGAAAAAAATGACGCTCGCGCATCAATAAGGCGTTTTATATTTTAAAAAAACTAGTTCCGCTTCTTTTACTAAATGGCGCAGTAAATACATAGTTTAAACTTTTCAAACCACAGAGTAGTTTAAACATAAGAAAATGCTTAGACTACCTACAAAGAAATGTAAAAATTCAGTTGAGTGGACCACGAGTACATTGTCTGGTGTATCTCCTAAGTAGTCTGTGGTGCATTCTTCTTAAGTAAATTTAAGTACAGTAGAACTGCGAGATAGATGTTAATATTATGATCCCAAAATAAAGCCGAGCTATAGCGCAACAGATACCAAAAAAACGAAAGAGTTTAGAGTTGTCAGTCAGTATCGTGACACATTTCCTCTAACCTGTAGTCTATGCTTGAAACAGTGACAGTGACAGATTTTGGTAAAACCACAACTGGCGCCATCTATTGGGTCGTACATAAAATACAATTTCTTTTTTTTTAGTAAAACGCCTCATTGAGACGAAATTCGACATGACTTTCGTGCCAAACATGGTCAAGACAATATACATATTATGTCATCTGCACAGGTAAATAATAGAAACTTTAAGCAAGACGTTTCTATCTGGGCACTATCGTAATTTTCTTCTGCTCTATGGTGTAAGCTGTAGAGTTTATGACTTTGCCTATGGTAGAGATGACGGCTAGGCAAATAAAAGGTAAAAAAATAAATAATAAGTGGCAAGCAAATGGTTGAGATTATGGTCATGCAAATGGTAGAGGTTATGGTGCAAACAGTTGAGATGGTTGCCAAGAAAACAGTAGAGATGGTCAATCATCATCCTCTCCGTTTTTTCCTGGCCTGTTAGCTCAGTTGGTAGTAGCCCCGCCTTCTGAACTATAGGTTGTGGGTTCGATTCCTACCCAGGACAAACATTTGTGTGATGAACATCGATGTTTGTTCTGTGTCTGGGTGTCATATTGTATTCTATGTATGTATTTAAAAAACTAAAAAGTATCTAAGTATTCTATCAGTTATCTGGTTCCCATAGGGGCTCCTGATCAATTGAATGGAACAGCCTGATAATGGATGCTGACACATACCTTGTTTAGAGTTCTGTGCGCGCAGCTCGTTGCACTGCTCCGTCATCTTTTGAACCAGTTCTCTGAACTTGAGTATCGTGGAGTCGCGGTCCATGATCGTTTCTAACGCAGCTTCCCTTTCTCGTACCGCCTGAAATGGTGCACAAATGGTGCTGAAACCTTTTATTGGACGCAGAATTAAGAGATGGACCATATGTCATTTATTGGAAGCATGGAACAAGGAGGTGAGGAATGCCAATACGCCAAGAAAACAACGTAGATCAGAAATACGCCAAAAACCGTTATAAACTAGATGGCGCTGCAAAATGAGCGGGCTATAAGTTTAGCGCAGATCAGAAATATGCCAAAAAACCGTTTTAAACCTAGCCCGCCGTAGCTAGCCGTATAGCCCGCTCATTTTGCAGCGGCATCTAGGTTTAAAACGGTTTATCGGCATATTTCTGATCTACGCTGAACTTATAGCCTGCTCATTTTGCAACGCCATCTAGTTTTAGGCATATTTTTGGCCTACGCTATTTTCTTGGTGTATTTGGCATTCCTCTCCTCCTTGTTCCCCATGATTGATTGGAAGGTACCGAAACTCGAAAACCGTTTCGAGGCTATCCTATAAAAAGCTCATATAAAACATCAGATTATTAATTCAATATATATGGGGCTGCCATACTATGTGGTAAAAGCACTGAAACAAATTTTGAATTAAAAAAAACCGTATTTATTAAGTTAACGTTTTTCTTTTTTTTTTTCTTACCTCTCTCGTGTGCGCGTGTGCCATTTCCAGTTCCTCCCGCAGATCCATCTCGAGTTCCCGGTTCGACTCGACGAGCTGCTCGTGCACTTCTTGTAGCGCTTCCAGTTCGGACACATCCTGCTTTAGCTGCTCCACCTAGAAATAGTCAAGTTACGATGTTATTCTTAGATCTACAAGCTTTTTTGACGTGACGAGCTGGTCATTCACCTGATGGTAAGTGTCACGGCTGCGCATAACAGTTGCAATGCCAGTCGGAACTCCAAAATAAGTTTCACGTGACACTGCAGTGCGCATTGCGCAAGTCATCGTGAGATATCAGCACAGTCTAGCCATAAGATTAGACTGTGAGATCAGTTCATAATGTCTCATTTGCCCAGTAATTTCACTAGCTACGATGCCCTTCGAACCAGAACACGTAGTGCTTGCATACTACTGCTTGGCGGCTGGCAGAGCGGTGGACGAAATTTTCAGAACGTCGTCGTTCTGTTTATGAAAATATGTAAGTATCTGATCGTATAAAAAAACTTAAATTACCACCAAAAATATAATCAATTCATCCATCGGTTGTATCTATTAAACTGTCGTCACATCTGTTACATCGAGGGTTAAAAAAAGAAAGACCAAATTAAACGGCTTACCTGATCTTCTAGAGCCATCTTCTTCTCAGCCAGCTGCTCAACCATCTCCTCAGCTCCCAACGCTGCGTCCACCTGTTCTCTCAAGTCTGCCACCTGGGCTTCCAACTCCTCGACCCTAGACGATAGCTTCTCTTTGGTACGAGACAGCTCGGCTATCTCAGACTTGTACTGTTCTAGGTCCTGGGTGGAAAAATGGTTTTATTAGTTGCTAGCTACGGCCCGCGGTTTCACCCGCGGGGACAAAATAAAGTAAAAGAAAAGTGGAGGTAAAGTGAAATAAATGTGGAGGTAAAAAGGAATAAATTTGGAGGTAAAATATAAGAAATGTGGAGGTAAAGTGAAAGAAATGTGGAGGTAAAGTAGAAGAAATGTGAAAGTAAAATAGAAGAAATGTGGAAGTAAAGTTGAAAAAATTTGTAGGTAAAGTATCAAAAATGTGGAGGTAAAGTAGCAAAAATGTGGAGGTAAATTGAAAGAATCGTGGAGGTATAAAGGGTTGTGTGGGGGAATCTTTCTCACCTTGTGCATTTTCTGCAAGGCATGCTTATCATGTGCCGAGTGGTCCCTCAACCGGACGAGCGTATCCCGCAGGCGTACATTCTGCTGTTGCAGTTGTCTCATCTCGTATCCGGTGGCGGCACCGTCGCTCGCTGCGTACGGGTGCTCTATAGACGCACCGGCACACACGATGGGGTTATGGGACGCATGCTAGGTCTCCCTGATAGAGGTTGGAGGAATTTTGGGGAGATAAGGGGAATTTTGGGAGAATATGGGGAATTTTGGGAGAATATGGGGAATTTTGGGAGAATATTGGAAATTTCGGGGAAACTATGGGGCCATTTAGGGGAAATGTAGCAAAGTAAGTGTAGTGTGTAAGTAAGTAGGGCCAGTTTAAGTTTAATACGGATAAAATTAGCGAGCCAAACCGGTGGTAATAACAAGTACCTAAATAACGGTATGGGTACGGTTTTAAAGGAGAAAATTATGCAAGGTAACATGTAAATCGAAATGGAAACACTACAGAGCCGGTATGGGGGTAAATAGAAGACAGTGACGTGAAAGTAATATGTTGGTATATTTGGAGGTTTGTGCCATTATGGCGCAAGTCATAGAAATAATGACTAGGAGGGAACAATTTGGAAGGCAATCAATTATGTGCTTTAGCAGTTGATTAAGAGTTATCCTCGTTTTCGGAGTTATTATCAATACCAAAGTCGATGCGTTTTATTTCATAAAATTGTCCAGTCCACGCGTGACCATTGTCAGAAGTAGATACCTATACCAGAGCCATATTCAACATGCAATATTAACTAACATTGCACTGACAGTTGAATCAGCTGATTTTTAGGGTTGTCGCCACGAAATGGTTGAGCGATATCAGAATCACGAGGATTTTACCAATAAATTCTATCAGATTTATCACAATTTTTAATAATTACGTCAATGCTATGAAAAATCTCACTACTTAGAATTTAGAAATCTTCAATACAATTACAATTACAATTATTTATTTATTGTGATAAAAACGACAAAATCAATTACAATTACCACAAAACATTTCATACAGAATAAACATGTCAAAGTATTAAATAATAAAAAATAGGTACAATGGATTATTACAAATGTCAAATAAAATAAAGTCAGAATTAAACAAAAAAAATAAAATAAAAATAATAATAATAATAAGAAATGTTATTCACTGTCACTACTATCGGGATTACCCGTATTGCTCCATTGGTCACTCATGCTTTCACAATATGTCAATACTGCAGCAACAATGTCAGACCACTTGTCAAAAGAAAAGTCAAAATCAGTGTTGGCGTCACGGAGTGCATTGAGGTGGCGCAGAGGGCGAACCAGCGGAGACATCGCTCTTGCCCTTGTACGACCGCTATCAACTGAGAAGAGTTTATGCTGTCCTCTGTCACCACGCCTCTTTAACGGGACCTCAATTTCGTCAGGGACGAATAACACACACAGTAGATTGTGCAAGAGTAAACAGTCCACAGAACCCTTCAGCACTTTGAGGCAAGTGGTTAGCTGATGGAACATTCTTCTCACCTCCAGAGAGTTAAAGCCTAAGTGCCCGAGCAGAAACTTGGTCGGGTACCGGAATGGGTAGTAACCATAGGTTTTTTTGTAAAGATATCTTAAAAAGGCTTTTTGGACCTTTTCAAGCATCCGAGCATAGGTAACATGGTGCGGATTCCAGACACACGCGCCCGATTCAAGCTTGCTTCTGACTAAGGCGTTATACAAGGTTCAATAGGTGATCAAAAACGAAGATTAAAATCACCAGAGATTTATCAGTGCCAACCATAATGAATCTCAGTTTCAACGTCCTGGGTAGGAAACAATTGGTTACTTTATGACTATGGTCCGTCGCCCCTAGCAACCAAGAGGTTCTCTATGATGCTGGTATGAAAACTTTTTCATGGGCGAGTACGCCACAGTCAAAAATGATTGTAATCCTTAGAATATAGACTAAAAGCATAGAGAGAACGTCATTATGTGTCAAGCGTACCACTTTTTTGGACACATTTTTTATGAAGTGGACACTTTCATGTGAATGAGTCTGACAGATTTGTATAGAAAAAACAGTTGACTTGAGTGGAAAATATGGTACGGTGACGTTTCGCAAGAGTAGCTAATTACTATATGTTTGTTTCTTTCCTTCGCCACTGACATAGCGATACGTGTGAGCAGTACAAATATAATATCGTTTTGATGATCCCTCTTTGCTTTTAGTCTATACTCTAAGTTGTAATCCCTGCTATCACCTGATTCTACTGTCAGTGCAATGTTAGTAAATATTTCACCTTGAATTTGGGTGATATATAATTTCAAGGGATGCTAACGAATCCAATTACAACCAGTATAGAAACAGGCTGAAGGTAAAATGTCTGACCAGTATGTCTGGCAGCCATTATATAGCGGCCAAAATATCGGAAAATACATGACGGAGAACGATAGTGGTGTTGTTATAGGAATTATAGGACATTTTTATTAGTGTAAGTTGGACAGGGAGACCTTAACACAAAACATTAACACAAACAAACATGCAAAATATAAAAATACAAAGACTTCACACATTCACCGAGTTACGATTATTATTTATATACCTACCATTTATTATATATGTAGGTACACAAATTCGTGTAATAGGTACATATCTGTTAAATATATATATTACTAAAATATACATGTTTATTCTTTGCCTGACCTGTCTATTTAACATTTTATTTACATTTGTAAGTAATTCTAAACATTAAATTCCTTTTTTTATTGCAAAGGAAATTAAATTATTACAGATAACAGAAAAAGCCCCCGGTGTAATTAGCAGTAATGTGTCATTATTAATTTAAAGCATACATTCAGTTTTGATATCTGATCATAAGAAAATAATCTAAGAAATATGTTAATAATACCCCGGTGCTGCCTACTACGAATTTTATTTTCCCTATTTGCCATCAGATTCTGGTAGACCTATACTAGAAAAGCCTGCGTCCAACCAATCTAAAAACAGAGATTTAAGAAGAAAAAATATCTATCTTATCGATATATTTATTGACTTATTATCAAAGATTAATAGAGCCCGTTGATAGCTCGTGAACATAATTTCTCGTACAAACACGACTCACCTGCGCGGGCAGGGGACGAGGTAACAAAACGAGACAAAGTCATACGAAATTACAAAGAACAGAGCAGGATAGAACAAAAGACATCAACGGGTTCCCCCGATTTATTATTAGAAATTCATAGTATTTATTAGAAATTAGTGGTTGAAATACTCCACTAATTTTCGTTAACATCCCCATGTTGTATCATCGGTCAACTGGATTTATAGTCATGGCTATAAGAGAACCGATCTATGGGAACAATATGAAAGTATATCGATTCCAATAAAAAAATAACTTTGCAAATCGGACGGAGTTCTGAGGTACGAGTACCTGCCCCCCACTAGGTGGACCGACGATCTGGTCAAAACCACGGGGAGCCACTGGATGCAGGAGGCAAGCAGTCGCTCAAACTGGCACGCTATGGGGGAAGCCTGTGTTCAGCAGTGGACGTCTTCAGGTTGATGATGATGAGAGTACAGACCTCCTCCTTTTTAGAAAATGCTTATCAACTCTTAAAAAATCTAGTAAATGGAATTTAAAATCGCTATAAACTTTGTCAAATGTTATGTTGTTATGTTATGTTATGTTGTTGTTGTGTTGTTGTGTGTGTTGTGTTATGTTATGTTATTTTGTTTGTGTGTGTGGTGTTATGTTATGTGTTGTTTGGTTGTATGGTGTTGTTTTTGTTTGTTGCGTTGTGTGTTAAGTTGCTCAAATATCAAAACTGAAGCAGTTATGGATCACTGATAATAAAAGTTACAAATACTAATTCAACTGAATTCAATTTTCAATTTTTTTTTGTAGTGTACCCAACATGCTGGCAGCATTGCCATTCAACGCGGCAATGCTGCCAGCATATTGGGTACGCTACCTACCAAAAGTGGGCTGGAGCATTTGAACTGTCTATAGGCCATCGCGGCTATTATACAGTCCAAATTTTTTTTATAGTAGATAGTGTAGTTTAAAGAATAAAGACACATTGCCAGTTTAAAATAAAACTTTCAATTAACTTCATTGAAATTCAAAATGTACATATTGAACATTTCCAATATACGTAATATATCCTAGAAGCGACAAACAGTAAATATTAAGTAACATTTGTTTTGCAAGCTTGCGCGCTCTTAGCCGGTGACTATCCAGTTACATATTAAACATAGCAGTTTTTTTATATATGTGTATGTATAATTTTGAAAGCGTATTTATAATTATACTAGCTGCGCCCCACGGTTTCACCCGCGGATAAAAAGAAACCATGACTGCGCTGTTGAACCGTCAAGAGGGAACAAACATACGCGGCAACTTTCGAATTTATACAATACTCCCGTATTATCATTCAATTAATTTAAGAATTGGATTTTAAGTGATAATGCTATCCTACAGGAACCATGTATTTATCCAGAATGGAAAGTATTTCATTTTTAGTACCAAATGCTGCGGCCTCTGATTTACCTAAATTTTGACCATTTTAATTGCGTTATGTCGAAACTAAGAGAGAACGTTATCCCACAGGATCATTCTATGTTTCCAGGATAATATTTTTTGGCCGTTAGTACATGATACAGTCTCTACTTCACTCAAATTCATTGCCTATTTACGAAGATGAGTTTATACGGCTTTCCTACAGGATTGGGTTAATTTTCCGGTATAAAAAGTATCCTATGTTTTAATCCAGTATATAAGCTATCTCTATTCTAAATTTCATCCAAATCTGTCCAGCCGTTTGAGCGTGAAGGAGTAACAAACATACACACATACACACAAACTTTCGCCTTTATAATATTAGTGTGATGTGATGATATACAGAAACCTAGAATTGCCAGCGCAGTGTTTTTTTTATTCATAAATCGAATAAAATCATTAGAAAAAGGACTTAGCAAGCAGTGAATGTGCCAAGTACATGCTTTGAAGAAAAAAAATGTTATAAATATATATATAATTATATATGCGTCTAAAAATCATATGAATTCGGTAACGCAAATTAAATAAACCTAAATGTAAAAATGTACATAATGTTTCCGAAAACATAAATATTTTTGCAATATACGTACAGGTTTAAGCTGTGCATTTTTTTCTATAAATAAATATAAATGTGTATAAATATTTATATAAAAAGCAACAAAATCATTATACACAACGATAAGACTGTGTGTGCCTGTGATAGTCTTTGTATTGATTAATTTGACACAAAATAAAGATTTACCTTTTAATTAATATTTTTTTACCAAACTATACAAAATCGCATTAGAATTATAAAAGACTTTTAATCAAATCGTTATCTTTTATTTTGTGTCTCCAAGTTATAGAAACTATAATAAAAAGTAAACGATCAGTTTTATTCTAAACGAGCGTGCAACAAACTCAATGGCGGCTGTGAAGTAGGCATGGATCATTTCACAAGGAGCATGTGAAAAATCATATGATATTCTTTCCATAATTCACAACTGCTACTTTTTATCACATACTCTGCTACAAATCACAGTGTGATAATCACACTTAATGGGTCGTGGCCTCGGATTTCATAATACGAGAGTAGCATAAGCGGTGAATATCAAAACAAATTATATGGTAGCTTATGCTTCAGTAAACAAACTGAGACCTGCCCGGTTAGCACAGACGGTAGACAAAATTGTCTTTCCCTGTTTTATGTCACTTTCTTCATAGCTTACTTGTCGAGTGGAGAGTAAAACTGGGGAAAGACAATTTTGCCTACAGTCCGTGCTAACCGGGCTGTAGAGTATAATAATAAACAAGCTGTGCCTGTGATATAGCGGTGATCTTATTTAACTGAAGAGAATAGCATTATACTTCTTTGTAATCATTTGTAGCAGATTGCAACTTCGCTAGGTTGCTCCTAAATCACATCTCTGTTCTATTTCATAAAGCACCGCCAATCACCGTTGATCATAACTCAGTAGGCAAATGAAAAATCGCAGTCTGTGAAAAATCACAGGTGAAATCACAGTGACTAGAATAAATCATATGATCAAATGACAATGATTTAAAAGTAGCAATCATTTCCATGCCTACTGTGAAGTGCGCTGCAAGCCACCCGAACGCTGCACTCACCGCTTACCTCTTCCCGCGCATATCTAAGTTCTGCTACTGCGCAGCGTTTCGCGCCGACTTCACAGTCGCCATTGAGTTTGAATCGCACTCTACATCGTCGACCGCATCATCACATAACATCAGGCTAAATGTTGTAAGTTTAAAATATAATGTACATTTCGCATTTTCACGGTTTCACTACAAAACAGTCTTCAAGTATCGTTTCAATTTTATTTTTAGAAAGGGTCAACCCATAGATCTCCTCGGTTGGTATACATATATATAACTCACGTATATTCCCGCCGGCTTCCATTTCTGCCCGCATCAGCTGCAAATCCAGGGTGGCTTCTTCCAGCTTCTCCCGACATTGTTCCAGCTCCATTTGTAACGCTTCAGCTCTGTGAAGGCACAATTAAGCTTTTTTATATAAACGAACGAGAGCTAGTCATTCACCTGGTGTTAAGCGACACGGCCGCCCATTACAGATTGCAGTGTCACCCGGAAATCTAAATTAAAGTTTCGCGTGACACTGCGCACCGCGCACGTCATCCTGAGACATCACACAGTCTAAAAAAGATTTCTAGACTGTGAGATCAGTTCTTAAGTCTCATTTGCCCAGTAATTTCACTAGCTACAATGCCCTTCAAACCGGAACTTGACGGCAGAATAACTGGCCACCTAGTAAAAGAGCTGTTAATCACATCCCACTTCACACACCACATCGTCAACAGCCGGAAGACGTCCACTGCTGAACACAGGCCTCCCCCATAAAACGCCACTTTGGACGCTTATCATAGGGGGTATGCCATAATCACCAAGCTTGGCAGGCGGCTTGGCGATCGCAGTAGATTTTAATGTACCGTGGAGACTGCTGCTGCCCATCATCATCAGCCTGAAGACTTCCACTGCTGAACATAGGCCTCCCCCATAGAGCGCCACCTTGAACAGCTGCTTGCCTCCTGCATCCATCGGCTCCTCGCGATTCTAACCACCTAGTGGGGGGCCTACGCTGCGTCGTCCGGTTTGCGGTCGCCACTCGAGAACCTTTCTGCTTTCTGCTGCCCATTCCCTGAATATTCCCTCAGCCGGCTCTTACGGCACCCACAGGAAGAGATGGGGTGATCCTATTCCCGCAGGCCCTATTTTTATTAAATTCTTTATTGCACTAAGAGTACAAAAGGAGGCATTAATGCTAAACCATTTTCTACCAGTCATCCCACACATAGTTTGAAAAGGGATGTAGGTGTGCATCAAAATTTGTATGAACAATTTGTAAACAAGAAAAGAATAAAAAAAATAATATTATTTTAGGTTTAGTTAAGTAATCCGTAGTATATTGCACCAATTATTCTGTTTTTGGTTCATTCTCCGCTTCCCGAGGCGTGCCCTCGATGAGCATTAAACACTACATCACTAACGAAAATCTACAAATCGAGGAAATTCAGTTTTGACATCGCAACTTTTTTTTATTCTTTATATTTTGGCTCCACACATAGTGTATTTAGCCAGTGTCAAGTTTTGTAATTTTTCATCGTATTATGGAAATTTTCACTTAAAGTCAAGTCATAGTCACAGTCAGAGTAGTCGTAGTCTAGTCTAAGTCATAATCCAGTCTAAGGCATGCCCTAGTAAAGTGGTGGCAACTTTACTAGAGGCTTCTATGGAATTTTGGAAGCAATACGAAAAACCACGTTTCACTACATTATATCACTTGCCCACACTCATGCTCGTAATTCAGCACTTAATGCGTAAAACACCACCAATTTTAAACATTAACACTGGAAAAAGCATAAGTTTTGTAAAATAATACAATGCACCGACGTGAACTTTTCCGCGCTCCCGCCAAAAACCTCCATCGCAACTTTTGTTGCGGACAGCACTTTTTAGGGTTCCGTACCCACAGGGTAAAACGGACCCTATTACTAAGACTCCGCTGTCCATCCGTCTGTCTATCTGTCTGCCCGTCTATCACAAAGCTGTATCTCACGAACCGTGATAGTAAGACAGTTGAAATTTTCACAGATGATGTATTTCTGTTGCCGCTAGAACGACAAATACTAAAAAACAGAATAAAACAAATATTTAAGAAGGCTCCCATACAACAAACGTGTTTTTTTGCTGTTTTTATAGATAATGCTACGGAACCCTTCATGCGCGAGTCCGCTTATTTAAATACAAAATGAAAAAAGTATCATCATCATCATCATTAACAGCCTGAAGACGTCCACTGCTGAACATAGGCCTCCCCCAGAGCACGCCACCTTGAGCGGCTGCTCGCCTCCTGCATCCATCGGCTCCCCGCGGCTTTCACCAGGTCGTCGGTCCACCGAGTGGGGGGCCGGCCTACGCTGCGTCTTCCGGTTCGTGGTTGCCACTCGTTGGGGTTGGTAGCCGGGCGTCTGCCGGAGATTACCCCTTGCCCTGCCGTTACCGTGGCCGCTACCGTAGCCACGGGATAGCAGAGCTGCCGGGGACTGGGGGCCGTTTTTATTTGTGCTTGTCATTAGGGGGGGGGGTTTGCCATAATCACCACGCTTGGCAGGCGGCTTGGTGATCGCAGTAGGTGAGGATTGATTATAACCAAGACCGAGGGGAACGCTGCGACCTATTCCCTGGATATTCCCTTAGCCGCCTTCTACGGCACCCACGGGAAGAGATGGGGTGGTCCTATTCGTAACCGGGACCACACGGGGGTATCTAGTGTAATTCCATTGCATTGTGTTTTCTCTAGTGTATTTTTGTTTGTGTTGTGTTATGTCTGTATATGTTTGTGTGTTAGTGTGTGTGTGTAGGTGTGTTTTCTAGTGTAAGTATTCTAGTGTTATACTTTTTTCATTTTGTGTTTAAGATGAACATCCGCGAAGTCACGCCTGAGTCAATAAATTATTTATTATTTATTCGATTACCTCTCCTCAGCCATTTCCTTGTCGAGGGCAGCCATCTCAGCTGCCTCGGACAACTCGGCCGTCTCTTCCGTGTGAGCGTCCAAAGCCTCTTGGGCTTCACGGACCTGCAGGTTGCAAATAACATGTAACATGTTAAATCAAACTTTAAAAGATGCTAATTACAATGGAAAAGGGGAAAAAATGGCTTGGCAATTTTTTCCTGTCACTACCCCGTTAAACAGATCGTAAAGAACTTCTGGGAGGTTTCTATTATTTAAAACTACCAGCGCCCCGCGGATTCCCCCGCGTTCCTACAGGAACCGTTCCCGTTTTCGAGATAAAAAGTTGTAACGGGGTGTCCTTACGGCTAGCTCGCCGGGGCACCTCGTTATGTTGGTAAGTCGAGCCCTCGCGTCTCCGAGAGGCGGAACGACGGATAGACCTACCTAAAAGGGGGTTAAGTGTGGATTTGGTCCAGAGAAACACGGATTACAAGGTAATAACGTACAGGTTCGTATATTCACTATTTCACAAAGGTTCCGCTTATGCTATACTTAGTTGCTATTTATTGGACGCTGTACACTAGATACGCGCGGGAGGGTGACGGGACCTGCGCCCGCGCGTCCACGGAACGTTCTCGAGCAGGAGCGCGGCGGCCTGCGAGAACCACGGTATAGGCGACGGTAGGGTTGACACGGGTAAGGCCTCACGGTGAGGGTTACGGGTCACGCGACGTAATCCCGGGCCACGCGCACGGAAGGCCTCCGGGGTACGAGGGGGCAGCTCACGGTTGAGCTACGGCGATAGCGCACCGAGTACGCGACGGATACGCGGCGGACGCACGACGATGTGCGGCGGCGGTTGTGGGGTATGTTATTGCAAGGGTCGGGCGGCAAAAGCCGGAGCCACGCGCGCGGAACTCCTTGCAGGGGGATGGGGCATGCAGGTCTAGGGTCTGAGGATCTTGCGGCAAAAGCCGAAGCCACGCGCAAGGAAGGCCTTCAGGGTGCGAGGGAATAGCTCACGGTTGATCTATATTGGTTACGCGGCGAGTGCGCGACGGGAACGCGGTGGGCGCACGACGGCGTGCGGCGGCGGTGTTCGAGGGGGGTGTGTTATTGCAAGGATCGGGCGACAAAAGCCGAAGCCACGCGCGCGGTCACTCCTTGCGGGGTAACATGCATTCGGGACTGAGGATCATGCGGCAAAAGCCGAAGCCACGCGCAAAGAAGGCCCTCAGGGGTACGGGAGCGGGGTCGGGTTGCGACGAGAGGTGATCGTGCCAACATCAGCCGAAGCGCGCGCACAGAAGGCCACCCCCCGCCGTGTTAGTAGGGAACGGGTCAAGGCGATTTGCTAGATGCTTTTACTGCGCGGGAGGACTTGGAGTAGCCGGTTACACATCCGTGCGCCGCGGAAGCATCGAGCAAATGCTTGCGTTGCAGCGGTCGGCGTGGGTTTATATAGTATCGATGCGACGCGGCGCGCGTTCGTGTGTGTGTGGTACCGGCGGGTTAGGCGAGCGCGGCGGTGGGGCGCGCGGGCGGCGCGCGGGGTCTGGTGTGGTTTGCTGGTCGCCGCAGGTCCGTCACAAAGTAGTCTATGTTTTAATCCAGGGTATAAGCTACCTCCACACCAAATTTCATCCAAATCCATTCAGCTGTTAGAGCGTGAAAGAGTAACAAACATACACACATACAAACTTTCTTATTTGCAACATTATTAGTGTGAAGTGTGATAATGAAGATTCTGCACTTCCGCAGCACTCTAGATATTTTATTAAATACACTTACAGCCACTGTGGTGTGGTGAGAGCAGGTCGGCTTGTAGCTCGGAAGCAGCGGGTTCGATTCCCGCGACAGGACTAGTATTTCTACATTTTTATTATATACATTTATATACACAGGATAAAAAAGGGGAAATATTTGCTTTGGTGTTGTGAGACCATGGTCCTCGTAGTTCCTGGGTACCCTAGATACAGAGCATCCTAGAGTCAAAGATCTATATGTGGGATCGTTGAGTTATTTGTTTTTATTTTAAGAAGTGGCTCAAGTTGACCAGAGGGAAATAATCGTTTTCGTAACTAAAACCTGGAAAAGTTCCCAGCTGTAAACTCACCTCCTGCTTAGCCCGCTGGAGGTCTCTCTGCAACTGCGCCTGCGACTCCATGATCTTCGCCTTGAACTCGTTCGCTTGTTCCAGCTGCAGCCTGACTCTCTCCAGCTCCCGCAGCTTCTCGCGGTCTTCCGACCGGCGCACCTTCAGCGTTTCCAGCTTCTCGTTCAGATCTGACACTTCTGCTTTTAACGCGGTGATCTGGGAATAGTAACAACATATTAATGATCATCAGCCCCATTTATTCTCATTAGAATACCAAGCTTGATAACTGGTTGTCAAACAGGAAAATTATTTCCTTTTTGATTACCAGGTTATCTATAGGTACTGATGGCGGTACAAGGCTCAACATCGCACGAGAAGATGGAGAAATGATACTGCCGAACCCCACAGAGCACCACATTGAGCGGCTGCTCGCTTCCTGCATCCATCTGTTAACGCTGCGGTTTCACAAGATCGTCGGTCCACCGAGTGGGGGGCCAGCCTACGCTGCGTCTTCCGGTTCGTGGTCGCCACTCGAGAACCTTTACCTTTACCCTTAAATCAAATATATATAACTATTTACTTGAATATTTGATTTGATTTAAGGGTCTCTATGAAAATCAAACCGCAAATGTGTCCCCGCGCCAATGCTTACTTATACAGATAGATGCCTCTCCACAGCTAATATAAAATAGTCCACAAGCGGTTGCTTCATTTTAATAATGAACCATAGCACCCTGTAATAAAGTTGTAAATGTAAAACAATAATTTATTTGTGTTATTGTTTTCACTTTCATTAGGCGCAGTCACACGCGGCTGAGAGCAAAACCAAGGCATATGCCTTGTTTTGACGGTGCCGTTTTGGAGGCGGTAATCATACCCTATATATCAACGCAGCTTTTACGTAGGTAAAGCTAGAGGTTAGATCAACAAAACAATATTGTAGGCCTGGTTACCTCTTGCTGAGCCTGCATGTTGGCGAGCTTGTCTTCGACCGAGCTGGCCGCGGGTTGCGGAGACGTCAGGCTTTGCCCCGGCGTGTACTGTGGAGTCAACGTCTCCACAAACCCAGTCTGGAATTGAGGAGCATTAGGATTAATCCATCGAATCGATAAAGCATAATATTAATTTAAAAAAAAAACGTTTTTTCGTGATGTCGCCTCTCCTTTGTCTCGTCATTTAATATTACATCCTTATAATTTAAGCGCAATTACGGGATGGCGCAGTAATATAGAATGGGTTTTTTTAATATTTTCAGGTCTAAAGGGTATTAAGGGTAAGCAACAAATCAGTGGCACGTATTGACTACGGTGACCTCTTCCTATCAGGAAGCCCGTATGCTAGTTTGCTACCTATAGCATACAAAAATCATGAATCGAATCCCGAGTAAGAAAATCGATACTTAAAAAATCTTCTATTGTAAGTATCAATTTTCTTCGAGTTGCCGAAACAAGCATAATAGATTTAAAAAGCTCTGAAGATTTTTTAGAGTTACGTGAGGGGAAAACAGGCGATCTATAGTTTAGCTATTTATAAAATGTCTGCGTAATTACACACAGAATCTTAAGTAATGTAATGGTTCAAAAGTGGTGAACATTAATGGCATCTGGCACTAAAACCCGCTCTCAATTTAATTCGCAATAGCGAAACTCCTACATTTAGAAAGTGCCACTCAGGTAAAGATTCATTTAAGTAAAGTGGCCGATAGAATAGGCTAGTTATATTGGGATTTTGCCTATGGTATAGTCTGCAACACCCACCTCAACAAAAGACGCGCGTTTCGTCAGCTGCGGCGACGCGGCGCGCTCCGTCGTCGGCGACGCATGCGACACGAGCGATTGTCGGCTGCTGCCAAGCGACGTTCGAGAGCTGCAACATCCACGCGACATTCTTAGTCGCAGTTTTGTATCAGTCGTCGAATTCGATTTGTACAGTATTGTCTTTTAAAGCATTTCACCACATTTTACCTAATATTAATTGAAGATATCGACAAAGGCGGCAATACGCTACCAACAAAAATAAAAGAGGAAAGCACTATAAGGGAATTAGCTACAACAAAGTGCTCCGCTTAAATTAGTTGCAACCAGTGGTGGACTATCCCTAAGGCAAAGTAGGCACGTGCCTACGGGCGCGAAGTTATAAAGGGGCGCCTGCGCAGATGTTTTTAAAATAAATTGTCTTAGTTACACTACACAATATAAATATTTTTTGAATTCTATAGAGATGAAGAGCTTCCGAAGTGTAATCCGCCTTCTTGACTGGGGCAAATTTCACGTCTCTCGGCTCGCCAAGTTGGAGACAGGGGGGGGGGAGGGAATCCCCAAGGGGCGTCAATGAGGTGCTTGCCTATGGCGCTTTCTACATTTAATCCGCCTCTGGTTGCAACTGACAAAATTTTCAAAGAAAGAGATTGACATATGCGTCTTAAGCAACTAAAAGGGCAAGACGCATTACCCAGTTTTTATGTGGAGACGTAAAACTTCTTCCCCTTTTAATTGGGTACATTGATTATGACAAGAAGTGGTGTATTTTATTTCAATGTTTTGATTGGCTGGAACAATAATTACAGCCAATCAAAACTGCTAGGTTTCAATTAAAAGTCATTGTCTACCCTATGGTGCGAGAGCCCACTGCACAAATACCTACGTCATCGGGTACCCCAATAGGCTATCTTTAGATCGTTAACCGACAACTAAATATGTAAAAAAAATCAGGTCTGCCAGTTCCGACCCTGCCGGTTCATGGAAATAATTGAAATTTTTTGACATATTTTTTTTGTCAAAATGTACCTGAATGAAAGTTCTGACAACAGTTAACCATCCATTAATTATGTAAAAAAAAAATTGGCCTACCATTGCGCACCTTGCCGGAGGTACCTGGCAGACCCCTAAGAATGTGCCCTTCACACTTGTAATGGGCGCCTCTTGTATATAGAGAACGCCCTGTTTTGTTATGTTGTTGTTGTTGTTGTTAATTTTTATGTTCTGAAGCTACGCAATTAATGTTATGTTGAAGAAAAGTAACACGATGTTGTCGGAGCGACTGTTTATTGTCAACTAACTTATAACATAATAAATGTTACAGGGATGCGCTCGGGCGCCCGATACAGCCTATTCAGCTATAAATGATTAAGTATTGTACGTAGCCCGTACAACACTCTTTACCTACCTCAGCGAATACCCCAATGAAACCTACGCCCAATAATAGCCAAGATGCCCCTGATAATAGATTAAAAGTTCTGCCAGGTCTAAACTTGGCGAAACATAGTATTCAAGGCATTTGAAGTTGGTGCAGGTGGATTATTTCCATGACCAGGCAGGACCGGAACTGGCAGACCTGTTTTTTTTTACATGTTTAAGTGTCGGTTAACGATCTAAAGATAGCGAATTGGGGTACCCGATGACGTAGGTATTTTTGCAGTGGGCTCTCGCACCAATATGATAGGCTACAAAATTCATGGGGCAATACCGTACTCGATCTCAATTCGACAACAAGAATAGCCAATAAATACAAAGCTATAGGCTATGTAGTACACCATCCTTTCTAAATAACCACCAAATTGGCTAAACAACTGGTGAATGATTGAACAGTGAAAATTATCAATGACATATTAATGCATGCTCACGTGTTACGTATATAAAAATAAAATCAAGAAAATACCGTGAAACTACAAAGAAAACTTTAAGTAAAAGAATGTGCTAAGACTCTTAAAAGTGTGGAGACAGCGCAGCCCGGCGCAAGTGACCGACGCGAGCGGACATACTCCCACCTAAGCCACAAAGCTGCGGCGCGGGCGACTGTTTTCCACGGTCCCGGCTCTAGTGACCATACTCATTGTTTTTACAGGATAATCAGGTCAAGTATCCACCTATGTTTACTTACTTAGAACGCGAAAATCTGAATCGAGCACTGAGCTCCTCTATCAAAATACTCACTGTTCAACCAGTCACCCATTATAGACATAATTTTAAAAAGGCGTTCAATTAATTTGGTGTAACCGTCAGACGCCATTTTGTTTATATTTCAAATAAACCGATTAACGATTTGCACAAAACTGACGATTACGCAAGTGTTGAATGGAAGTTTATAAACATCTTTTACTACTGAAATGGCTGGTTTCCATTGAATCAGGTGTCGCCAGTATTATTCGGAATCAATTATTCTAATACTATTAAATTTTTATAGTTTTTACTAAGACTTTTTTAGTAGACGCCAGCGACGCGGTCAATGTAAATCAGCCAAAGACACAAAATACAAGAAAGGCGAAGACAAGGAAAGAAGCACCATGATAAGATATTACAAACTAATTTACAATGCTGGAAACATATACAATTAAAGTTAGCACCAAAAGTGTACAGCGCACTACAACCTATAGGAGCTATAAATATATCTCATCTCTTCTCTTGAGAAAGCGTTTAACCAATGAACGCTCGCGCTGATCACGTCATAAATCTTTCTTGCGTTTTCATTCGTCAATCGCTTTCTCCAGCGGCTAACGTTTCCAATTCCCCTGCACCTTTCAATAGCACTGATGCTTGCCTAGACGGACTATTTTTACAAATGTTTTGTCTCGTTTCAGGCGTGTTTTTGTAGCTCAGATTAACTATGAATACGAGAAATATACTTTTAGAGCGTTGAAAAGTACTGTTGAGTACACCTGCACTTAACATTATAAGAACAAATTTAAGAATAGACAATATGAAAATAAAGGACAGAAACATATACATACAGCAGTTTGATATAGCTCAGAAATATTTATAAAATATAGGTAGGTCCAAAATATTACACGAGTATTTTGTTGATTAAATAAATCCAAAAAAATGTTTAGCCTTAACGTCAATTACATAGATATAGCAATGTGTCGGTCAAAAATCTATGAGCGCATTCAGAATTGATATCTGGACAATTATTGTTCCAAGACTTTTTGACGGTCACAGATATACAACATTTAAGCTCATTTCTGCTAGTCAGTGGCGAAAAAATCTCGTGTCGTTTTTGGAACATCCTTTATGTCTGAGCTATACTTCATTAAAAAACAGTGTAGATACATTCAAAAGTAAAAATGTGCAATATATTTACAACAATAAATATTTAGTGAAATATCGTCGAAAACTTACATTTTAAGCGATGCTAAATATAGATGAAGAATAATGAAATCCACCACGATTATAGGCATAGGCATGATTCATAATTTCGCATTGTAAGTTTACTACCACACTATCTGTATAAACAGTTGCTGACTTACCACAAAATCAAGTCTTAAGTGGATTTTTATAACGCGTGTTAATGAGGAGTTTTATTTAAAAAAAAAGAAATGGTGTTTTATGTATGACCCAATAGATGGCGCCAGTTGTGGTTTTACCAAAATCTGTCACTGTCACTGTTTCAAGCATAGACCACAGGTTATAGGAAATGTGTCACGATACTGACTGAAACTCTAAACTGTTTCGTTTGTTTTATTTTCGTTGCGCGATAGCTCGGCTTAATTTTGGATCATAATATTAACGTTTATCTGTCTCGCAGTTCTGCTGTACTTCAATTTACTCAAGAATAATGCACCACAGACTACTTAGGAGATACTACAGACAATGTACTCGTGGTCCACTCACCTGAATTTGACATCTTTGTAGGTAGTCTAAGCATTTTCTTATGTTTAAACTACTCTGTGGTTTGAAAGGTTTAAACTATGTACTTACAGCGCCATCTAGAAAAGAAGCGGAACTAGTGTTTTTTTTTTAAATAAAAAGCCTCATTAAACGAAGGATTTGCATAACACATTTCTAACGGCCGTAAATTAAAAAAAAAGACAAGAATCAAAAAACAAAAGAAAGATTGGTCTGTGAGAAATCGTCAATAGATTAAAAACTGTCTTGATTGGCCAGTACAATAACAACAGCCAATCAACGACAGCTTGATTGCAATTGTTATCTATCGACAATTTATATCTAAATTCGGTTATGGTAAGCGGTCGTTAGCTCTGTTTGTTTTTGGGGTAAATCGGTTGTTTACAGCCTTCAAAAACAAATAAATGACAACAAAGGGCCTTGAATATTTTAGTAGGTACGTTTAGCGAATTCATCATTTAATTTAGTTTACTAAGTCAACTTACCGCGGCGGCGGCGGCGGCGCCACCAGTGTAATTTTGAGAGCGTAGGTATATCTTGGAAACGTGACGCTGAAGGAGGTCGTCTCATGCAAACCTTATTCATATTAGTGTCAGCCATTAATTCGTATACATTGTACCTATGAGTGGCTACTATTTAAAAGAAAAAACTCTATGCTGCACTGTAGCTATGACAAAATCTTCAAAGCCCTTTTACATAAACAGTGCACATAGCTCTGTAATTCTATTATTGGAGAAGGCTAAAAACAAATGGATAATTTTTCACAGCAATAATAAAAAAAAAAAAAAATTGGTAAATGAACAAACCACGATACCTTTTTGACAAACTTGTTCAATTGTTAGCCTTGACATTTATATGGGATATTGTTCACTTTTTTAGAGCATGATGTATGACAAAACTAGAAACAATCGAATTGCCATAAAAGCTTAAATAAAATAAAGTATGAATGCAATTATTTTAAGGGTGTATTAATGCTTAAAAATACAGTATTAGTATTAATGCGGTGTGCTTCAACATGGCTACAACCATCCGTGCACGTATGACGACATAAACAATGAAATTATAGCTATGACAAAAACAATTTTTGTTATGAGAGTAGCCTCCACAGATCATTAAAAAAATACGCTTCGCACCTGACACGCTTGAGTTGTATGAAAAGTGTTGAGCAAGGCGCCTCTATCTGGGTGCGAAGCGTATTTTTTTTAATGTTCTGTGTTAGCCTCCATATTACTAGTCCTTATACCATGCAGAATACAATAATATTAAAATATTAGTAAGATTAAAACAAATGCAGATATTCCTAATATCTTCATTTGTTTTATCATTACTAATCTACACCTGCGGGCCAAGCTGGTGCGAGTCCAAAAGCCTTACGAACCGTATTTTAAATCCAGAGTAAAGATTTCAGAAATGTTTCTATATTTTTTTTTTACAATATTCATTATTGGGAGCATAACTAAATTATTACGTCCCGATAATATTCGATAAAGCATTTTTACGCCACGCTGTGTGTTTTGTATACGTACTGTGCTCCCAAGCGTCTAACATACAATATAATGGCGTATCCACACAGGAGCACGTGAACCGCATGCACACGAACCGTGCATTCTATGTGTGAAACACGTACATTTGAAATGCGTGTTACAAGAATGGCAGTCCCACTTTTAGTGGTTTTTAGCAAAATAAAATTACAATTTCTAACAAGCTAAAACACTACTTACATAAAAACAAAATGAAAAGGCATAAAATAAAACCTACGGATTGAGCATGGACTTAGACGCTAATGCAGCACCAAAATGGCGGTACATTCGTGTGAATGGCTATCCCGTTTTTTATAGTGCAAATTCTTTATATTAGTTCTGTGTTGTGTACTATAATGTAATTCCATGCGATTTATAATGCATGCGCGATTTACATTATATTGAATGGTTTTTCGATATTGTTTTGCATAGTACGACGGCATTTTTTTTATTTTTTCGAGTCATTGACCATCGATTAATCCGTAATCTAAAATGAGAATTCGAATCGAGGAGATCCGCAAGAGAACTAAAATTACCAATGTAACTCTTAGAATTAGCAAGTTGAAATGGCAATAGGCAGGCCACATCACTCGTAGAACTGACCACCGATGAGGAAGAAAGGTTCTCGAGTGGCGACCACGAACCGGAAGACGCAGCGTAGGCCAGCGTCTACTAGGTGGACCGACGATCTGGTGAAAACCGCGGGGAACCGATGGATGCCAGAGGCAAGCAGTCGCTCAAAATGGCACTCTGTGGAGGAGGCCTATGTTCAGCAGTGGACGTCTCTGAAAACGTCCACTGCCTATCGTCAATCATCATCATCAACAGCCTGAGCTGTTGATGATGATGATTGACGATGCTGTTGATGATGATGATTGACGATCGGCGTGCTTGAGATGCTTCAAATGTAAGTCCTGCGTAATCTATCCGTAGGTTTTATACATTTAAAATAAATAATAAAGGCGTACGTTTCGTGCGGAAAGCTTTACACTGCGCTTTGAGTACACATTGCGTTTCACGTGCACTAGTGTGGACACAGCCTTAAATGTAGGTACTATGTACTATTTCATTACCTCGACATCGAGAGCGTTCCGGACTTGGTCTGCGCTGGAGATGGTTTGCGACGCACCCTTCATAGCATTACCAACAGTATGTTAGTTTGTTAATACATGTTTAGGTTGGATTTGACATTTAATTTTGGAGTTTGGACTTTTTTGGGTTGGATTTATGATTATGTTGTTTTGGAGTTAGGATTATGTTCTGTTGGAGTTAGGGATTTGTTTTTGGAGTTAGGGATTTGTAGTGTTGGAGTTAGGATTATGTTGTGTTGGGGTTATGACTTTGTTGTTTTGGGGTAAAACATAGTTGCAATTTTATCTTGTTGAAAGTTTTCTTTTGGTAACTAATGCAAGCATAAAGCTCATTAATTAAGATTCTTAACATGAGATTAGAAAAAGAAAAGTTATTCAAACAAGATAGAATTAGGACTTAAGATTAAAATACTTTCGGGGGTTATTTACAATGATTATATACATGAAAACATATGTTTCATTTTTTTAATAGGAGATTTTTGTTATTCTTTAATGAATGGGACAAAAAAATATGTATTTTTTTTAGTATTTTAGTATGATATAAATAAACAGATGTCTTCAAGTACAGATTACGAATTATATCTCATAATTTTGTATAATAATAATAATTACACAAATATCATAAATAAAATGGGGATTTCAACATAAAGTGGATATTTCATGCACTGCAAACACTAATTTTAAACAATATTTTCACCATCTTCCCAATTGAGTGCATAATAAATAAAACATGGATCTTGTCTAAAGAAATACCTACATTTGATTCGAGATAAAAGACTTCATAATGTCCATGAAATAGCATTTTAATTGCATTTAAAATTACAATATCATAATTTTGAACATGTAACTTTTAAATGAACATGATTATGTTCATACACAACTTTTATAAACAACAAAAATGTATGTGTATGTGTATGAACAATTTAAAAATTATTCCACGTTATTACAAAACAAATGCTAAATCATAGCTTTAATAAAGTTACACTGTGATATTTTTGTGGGTCTGACATTTTAATAATGATAAAAATATTTTTTATTAATTTTATGTTAGCTACAGCGTAGCGCAGCGTAGGCCAGCCCCCCACTCGGTGGACCGACGACCTGGTGAAAGCCGCGGGGAGCCTATGGATGCAGGAGGCGAGCAGCCGCTCAAGGTGGCGCGCTCTGGGGGAGGCCTATGTTCAGCAGTGGACGTCTTCAGGCTGATTATGATGATGATGATGAATTTTGTGTTACATTACATAGTTACATGTTATTTACCATGTAGGTGTAATTGGGATGAGCTTAAATATGCAAAATAACATGAATCGCGCGATCAAAGTTTTACTAGGTGGTAGGACTTTTCTGCAAAGTTCGTCTAAGTAGGTACCACCGCTTTGCCAGTTATTCTGTCGCCAAGCAGTAGTGTGCAAACACTACTGTGTTCCGTTTTGAAGGGCATTGTAACTAGTGAAATTACAGGGCAAATGATACTTAAGAACTGATCTCACAGTCCAGAAATCTTTTTTAGACTGTGTGATGTCTCAGGATGATGTACGCAGTGCGCAGTGTCACGCGAAACTTTGATTTAGAGTTCCGAGTGACACTGCAATCTATTATGGGCGGCCGTGACGCTTAACACCAGACGAACGACTAGCTCGTCACGTCATTTGTTTACAACAAAAAAAAAACTAAAAAGTTGGCGACTTTTTTGTCAATATAACGGAATCTGTAATCTTACATGCTGTAAGGGCCCGTATTACTACAGAACGACCGCTCAGTTGTGATATCGTGCTTAAATCATAGGTCGAAAATTAATTCACAAATTGACCAATTTATTAATGAAATCTCGACATAAGCACCGGTTCACCACTGAGTGTCATTCTGTAATTCAGGCCCTAGGTTAGTATGCCGATTACCGGCCATACCGACAAGCATAGCCATAAAAAGTTGCAAAGTTAGGTATTACCTATAAACAGTTCCTCTTTAAAATATCACAGTGTAAATTTACCATAATCGCCAAAGTACATACACGTGCAAAAGCTCTACTTAAAAAGCTGTGCTCTCTACGTAGTGTAATTACTCACGTTGTAGGTCTAGACCTCTGGGCCACTGTTATACTAGCGGGAAGAGAAACACACTATAAGTTAGCTAATACACACTTTAAATTGAAGAAAACCGAAGTAGTGGAAAGATAAACACTATAATTTAGCTAATACACACTTCAAATTGAAGAGAACTGGAGTAGTGGAAAACGAAACACTATAAGTTAGCTAAAACACACTTTAAATTGAAGAGAACTGGAGTAGTGGAAAAAAGAAACCCTATAAGTTAGCTAATACGCACTTTACATCGAAGAGAACTAAAGTACTGGGGGAAATAAACTCTATAAATTAGCTAATAAACACTTTAAATTGAAGAAAACTAATTTTAAATTGCAAAATATTTGGAAGAGAAATACGCTAAAGATAGCTAATACACACTTTAAATTGAACAAAACTGGAGTAGTGGAAAAAGAAACATTATTAGTTACTTTGAATATGTACGAGTAGAAGTGTATGACGTCATTCCTGGACAACAAGGAGAGCGCTATACATTCGGTACTAAGCAAAAAAAAGACGAACGTAATATCTTTGGTCCTTGTCACCGTTACCGGGTTTTTTTATTTGGCTTCGTTTGATCTAAGCCAAACAGGTTAACAATTTTTTGAAATTGTTGTTTTTTGTGAAATAATCCCATTTAAATGGTGATCTAGGCAATAAATATTCGAGAAATAATGTGTGTGCAGTAGGTGGTTGCAGCATTTTAAGCAACAGAAGTCGCACTGAGGCGTAAATATGAAGGAATAACATTTCACAAGTAAGTAGCCATTATTTTGTCTATTTTCCGTTTTAGAAGTGTTTATTGTAAAAAATATAAATATAGCGTGACATTTCATGTAATAACAAGTCCTCAGCTAAACAGAAAAACAGCTAAATGATTAATTAATGGATAAAATAACCATACCTAACCAAAAAATTTAATTGTCAAGGTACTGCCAGTTTATGATTTTTAATTTCCCATAAAACCAGCTAGGTACTGGGTGGCGCAAAAGTAAAGACCCTATTTGGTTCAGCTATAACATTTTTTCTAAATTAGAAAACTAGATTTAGGTTTTTTTAAATGTATATTTGTGCCATTAAATTTCGTACCATTAGGATTTAAAGATGATGTCTTTTAAATGGTGACCTCCAGAGTTGATACACATTTGAGCCCTATTTATGACATTTTGCATAACTTGCCGTAACACTTCCTGCGATATGTTCGTTATTTCTTGACGAATGTTTTCTTTTAGAGCTGCGAGAGTCTGTGGCTTGTTCACATACACCCGAGATTTCAAAAAACCCCAAAGAAAGAAGTCTGGACTGGTCAGATCGGGTGATCTTGCAGGCCAAGGCAAATCGCCAAAACGAGAGATAACTCGGCTTGGAAAAGCGTCCCTCACTAAGTCCATAGTGTCGCGCGCTGTGTGTGCCGTAGCGCCGTCTTGTTGAAACCAGATGTGCTCCAGCCCCAATTCGTCCAAACTGGGTATCAAAAACTCACGTAACATGGTTCTGTAGCGTTCTCCAGTGACAGTTATCGCATTGCCTCCAGCGTCTTCGAAAAAATAGGGTCCGATCACTCTGTCAACACAGATGCCACACCATACAGTAACTTTTAGTGGGTGTAGAGGTGTTTCTTGAATAATGCGCGGATTATCAGTGCCCCAGAACCGAGTATTCTGCTTATTGACATGCCCTGAGAAGTGTTACGGCACGTTATGCAAAATGTCATAAATAGGGCTCAAATGTGTATCAACTCTGGAGGTCACCATTTAAAAGACATCATCTTTAAATCCTAATGGTACGAAATTTAATGGCACAAATATACATTTAAAAAAACCTAAATCTAGTTTTCTAATTTAGAAAAAATGTTATAGCTGAACCAAATAGGGTCTTTACTTTTGCGCCACCCAGTACAATGTTGATTTGCAAATGTTTATAAGTTAGAAAAAAACCTTTTGTAGGTATATTAGCTAATTATTTGCTTGATTTAACTTAGTAAAATATATCATTTTATATTTAAGGTCAGGTGGGGTAAGTGAAACATACTTGCACATCTATCCACTTTGTGAATTCTGCTAGGACGCTAATTTTTTTTTACACATAGAAAGCCTAAATCTGATATGGCAAATGACGGCAATAAATACTTTTCAAGAAAATAATTTTTGAAAACTCAATTTGCGTGAATGAAACATCACTTCAAAAATGGTTCACGGTTTTGACAGAAACGTTCCGATTCAATATTCTGACGGTAGGTTGACATTGGTGTTTGACTATTTTGCAGTTGACTATATTGACAGTTTTGTTTTTATTATCTGTTACCCGCAGTCATTATATTAGGTACCTACTTATATAATAATAGCTGCCAGGTATCACTTTATTAGCGCAGAATCTCCATCTCTTTCTCTGGGTGCCGTATAAGAGCAGACTAAGGGACTATCCAGAGAATGGGCAGTAGCATTCTCCTTGGTACATTATAATCTTCTGCGATGACAAGCTACTTGCTAAGCGAGGTGATTATGGCAAACCTCCCTATAATCAGCGTCTAAAATGGCGTTTTATGGGCATGCCTGTGTTCAGCACTAGACGTTTTCCAGCTGTTGATGTGAAATACGTGATTTTCTCCCATGGGACATTTACAATGACATTTGTAATGTAGTAGGTATGTTGCGGACGCCGAGCAACCAACTCCTGACGTCGGCGACCCATATCAGAGATACCTAATATTATATAGAATCATAGTA
Organism: Ennomos quercinarius; assembly: GCA_910589525.2. NCBI lineage: Eukaryota > Metazoa > Arthropoda > Insecta > Lepidoptera > Geometridae > Ennomos > Ennomos quercinarius. Next base: position 6,485,053 of record OU342515.1, read on the forward strand.
GATACAATAAATCTGAACGGTTCGAGTGGAAAAAAACCACTACACAAAGTTAGAAAGAGACAGCATGAGGACAACCTTGAGCCCAACCGTGGGAAAATTTTACGTGGGCCAGGTGCTGTAGGAAAGTTCCACTCGACCGAGCCATTCAGCCAATGGGGGGGCCGTTCTTGAGTAGACAGGGAAGCTGAGGTGAGACAAGGACGGCACATAAGCGCTGTAATAGGATAGAATACTGAACACTGCTGTTCGCGCTACCCATGGGTCGCAATAGTGGAATTGCCCATATATATACAAAGTTTCTCTTAATAAATTGTCAGTTTTGTTTTACTCTTCAGTCGTTTTACTTACAAGCCCAAGAAGCCCAGCAACAAGTATATATATACCTAGCCAGTTTAAATTCAGTTCTAGTTCAGTTTAGCTTCATTTTCCATAGTTTGCATAAATTCGTCATTCCTAAATAGTTTTACAGTCCACTATCGTAGTATTTTACCTGTTAACAGTTTTGTCGTTAACAGTGTTTGGTCCTTCTTCATCGGATATTCAGAGTCAGTCCTTCTTTTACTGACATAGGAAGAAGTGACTGTCTAAAATCAGTGAAGAGACATTCAGTAGTGCGCGAATTACTATACGTTTTACAGTTAGAGACAGTGCGTGTTAGTGGCAAAGACGCTCAATCTTTGAACGCTCGTTATAGTGACTAAGTTTTAGTGATAGTATAAGCTAGACTCTGCCGTTGCGAGCTAGACTTTTTATTTTTATTTTAAATTTGGATTTTGTATATAAACAGTTTTAACTTAGTCATAGAATCAGTGTAAAAACGAGGTGTGTTTTATTTATAAGATTGACTGCCGCTACGTAAACTGTGAGTACCTTTTATTTAACTGTGTATTAGTGCTACTGTGTGTGTTGTGAACTATGGTTAATACGCGCAGCCAGAAAAGTAGTGAACAAGTGGACGGTACGCCGGTGACCGGGTTCGAGGAAATACCGGGCGCATCGGGCGCTAAACGGGTCATTCACTTCGACGACCCGCCGCGATCGCCGTCGTGCACTACCGCGACTATGGCCGACCGTCGAATGGCCGCTTCTCTTCCGCAAGGGAAAAGTCTCTCCGTCGCTGAGCCAAGTGGGCTCACGGGGGGAGAGGGCAACCGCGGCCCTCCCGTGACCTACGTTGCGTGTCCCGGGACCGCCGTGTCAGCCGCGAATGTCGCCGCCGGTACTGAGAACGTGCGTCGTGCACTCTCGCCCGCTCGCTCGGTCGTATCGAATCGCTCGACGAGCAGCGTGGCAGCGCGCATCCGACAGGCGCAGTTCGAGGCGGAGGAACGTCTCGCGATGCTGAAGCGGAGAGAATTGGAGCTAGAATCCGACGCTATTCGCAGAAAGCTGGCGCTAGACATAGAAACCATACAAGAATCTGAAGACAATGGGCTTACATTAGAAAAAGAAAACGATAGAACGGCGCGCGTTGAACGTTGGATGAACGCGACCACAGTGGAACCCACAGTGTCCGGTACGAGGCACATTGACCACGCGGCCCGTGCTGAACGACGGGGGGAGGTCAGCGTGCCCACTGGGGGACGTCCAAGGTCACCGACACCGGCGCGTAGCTCCTCGAGAACGCGAGGAATCGATCAGCTGGCAGAGACGCTCGAGAGAATGAGCAGAACGAGAGCGCCTCAACGTCAAACTTATGAACTTCCAATATTCTCTGGAACGGGGCACGAGTGGTTCGCTTTCAAAGCGGCGATGCGTGACACTACGAAACTTTACGGGTTCGCACCAGTAGAAAATATGGCAAGATTGAGAAATTGCCTACGCGGTGCGGCCAAGGACGCAGTGTCAGCACTACTGTTCATAGAGGATGACCCAGAGGTTATAATGGGAACGCTAGAGCAGTGTTTTGGAAAACCGGAAGTGCTGATCGATCGTACGATAGAAGAGTTGAAACAATTGCCAAGACCAGGACCAACAGCGAGTGAGTTGAACATGTTCGCTGTTAAAGTACAAAATACAGTAACCGTATTGCGTACTATTGATGATAAGGGTTATTTGTACAACCCGCTGCTGACACGGGACGTCTTAGAGAAGTTGAGTCCGCACGTGAAGTCGAGATGAAAATAAAGACAGCAGCAGAGATCCCGAAGTCATCAGGTTGTCCAGGTTCCTTATGCGCGAAGCTAACCAAGCGCTTCGCTACGGCCACGCGACCATGGCCTCTACGTCAGGCGCAAGGAAGGACGCCGTGAAGTCTGCTGGGAACACAGCCCAGTTCAAACCGGAAACAAAGCGGAAGCCGGTATTCACGACGACCGAAGCTGAACCCGAGCGTCTGATGAAGTGTGTGGTATGCAGCGCTAACCATGTTCCTGCTAAATGCGGCAAGTTCCTGAGCATGAACATTAACCAGCGCTGGGAAGTAGTGAGGAAAGAAGGTATGTGCTTTAAGTGTATCGCAAGCAAACATCGTCGGTACAACTGCAAGGCGAAGTCCTGCGGCCAGAACGGATGCCGCCGACCACATCACCTCCTGCTTCACCCCGACGAGTCATCAGCAGCGACAGGCGAACCTGGTAATGTTGAAAAGGTCAACGTTACAAGGGAATCAGGTGCGTGTACCCACAGAGAGGCAACGAGACCCCAAAGTATGGGAAACGTAGCGGCTACGAACGACGCCGCTACGCGAGGGGTCTGCGACGCTACAACAGTCGTAGCAGCTGTGAACGATGCTGCTACGCGGGGGGTCCACGACACTACAGGGTTTGCTACGCGGGATGGCTACGAAGCTACGAATTTAGATACAAGGAATGTCTACGGTGCTACGAGCAGCAATGAGTCACCAGCTACGCCGGTGGACACAGTGGCATCTACAACATCGTGTATCAGCATAAAAGAGGTAAAGTTGAAGATTTGTCCCGTCACAGTACTGGGACCGAAGGGACGCATGAAGGTTTACGCGCTCCTGGATGAGGGGTCAACCGTATCTCTCATAGATGACAGCGTAGCACGAGCCATAGGTGCTGAGGGACCACTCAAACCCCTCAGCATATAGGGAGTCATCATGGCAAAGCACGACATGGACAGCAGGCACGTCGAATTCAAGATACGAGCGAATGACGGCTGTGAATTCCGAATGCGAGCACGGACCATGAGAAGTATGAACTTGACTTCACAGACAATCCCTGACAAGCTGCTACGTTTGAATCACCTCAAGGACCTCAGCCCGGACGAAGTCTGCTACGAACAAGGCAGACCGCGACTACTAGTAGGAGCCGATCATTGGGAGCTCATAGTGTCACGAGAGTTACGGTTCGGTAAGAGGTCAGAACCAGCCGCATCACGCACGCAGCTGGGCTGGGTGATACATGGGACTCTGCCTCGAGTTATACTCAAGGAAGACGCAGAGTCAGTTCTTCACATCGTGGACCCGAGCGACCGGCTCGCAGCAATGGTGGAAGAACACTTCAAGATTGACGCACTGGGCGTGTCATTGAAGCCCCGGGTGCGTCGAGAAGATGAACGTGCCATCGAAATTTTCAGGAAAACAGCGAAACGAGTCGATGGTCACTACGAGGTCGGCCTACCCTGGCGTAGTGACGACTTCAAAACGCCAGCAAGCTACAACGCAGCGTTGAGGAGATTGACGAACTTAGAGAAAAAGTTGGATAGATCTCCGAGCATGAAAGATGAGTATGAAGCGCAGGTATTGAATTTGTGTAATAAAGGTTACGCCGAGCCCTGCAAGAGCAACGAGCAGAGCGACCCGCGAGCCTGGTACCTGCCTCATTTTCCGGTCTTGAATCCGAACAAGCCCGGGAAAGTTCGTCTGGTATTCGACGCAGCAGCCAAGTCATCGGGAGTAAGCCTCAACGATTTTCTCCTAGAAGGTCCGGACTTATTGCGATCCTTGCAGACTATTTTGTTCCGCTTTAGAGAGAAAAGAATAGCAATCACGGCGGACATACAAGAGATGTTTCTGCAGGTCAAGATTCGGCGGGAAGATCAACCGGCGCAGTTATTCCTCTGGCGGGGTGATAATCGAGAGCGACCACCGACTGTATACAAGATGACGTCAATGATATTCGGTGCATCGAGCTCTCCCTTTCTTGCCCATAGCGTCCGGAACGAGAACGCACGTGACTTCACGGCGCAGTATCCAGACGCCGTGACTGCGATCGAGGAATCACACTACATGGACGATTATGTAGACAGCTATGAATGTGAGGACGAGGCCATCAAAATCATGAAACAGGTCGATCATATTCACAGACAGTGTGGGTTTAAGCTACGAGGTTGGAACTCCAATAGCGAACGCGTGATGGAGAAAATGCCGGCAGAGCTACGAGCGAGGTCTACGACACAGCCTCTTTCGGGCCCAGAATCGTCGGACAAGACCCTGGGACTACAGTGGAACGTCGCCAGGGACACATTGGGTTTCAACACAGCTTTGAACAGAGTGAGCGTTGAGGTAAAAACGTTCACTCGTCCGCCAACGAAAAGGGAGGCGCTCAGCGCAGTAATGTCTCTGTACGACCCACTCGGCCTATTGAGTTGCTACAGTATCACAGGTAAAATTCTTCTGCAGCGGCTATGGCGAGAAAAAACCGGGTGGGACGAGGCACTACCGGACGAGATCGCGCACGCCTTCATGTATTGGTTGAAACAAATGCACCTTGTGTCAGAATTACAGCTATCTAGGTGCTACGATCCAGAAAGCAGAGCTGTCAGAAAACAGCTACACATCTTCAACGATGCGAGTGAAGACGCCTTCGCGACCGCGGCATACTGGAGGCTGGAGAAGAAAGACGGGACCGCCGATGTGGTGCTAGTGGCCGCCAAAGCCAAGGTGGCACCACTCCGAACTCAAACAATACCACGACTGGAGCTCCAGGCGGCAGTCATCGGAGCGAGACTGGCTGCCGTCATCCAGAAGGAGCATCGACGGCCAGCTGACGAGGTGGTATTCTGGACTGACTCACGAACAGTATACCACTGGATCCACAACGAGAATACCAGGTATACTCCATTTGTCTCTCACCGCCTTAGCGAGATCGCCGAGTTGACGAGCCCCGATCAGTGGAGATGGATTCCCACGGAGCTGAACGTCGCCGACCTAGCGACTCGTCCGAATTACGTGCCTACTTCGCCTCACGACACGTGGTTCTCCGGCCCAGAATTTTTAAGAGACAGAGTCACCTCCTGGCCCCAGTCGTTATGTCCCGATCGCGAACTCGAACCCGCGAATGAAGTCGTGTTACAAACGAGCGAACGGAAATTGGACATCCCACTGCCAGAAGTAAGCAGATTCTCAAGCTACGATCGACTAATCCGTGCAACCGCGACGATCCTTCTTTTCATCGATAAATGCCGGAAAAAAGCAAGTTATTTAGAAGCTCGTCACATGGAAGAAGCAGAAAAACTTTGGGTTCGGAAAAGTCAAGCAGATAGTTTTCCCGAGGAAATAGAAATCATCCAAAAGGGGAGGTTCATTCCAGAAAGAAGCCGTATCCACAAGCTCGACCCGATCCTGAGCGACCAACTGCTACGAGTGAACGGGAGAATCAATGTCGCGAACGTGCCGTCCGAGATGAAGCAACCAGTCATCTTGGATGGGCGACACCCGTTCACAAAGCTACTGGTGCAACGAGAGCATCGCGCCGCGGGTCACGCCAATAATGAACGAGTCGTCAATGACCTGCGGCAGCGGTACTGGATATTGAGACTGCGGCCAGCAGTACGATCCGCGGCACGCCATTGCCCTTTGTGCCGCGTGAGGAAGACCGTCCCACGAGTCCCGGTCACGGGTGACCTCCCAGCGGCAAGGATGGCGCCGTACACACGACCCTTCACCAACTGTGGGGTCGACCTCTTTGGGCCTATGATGGTGGCCATCGGGAGGCGAAGGGAGAAACGATGGGGTGCGCTGTTTACGTGTCTCACGACACGTGCAGTGCACCTCGAGGTGGTGCACAGCCTTTCTACAGATGCAGCAATCATGGCGCTGAGACGGATGGCGGCACGGCGCGGGTGGCCAGCCGTCATCTACAGCGACAACGGGACCAACTTCAAGGGCGCAGATGCTGAGCTGCGGGCTGCCTACGCAGAATGGGAGCCCGCTCTGCGTGACTACGGGCTGCAGCACCGCGTCTCCTGGCGATTCATTCCGCCAGGAGCTCCGAACCAAGGGGGCGCGTGGGAGCGCCTAGTGAGGTCCGTAAAAGTGGCCCTCACGGCCGCGCTCCAGCAGAAGACACCGAGGGAAGAGGTCCTCAACACCGTGATCGCCGAGGCTGAGTACTCGATCAATGCGAGGCCTCTCACACACGTCTCGGTCGATCCAATGGATCCAGAGGCGATAACGCCGAACCATTTCCTGTTGGGTTCGTCGACAGGCCTGCCTGTCGTCGGGCCGTGCGAGCAAGCTGATCGTCGCACCTGGCGGGCCAGCCAGGCGCTCGCCGAAGAATTCTGGCGCCGATGGGTGCGGGAGTACCTGCCGATGCTCGTGCCGCGCCGAGGCGCAGCGACGGGCATCCCCGCTCTCAAAGAGGGCGACCTGGTGGTCGTTGTGGACCACACTCTGCCACGTAACACGTGGCCACGGGGAGTCGTCGAGCGCGTGTACCCGGGTCCGGACGGCCTGGTACGCTGCGCCGAAGTCAGGACGCGAGGCGGCGTCTTCCGCCGGCCGACTACGAAGCTCGCCGTCCTAACCATGGAAGGCTGCGCTGATGCTGCGCCGAGGGGAGACTGTTGCGGACGCCGAGCAACCAACTCCTGACGTCGGCGACCCATACCAGAGATACCTAATATTATATAGAATCATAGTAGATACAATAAATCTGAACGGTTCGAGTGGAAAAAAACCACTACACAAAGTTAGAAAGAGACAGCATGAGGACAACCTTGAGCCCAACCGTGGGAAAATTTTACGTGGGCCAGGTGCTGTAGGAAAGTTCCACTCGACCGAGCCATTCAGCCAATGGGGGGGCCATTCTTGAGTAGACAGGGAAGCTGAGGTGAGACAAGGACGGCACATAAGCGCTGTAATAGGATAGAATACTGAACACTGCTGTTCGCGCTACCCATGGGTCGCAATAGTGGAATTGCCCATATATATACAAAGTTTCTCTTAATAAATTGTCAGTTTTGTTTTACTCTTCAGTCGTTTTACTTACAAGCCCAAGAAGCCCAGCAACAAGTATATATATACCTAGCCAGTTTAAATTCAGTTCTAGTTCAGTTTAGCTTCATTTTCCATAGTTTGCATAAATTCGTCATTCCTAAATAGTTTTACAGTCCACTATCGTAGTATTTTACCTGTTAACAGTTTTGTCGTTAACAGTGTTTGGTCCTTCTTCATCGGATATTCAGAGTCAGTCCTTCTTTTACTGACATAGGAAGAAGTGACTGTCTAAAATCAGTGAAGAGACATTCAGTAGTGCGCGAATTACTATACGTTTTACAGTTAGAGACAGTGCGTGTTAGTGGCAAAGACGCTCAATCTTTGAACGCTCGTTATAGTGACTAAGTTTTAGTGATAGTATAAGCTAGACTCTGCCGTTGCGAGCTAGACTTTTTATTTTTATTTTAAATTTGGATTTTGTATATAAACAGTTTTAACTTAGTCATAGAATCAGTGTAAAAACGAGGTGTGTTTTATTTATAAGATTGACTGCCGCTACGTAAACTGTGAGTACCTTTTATTTAACTGTGTATTAGTGCTACTGTGTGTGTTGTGAACTATGGTTAATACGCGCAGCCAGAAAAGTAGTGAACAAGTGGACGGTACGCCGGTGACCGGGTTCGAGGAAATACCGGGCGCATCGGGCGCTAAACGGGTCATTCACTTCGACGACCCGCCGCGATCGCCGTCGTGCACTACCGCGACTATGGCCGACCGTCGAATGGCCGCTTCTCTTCCGCAAGGGAAAAGTCTCTCCGTCGCTGAGCCAAGTGGGCTCACGGGGGGAGAGGGCAACCGCGGCCCTCCCGTGACCTACGTTGCGTGTCCCGGGACCGCCGTGTCAGCCGCGAATGTCGCCGCCGGTACTGAGAACGTGCGTCGTGCACTCTCGCCCGCTCGCTCGGTCGTATCGAATCGCTCGACGAGCAGCGTGGCAGCGCGCATCCGACAGGCGCAGTTCGAGGCGGAGGAACGTCTCGCGATGCTGAAGCGGAGAGAATTGGAGCTAGAATCCGACGCTATTCGCAGAAAGCTGGCGCTAGACATAGAAACCATACAAGAATCTGAAGACAATGGGCTTACATTAGAAAAAGAAAACGATAGAACGGCGCGCGTTGAACGTTGGATGAACGCGACCACAGTGGAACCCACAGTGTCCGGTACGAGGCACATTGACCACGCGGCCCGTGCTGAACGACGGGGGGAGGTCAGCGTGCCCACTGGGGGACGTCCAAGGTCACCGACACCGGCGCGTAGCTCCTCGAGAACGCGAGGAATCGATCAGCTGGCAGAGACGCTCGAGAGAATGAGCAGAACGAGAGCGCCTCAACGTCAAACTTATGAACTTCCAATATTCTCTGGAACGGGGCACGAGTGGTTCGCTTTCAAAGCGGCGATGCGTGACACTACGAAACTTTACGGGTTCGCACCAGTAGAAAATATGGCAAGATTGAGAAATTGCCTACGCGGTGCGGCCAAGGACGCAGTGTCAGCACTACTGTTCATAGAGGATGACCCAGAGGTTATAATGGGAACGCTAGAGCAGTGTTTTGGAAAACCGGAAGTGCTGATCGATCGTACGATAGAAGAGTTGAAACAATTGCCAAGACCAGGACCAACAGCGAGTGAGTTGAACATGTTCGCTGTTAAAGTACAAAATACAGTAACCGTATTGCGTACTATTGATGATAAGGGTTATTTGTACAACCCGCTGCTGACACGGGACGTCTTAGAGAAGTTGAGTCCGCACGTGAAGTCGAGATGAAAATAAAGACAGCAGCAGAGATCCCGAAGTCATCAGGTTGTCCAGGTTCCTTATGCGCGAAGCTAACCAAGCGCTTCGCTACGGCCACGCGACCATGGCCTCTACGTCAGGCGCAAGGAAGGACGCCGTGAAGTCTGCTGGGAACACAGCCCAGTTCAAACCGGAAACAAAGCGGAAGCCGGTATTCACGACGACCGAAGCTGAACCCGAGCGTCTGATGAAGTGTGTGGTATGCAGCGCTAACCATGTTCCTGCTAAATGCGGCAAGTTCCTGAGCATGAACATTAACCAGCGCTGGGAAGTAGTGAGGAAAGAAGGTATGTGCTTTAAGTGTATCGCAAGCAAACATCGTCGGTACAACTGCAAGGCGAAGTCCTGCGGCCAGAACGGATGCCGCCGACCACATCACCTCCTGCTTCACCCCGACGAGTCATCAGCAGCGACAGGCGAACCTGGTAATGTTGAAAAGGTCAACGTTACAAGGGAATCAGGTGCGTGTACCCACAGAGAGGCAACGAGACCCCAAAGTATGGGAAACGTAGCGGCTACGAACGACGCCGCTACGCGAGGGGTCTGCGACGCTACAACAGTCGTAGCAGCTGTGAACGATGCTGCTACGCGGGGGGTCCACGACACTACAGGGTTTGCTACGCGGGATGGCTACGAAGCTACGAATTTAGATACAAGGAATGTCTACGGTGCTACGAGCAGCAATGAGTCACCAGCTACGCCGGTGGACACAGTGGCATCTACAACATCGTGTATCAGCATAAAAGAGGTAAAGTTGAAGATTTGTCCCGTCACAGTACTGGGACCGAAGGGACGCATGAAGGTTTACGCGCTCCTGGATGAGGGGTCAACCGTATCTCTCATAGATGACAGCGTAGCACGAGCCATAGGTGCTGAGGGACCACTCAAACCCCTCAGCATATAGGGAGTCATCATGGCAAAGCACGACATGGACAGCAGGCACGTCGAATTCAAGATACGAGCGAATGACGGCTGTGAATTCCGAATGCGAGCACGGACCATGAGAAGTATGAACTTGACTTCACAGACAATCCCTGACAAGCTGCTACGTTTGAATCACCTCAAGGACCTCAGCCCGGACGAAGTCTGCTACGAACAAGGCAGACCGCGACTACTAGTAGGAGCCGATCATTGGGAGCTCATAGTGTCACGAGAGTTACGGTTCGGTAAGAGGTCAGAACCAGCCGCATCACGCACGCAGCTGGGCTGGGTGATACATGGGACTCTGCCTCGAGTTATACTCAAGGAAGACGCAGAGTCAGTTCTTCACATCGTGGACCCGAGCGACCGGCTCGCAGCAATGGTGGAAGAACACTTCAAGATTGACGCACTGGGCGTGTCATTGAAGCCCCGGGTGCGTCGAGAAGATGAACGTGCCATCGAAATTTTCAGGAAAACAGCGAAACGAGTCGATGGTCACTACGAGGTCGGCCTACCCTGGCGTAGTGACGACTTCAAAACGCCAGCAAGCTACAACGCAGCGTTGAGGAGATTGACGAACTTAGAGAAAAAGTTGGATAGATCTCCGAGCATGAAAGATGAGTATGAAGCGCAGGTATTGAATTTGTGTAATAAAGGTTACGCCGAGCCCTGCAAGAGCAACGAGCAGAGCGACCCGCGAGCCTGGTACCTGCCTCATTTTCCGGTCTTGAATCCGAACAAGCCCGGGAAAGTTCGTCTGGTATTCGACGCAGCAGCCAAGTCATCGGGAGTAAGCCTCAACGATTTTCTCCTAGAAGGTCCGGACTTATTGCGATCCTTGCAGACTATTTTGTTCCGCTTTAGAGAGAAAAGAATAGCAATCACGGCGGACATACAAGAGATGTTTCTGCAGGTCAAGATTCGGCGGGAAGATCAACCGGCGCAGTTATTCCTCTGGCGGGGTGATAATCGAGAGCGACCACCGACTGTATACAAGATGACGTCAATGATATTCGGTGCATCGAGCTCTCCCTTTCTTGCCCATAGCGTCCGGAACGAGAACGCACGTGACTTCACGGCGCAGTATCCAGACGCCGTGACTGCGATCGAGGAATCACACTACATGGACGATTATGTAGACAGCTATGAATGTGAGGACGAGGCCATCAAAATCATGAAACAGGTCGATCATATTCACAGACAGTGTGGGTTTAAGCTACGAGGTTGGAACTCCAATAGCGAACGCGTGATGGAGAAAATGCCGGCAGAGCTACGAGCGAGGTCTACGACACAGCCTCTTTCGGGCCCAGAATCGTCGGACAAGACCCTGGGACTACAGTGGAACGTCGCCAGGGACACATTGGGTTTCAACACAGCTTTGAACAGAGTGAGCGTTGAGGTAAAAACGTTCACTCGTCCGCCAACGAAAAGGGAGGCGCTCAGCGCAGTAATGTCTCTGTACGACCCACTCGGCCTATTGAGTTGCTACAGTATCACAGGTAAAATTCTTCTGCAGCGGCTATGGCGAGAAAAAACCGGGTGGGACGAGGCACTACCGGACGAGATCGCGCACGCCTTCATGTATTGGTTGAAACAAATGCACCTTGTGTCAGAATTACAGCTATCTAGGTGCTACGATCCAGAAAGCAGAGCTGTCAGAAAACAGCTACACATCTTCAACGATGCGAGTGAAGACGCCTTCGCGACCGCGGCATACTGGAGGCTGGAGAAGAAAGACGGGACCGCCGATGTGGTGCTAGTGGCCGCCAAAGCCAAGGTGGCACCACTCCGAACTCAAACAATACCACGACTGGAGCTCCAGGCGGCAGTCATCGGAGCGAGACTGGCTGCCGTCATCCAGAAGGAGCATCGACGGCCAGCTGACGAGGTGGTATTCTGGACTGACTCACGAACAGTATACCACTGGATCCACAACGAGAATACCAGGTATACTCCATTTGTCTCTCACCGCCTTAGCGAGATCGCCGAGTTGACGAGCCCCGATCAGTGGAGATGGATTCCCACGGAGCTGAACGTCGCCGACCTAGCGACTCGTCCGAATTACGTGCCTACTTCGCCTCACGACACGTGGTTCTCCGGCCCAGAATTTTTAAGAGACAGAGTCACCTCCTGGCCCCAGTCGTTATGTCCCGATCGCGAACTCGAACCCGCGAATGAAGTCGTGTTACAAACGAGCGAACGGAAATTGGACATCCCACTGCCAGAAGTAAGCAGATTCTCAAGCTACGATCGACTAATCCGTGCAACCGCGACGATCCTTCTTTTCATCGATAAATGCCGGAAAAAAGCAAGTTATTTAGAAGCTCGTCACATGGAAGAAGCAGAAAAACTTTGGGTTCGGAAAAGTCAAGCAGATAGTTTTCCCGAGGAAATAGAAATCATCCAAAAGGGGAGGTTCATTCCAGAAAGAAGCCGTATCCACAAGCTCGACCCGATCCTGAGCGACCAACTGCTACGAGTGAACGGGAGAATCAATGTCGCGAACGTGCCGTCCGAGATGAAGCAACCAGTCATCTTGGATGGGCGACACCCGTTCACAAAGCTACTGGTGCAACGAGAGCATCGCGCCGCGGGTCACGCCAATAATGAACGAGTCGTCAATGACCTGCGGCAGCGGTACTGGATATTGAGACTGCGGCCAGCAGTACGATCCGCGGCACGCCATTGCCCTTTGTGCCGCGTGAGGAAGACCGTCCCACGAGTCCCGGTCACGGGTGACCTCCCAGCGGCAAGGATGGCGCCGTACACACGACCCTTCACCAACTGTGGGGTCGACCTCTTTGGGCCTATGATGGTGGCCATCGGGAGGCGAAGGGAGAAACGATGGGGTGCGCTGTTTACGTGTCTCACGACACGTGCAGTGCACCTCGAGGTGGTGCACAGCCTTTCTACAGATGCAGCAATCATGGCGCTGAGACGGATGGCGGCACGGCGCGGGTGGCCAGCCGTCATCTACAGCGACAACGGGACCAACTTCAAGGGCGCAGATGCTGAGCTGCGGGCTGCCTACGCAGAATGGGAGCCCGCTCTGCGTGACTACGGGCTGCAGCACCGCGTCTCCTGGCGATTCATTCCGCCAGGAGCTCCGAACCAAGGGGGCGCGTGGGAGCGCCTAGTGAGGTCCGTAAAAGTGGCCCTCACGGCCGCGCTCCAGCAGAAGACACCGAGGGAAGAGGTCCTCAACACCGTGATCGCCGAGGCTGAGTACTCGATCAATGCGAGGCCTCTCACACACGTCTCGGTCGATCCAATGGATCCAGAGGCGATAACGCCGAACCATTTCCTGTTGGGTTCGTCGACAGGCCTGCCTGTCGTCGGGCCGTGCGAGCAAGCTGATCGTCGCACCTGGCGGGCCAGCCAGGCGCTCGCCGAAGAATTCTGGCGCCGATGGGTGCGGGAGTACCTGCCGATGCTCGTGCCGCGCCGAGGCGCAGCGACGGGCATCCCCGCTCTCAAAGAGGGCGACCTGGTGGTCGTTGTGGACCACACTCTGCCACGTAACACGTGGCCACGGGGAGTCGTCGAGCGCGTGTACCCGGGTCCGGACGGCCTGGTACGCTGCGCCGAAGTCAGGACGCGAGGCGGCGTCTTCCGCCGGCCGACTACGAAGCTCGCCGTCCTAACCATGGAAGGCTGCGCTGATGCTGCGCCGAGGGGAGACTGTTGCGGACGCCGAGCAACCAACTCCTGACGTCGGCGACCCATATCAGAGATACCTAATATTATATAGAATCATAGTAGATACAATAAATCTGAACGGTTCGAGTGGAAAAAAACCACTACACAAAGTTAGAAAGAGACAGCATGAGGACAACCTTGAGCCCAACCGTGGGAAAATTTTACGTGGGCCAGGTGCTGTAGGAAAGTTCCACTCGACCGAGCCATTCAGCCAATGGGGGGGCCGTTCTTGAGTAGACAGGGAAGCTGAGGTGAGACAAGGACGGCACATAAGCGCTGTAATAGGATAGAATACTGAACACTGCTGTTCGCGCTACCCATGGGTCGCAATAGTGGAATTGCCCATATATATACAAAGTTTCTCTTAATAAATTGTCAGTTTTGTTTTACTCTTCAGTCGTTTTACTTACAAGCCCAAGAAGCCCAGCAACAAGTATATATATACCTAGCCAGTTTAAATTCAGTTCTAGTTCAGTTTAGCTTCATTTTCCATAGTTTGCATAAATTCGTCATTCCTAAATAGTTTTACAGTCCACTATCGTAGTATTTTACCTGTTAACAGTTTTGTCGTTAACAAGGTATTTGATTGATTTTATTACCCGTGTCGTCTGTGACTGCAAATACTAACCCCACATTACGCACCGTTTCATGCATTATTTTCGTGTAAAAAATGTACGTAAACACTATAAAATTGCTTCATGGCATCAGCCGACTTGTGTTTTGTAAACTTAAAGATAGCTGATTTCTTTTTATTTTATGACCTAGCAGAAAGATTGTGTGACGCGTGTGCTAGAGCATTGAAACCATTTCGCCACATAGCATAGAGCTAAACTGCGTGATTTATTGGTTACGATAGCGTTTCACTTAGGTACTCCTTCGTTTCACTTACCCCACCTGACCTTACATTTTAGTTTTTACAATAAAGAAGCAGTGAATACTGGTAAAACATAAATTCTAGGTATCAAGGTAAATTACTCTATAGATAGAGCTAACGAAATCGCCCATTATTTACCCAAAATTTTGGGAGACGTTCTTATTCAGGCAGCACCTCGTGTGGGAGCAAGAAACAACTAGGCGGCCACGCGAAATAGATTTCTACTAGTGGGAATTCTGTGATTAGTTAGCTAATAAACACTTTAAAATATGATAACTGAAGTAGTGGGAAGAGAAACAGGCGAAAGTTATCTGATACCCACTTTAAATTAAAGAGAACTGGAATAGTGGGAAGAGAAACACTAAGTTAGCTAATACACACTTTAAATTGAAGAGAACTGTAGTGGTGAGAGTAAATTATCTAATACACTGAGAAAAACAAAATACCAAGAGAGATAAAAAGAGAAATATCTCATAACACGATCACGTCTTACTGTGTTATAGTAGAAAACTGGCATGAGAGAAATAATACAGCAAAACTGATAAAATCGTTACTGATTTTGTACAAAAAATTACCTAAATACACATTACAGCCTGGATTCGAACCAGCCAACCTGCCATAGTTTTTCACGTGGCTTACATAAATAAACAAAAAAACCAAGTAAAAAAAACCGCCTACGTCTAAAACACTGGCCTGCAAGGTTTAAAATGCATTCACAAAATTGATGACTGCTTGTGTGCAGCAAGTATTGCAATAACTACCGGTTTGAAATCGAATTGTTTTACCAGGTAGGTGTAGTAGAGATCATCGATGCATGACATAACCCTGACATAAGCCTTCTCCTGTATTTTGCTTTACTCCATTTATTAATTATCTTAAGTAACTTTATTAAAATTAACAAAATAAAATTTTAAAAAAGTAATAGAAACTAATTAATAATAAATTAATTTTTGTACTTATAATATTATTTTATCTGTTTGTCATTGCCATGTTCTGTTTGTATGTCTTGTGTTGTCGTATTTATTCCAGTTAAAACTCAGATTCGAATAACTGGCCAAAGTGCTACATCCACCGATCAATCTCCATCGTGTTTTCTACTCTATCCACGCGACATTGGCGAAATTGTGGCAACCCCGCAGAAGCCATAACAAGAAGAAGTTGAAGTTGATATAACCCTGTAAACATTACGAAAAGAATAGACTCTATAATCTCAGAACAGCTTTCACTTTGGTAGGACTTTTCTGCAAAGTTTGTATAGGTAGGTAGGTCAACCACCGCTTTGCCTGATACTCTGCCGCCAAGCAGTAGTGTGCAAGCACTACTGCTGTATTCCGGTTTGAAACTGCACTGTAGTAACGTAACATGAGGCGAAAGACTAGCTCGTCACGTCATTCATTAACATTTAAAAACCCTCTTTTTAGGGTTCCATACCCAAACTGTAAAACTGTCTGTCTGTCTGTCTGTCCGTCTGTCACCATGCTGTATCTCATGAACCATGATAGTTAGTTGAAATTTTGACAGATGATGTATTTCTGTTGCCGCTATAACACCAAATCCTAAAAAAAAAATATTTAATGGGGCTTCCATACAACAAACGCGATTTTTTTTGCTCGTTTACCAGATGAGTGCTAGATGGCGCTGCTTTAAATAGTACTGCTACTCAAGCAGGGATAGATAATGGTACGGAACCCTTCGTGCGTGAATCCGACTGGCACTTGGCCGGTTTTATTTAAATGTCGTGTGAATTAAACTTTACACAGATTCTACAGTAACACCGTGCGGGCACATCCCGTTTCCCTTCAGACTCGTAACGACCAATTACCGGAACAACCAATTTATTTCATTGTAGTCTATCCATTCCCCTTAGTGAAAAATTTCAATACGAATAGCTCTTAAAGTGATTTCCTGGTAATTAACAGTATCCAAAATGTTCCAAATTAAAAATCGAGTGTGTTAACTAGCTGGCCCTCCTGGGGTGCGAGCCTCGACTTGGGTTGACCTGGAGAAAAAGATCGATAAGACTTTGCAGTGGACCCATAGACTAAATCAAAATCTGGAGCTACTCTCAATCATATATTTCTGACCTATTTATTGGTGGCACACTAAAAATGTTTTTAGCAACTGAGTGAAGGTGAGGGGGCAGTAGGGATTGTAATCCGGTATCATTTTCAATCCGGCCGGATCCGCGGGGTAATTACGTAAAATTTGCAACAGTAATGCGAC
The DNA here is from genome assembly GCA_910589525.2 of Ennomos quercinarius. Classification (NCBI taxonomy): domain Eukaryota; kingdom Metazoa; phylum Arthropoda; class Insecta; order Lepidoptera; family Geometridae; genus Ennomos; species Ennomos quercinarius. The sequence continues at coordinate 6,501,754 of OU342515.1, forward strand.
AGCAGTAGCGAAGCAAACATTCTCGACACCACTAATGATGTATGACAGCAATCACCGCGAGATTTACGCCTGTCGCGAACCTGTTGCGAGTTAGGTAATTAGGGGGCCGGTCGATTTTCTGTCGATCCGGCCGGATTGATTAAATCAGGTTAGTTTTCCCTTTTCGTTCCAGAAAGGACTGTTTATGAGATAACCAAGTGAGTGTAACATAGCAAAAAATGTATATATATGTCCAACTACTATGTGTAATTGTATCAACTTTATTTCCGATGTTATAATTAAAGAAACCATTAAAAGTCTACCACAGTGTAACAATAGTCAAATTTTAACGCAATGTTCAGAATTCCAGTTTTCGCAGTTATTTCAATTTTAGTACGCATTATTAAATCTAGCAGTTTTCTATTAGTTTTACGGTCATAATTACGACTTTATTTTGTGCAGAGTCAGGACCTATATCATGGCGACACGCAGCATTATATTTTGTATTTATCTATTTGTGGTTTTTTTTTAATAAGTACCAAATTTTCATGTTGTAAAAATGTAATGTGTGATGTCTTGAATAAATGTGTTTTCTTTCTTTCTTCTCAGCATAATCAACTTTAGTTAATCTACTGAAATTCACAATAATTAGGTATTTGAACATGTGCCTAAGCATGCTAACAAGTGTCGTTCTTATGACAGACATCATGATGAATCTATCTAATGAATGGCACAATCATCACAAAAATGCTTTTATAACTTCATCAACTCAAGCTAAGATCAAGTTTAATCATCTTACGCACCGGTATGCATCTGAAGTAACCTATACTCATGTAGCAGTGCGATTATTTGACCAAAAATTGGCATCCCGGATCCGGTGCATTGGTGCCGGATCCGGTAGACGTAAAATGATGCCGGATCCGACGGATTACCGGATCCGGTTTTCCGGATTGCAATCCCTAGGGGGCAGTCAAGAAAATTAACATGTTAGAGCAAAAAAAAGTAAAATGAAGTGATGCAGCCAAACTACATAAACTACCTACCTATTGCAGAAAGTAACTAATAAGGTAACCAGCTTTCAAAAAGGTAGTTATTGTTTTCCACATTCCAGTCCTCCGCAATATTTGATGAAATTATTGGGTGATGCTAAATAATTATTTTAGACTAATTATGTTCCCTTAGTGCAAAGTAGAATATAATATGTACCCCTCAAATTCCCATCATGCTTTAACATTCTATACAATATTCAACATCCCCTTCCCCAATGTAAGTATGACAAAAAATCAAATCACATGAAAAAGTTGTGAAACTAATAGTGAATCCAGACTATAGATAGACCACTTCTACTTGAGTAAAGTGGCAAGAAAACCTTTTGGCGCATTATTGTATATGCACTGATTGCCATATAAAAAAACATTAATACGCAAATTGTAATTAGATTTGGGTTGCCAGTGCCACACTCAAAAGTGTAAAAAGATTAAAGCAATCCGTGCACATAAAGATAACGCGTTTTTCCATGCTTTTAGTGTTTTAAAATTAAAATAAACCCATCTTTTTCCTAAAAACGTTTACATAAGAGAACCCATACTAACTAAAAATAAAAAAAATATGGAAATATGTATTAATTTTCTTCCTTAGCAAGACTACTATAAATAACACACATACATTAACTTAAAACTGAAATATATGTATTTAATTACTTTAAAGAAAATTTAACTCAACCTAACCTAAAAACAATGAGACATCCACTTATTGTCAACAATTACATACTTTTTTAAATGGCTTTATCACTTTTAATCAATTTTCTTCTAAACAAAGAAACTTCAATGGCATTTTTTAAAGCAAAAACCGGACATACACTTCTGGCAACACAAACATTTACTGGCAATACAGTACTTTCAAATTTAGAACCTCTTGTATTGGTTCCTATAGCGTATGTATACTGTGTACCCTGTTATCCTAGTGCGGACTTTAGCTGGGCTTGACGCTGGTGTTGTCAACACGGGGCTTCGGAAAAATAAGTTAATATGACAACACTGAATAAATAGCCAGATTTACTGTTGTTAAACAACTCACAGTATAGGCACGGCAATATAGACTTGGTTTCCATGTGTGCAGGCCTAAAGATTTACTATGCAATTTCCTGCAGCCGGCACCTTTGTTGAGTGGCAGTTGTTACCCTTTGTCTTGCCATGTTTGTTGACGGAGCAGATAAATCAGTAATAACTTTGTACAATAATTATCATAATAAGTATTCCTTTTTTCTATTTATTTCTTTTTTGGAAGACCAACAGCTGTTATTATAATATAGATATTCAAGTACAAAAATAAGCCAATTATTATTATTAATTTATTCTGTTTAACTTACAGATTTAATATAAAAGTAGGTAAATATTTCATCTTCTGTAATGTTTAGATTATGTTTATAGTCTATCCCAACTTTAGTCCTCTCAACTAATAGATATACCACTGATATAAAGAAACACCTTTTAGTTGCACACTTCATTGACTGAATGTCTAGCAAATAAGTTGACCTCTGGCTCAGGCACCACATAACTGACAAAATTACAAAAGGCATAGAATCATGTACTATGCAAGTCACACAGCCCTTTTTATTTCAATAAGAGAATACCAGTTTAGTTCAATGACTTGACTTACAACAAAAACCAATACACAAGATGCCTCAGCCAGTCTTCAATTTATTCACCTTTAAATATGCACTATAAAATGCTAGACCGGCAAAAGTCTCTTTGTACTGCCATTTTTTCCATAATTCCCATGAAAAGTTCCTTTGTACCACCAATTTTTTCCTAAATCCCATAGAATATAATCTACAATACCTGCTAAGTCTCCGATTAGTGGTGGTTGTTGTACGAGGAGTGGGGACCTTTTCCTCCTCTGTAGAAGTGGTCATGGAACTAATAGAAGTCTCCATCGGATTGTCTTCTGCGTCCAACAGCTGTATTTGTGTTTGACGGACAAACACTCCATAGCTCTCTTCACACTGGAATGTTTAAGAACATTGCCATTATCAGCTGGAAGACATTCAATGTTTAACATAGGCCTCCATCATATAACGCCACTTTGAATGCCTACTTCACATGCTCTTGCATCTAAAGGCTACTCATGTTATTTAAGGTAAATATTATGATGTAATAAGAACCATTTACATTACACAAGCTTAAAAGTAGAAAATGAATAGTGCATGGTGCTAGACAGCATGTTCACATGTATTTAGCTTTTACTAAATTGGTTCATTAATTCACATCTATTGTTTAATGTGTTCTGTGTAAATCGTGACTTGGAGGGCTTGTAAAATGTAAAGCTATAATCTCTATAATCTATCTATCTATCTGCTATAATCTATAGCTATATCCTGCTTGTGGAATTGACAACCAATGGGGAAGAAAGGTTCTCGAGTGGCGATTGCAAACTGGAAGGCACAGCTTAGGCTGGGCCCCCACTAGGTGGGCTGACAATCTGGTGAAAGCCGCGGGGAGGTGATGGATGAGGTGAGCAGCTGCTCAAAGTGGCGCTCTGTGCGGAAGGCTATATGGCATATAGAAGGCCTATGTTAAGCAGTCGACATCTTCAGGCTGTTGACGATGATGATGATGTATCTAAAATAATGCTTAGCGATAAGGTCACCTATTGTACACACTACAGTATTTGTAAACTTTTATTATTTTTGGTGTTTCCAATAAAGAGTTCATTTAATCTATCTCTGTTGTGATTATAGAAAAATTGTGAGGCCTTTCAGATGGCTTGTAGGACTCGATTTGAAAGTGTGTGTTTAGATCTGGGAAACGTAGACCACATTTTTTTTCAGTAGTACTAAAATGCAGTTTTCTTTCTATGATATTATTCCTTGTAAAATCCTTTGTCCTGTCTCTTTTAAGTGCCTCCTCTCCTTTGTTTTTTTCTCCTTTTGTAAGTATTTTGTGTAGATACATTATAGTAAATAAAATTAAGCTGTAAATATGTGTAGATTCTTATTATTGTTTAGTTAACTCATGTTGGTGGTTGTAATTTAGTGTAGTGCTTCATATTAGTGTATTTTTGTTTTTTTTTTCAGTGTAAAAGTCATCATAGTACCTACTCATTTTACCCTAGGCAATTTTTTTAAATTACCAAATTATCCTTCGTTTGATGGTTTAGTGGTCTACACAACATTGACCAAATTGTGGTGAAATTGCCGCAGAAGCAACTAAGATTCAATTCATGCAAGCACTGCTGTGTTCCGGTTTGAAAGGCATTGTAGCTAGTGAAATTACTGGGCAAATGAGACTTTATGATCTGATCACTCAGTCTAGTAATCTGATTACTAGACTGGGTGATGTCTCAGGATGACGTGCACAGTGCAGTGTCACGCGAAACTTTATTGTTTTAAAGTTCGGGGTGACACTGCAACTGTTATGGGCGGCCGTGTCACTTAACATCAGGTGAACGACTCGCTCGTCATGTCATTCAATCACACTAAAAAAAAATTTAAAAAAACAATTAGATGGCTTGTAAACTCTGACATCCGAGTTAACCACTTGCTTGAACAAGGCATAGTGAAAATTTTGAAACAAATACCCAAGTGAAATAATCCTTACTTCATATTCATATTCATATTCATTTATTCTTCATATTAAGTATATTTTGTTATGTTCTAAATAAACTCTGCTGCCCCAGATTCAGTGTTATAGAAACTTACCCTGAAATAAGCATGACCGCGAATGGTGCCGTTGTTTTTCCCTTTCGGCTCATCAAGAATAATACCGATCCATTTGCCAGTCGCGAAAGTCGGATATCCCACGTATGCGACCGATCCTTTTACGTCCTTCCCAATGACAATCACACGCTGGCCCAACGTTAATAGAGTCTTTTCAGACATAGCTGCACTTTATTTGCATACAATAAACTGCAAATTAATACCAAAACGGTGAGAAAATACTCAATAAGCGGTCATGAAATTTCGTCTGAAATTTTACTCGCCTGTAAGTTCCAATTCAGGTAATATATGTGTTGTTCATACGGCCAATTATAAAAACATATTGTCACGTTCGTTTCTGATTTTGCTTAAGTGAGTTTCTAAGGTTTTATAAGAATTATTTGAATATTTTGAAAATAAAATTGATGCAAACTGCAGATAAATTGCAGAACAAGAACATATGAGAATTTTCAATGTCAGTGTCACTGTCACTGTCCCTGCGTCATTGTCGTGTCACTGTCAGTAATGTGCTACAAACACAAGCTGAATTTTGACAGTCGTATTCCTCTTTTTTTATTCGCACTAGATTTGTTTCATTGTAACTGTATTTATCACTGGTATCCTTTTGTTTTGTTTCAGTATTTTAGATTCATCTAAGTAGGAGATTCATAGCTGACCTCATATTCTTTATACCTACATGTGGCAAAATTTCTCACTGAACAATCTTCGTTTGATGTTATGTAGTCTATGTGACATTGACAAAATTGTGGTCTCGTGGTCCCCCCACAAAAGGTCATTAACCAAGAGTGAGTGGAAGTCACATTGTTTTTTTCTCTAACCTGTGGTGGAAGTTGAAGCAACAAAAAAGTTTACCTTGAATTTTTTTAAGTTTGGCTCAATGCAACTAGCCTATTTAGCCAAAAGCAATGTTACACCGGACCCCGGGTGAACATGAACAGTTCACCCAGGGTCCAGTTGCTTATTTATACTCAAGGACACGAACTTCCGAGTTCACCGTCACAGAATAGATATATAGTAGAACGTCACCATGAACTCAGAAGTTCTTGCCACTCGCCCCTAAATCCTTGTTGCTTACACCACTATCAGTAACAAGAGCTAATCCTAGCGTAGACGTTGAAGTCACGACTTATTTCAAGTACTTATTCAAAGTCTGGTCAGAGTCACGTCCAAGTCTATATTCACGGTCAAGCTTCAGTAATAAAGCGTATCCATCGTTTCAGTATCCACTAGGCATGGATCATTTCACAAAAAGCAGGTGCAAAATCATATGATTTTATTTTTCATAATTCACTCTGCTACTTTTTGACACACACTACTACAAATCACATTGTGATAATCACACTTAATGAATCGTGGCTTCGGATTTCATAATACGAGACCACATCAGCAGTGAATATCAAAACATATAATTTTGTTTATGCTTCTGTAAACAAACTGAGGAGTGTAATTTTATAAACATTGTGCCTGTGATGTAGCGGTGAACTTTGATCTTGTTTAACTTAAGGGAGTAGCATTCGATTTCTTAGTAATCATTTGTAATAGGTCGCAACTTCACTAGGTTGCTCCTAAATCACATCTCTGTTCCATTTCATATAGCACCGCCAATCACCTTTAATCATAAATTCATTAGGCATATGAAAAATCACAGTCTGAAAAATCAGTCTGTGAAAAATCACAGGTGAAATCACAGTGTCAAAAATAAACCATAATGATGAAATTACAATGATTTGAAAGTAGCAATAATTTCCATGCCTAGTATCCGCACTTTCAGTTTTCTATGGAATTTTGGAGAGTAATAGATACACAAAGCAAGACTTATGTAAATAGGGCGAATTTTGTGACACAAAGAGATTTCGCCCCTACTTGGTCTGTCTTAGCGCGAAGAGCGGAGATTATGTAGGTGCCTATATTTTATAACAATTAGTTAAAATATTGTACCTAAAGAACTCGAACGGATGCGGATATAAACGGAAAATCCTTGAGTATCATTAACGATGGTCGATGGCTAGGAGCATTAAATTAGCATATTACCCATACAGGGGGCGCGCGGGCGTACCGTGAGCTCTTAGCGCTCGCCCGCTAATTTGACGCGGCACCCCATCACCTCAACCCTCTCGTAGTCCAAGCATCAAGTTACTCTACAGACATGACAGACCCGCCACCCCGTCGTCGCCGCCCAAGACATGTCTTGAGCGATCCGGATGATCCTATAGCATCCGTTGTGTCGGCTGCGCTAGGATCACCGGATCAGTCTAGCCCTTCTGGCTCAGGTACCGCTTTCGGCACCGGTATAGGATACCAGCGTAACACAATCAGACAGCGACCCCGCCGGCGAGGTCGACGTACCCCCCGTAGGTTAGCTAGAACGGTCGCGACTTTCCATAGGGTCCACTCTTCCAGTGGACGTAGCCTTCTCGATCCTCTTATCCCGGCAACGGCCCAAGCCGAGGCTCGCACCCCAGGGGTGCCCTTGTGCTAGTTGGCTCCCACTTTTGACGGTTGGGCGCCTTAAGCGCCTGCCCTCCCGCCCGGTGACGCTGTAAAGGTCATAGAGACCAACAGCATTAGCCCGCTCAAAAAAAAAAAAGAGCTCTTAACGCGATTCAGAAGAGCCTATATTGGATCGCATTTTTTTTGTATGGGGATTTTGACAAGCGATCCAGTATAGGCTCTGTTTTGAATCGCGCTAAGAGCCCACGGTACGCCCCCTGGGGCTTATTTAGGGCTGCTCGATACAGCGAAGGAATGGAACAAACGCTTTACCAGCGTCTTTGTTTGATAAGTTATATATAAGCTGGATAATCTGGAACATTTCATGTTGCGTGTAAAGGTATTTTGTAGGAGTTTACAGCAAGTATGTACCGTTTGACAGCGCCGTCATTTTCCATTAGATGCGATCACATCGAATCTGGCCTATTTCATTTAAAAAAAAACTACTGTAGATGAGTCGTCCGAGCTACCGGTCTCATTAGTGGAACAATGTATATATTATAGTATACCTATGACTGTAATTTATTATAGTGCAGACGGGCTTCCTCTTTCAAGGTTACGATAGTTTATATCACAGAGCAAGAAAAAAATTTAGCCTAATTTTATAGTTTTTTTTCTGCTGTGGTTTAGGAGAGTTTTGTATGAACTCTGCAGCTGAATAAAGGTAGTCGTCATAGCCTCATAGGTCATTGACTTGTTATAATAATGTATGTAGAGGGTATATGATAGTGATAGGTACCTAGCTTACTGGCCAAGGCATAAAATATATCATGCACTGGGCTGGGCCACTGCCACGTGCTATAAGTGTGCCAAGGCCAAGGGCATCCAACGACCATCTGTACCTACCTATCTTTTAAAACCATTTATCTGTAGTTTCAGACCTTTTCTGGTGCGCATTTCATAGATAAGTAAATGTATTTACTTACTTAGTGTCTACTTATAGGCACAGAATAATTCTACTTATAGGCAGATTAGTAGGTTACCTAGTGTTAGTGATCGGTAAATACAAAATGAAACAAAAAATGTACCTTCTAACTCTTATAGAAACATAAATAAATAGATTACCGATCAATAATATTGAGCTGTTGGTAATGAAAATGATAAGAAAATATTTTGTTATAGGCACTAAAAAAAAACAATTTATATGGCTGGAGCATTTGGACTGTCTATAGGCAATCGTGGCTAATATACAGTTTAAATGTTCTTTGTAGTAGCACAGAATAGATACAGGGTGTTAGGAAGGTCGATGCAAAGCCGTGAGGTGGGGGGTAGGTCACCTCGTTAGGCATATATCTAGGCTAGATTACCTTGGTCATGTGTTGGTGTCTTCGAATTCCTAGTTATCATAATATCCATGATATTTGGAATATTTACCAAAATCATATGCTTATTCGTTCAGTGTTCAAACAGAAAGTTACTATAGTAACTAAAAATTTATTTGCGTCCTAACATAATGTGTATTCAATCGATAAACACCAATACATACTTGTATTCACATAACTGACTAAATGGGAGGTGTTTAATAATTAAACGTTGATCAAATTTATAAATAGGTACTTTTTAAAATATATCTCGAATTCGACGACTAAGGTAATCTAGCCTAGATGGATGCCTAACGAGGTGACCTACCCCCCCTCTTCCCCTCACGGCTTTGCATTGACTTTCCTAACACCCTATATAATAAGTATAGTACTCGGGAGTTTTGGCGGGAACTCGAAAAAGTTCACGTCGTTTCATTGTATTATTTTTCTAAACTTGTGCTTTTTCCAGTGTTAATGGTTAAAATTGGTGGTGTTTTACGCATTAAGTGCTGAATTACGAGTATGAGTGTGGGCAAGTGATATAATGTAGTGAAACGTGGTTTTTCGTGTTGCTTCCAAAATTCCATAGAAGCTTCTAGTAAAGTCGCCACCACTTTGCTAGGGTATGACTTAGACTGGACTATGACTAAGACTTGAAGACTTGACTTTACACTTGAAATATTCCATAACTCGATGAATAATTACAATACTTGACACTGGCTAAATACACTATGTGTGGAGCCAAAATATAAGAAAAAAAAAAGTATAGTACTCCGGTAGTACGTAGTGTAGCTTAGTTTCTTTTAGTACATAGTATAAGTTAGTTATTATTATTGGTTTGTTAATTCGAGGAATAAAGGCATTTAGACCGTTACAAAACATATTTAAGTACCAAAAATGGGAACTTTAAATTGTTATTTTTTTGAACGTGCTAATCACAGGACCAAGGAGAGAATGCTACTATTCCTAGATAGATATGGTGTGCTAAGTTTAAGGTGGAACGTTTCACTAGGGCGGCAAATTCAACTTTTCTTACGTTCTTTTGCCAATAATAGCTTAATTACTCAACGTGATTACAAGAAAACTAATTTTGCGCAAATAAATAGAATGTATCAATAAATTACAATTAAAATTATCACCTACATATCATTGCTTAAGCGACAAATGGCAATAGACTGAAAAACTAAGACGAAATTGGTTTATTGCCATTTGTCGCTAAACCAATGATATCTAGGAGATACTTTTAATCGTAATTTCTTAATACATTCTATTTCTTTACATTAAATCAGTTTTAATGTAATCACGTTTAGTAATTAATCTATTATTGGCAAAAGAACGCTAGAAAATTTAAATTTGCTGCGCTAGTGGAACGATCCACCTTAATGCTATTTACCTTGTCATTACCGACTTTCACAGCGTCACCGGGCGGGGAGTCTAAATTTGCCCAGCATTGGATCAGTGATGGATCCAATGCTGGGCAGGGGATTGATTATCAATGTATGACGAATAATAGAACAATTCAGGCTTAACAGTCTTTTACCATAAAATTATCATAACAATTTTCCGTGAGGTCACGACTGAGTCATTGGGTTTGTTTAGAGATTGGTAACTTGTACCTTAGGGTGGGTTTTTTGTTCCGTGGTTAAGGTGGTAACCAATGGTTAAAAATGCTAACAAATTCTAACCAATGGTCATTTGTTAGCCGTTTTTAACCATTGGTTACCATAGCTACGGATAAAAAAACTCACCCTTAGGGCTTAGTCTACAATAACAGAATATAAAATAGATTAGAATACAATTAAATTTCATACTGATGGGGAATGGCAATGAAATTCATTAACATTTCATGTTGTATGGGATTTAGATGCCAATTCCGTGTCCACACCTCCACGTGGTCCCCCCTGGTAACTGTGGTAAGTATTACAATGTTCTTTTGTACTACAATTTGAATAGTGTAATACTCACCACAGGCTAACGTGACAGGAAGAAAACTCGCCAGACGCACTGGCCAGCGTGGCGTTTTAACGCTAATTTATTAAATACTTACTTAAAATAATTACCTACGTACTTACTAAACTCATCATACCTACCATTCCGATTCCTGTTAAGGCATATTATTAAGATATACCTGAGTTAGATAGAATATAACTGGGTACATAGAAGAGTTATCTACCAACTAAATACATCTAGGATCTAGGTCACTGTAAGTCTATGCTAGGCTATAATCGTCATATAATATTATTAAGTAGAGCATACAGCAAGGCGTGATATTCACGCGCGCGAATTCGGAGTTAACTTTCACTTGCATTTGCCGAAGTCGAATTTCACTGTGATTTACAGTTATTACTATCCTGAATAATATTATATTTATGGCTTGCGGTATTTCAGCTGCTATAAATGGACTGCATGCATTACACATTCTATTGCTAACTTTCTTTGGTATTTGCTTTCTTTTCCACTGATTAAAAAAGCAGGTACTCAGCGAATTTTTATTCATGTTTGTCCCCACGCGGGGACAGGACATGGTAGGAATAACCGTTCTATATCGGCGGTATTTTTTAATGTTTGCTAATTGGTACACTTCTCCGTCATTTTATAAACTGATATGGATTTTTTTATTTTATTTGAAAGGACATACTTGCATACTTTCTTTTATTTTGGTCCCATAGAAGTTTCATCAAGATCGGAACAGTACTTATGTTTTTATATCAAAATAACTGGAAAGAATATTTTCAGGATTACCTACCTGACTTAGCCTACATATCATCGAAGAGATTGAACTCGGTTTAACTACTTTCATAAAGGACCTCATTAAAATATAACCTACCCACCCTCCTAGTACCTATAACTTACTAAAAATATATCCGTCTCTTACATTGCCGTCTATTTGACAAGAACAGCAAAAGTTTTAGAAGTTTTAAATCTGTCAACTAAAGTTTAAAAATTGGCCCCATTATTAAGTTTTATTTTATAGCTAAGTAAGTATGGAATTCGTTTGGATTTTAGTTTTAACCCAAAACGGTTCAAATGATTCGGATAAGTTTTACACGCAGATTGATTACACTATACCGACTATACCGAGAGCATCTTAGAGTAGGTACCTACCTACTTTTTATAACGGGAAATTATATGATACCTAATTAAGAATTCCAGCGAGAAAGTGAGTGGTGAGCGTGTGAAGGTCCCATTATAGCCGCGATAGGTATAAAACTTAAATATTTAGTAAAAATAACTTGGTAAAACGTTATTATTACCTACCTACTTACATAAATACAGATTGGTATATTTCCTACTCAAAGTCTCAGCACCGCTATGTTTATTGTTCATATCTGGTTATGTCGATATTTTAGATTAGGTTACATGCCGTGTTAATATTTACACGGTATATATTTCTCTAACATTAGATACTAAACTGATAACCAGAAAGGTGTCCTCATTAAAATGCTGTTTATTGCTTCTCGTAGGTATCTTCTAGGCGAGCATAGCTACCTATTTTAATTTTCAGATACGAGATGGGACCCACTGAATTATTATAGTGTGTCTACCTAACTATAATATAAATTATGCCATGACATAGCACGCCTATATTAACCGAAAATGTCAAATTGTTTATTTACACGTTTACTTCTTTGGTTTACATCGTGATTTAGTAGGAAATATAAATACTTTGATGACCTCAACATTGCGCCGCCCGCGCCGCACCGCAACAACACAAATAATTGACAACATGACTCATTGCCAATAAACAAGCTAATTTTGTCTTAATACATATAGGGATAAAGTTGGTTTTACTTAGATCATTGTTTTCATTCAATTTCTTCCTTGAATCGTGGACGATCAGAATTATTATAGAAGGGCTTGTAACTCCAGCTTGAAAATGATACACTCTAACCTTATTATTGTTTATTTATCAGGATGAAATTTCGTTCATTAGCATACATTGAGTACATGATAGTACATCATTTATAGATGATTATTAAAGGGTAAAGAGTGAAAGTGAAAAGATGTTGTATGTTGTATGTAAATTGTAAGGATTACCGCGGCGCCGGCGGCGCGGCGCCAGGGTATATAATATATTCCCCTACATGGATCGCCCCTACCTGGATCGACCCCGGATGGCAATCGGGAATTAAATTCCCAGTTGCCACCCGGTGGCAACACCGTGACCGGTGTCAGGAGTAGGTATCTAGTTTCAAAGGATGCTAATGAATTCAATTACACCCAGTATACCTACCTACCTATAGGTACTCTGTCGTCAATGAATGCTATTCATCGCCATTGAGAACTTCGAGTTTCTTTTACTCGGGCCAAAAATCAACAGCTATACGAAGTCGGCCGAGGCGAGGTGAAGTTGCACGAAGTGAATTGCCTTTCCGGACTATCGTCTTCGTCCAACTTCGCGAGTAGTGTGGCGGGCGTTTTAACAATGATTGTCGATTTGACAGAATTTCAATAGAAAACCTGATAAAAAGTAAGAATATTGTAGAACAACTCAATCGCAATATCACGTGCTGCTGCTGCGAGGAGTCGGCTACGAACTTGTAGGTATACTGACAACGGGGATTTTTTCCCATTTGTCCACAGCATTTGTCACTAGCGGGAACGGCTGGGTTATTATTATTACGGTAACCTATACTATCAACTATCAGCTAGCTATCAGCCACAGGCACAGGTAAGAGGGAGTAAATTGCGCAATAGGCTATACTGTGTTCCATAATCTTAGATATTTTATGTAAACAAAGGGGATAACAGTGCAAAAAATATATTTTATAATAGTAGTTTACCATATTGAACCAAAACAGCGTTCAATATTTTTTTCTGGTCGTAATCTGATCAACTATAAAATTATAACTGTTTTGTACTATCTATGTTAACGTAACATCTGTTCTATAGAATGTTATGATAAAGGAAACATTTTTTGATACAAAATATTTTGTTATACTGGTAAGACTGTAGAGGTTCTAAACATTTTCAAGAGAACATTTCTGCCGCCATCATTTCTTTTCATTTGTTTTTGTTTTCTCGAACGCAAATGTTCTTCTCCCTGCGTTTGTGCAATTTTATTGTGATTTTTTTGTAAACTGGTTGGTTATTGTTGTTAGTGTTTAATTTGTTGTTGTTACGTTTTTGTTAAGTTTCATCAACTTCTTCGTGAAAGTGCGCAAAATAGAGCCTCAGCCGGGTCCCTCGACCTCAAGGAACTTATGTAAAGAACAAAAAATCTGTCACCAGTCAAAAAGTGGCCTTGGAAATCCTTGAGTGCCACGGAAAAACTCGTGGTAATGAACGTTTACAAAGAGAGACATACAAGAAGTGGCCTGAGGCCGAATATTGGTCACTAACAGACCATTCAAACAAAACAGCTTAATCAAAATAAAAATAAAAAATATTTTACACCACGGAAAAATGTTTTGTACAACTGGCATGTCACTTTGACAGTGACTTTTCGTGACATTTCTTTGTTTACATAAAAAATCTAAGATTATGGAACACAGTATAGTTGCTTGTTATTAAAAATTAACAAGTAAATATTATTTTCATAATGTAGGTTAAAAATTAATGGAATAATTGAAAAAATAAGTAAATTAATCGGTAAAATAATCAAGAAGTAATAAGTTTTTGAAGTTACTGGAGGGAGCATCGCCTGTCCGTTTCTTGCAAATCAAGAGATTCCCTACAGTTACTAATGGAGTGCCCACATTATACGGGCCCGCATAATATGTGGGCGCTAACACGATGCATCGCGAATCGCGATACATCGGGCGCAGACGAAGTTGTCGCGCCATGCATTCGCCGTAGCCCGCCAATTGTGAAACAGTGCCGGTAAAACTTGCGCGCTAATTGTTTTTACTGTTTTTTGTCTTTTAAGATATAAATAAATAAATTGCATAAAATTACTTCCTTATTGCTTAGTGCAGTGGCGATTGTTTATTTTTTGTATTTACATAATCATTTCAGGGAATACCTTTAATTTAAAAAACAAAAATAGTTATGGATTATTCATATATTAGACTTTAATTGAACGATTTTCATTTGACTTTATGATGACATCGATGCTAGTAGCGATCATAGCGAAGCAAGACTAGCCGTTTCTAACCGATTGATAAACTTAAGCAACGTTCGCTGCGGTCACTACTTTGATGGGTGACCGCTATAGGAAAAAGTGGTATTTAAAACTGTGCGCTACCGTACTTCGGAGAGCACGTTAAGCCGTCGCATCGGTCCCGGCTGTTGTTGTAAGAGAACAGTCGTTAAGCCACGTCAGAAGCCCTTGGGGCGGCCTAAAAAATCTGACACCAGGGGCTGACAACTTGCCTACACGAGGAGAGGAAGAAGAAGTCGATGCTCGGACATACCCTAATGAAGTTAAAAATATCCTAAATGTTATTCTGAAAATTTAGCTATGGGTACCTAACCATACTAAGTTCTATCAAATCCGCCTGGTAGTTTCAGTGTGATGCGTGTTCAAAGGGATAGACAGATAGGCAAATAATAAAAAAAAGGTTTTACTTCATATCGATAAGATTTAAATAAATTGAAATAAATAAATTAAATAATACTTACTAGTACAGTTTGTAACTAATAATTATTTACCGACATAGGTACGATACAACGCTACTGCTTTATCCATTTTATTTAGCCCATTTCGGCTGCACAGCAGGCAAACAAATTGACTGTGTGTCCGGGAGACAGAAGTACGCCACAAAAACATCGCGTATAATCGATGACGTTGACGATGTTTTGTCACGACAAGGCACCACGAAGGTTCGCCGTATATGTGGTCAAGGCATAAAAAACGCACGTTGTGAAGTCAGGTGCAAAAGAGACTGTATGTAATGCTACCACAGCTTAGTATATTATAATGAGGTACTGGTACTGTGAAGGAGCAAGAGTGACGTCACTGCATGTTTGAGCTGGATCTTTCTATTTCAATTTTATTTTCAAATGCTTGTTACTTTGTCATTTTTGAGATATTTAATTTTTGTTTTCACACGACTTTATTTTTTCAGGAATATTATTAATTTGTGCAATATTAAAATAGAATGACACTAGCCTATTTCTGCTGTCAAATCTCAATTTCGTATTAAAGGCCCACTACACTACTCGTTACGTCAACTTCATGAAATACTCGTCGAAGTGGACCGAAGTCGAAGTTCGTGACCACACACCTGATGCAACTTTGCGAGGTGCTCCTCACCCAGTGCCGTTGCAATGTGCACTCTCGCATATTATAAAATACCAGCGTATTTGTCTCGACGCGAACTGAAGTGAGGCAAGTGGTGTAGTGAGACGCTCCACGTACAACTTCAGAGCACTTCTTGACTCGGGTCTAAAACCAGCAACTACGAAGCTACACTACACTCCTCGCAAAGTTAACTTCATTGACTGAAGTCAAGTACGTGATCACACACCTTGCCAGTGCCGTTGTAATGTACACTCTCGCGTGTTATAAATACGTGCCTTTTTGTCTCGACGCGAACTGAAGTGTGCTGAGCCGAGTAGTGTAGTGAGACGCTGCGCGTACAACTTAAGGTGGAACGTTTCCCTAGGACGGCAAATTCAAATTTTCTTGCGTTATTTTGCCAATAATCACGTTTAGTAATTAAGCTATTATTGGCAAAAGAACGCAAGAAAATTTGAATTTGCTGCGCCAGTGAAACGTTCCACCTTAAGGGCACTTCGAGTCTTTTGACTCGGGCGAAAAACTGACTACTACCGGAAGTCAGCCGAGGCGAGGCGAAGAGAGCTGCACGAAGCGAAGTGCCTTGCCTGCTGCCTTCCACACTATCGTATTCGACGATGGGCTCAACTCAAAGAGTAGGATATAATAAGTATACACCTATACGATAATATGGGTTGACCAGCGCCCACCGCGCCGTGACGACGCCGACGTGTCGCTGATTGATATGCAACCATAGAAAATATACCGCGGCGCGGTGGTACTGCCAAGTGAGGACTGAGAACAAGCCAAAATAGGTATTGTCAACATAACGTATAGTATGTTGATGATAAATTGCGTCTTATCTGTATTCTACGTATGATTAATAATTGTTCGTCATTCTTGGAAATGTTGGCTAAATAATGGTTATTAGGTATACCTCTCACTCTCCATACACAAATTGACTTTACGTGAAATATTCTCATGATTAAATTACAATACTTGACACAGGCTAAATACACAGTGTGGATCCAGTGGGAGCCAAAATATAAGAAAAAAATGGAACTGAACTGACAGATGTCAAGAGATTATTAATGTGATAGGTAGAGGACGGAGGTTGTACTTTTATGAATCATTATCATTTCATTTTAAATAAAAATGGTTCATGATGCGACATATGTGTGGAGGATGAAGGTTATGATGGTTTAGTTATTTCTCTTCTCAGCACAGACCTGCATCTCAGTTACTGCGTTAATGATGCGAAATTATCTACCACGGGCTTTTCCGCGAACATAGCGTGGCAAATTGGCAATGGCCAGAGGTAAACGACATCGGAATTCGCGCCAACTAGCAAGCACTTTCACTAAACTAACTCGCCTGCCTGTGCCACTGCCACTTGCCAACCGCAGTCCCGTTACTATGCCACGAAGACAAGCGCTACGTAATAAAAATTACAAGTTACAAAAACATGTTATTTATTATTTGAATCATTACATACAGCAATTTAAAAATACATGTAAAAAACAAAGTGATTATTACTATTTCGTTCGGTGTTTATTTGCAAATGAAGACGTGAGACGGCGTCGATATAATTTCTATAATCTTTATACAAGCAATCGCAAGGCACGGGTCGTAGGAGGCTGACACGGCCGCGAGGTTCTTCTCTGTAAACGTCGATGCTTTCTAAATACATATCCGATAGGTTATAACGCGCTCGTACTCATCAGAAGACTATTGTGGAACATGTTAGGTATGCAAGCGTCGCGGTCTAGAAACCGTGCACTTTGAGTTGCTCGGGCTTGACGAGGCCCGACTTGGTGAGCCACTGGCAAATGTTCTCGCGTTGGTCACCCTGCAGCTGCAGCACCTCTCCGTACTCCGGATGCTCCACGACGGTTCCGTTGCACGCGAACTCCTTCTTGCATGCCCGGACTATCTTCTTCAGGTCATATTCCGACGAGAGCCCCTGCACCGTCGTTAGCGTCTTACGCCCGTTCCTTTGTTGGATCCGGACGTGGACTAGACCATCTTGCACGTCGTCTTCCGAGCTTTTTATAGCATCGGCGAATGGGTCGAATGTGTTGAGATTCTGGATGGACATACGATTGAACGTTCCTGCTCTTTGTTCCAATGAAACACTGCGATTCTACGCACGTAAACTAATTAACTGTCACTGATAACGCGCTCTGCTGTATGTGCTCGATGACAAACGACCAATTTATGCGAATTCCAAAACGTAATGGCGGAGCGAACGAGAGAAAAATGGTAATGTCACGCGGAGGCGGAAACTATTGATTACCATAGACAATTTGACATAACAAGTTAAGATACCACTACACTTGTTGGAAATTTACAACGGAATTTACCGGTTTTTTGTTGATTTCGTACAATATAAGTTTTTAACCTTTCAGATTAGCATACAATTTTGGTACATAATCGTCATATTTTGCTACATAAAAGTTACCAGCGATTGGCACTCCTAGCTTGTACTCTTGGGCAAACTTGGAAATCGAGAACTTGCCTCTTTTGTCGCCGGAGTTGTTGGGAAGTCTGGGCATTTTAGCGAAATCACATTTATCAGGTTGTTTGTAAACCAAGAACACATAACGATGCAATCCTGTTCCTTTTGGGGGACCAGATCCAATATAGTCTGACAAAACTTCAGCTTTCTTCATGTCTCCTCCAAAGATGTTTCCAAGAAGCCAATGGTGCCATTCACGAAACTTTGGACTTTCACGGCTTGGGGCATCAGGGTCTACCATGGCAAGAGTATAGTATTCACTATCTTTTGCGACCCATTTTACAGTAGGCTTGTCTTTAACTTGAGTAGGAGTAAGTTCCTTACCCATTTCAACTTTAATACCATTGGGGTAGCTTATTTCAAGCAATTCAGATGGAGCAGTTGTAAGAACGTCTGGTACAATACACTGCTCTTTGAACAGTGCTTGAATGTTGGCCATAACTATTTTTATGTATTACGAATGTCGATGAGGTAGGTAGGTACTTACCTACTAAGATATAAAATACTGAATAAAATTATTCTGCCCTGCTATTCTTGCTGCTATTTTTCCAGGATACTGATCACAGAGTACCTTATACTGATCAACAAAAGTACTCTATGATACTGATTTAAAGAGTTGTTATTGGTTGCTATGGTAAAAAATCTTAGAAATATAACAAGTCATAGATAAAATAAGGGTACTTGTGCACTGATGGCACTGATAAACAAATATTAATGACTTAACTTAATATTTGTTTTGTGTTACTACAAAACAAATATTAAGTCAATGGGGCCGTACTGTGACCTCTTAAGGCGGGTCCACACTAGTAACATTTTACCGAACATTATGTCCAGGACCGTATCAGAAACACGTGTCAGTACCGATAATGTGAACGTCTTTTGTTACGCGAACAATTGTCACAACCTGCAGTTACGGTTCCATCCATTCCGAACACTCGAAGAAACTGCTGGACTCAGAAGGAACGGCAGGACATTGTATGGAGTTACGATATACTAGCCGGGTCCAGTATGAACGCTGGGTTGTGTATGCATGAAAGTCACATGTTACGAGCCAAACCATCGGAAGTCGGTCTTTTCAAAAGATGTTCGGTATTGTTACACTATTGGCTGCGTTACCAGGAGACTTCCACACTTGCATTTATGACACTCGTCGAAGTACGCCAGATAACACAGATACAGACACGGGGAGGGAGTGATCACGTCGCGACGTGTCCCGATACTTCCCACGCACCGGGTGGGTTGAGTGTACCCCGTCGTCGCCGCCCAAGACACGTCTTGAGCGATCCGGATGATCCTATAGCAGCCGTTGTGTCGGCTGCGCTAGGATCACCGGATCAGTCTAGCCCTTCTGGCTCAGGTACCGCTTTCGGCACCGGTATAGGATACCAGCGCAACACAATCAGACACCGACCCCGCCGGCGAGGTCGACGTACCCCCCGTAGGTTAGCTAGAACGGTCGCGACTTTCCATAGGGCCCACTCTTCCAGTGGACGTAGCCTTCTCGATCCTCTTATCCCGGCAACGGCCCAAGCCGAGGCTCGCACCCCAGGGGTGCCCTTGTGCTAGTTGCCTCCCACTTTTGACGGTTGGGCGCCTTAAGCGCCTGCCCTCCCGCCCGGTGACGCTGTAAAGGTCGGTAGAGACCAACAGCATTAGCCCGTTCAAAAAAAAAAAAAAAAAGTGGATTGAGTGTCCGCACCCGCGCCTCGCAACTCATTCGACTCAAGGGCCATAATTCTGTATGAAAACACAGATTCCACACGATACAGAAACCACGTCGTTATCGTGTCTAGTTCAAATCGTGTCACAGCAAGGAATCTTCAATTTTTGTATTCTGTATAATCTAAGGCAAATTATCTATGACAGGTTTTGGATTCTTCGAGTGCGTTCCGAATTAGAACTAAAGGATATCTCATCCCGAAACCGCTAAAAAATTCAAATAAAGGGATGGCTTATTTATGTTGTGATATAACGAAACCATGGGTAATTATTAAAAATTGTCAGAAAACCTTTAGAAATACCTTCACTTTACATTAAAATTAGTTTTATTTTGACTAATTAATATTGACATAAGTAGTGGTAACTTTCAACGGGTTGATGTTTCGGAACGCGCCTCACTGGAACATATGATTTTTGACAGTTCAAATCGCGCCAAACCCAGTTAATTCCACATTAATTTCGCGCGGTTTCGTTCTCATTTCATAGAGAATAGATTTTTGCAGATTTCTTATGTAAGACAAGGAATTCGCGTGGTTTCGAAGCAAGGAATCGTAAATTGGTCATACAGAATTAGGGTCCTGTAGGGATGCCATGCTACGCTACTCTGTCTGGTTCGAGACCATGCGTCCACAAACTATAAAGTATTATGTACTAGTACATGCGTCTACACTTGTAACATTTCATTGTTACGTGGTATCAGACCGTGTCAGCACAACCTAGACCGTCCACATTTAGCGTAACATATCCTGTCCTGTAGCGATGCCACGCAGTCCGGTTCGTTTTCATGACACAAATGTGGACCCGCCTTTAGCGCGATTCAAATGACGACCTAAACTGAACCGCTACAATACTATATGTACGGTAGCGGTTCAATTTAGGTCGTCATTTGAATCGCGGTAAGAGGTCACAGTACGGCCCATGGTCGTAGTATTCGTATTAAGTACAGTAATGAACGTTAAAAAAAAGGACTATGAAATAAAAAAATAATAGGTTTCATTCCATCTGTAATATTATTTCAGCAAAATTTCATCCAAATCAGGTCAGTCGTTTCGTTATGGCGTGAAAGCTAGACAAACAAACAGAGTTTTCTATTTTTATTGTATAAGTAGGGAATGGGTGTTGTGTGGATCCTACTGGGATCAGTGGGATAAATAAATGAAAAATTTACCTAAAGACTGTGCGAAAAGTAATCATTTATTACCGAATGTATTACTTACTGCTTTTGGTTTCTTTCTGCGTAATATCATTCACAGAGTTCTTTTGTCTATGGTGATACCGGAAAACAGAGTATATCAAACAATACGTAGATTTAAAGACTTATTGAAACTAGCAACACAACTAATTAAATAACGCTTCTTACCGCCCCTA
Source organism: Ennomos quercinarius (assembly GCA_910589525.2). Classification (NCBI taxonomy): domain Eukaryota; kingdom Metazoa; phylum Arthropoda; class Insecta; order Lepidoptera; family Geometridae; genus Ennomos; species Ennomos quercinarius. Next base: position 6,523,008 of record OU342515.1, read on the forward strand.
GATGTCACTTTTCTCAATAAACTAAGCCACAACTGATAAGTCATCACTAGATGTCGCTATTAGTCTCGAACCGCAGTGTTCTGTAAAATATTATAAATAAATGCGAATGTTTGATACCTACCTATACCTATCTCTTGTAACTACTAAACCAATATTGATGGAATTTAGATAGGTAGCTTATATTTATACTGGATTAACACTTAAGATACTTTTATCCCGGAAAATTAACCCGTTCCTGTGGAACAATAAACGAAAACATAAACTCAACTGCATAATTTTATTATTCTTCGGTTTGATTCACTCAAAACTCGGTACCTACTTATACTTGCATAAACTTAAAAACAAATAATGAAACTATTTAAAAAAATTAAACACGTATTTTTAATTTTGTCTAAACTAACCCTAGCGGGTGTAAAGTGGTGTTCTATAGTTTGTATGGAAAAGTATTTGATTAGGTACCTACGTTGCTTTGATCCACTTAGACAAAACTCAGCATAAATAAACTAATGAAACTCGTGTTTTTTTATACTACCTAATATAAAAAAACACGAGTTTCAAAGTTTGTAAGGAAAATTTTATTCAGGGGTTCCCAGGCGCCCCACCCCAGTTTTGATACAATAGAGTTGTATGCTGTTTTTTTAGTAATAGCTCTGTTCGCTGTATGTTGGCGTTTGTTATTTCGGAGGTTGCTATGTTCGCTGGGCTGCAAGCGGCCAGCGAGAGTGACTATGTAGCAAAGGTGACTTGTGGTAGTAGTTGGCGTTTTTTTCGAGGGTGCTCTGTTCATGTGTGATATTTGTAGGTTTATTATGATTTGTCGCGTTATAAAATAGGGGCCGTCTGTGGGTACAAAACATATTTTTGACAGTTATCTATGTTTTTGACAAAGAGTCATAAAATACAAGTCTTTGGGTTTTTGACCACACCTCAACTGATGGATAAAGAGTTTTGGCGGGAACGCGGAAAAGTTCACGTCGGTGCATTGCATTATTTTACAAAACTTATGCTTTTTCCAGTGTTAATGTTTAAAATTGGTGGTGTTTTACCTACGCATTAAGTGCTGAATTACGAGCATGAGTGTGGGCAAGTGATATAATGTAGTGAAACGTGGTTTTTAGTGTTGCTTCCAAAATTCCATAGAAGCCTCTAGTAAAGTTGCCACCACTTTACTAGGGCATGCCTTAGACTGGATTATGACTTAGACTAGACTATGACTACTCTGACTATGACTTGACTTTAAGTGAAAATTTCCATAATACGATGAAAAATTACAAAACTTGACACTGGCTAAATACACTATGTGTGGAGCCAAAATATAAGAAAAAAAAACTGATGGATAGGTATTTAAAGAATAACAGTACCTACCTACCTATTTACTTGCTTAGTACATATGTTTCACAGTATAGGGTTGGTATGGTGATATTAAATGCTAAATATGTAGCACAGTTTTATTTCAATAATAATTACCTTCCTTTTTACACTTTTTAAACTAAGTAAAATCCAAAAACTTATTTATATTCTACAATAAACTACTTGATATCAATCAATAAGACAATTTTATATTTTAATACTACTTAATATTACATAACTATCTTGATGTGCAGATGTCTAGCAAAGATACCTTTTCATTAGCGTTAATGCGAAACGAAAACTCATAAATGTATGGGAATGACATTAGCTATGACATTACGGTGCCTGCAGAAAACTTTTCCGCAGGCACTATCATTCCCATACATTTCCAGTTATAGTTTGGCGTTTAGGTGGAACGTTACACTAGCGCAGCAAATTCAAATTTTCTTGCGTTCTTTTGCCAATAATAGCTTAATTACTCAACGTGATTACATGAAAACTAATTTTGCGGAAACAAATAGAATGTATCAACAAATTACGATTAAAAGTATCTCCTAGATATCATTGGTTTAGCGACAAATGGCAATAAACAATTTTCCTCTTAGTTTTTCAGTCTATTGCCATTTCACTAAACCAATGATAAGTAGGTGATACTTTTAATTGTAATTTATTAATAGATTATATTTATTTGCGCAAAATTAGTTTTCATGTTGTAGTATACCTATGTCTATGGTTGCTCTCTTCCTGTGTGACCGGCAGTGTGAACGGAGTGCAGGCTAGGATATTAATGATATCAAACTAATAAACCGAAGTATAATATCCAGTGCAGTATATTAAATAATTATCCTGAAACTAGGAACCTTCAAGATATAACAAATATGGCACATGTAATTAGGTTGAGTAATTAAGCTAGTATTGGCAAAAAAAGGCAAGAAAGTTTTAATTTGCCGCACTAGTGTAACATTCCACCTTAACACTAATGGAAAGGTATCCAAGACCCCCTGGTAAACCCAAAAATTGCAGTAGGCATCATTAGTATGAATCTTATCATGCATAACTTAAAATAAATAATAGTAAACTATATGGCAAAACGGAAAAAAACAGGAAGAATAGTTTTCAGTTGAGTAACTATAGGGTTGGTTTGGAATCAATAACTGAGCATTTAACATAAGACAGTACATGCAATGTTTTATCCATTTAAAAAACTTACCACTCAATACAAAACAAGGCCTATGAAAATTAAAGCACTCAACTAAAAAAAAAAAAAAACTTACAGACCTACATTTAGGACCCTTATATTTTATTTGTGTGTATTGTTATTCCTCTAAATTTCTTTATTCACAAACAAATTAGAAGTCATTGACATATTGAATTAATGTGCCTTACGAGTTGACTCGAAGTGAGTGTGCTCATGCAAGCTTGCTTGTATGGGAGTGCCCTTGGGAGTTAAAGCCGGCAAAGTTAATATATCAAAGTATTGCAGCTTGCCACCAACATATAACTATACAAAAACAGCTCTTTAAGTAGCTTGCTTGGCTTTAGCCTTCGTTAGAAGAAAGTCTGCAGTCAACGGCTCGCGAAGACGCTTTCCTAAGCTATCAGACTTCAGTTGGGATACAACTTCATGGGTATTCAGTATTTTCTTTTTCAAATCGGTTATTCTCTTCAAGCGTTCTAACGTTTTAGCAGAAAGCTTTTCCAAGTCAACGTAATCTTCCTTGTTTATCTTCGGAATAGAACACTTCGACTTGAATCTGCAGTTCGAGTAGGTCTCAATTTGCAAGTTCAGCATTTTGTTTTCCAAGATTGAGGTTTTATGTTCGTAGTCGACGCTCATTTTGCCGAAGCGTTTTCTTGACTCTACAACTATGTACATCAAGTTCTCACACTTGTTTTCGAGACTGGAATCGGTTGAATCTAAAATCAGTAAAGAAATATAAGGAAACCCAGGTACAAATATGTTTCAGTCATTCCTGACCTAGTAACTTTTGGAGACTTACCCATTTTATCAATTTATTGGTTGCAAGTATATAACTGCAAGTTTCTTTCTAGCGCAGTATTTATTTTCTCTTTGGCACAACTGTGCCAATACAATTTACCAAACAAAGCGCTGTTACAAATACTATTATGATATACATTATACTTCTAAAACATGAAGATTAGAATAGCAAATGCCGATTTGTCCAGTATTTTCGAATTCAAATCAAAATATTGTGATGTCAATTTTTTTTTGTGATCACAGACTACTAAAAGATACTATAGAGCCATGAAAGAAAGTCATAGAGAAATCGGAAATTTTCCGATTATTTGAGACTGTGACGGCTGCGTTACATGCTATGCCAGGTAAATTAAGCACGAGATATTTGTCTCTATCTCTATGTATTACTATGTTTTAGAAAGAGACAGCTTGTAACCCAAATTAGGTTCTTTTTAAAGCAAAATCTTTTTATTTCTAAAGAAAAAGGTAAAACTTGCACTATAAATAACTTAAAATTGCTTATTATTGCCAGTAGAATAAATAAATACTCAATATGGTAGTTTTTTATTTTTAACTTTACGGAGTCACAATGTGAACAGAGTTCTTGATCATCTTCATGAATTCTTGTACGGATATCTGCAAAATAAATACAAATTGTAAATCCTAAAATAAAATTATGAACTTGAAATTTTTTAATGATGTAAATATGTCATTACGATTTGTACCAACCTACTTGATGGTTTAAATAGGTACCTCCTACCGTAGAACCTTACAAGGTTGCCCAAACGATTTAGCAGCAGGTTGTGGGTTCGATTCCCACCAGGACAAAAATTTGTGTAAGATCGATGTTTGTTCTGTGTCTGGGTAATAATATAACTAAATCAAATCAAATCAATATCAAATTCTTTATTCGCTCGAATATGGGTACAATAGTTGTTATGTTATAATTAGATCCACCATAAACAACCAACACGTGGTGTGCGAATAGGGGCATAAATCCACCATGAAGTACATAATTTAATTTTCATTCTACATGCATTATTTAAATTGTCAAATGTTAATACACAATCGAATAACAATAATAATTAGATACCTAAGTTATTGAATAGTAATAGATTCTAAACGGCACACTAGTCACAACATCATTAATAATCTATAGAAAAAAGAGGCTGATGTTGCCGTTATACTATACAATGCCTTTCTATAGTTAAAGAAACGACAAGATCCTTTCTTTAAAAAATCTTCAACAGTGTAAAAGCTTTCTATAACTTACCATTTTCTTAATTCGTGATAAAACTTCGAACCAGACAAATCTACAATACGCTGCGCAAGAGAGTTGAAAATAAGAGCCGCCATGTAATTACAGTTTCTTCTATAGATTTCTAGAGAAGGTCTAGGCATTTCTATACGTAAATGTGTCGTTGTCCTTTTGTACTATATGTACTATTGTATTACTACTGTATTATTACTGTAACTATTGTATTCTATGTATGTACCTATTTACAAACAAAAAAGTATCTAAGTAAGATCTGTAGCGCTCGCCGTTGACGGTGATGGCTTCGCCATCGTCGTTTTCAAAGAAGTACGGACCGATGATGCCATTAATAAATAATGGCATTAATAAGCCTTTCGAATAAAAAAAAGTTACGTTTATATCTCACACACAGCTTGTTTTATTCAATTTCAACATCGGCCCGTCCTTGTTGAACGACCTCTTGGTACATTTATATAGCGCGATTGAAACTCAGTGGCACGGGCAGCTGTGAAGTCGGTGCGAAACGCTGCACAGTAGGTAGCAGTAACCGGCCAAGTGTGAGTTGGACTCGTGCACGCAGGGTTCCGTACCATTATCTATCCTTGCCATCTAGTGTTGAGTAGCAAGCAGTTCTATTTAATGCAGCGCCATCTATAAATCATCTGGCCAACGAGCAAAAAGATCACGTTTGTTGTATGGGAGCCCCCTTAAATATTCATTTTATTATGTTTTTTAGTATTTGTTGTTATAGCGGCAACAGAAATACATCATCTGTGAAAATTTCAACTGTCTAACTATCACGGAGATACAGCCTGGCGAAGGACGGGCAGACAGACAGACAGACAGACAGCGGAGCTTTAGTAATAGGGTCCGTTTTACCCTTTCGGTACGGAACTCCAAAAATGAGATATGTGCGGGCAGAGGTAGGCAGTGAGCGCAGTGTGCGTGCAGCGTACTTCATATCCGCCATTGAGTTCACAGCTTCACACTACAATACGCACTTGACCATCGAAGTCCTTGTCCGCATCGTCAATCATTTCATCTATTTCTTCATTAGTCACAGGAGTTTCTAAAATTTTACTGACCGTCTTGATGTTCTCGAAGTTAATAGTACCTGTAAAGTATTTATACCTACTTATTTTTATATGTACGTAAATGATGACGTATTATTAAGTACTTTTAACCTACCTACCTATAAATTTAAAGCCAACGGTTTATTACCTCTACATACTAAGTTTAAAAAAGTCTGTTTGTGTGGCTTTCACGTTAATACGTCTAAACCAATTTTGATGTTTTGCCCACAGATAAGCTAATAATATCAAGATAAACTAGGTTCCTTAACATGCTCGAATATTAAGGGGGAACGTTTCCTCAGCGCGGCAAATTCAAATTTTCTTGCGTTCTTTTGTCAATAATAGCTTAATTACTTCATAATTCATAATTCATTTATTCTGCGAAATGTACAGTCCAGGGGGCATACCGTGAGCTCTTAGCGCGATTCAAAACTGAGCCTATAATGGATCGCTTTGTTTTTTGTATGGAGATTTTGACAAGCGATCCAGTATAGGCTCTGTTTTGAATCGCGCTAAGAGCTCACGGTACGCCCGCTGGTCTTATATACAAAAATGTCTTAAAGTTAGGGTACATTTACCCGGTAAGGGTGTCGCAGGCTTGGGTTAGGTTAGTGTTATAGGAAGTACAATTAGCAATTCCCAAATTCGATTAGTATTACACATTTTATATACATTTCAAGACAGAGTGCAGAGAATACAGATTTTAAATGAATACAATTAAATGGGGAGGTACTTATATTATTATCACATTCAAGCATTCGCACTTTGTATTCAGATTCAGATTCAGATTCAGATTCAGATATGTTATATTGTTTGTTCCTTGTTAATGTCAATATAATAAATTTGCAATTAATTGATGAGTACTTATTAAATGAAAATAAAAAGTCATAGCAATTACATTCATGTTCTAGTCTTAAAAAATTCATTGAGATTATAAAATACATTGTCAATTATTAGCCAACCTTTCAAGGCGGTTTTAAATATTTTTATAGATAATTCCTGAATATATTTTGGCAGGTGGTTAAAAATCTTAATACTATTGACATACGTGCTCTTTTCAAAAGTTCTTGTTTTGACTATAGGAAGGTATAGGTCATCATGCCTTCTCATGTGTGTTTTCCTAATACACATGTCCGATATTTGAGGGTATAGGTAGGTGGTCGTTATTTTTTACGAATAAGCACAACTCTAATATATAAATTCCTGTCAAGGTCAGATATTTTTTTTCTTTGAATACTGGTCTTAAAGACTCGACACTTTTCATATGGTAGATGATCCTTAAACTACGTTTTTGAAGAACAAAGGTACTGTTGACAATCACTGAGTTACCCCAAACTACAATAGCATAGGTTAACAGTGGATAGATGTTACCATAGTAAGCACTCCTGGCAACCTCCACCGTAGAAAGAAACATCATCTAGTACCGAAAGGGCATAGCACCCACTGGCAATCTTGTTATTAACTTTCTCTATGTGCATTTTCCAGTTAAGATGCTCATCGAGTGACATACCCAGAAAATTTGCAGATTGGACTTCACTGATTGGTGTCCCGTGGACGCAGACGTCAAGATTGACTGCCCGGGCATTAAAATTTTTGAACTGGATTATCTTAGTTTTCGAAAGATTTGTCTCTAAGTTCACAGAGTCTAAACAGGTTACAAGTAAATCCAGAGTATTTCCAATCTCGATTTTATAATTCAGTTCATCTAGACCATCGTTCGCTATAATCACTGTCGCATAATCTGCGAAAAGTACACAGTGGTGTTTAGTAAGGTTAGGCATTTCGTTAACATAAAGGAGAAACAAAAGAGGACCTAAAATACTGCCCTGCGGAACTCCTAACGTAGTTGCCAGGTAATTTGATTTTAACGTTTCGACTGTTTTAGTGCTTTCATTAACCCTCAACGTGATTACATGAATCTAAATTTGCGGAAATAAATAGAATGTATTAAGAAATTACGATTAAAAGTATCTCCTAGATATCAATGGTTTAGCGACAAATGGCAATAAACAATTTTCTTTTTAGTTTTTCAGTCTATTGCCATTTGTCGCTAAACCAATAATAAATAGGTGATACTTTTAATTGTAATTTATTGATACATTATATTTAATTGCGCAAAAATAGTTTTCATGTAATCACGTTGAGTAGTTAAGCTATTATTGGCCAAAGAATACAAGAAAATTTGAATTTGCCGCGCTAGTGTAACGTTCCACCTTAAGGAATCTGACTCACCGTCATATAGTAACAATGACAAAATATATAATGATTAACCATTTTGCTTGTAAACATTTAATCTCAACAACTTAAATAACATATAAGATTAATGATACCTAACACAAAAAATAAAGACTGAAACTATTTTGCTTATCATCTATTTCAAGATTTCCTTACCAGAATCATCTGTGTCAAAAAGCCGGAAGCTCTTCATGATATCACCATCGGTGTCTAATGACATTATCTTCCTCATGATTGCTGTCTCGAAGTTCTCAAAGCTCAGACGACCGCTGCCACCCTTGTCCACTGCTTGGACCATGTGTTGGAGTTCTTCTTTTGTTGGCTCGTAACCTATTTAATAGTAAGTTAGAATACGCTAGTAAATAGCTTGAAAAAAAAATGAAATGTTAATGTTTAATGTTATGTGTTGTGTGTGTTGTGTGTTGTTTTAAATGTTGATAGCTTTTTAATGAGTTGACAAATATTTTATTGCAATAATGAGGTTTTTATTAAAAAAAAAACTACTTCCGCTACTTTTACTAGATGGCACAGTAAGTACATAGTTTAAACATAAGAAAATGCTTAGACTAACTACAAAGATATGTCAAATTCAGTTAAGTGGACCACGAGTACATTGTCTGTAGTATCTTCTAAGTAGTCTGTGGTGCATTATTAACAATTTTGGTGCAATTTTGTATATTGTAACAACACAAATTAAAAAATGCGTTTGTGTGCTGTTGTAACATGTCCTAATAAAGGAGTTCATAGATTTCCTACTGAAGAAACTATGTGTCACTGTATTGTACAGCCAGGAATGCGCGACCACATCATGCACGGCTAATCTGTGATCTATGCTTGAAGCAGTGACAGTGACAGATTTTGGTAAAATCATATGTGGCGCCATCTATTGGGTCATATATAAAATACAATTTCTTTTTTTTTATAGAACGCCTTATTGCCAGTGATTATGTGCACGTAGAACAAGTGGGTCAGTTGTTGCCCGTGTGGATTGCAAATCAACGCACTCAATGTAGTGGAGTGGACCATGTCTTTGCTGTGTTTTACTAGGTCGTAGGACTTTTCTGCAAAGTTTATCTAGGTAGGCACCACGGCTTTGCCAGTTATTCTGCCACCAAGCAGAAGTGTGCAAGCACTACTGTGTTCCGGTTTGAAGAGAATTGTAGCTAGTGAAATTACTTGGCAAATGAGACTTTATGATCTGATCACACAGTTTATAATCTTATTACTAGACTGTGTGAAGTCTCAGGGTGCGCAGTGCAGTGTTCGCGAAACTTTATTATTTTAAAGTTCCGAGTGATACTGCAATCAGTTATGGGTAGCCGTGACGCTTAACATCAGGAGAACGAGTAGCTCGTGACGTCATCATTTACATAAAAAACGTATTGGTACGATGACGATGCAGTAATCAAGCATTTGGTATGGGATTAGCATTTAGGTACGTACCTAAATCATATCATGGTCAATTGGTCATGGACAAGATGAAATTGAGAGCTCAGTTGATATCCCTATCAACTGAGCTCTCAACTGGTTTCTTCTTGTCCGAGGGTCGTGAGTTCCAATACCCTATCAGTGAAGAGTAACTTTGCGATCAGGTCATGATAAATGATAATAATAGGTAACACGTCACAGTAGAAGTTCTTGGTTCTGGCAGCCTCACTCGTGATCTAGTTCCTAATCTAGGCATTCGTGTTGCCTAGATCAGGAACTAGCTTCCTAATCTAGGCAACACGAATGCCTAGATTATGGACCTTCAGCCATATTGACATTTAACATCAGTTAGTCGATCACGGAACTTGATCGCAAGTATTGCAACCAACCGATAGAAACACAAAGAATGGACTCGACTTCATTCATTATCAAAAGAGTATCTATTAGGTAGCAAATAACTAGTTAAAGACCCTTTAATGGAACAAAACATTAACTAGAATTATGAATGATACCTAAAGCCTTCACAGCTACGCGGAAGTCATCAGCATTAATTTTTCCTTCCCCAGTATAGTCCAGTAAGTTGAAAGCTTCACGCAGGTCATCTTTCTGTGAAAAAAAATGAAGTTTTAGCGAGTAAAGCCAAAAATTTGGAGTTACCTAAATTTTTGATGTTTTCAGGCGGTTAAATAAAATTAATATTTTACTTGAGCTTTCGAAAGTATTAATTTCGGATAAACTTCTTTGTTTTCTGGTTCTTTTTCTTCCACTACTGGTTTATTAACTTCTTTGGGTTCCGAGACAGTCAGTGATATTGAAAAGTCAAGTGCTATGTTGTCCATATTTGATATTTTCTATACAGCTAGTATTTTATTTTATCGATATAATAACGACCATAACAACCCTTGCTATGGTAATATATCTATTAATTGCATGGCATCCGTGAATTCGGGGAATCAAGGTGAGTTCATGAGATAAGTCAATAAATAAATTTTATGTAGGGGATGCCAGTAAGAAAAATATTTCCTTATTTATGTAATAGGTACCGACCTATTTCATAAAAGGATGCTTTTCTTCAAATTCTAGCTGCTTTCAGGATTTAAGATAGCGTTCAGAATGAAATGGAAGGCGATGGTACCTATTTAAAACTAGATAACGTATTATCAAGGAGCAGACAAGGTATCTGTGGTTCCCTACTTGGTAGTTCAGTTTGAGCTTATTTAACTTAATTCAGAAAAGGAAATTGTGTTTTTATACATCATTTGGGTCACCTTGTGTGAGTCATTATCATCAACTCTTCAGTTTCAGTACCTACAAGAGGCGATAAAGTTTTTTGAATAAAATTAGCTGGGATCAAAGTGACATCGCCAGATTACCTGCTCATTAGTGAGCATCAATCTTGCAACTACATTTCTTTCTTTTACTTCAGGTTCTGGTTCTACTTCTTCTACCCTGTCCTCTTCCAGTTCATCAGCTAGGTTCATTTCTATTTTTAACGGCTGTGCCAGATCCTCAATTAGTCTTTTAAATGATAAAAAATTACAATACAGAGCTTGGAATCTAGAATTATTATTGACAGATTTGACGATCTGACACACAGATCAGTAATATGATTTGACAAAATTCAAAGGTTTGATTTTTCCATGATTTGTCAAAAGTCAGCAACATACGGATGACTCAAGAATTAAGTTTAATAGAACTTTTTTGGTATCACCGCCACACCACGCACCACCACGAATGACTGTAAAGCTCCTTGATCACTGTGGTTGTTTTCTAAAAGATTTTATGAATTTTAAGATTTTAGCAGAGTTTTGGATCCCGTACTATAATCATATCTAAATTGATGACTTAATTTCAAGGTACAAAAAATTAGTTCCCTAATACCATCCTAATACTTTATTTATAATATGGCTAAATTATGTAATGTAGTGGTGGTATATTATATTAGGTTGTATTTTGGTTATGCTGTGTTATGTTGTGTGTAATTATTTGAACAATAATTTTTGTTCGTCTCATATAATATTTCTATTTAGCGGTTTTTAATAATCTGTGGTTTTAGTAGATTTTCCACCATTTGAAACTGGCAATCCAACATCGCCCGCCGCCATTGCTATATTTTGTTTTGCGTTTGCGATTTCGAGGTTATCTTTTTACACCGAACGACGCCGCTTTTGTTTTCGCTAAAACTAAAAAATAAAACCACAAACATGAAGCTAGTCCGGTTCCTGATGAAACTTAGCCACGAAACGGTCACAATTGAGCTGAAGAACGGGAGCGTTGTGCATGGCACCATCACCGGTGTCGATGTTGCTATGAACACACACTTGAAAGCCGTGAAGGTGACGCTGAAAAATAAAGAAGAACTTTCGATGGAGACTTTGACTATACGCGGAAACAATATTAGATATTACTTGCTTCCGGACAGTTTGCCTTTAGAAACTCTTCTTATCGACGACACACCAAAAGGCCGCGGGAAACGTGAAGGGTTCCCGCGAGGTGGAGGCAGCCGTGGCGGCCGCGGACGGGGCCGCGGTGGACGTGGAGGCCCGCGCGGTGGCCGTGGAGGCCGAGGTAGAGGACGCCGATAAACAATTCCCTAATTTTAAGTGTCAAAAATTTGTGATTACATTACAAGGTCTGGAAGGATAGGTCACTTTATATTTCCGGTGTTCTTTTTTCATTTAGTGTTGTGTGGGTTGTGAAAAGGTATTTGCGGCAAAACATTTAAAATCAGAAGCCCGTTTTGTTTTCCTCCCTGTGCTGGAGACGAGGACAAGGGTATTTCTTGTAGTCTACCTCAATTCAGCAGAGTGGACCATGGGTACTCTTAATTTTAATGCCTTAGTTCATATGATATGCCACTATTTGTCTGGCTTATTATTGCGAGCTGCCACATAAACTAACACCCTTAAAAAGTACAAAGAACAAACTTGTGAGGCAAGAAAAAATGTAGTATGTTAGTGGATCACAGCTCTAACCCTTGGTAGGACTAGATTAGCACCATTCAATTTTAGGAGAAGTAGTGTAGGGGTAAGGGGAGAATGCCCCTATAGATGGACACTGCTTTTTTCGTTTTTGTCACCTAGAATCTAGAATTGGGGATGGAGGGGAAGCCTTACCAATCCCCTAGTCTAGGAAATGTTTTTGAGTTATGACATGTACTTTGAGGTTAAGTACTAAAAAAATCATAAATCTTCAACCGTCTTCAGTGGATTTACGGATGTTTTCCAGTATGTATAGTTTTTTGTATAAAAAAAAATAACCACAGATGGGAAAAGCGGGAGCTCATTTCACTTCCCTAATTAGTATTTTAACCTTGGCTAACTCTGACATACAGAGGTGAATTTTTAAATGTTTATTTTTCGAAAAGTGTCTGTTTCTGTGACTTAAAACTTTCACACAAAGCATTCATAATTTAAGACCTACCCGTGAAAAAAAATTTGAACTTCCAACTAGAACGGTGCTAATCTAAAGTCATGCCAAACCCTCACCCTAAATGCATTAATAGCGGGTTCCAGTTGAACAAAATTATCGTTTTTTTCGTTCTCATTAACTGGAACAATCATATGTGATATGGCCCTGTCTGGGTAAAAAGTGGCATAATTACGTAGCGTTCTTGGCGTTTTCAGCAGCTACTGGAACCCACACTTAAGTATACTACACCCTACAGTGATGTGATTTATGATGATGGTGGATGCTTCAACAAGCCATGTGCAATTCTAAAATTTCTGCACTATGAAAAGTTGCATTGCAAAGCTATCATTCACAGCTGAGTATTGTTCTGCGAAATGGGCCTTAGTTATAGGTGTGCTCACATTGAGACTTCATTCATGAAATTACTATTAATTCTATGAATGAGACCTCAACTTGAGTCCCTGTCTGCTCGAATAACAGCCTTATTTTACTTAAATTATTTAATGCTTAAGATGCATTTAAGTTTTCTCTTTTCATGATAGCAAGATGTTTAAAACATTGATTAACATCTGGAATACCTATACCATTTTTCATGACAATGTATGCTCAATATCAAGGCACTGTGAGTCCAAAGGTTAATATAACTAACAGGTATAGCTGACAATATTGTAATTAAACTATACTGTAGCTGAAATGTAACATTTGAGCTTGTCCGTGCAGTTCCGTGCATTAATAAAATGTTAATAATAGGAAACCTAAAGTTTGATTACTTCAAATATTTTGATCAACTTTGATATAGAACCTTATTGAACACTTGAAATATACCTTTCAACACATCAATTTTATTTTAGTTTTCTCATAGATATAAAATCTAAATATAAGACGATGACTTGCAGTCATTTTGTAAAGTAGGCCTTCCTTGATGTGTTCAAGAACACAAGTTGTATTGAATGTATTCCAAAAATATGTTAAGTAAAAATTGTGTATAAAATATATTTGAATTTTATTTATAATGGTTAGTAAGTACCCTGGGGGCACTGCCAGCACATCGAAGAGTAAATATAATTATTTCTTAGATTATCTAACTTTAACAGTCTCTGTGGTTGGACAGTTTGGCTCATAACCTAAAAGCTGTGGGTTCGATTCCTGCAACAAGACAAGTATTTGTGCAAAATAGGGTATATTCCCAGTTGCCCCCACATGGTTCGCCCCCGGGTGCCAAGTCCGCCCCCCGCGCACTTGCTCCACCTCCCCCTGCACTTGCCGCCACCTCCCCCCTTACTTGCCCCACCTCCCCCCGCACTTGCCCCGCTCCCCCAAGAACAATGTATAGATTACATTTGGACATTAATGAAGGGGTTGGCGATCTACGCACCAATGTACGGCGAATGAAGTGGGGGCAATAGCTTCCCAGTCTCCACCGGGTGGCAACTGGGAATTTTTATTCCCAGTTGCCACCCGGGGGCGAAGCATGTGGGGGCAACTGGGAATATACCCAAAATAGCGCAAATACTTGTTATGTGTCTAGATGTTGTGGGACCATGGTCCTCGTGGTTCTGGGTCTATTGATACATGAAATCCTAGTCAGGATCCCTATGTATTTTCCCTTTCTCCCCACTATAAGGTTGTGTTTTATAGTGGGGAGAAAAGGCATCTACTTTTTCTTTTTCTTTTTCTCCCCACTGGTGGGACAGAGCTGGTAGGGAGAAAACAAAGAACCCTATGTGACCATTGACTATTATAGAATGCCCAGAATAGATATCCCAGGTAGCAAATCTTCGTCATAAAGACGTCTTTATCAGGTCATTCTGTGGCGTAAAGACGTCCTACAATGACGTCTGGGAGTACCAGAAAAGTCCATCTTTACCATACTCTATTAATCTGTGGTATGTACTGGTACTATTATTTTGTGTGGTCTACTTAGTATACAAATTAAACAGTAATCTAAATCTAGGGCTCGATATTTGTAGGTATAATAATGAATGATTTTTATTTAGCTTTTAGGGTAAATAGAATCATGCCCTTTACCCATGGTTGTTGTAGAGTTGGTAATTTTTAAAGCCCTATTAAAACCGGCGCGGTATTCGTACCGCTGTGGGTAGCGGGATTCCGCCTGGGTACTTTGTGTGAAGTTCCGCTCAAGTTTCGCGCTAGCCGCAGAACTTCAGTACAAAATACCGCGCGGGACCCTGCGCGGTATTTGCCGCTACCCCTAGCGGTACGAATACCGCGCTGGTTTGAATAGGGCTTAAGTCTAGTTGGGTTGTTCCTTTTCTGCCCACCAGCTATCTTATATCAAAGATTACGTAGTGGGGAGAAGGAGAACTTTTTGATTATTCGCTTTCTCCCCACTGTCAAATAATATGTTTCATAGTGGGGAGAAAGGGCATTTTACTTTTAATTTTTCCTTTTTTCCCCACTGATGAGGAAAAGGAACAAAACATGACCTTTACAACCACTAAGCCATGGCTACTCAACAAACTCGACCTCTTTTGTTACCTAGGTACTGCGGAGGTGGATACTTAGAATTTTTCTTTGAGTCAATCAAGTGACAGTAGCGGTATTGACAGAAGAATGTCAAATTCTAAATGAAAGATTTTTTGTGATCAAAAATTTGATGTAATTTAGTGAAAAATGTAAATACAAAAAACAAAACTGTGACCTCAAAGACTATTAAAATTAAAAAATACTGGTGACTTGGT
This sequence comes from Ennomos quercinarius, assembly GCA_910589525.2. Taxonomy (NCBI): domain Eukaryota; kingdom Metazoa; phylum Arthropoda; class Insecta; order Lepidoptera; family Geometridae; genus Ennomos; species Ennomos quercinarius. The sequence continues at coordinate 6,538,440 of OU342515.1, forward strand.
AGGTAAGAAGATTTTACACGTAAGTAATTAAATGACGCCTAACTATCACTTATGTGCATAAACCCTGGATCCAGGGACCCAGGGAACTACGAGGACCATGGTTCCACAACACCCAAAACAAAAGATTTGCGTTTTGTTAATCTGTGCACAAATACGTTTTTTTTTTATGCTTGTATGGGCTCACGTTTGACAACACCTCACCTGATGGAAAGCGATGATGCGGTCTATGTTGGAGCACGTTTGCCCATGAGATGCCTATTCACTCTTGATTTGAAGAGACCCAGATTATAATTTGTAGGAAACAAAGAAGCAGGAAGCGCATTCCACTCCTCAGCCGTGCGAATAATAAAAGAACTAGCAAAACGCTTAGTACGGGTTCGAGGGACGTTCACAACAAAAGGATGCAACGACTCGCCACGTCTTGAAGTTCGATGGTTAAAAGGGGATGATGGGATTAGTTGATGGACTTGTGGGTACTGTCGTGGGAATCGAACCCGCAGCTTCCAGGTTATGTGCCGACCTGCTCAACCACCACACCACAGAGGCTGCACTATCACTATCCCTTTCCTACAAACTATCTGTTTATGTGTAAGTATGTGTTTTGTATAGACAAGGGGGTAACGTTTTTCTTAAGAGCTGTCAAACTTTAGTGCAGAGGGGCTTTAGGTTAGTATATTTATGTTTGTACCTACGAGATGATATTGGCTCTCAAGAAAATCTAAAACATAACTATTCCTATTTTTAATTGTTTTATTTTTCACAGAATAAATTAGTAGTCAACGATGCCTTCGAAACCTGAGGGTACGAGCTACAAGCGCACTTCAGAATACGTATATTCTCTGCCTTTAAACCGCTCCAGGCGTTACAACAATGCAGCTGTAAACGCAACAATGTCAGATGAAAGACCTATTCCTATGAAGAATATGAAGCCTGCTCAGGTAGACCTTAGGCGCTCACACACGTAGCAACCTTATAGCCTACAGTGTGTTTGGTAGGCCCTACACACATCGGGACGGAATGGCAAAGGATTTACCAATGGACATTCAAACTTATCTAGTAGGAATCTACACTACTATTATAAAGAGGAAAGATTTGTATTTTTGTGTGTATGTTTGTAATGAATAAACTAAAAAACTACTGTGCCGATTTCAAAAATTCTTTCACCATTGGAAAGCTACATTCACCCTGAGTAACATAGGCTACACCACTACACGTGCGAAGCCGGGGCGAGCCGCTAGTACGACATAAACTCCAATGTTTTGAAATTATTCCGTGGCATCGAAACGGATTTCTTGGACGGGACGGGTCAGTGTACGCTGGCCGGTAGCAAAATCCATGCCACATCCATTCATGCCATGTCCATTCTGCCATGTCGTCCCGCGGGCGTATTACCTAATTCGCAACAGGTTTGCAACAGGCGTAAATTGTGCAATGATTGCTGTCATACATCGTTAGTGGTGTCGAGCATGTATGCTTCACTACTGCTGTTGCTTTGCTACTGCTGTTGCATGGCTGTTGCAAATTTTACGTAATTACCCCGCCGGACGGAATGGCAAAGCATTTAAATTTTTACCAATGAACTGAATGAACGAATATATACTTATCTAGTAGGAATACGACATAAATTCCAATGTTTTAAAATTATTCCGTGACATCGAAAGGGGTTTCTTGAACGCGATGCCGCAGTATGCAATGGAATGTTAGTGTAGGTACGCTGGCCGGTGGCAAAATCCTCTGTCATGCAATCTCGCTGTCGTGTTATGTAAAAGTTGCAACAACATTAGCAAAGCAACAGCAGTAACGTGTCCAAAGGGACAGTAAACACTTAGGGTGGGTTTTTTGATCCGAAGTACAAGTAACAAATGGTTAAAAATGCTAACAATTCTAACCAATGATCAAAATTTGATAGAATTTTTAATCATTGGTTACCTTACCTACGCATCAAAAACCCACCCTTAGCAATCGGTTGCAAGGTGTCACTGGAAATCGTAAATCGCCCGCCTGTTGCTCGCCTGTCGCTGAATGCACTTTGGCCTTTGATACTAGCGCTACTAGCAACAGAACAGCGATATTTGATATACGATTCATCGATTGTCCGACAAACGGTGATCTTGCGCTCGATCGCTTCCTGTTCTGCTAAAGTGATATTTGACAGCTTGACAGCAATGATTGCGAAATATACGCCTGTTGCAAACTTGTTGCGAGTTACGTAATTAGCCAGCCGGTGTGCATAGGCCTATCCTATAGTGTCAACTTACAAGTTTTTGTTAATCAAATAGGCAGCAGGCATGTCCTCGGCACATTAAAATCTGCGATCACCAAGCCGCCTGCCAAGCGTGGTGATTATAGAAAACCCCTTACAATAAGCGTCCAAAGTGGCGTTTATGGGGAAAGCCTTCGTTTGATAATGTGATGTGTGCAATGGGTGTTAAATTGCCGCGATTTTAAACAAGGCTATCTGTCTCTCTCCCGCAGAAAAAGCCCACCGGTGCGGAACATTTTCGGGAGGAACACCATGCTGAGTACGAGACCCAGGGTCAGATTGCAAGCCGGTACCGCCACGTCAACTATCACAACAGCGCTTACCCACAGCTTAAGGACGAGTTGAATAAACGACAATCGACAGTTAAGGCAAGTGCGAACGACTAGCTCGTCACGTCATTCGGTTGCATAAAAAAGAAGCGCGGTTTGTGCTGAGCAAAATTCTTAGACTTAATAGCTTAGTTCTTGGATCATCTATTTCAAAGACGTGAAGTACCAGGCGGTTAGAAATTATGAAGAGATGAGCTGTAATCAGTACCTACTTATTCTTATTCTACATGGGGGCGATAAGTCCTGCACTGACGTCCCGCTTGGGGTGTATTGTGCATTTCCCCCGCCAGCATCTACCCGAGCCACCCTAGCTCCGTAAAATAGCGGAGTGTGGCTCTAGGCTGCTGGCACAGCTGCTCCAGTGGCACTGATGTTGGGTGATGGAGTAATGATGATGAGGCATTCGAAATTTCTTGGGTCGAATGTTGTGTCTTCTCGTGTTAGCATTCCTGGTGTATATCTGGCTTTCTCTGTAGCTGTGCAGTATCTCAGCACGTGTTCCACAGTCTCGTTCTCTTTCAGGCACCCTCTGCATAGGGGGCTATAATCAGTACCTACTCTTCAGTATTGCTAACCCCCTGGTACTTCACCTTCACAAATACGTGATTATCTACTGTTCGCATTTTACATGCTTAGTTAAGGGCTTGTGCAAGGCTAGCGTGAATTCAAGCCAAAGCCACAGAATAGATGTATAGTACTAGGCCAAAGCGGGGATGAGCCAGGGGCCGCGCGGCAGGGGCGGTCTAAGTTAAAATGGTTCCAACGCGCAATAGTTTAGGTAATTTATTATTACACTGAACATAATGGGTATTTTAAAAATCCACTATACATAAGCCCTCCATTATATTTAGTTCAACTATTACACAAAGTTTTATGACTTTATTTAAGGTATTCATTGAATAATTGCTGTTTATTTGTACGGTTTGGAGGTTACTTTGTAATTTTTTTCTATCGAGAAAAGTTTATTAATTCGTGTTTTCACTATACATTTGCAGTAGCATTAGTCCTGAACTTTACCATACATTAATTTCAAAGTCATTGTTGCAATATTGTTGACAGGGCACTGCTTCATGCTAAGCCATTTTAAGCATTTTGGCATTGTATTGGCTCTTAAGTAATTATTATTCCAACTTTACCTCCTCAGTATTTCTGGTCTCCTGGTGACTACTTTATACTTTAGAAACCACTAATAATTAGCAGTATGTTTCTCATGGGATTACTGGCTCAAAATAGTGAACAACACGATGCGACTAGTGGGATAGAATCAAAGATTGTAAAGCCCGTTGATAGCTCGTGAACATAACTTCTCGTACAAACACGACTCACCTGCGCGGGCAGGGGGCGAGGTAACAAAACGAGACAAAGTCATACGAAATTACAAAGAACAGAGTAGAATGGAACAAAAGACATCAACGGGTTCTCGTGATTTACTGGAAATTCATAGTATTTATTAGAAATTATTGGTTTAAATACACCACTAATTTTCGTATGAGGGAAGTTGTATCATTGGTCAACTGGATTTATATGATTTATAGTCAATGGATAGAGTAGACCCTGTTATCTCCCTTTGAGTGACAGAGACGAACTCTACGAAGCCGACACTCATCTCCCTCTTTACCTCGATTTGCATTAAGTCTTGTATTTACCTACATTATTATATCTTTCTTTCTTAGGTTATCGCATTATCCAAAAAACCAATCAACGCCGCAGAACGCACTGTATCAGCTAAAGCAGGTTACGATCCAAATTGTAAAAAATGCGTGAAAGAAAAACTAAGAGCTGAAAAAAACAAAAAGGACAAGGCCAACAAGAAAGTTAGTAGAAGAAAACGCGATAAGAGAGTGCGAATCGCGAAATCTAAACGATCCCTACGAAGGAGGATGCATACTGCTTTGAGAAATATGAGAAAAAATACAAGCTGCCAGTGTTTCCCGCCAGCGAATAGCAAAGGCACTTCGGCTGAACAAAACCAAAAGTTGCCACCTCTACTTTTCAAAACGGCGGACGAGAATAAGGCGCCAAATGTATTAGGTTCTTACTCACGCAGCTTTGATGGAGACGAGATTCAAAGTAGAGATGGGGTCAAGAGTTCGTGCCACACTATTCACGGTGGCAGTAAAAACGCTTCAAAATTAGAGGTGGCATATAAAAAGTACCCAAATACGACCGAGCCTTCAGTCAGTAGCTATAATAGTTTTATGTCAATGGATCACGAGCCAATGGTTACTGAATAATTCATAGATTTGATAATATGTTATTTTTTTGGTCACTATTTAGGTAGCTCATTATTTTGTTCAGTTGTTTTCATTAAAGTGTAAAACTGTAAAACTGTTTTTATTGTTTCTATAGCGATTATACTTATTAACTTTGAGTTTTTTGGTTATTCCAATATGGCAAGAACGAAGTCGGTTTTTCACCATGTTTTCCTCAAAAATTTTTTTTCAATAAACTGTTTTTGCGTCATTTTAAGCTCTGCTGACATTATAACTGCCATTACCATTAGTATTAGGATTATCATGGAATGGATTTTTAAAGTGTAACCACACAGGTAATATACATAGGTATACCTAAATCTACAAAGAAAAGCGCGATAGTTAAAAGCAAGAGCGCTGTCTCTGGTAACCCAGTAGTATCGGTTTTTTATTGTTTGATAGGCTTGCGCTTGACCACTATCTCACCTGATGTTAAGTGTCGATGCGGTCTAGGATGTAACGCGCTTGCCTAGAAGATACCCTGTTCAGTTTCGATTTGAAGACTCCGAGATTGTAGTTTTCGGGAAATACAGACGCCGGCAAAGCGTTCCACTCTTTGGCTGTTTGTATGACCTACTATACTAATGAATATACATACATACTTGTACAATAGAGGTTCTATAGATGTTGCCATGCAAAAACATAGTCTTAAAGATTGTCGCAGCCGCTGGTGCATGTAACCATAGCTTATAGTTGGCAGAGCGTCTAATCCGTTGGAAAGCGCGGCTTCAAATCCCGCTGGTTGCTAAAATGTTTAGGAACCTTGGAAAATCATGACTGCAAAGAACTGACTATAATGCCAAATGTAAATATTTAGAGATAATAACTCCTGAGATTTAGAGTTGAAAGATGCTGTAGTAGAGAAAAAAAAAAGAGATGCACTTCTATGGAACTTCCTTGATTCACCTACAAAGGTAAAAAAAATACCAACGAACATATTAGAACCTCTTTCTTGTATTTTGAAAGTCGGTTAAAACACCGAAAAGTTTTTTTGGCAGAGATAGCTCAATGGAGCGTTCATGTTTGATTTGTAAATAGTGATTTTATGTGATTTTTTTATTCTATGCTATAAAAAGATCCGTGCTTTACATAGATGTAGGTAAGTAATTAAAAAACAGAAAGGTACCCCAATCAAAAACTGGCCCTGGCTTCAATCTCAGTAGATCCAGGGGCGGTCGCGACTTTCCATAGGGTCCACTCTTCCAGTGGACGTAGCCTTCTCGATCCTCTTACCCCGGCAACGGCCTAAGCCGAGGCTCGGACCCCAGCTGGGTTAGCATGGGCGGTAGACAAAATTGTCTTTCCCCGTTTTACGTCACTTTCTTCATACTTGCTTGGAGTAAAACAGGGGAAAGACAGTTTTGTCTACCGGACGTGCTAACCCTACAAGAGTGCCCGCCAGCTAGTTGCCTCCCACTTTTGATGGCTGGGCGCCTTAAGCGCCTGCCCTCCCACCCGATGATACTGTAAAGGTCGGTAGAGTCCAACAGCATTAGCCAGTTGAAAAAAAAGAAGAGGGTAAATCTAGAAGCCAGATCCACGATGGATCTAATGAGATTTTAATTTCTCATTGGATCTATTTTCAAAGACGACACAAAATGTATCTAATCATTATTTATTTTGTTCTCAATCATATATTGGATTTAAGGATATGTACGTCTTTTCTATATGATACTGAGATGCAGTTTTGAAACCTGTGGATCTATTGTGTTTTGCACTTTACCTACCGTTTTGTATAATAAGACAAAAGATAATAATTTAATGAATACCTTTACAGCCCGTTCACCGTAAGACGTCCCCTGATGTACTTATATTATATAAAAATCTGCAAGTAAAACTTATTAATCTGTGGTGGGTACATACAAGTTTATATAGTGCTTACTTATTACTTCACATTTACGATAATACTTGCATGTTTTTAAATAATATAACTACATCAAATACTGATTTTATTATCAAACAGATTCTATTTATCATACTCAGGTGAACGACTTGCTCGTCACGTCATTCAATCACAATAAAAAAAAAAACTTGTTGTACACCACCGTCTGCTCCTACTTCATCCAAAGGTTGCCTGGATGAGATCGCTTTTAGTGATAAGGCCGCCCATTGTCATACCTACTTTAAGTCGTTATGTACATATAATTAATTAATTTTGTGGTATACAGTAAAGAGTTTTTGTATTGTATTGTATTGTACATCAGGGGACATCTTCCCTTGATGTACAAGTTATATTATTTTATTTTCATCTTCATCTGTGAACGGTCTGCGCGTATATGTCTACACATTATGTATTGATAAAGTATCAATTTGTCAATACTTATGACCACTACAAGGAAAACCAAGAAAACTATGCCTTTGCAACAAACAACGTAAAATAAAATGTCAATAATGACGACCTCGTCTCGTCGGGAAACGTAATTGCTGTTATTATTCAGACTTGCGTTAGTTGCCGACTATTTTGTTTGATTTATCTATGATCGATCCTTATCGATTTATTATGTTACACACAAATACATAATAACACGTAGGTATAACGAACTAAGTTATTTATGTATGTAGGTACCATTATTTTCATTTTAGTGTTCTAAAACGAGGGCTAGGTTTTAAATTTGGTTGATTTTTAAACCAATAAAATTACTAAAGTGATTTTTAAAAATTAAAAATCACTTTTGTAATTTTTAGTAATTAAAATTGATAAAATGTAGATACGTTTATCTGGATCTTTACAAAGCTAATTTAAGTACTTAAATGTAAGTAGGTACCTATATTAAACTAAAAATAAACAAGTTTCTTCAAATAACTATTAGTTTGAAACTATGTAATATTAATGGAAAATTGGAATACCTAAAGCAACGTGGATGATAAAATGACCTATAAGCTGCTGCCCGCGGCTTCGCTCGCATAGACATATCCTATAGTCCGTTCCCCAAGGTTCAAAATTCAAATTATTGCGAACTGAAGTTATTTAGATTGGTTCAAAAGACATCAACGCGCTCCTTTATTTCCATGAAATCTTTGCACTAAAATAGAGTTACTTAAGTAATTCGTTTCATATAAATTGACACACATAGTTAGGTATTAGTTAGGTAGGTTTTAATTACTTTTCCATTATGAAAAGGTGGGATATTTAGGCACCTAACTTCCTCTGAAGCGGGAAATTTAATCTTAGTTTTTCTATTTGCTTTTGTTAGTTTGAAACGTTACGATAATAAAATTATTATTCTAGACTCCACAGTCCACAGTGTGTAGATTATTATAATTTACAACATCAGTACCTACTTAAACTCTAATTGATGACCATCATCATTAACCTTCCAAGTTTACATTAATAAAAACACTTAAGCCATTTACATGGTCGCTTCACGACGGATACTTACTCATCATTTCCCAATTTAATTTATAAACCGGTTATTAAATATTTACCTGTAATCCTTGCGCACTTTAATAAGAATCCTGACCTTTTCAAACTAGTTGGATAACAATATACACCAGTATTTCATATGAGTATCATTTTGCCTTGACGGTCAGTTCGCGCGAACTCACACATCAGCAAGACGTTTGGATTGTAAAGAACCTAAACAAAAAATAAAACACAATGAATTAAAATTATAGATCAAAAATTGAATATTGGCGGGAATTTATTTTTCTTTTTTATTGGCATAGGTAGTTTATTATTATGATTTTTAAAATGCCAAGTGTGAGTGTGTTATTATTTTTGGTTTCGTTTATAAATGTTGGATTGTTGCAAGGAACCGGATCCGGGACGAATGGCAATTGTAAGTACCTGCATACACATTAATATAATATTAATAGAATATATATTTTTTTTTAATTAACAGTCCGCTTTGCAGACTTGTACATAGTAGTTTAGAAACCTCATTGTATCTACTTAGGTAATTAGGTATTTATAGGCTTTTAGCTACATTAATAGGCATAGTATAATGTACCTATAGGTAGGTTAGATACATACTTAGCTTGTCTAATGAAATCTTACCTATATTATTTTTTAAATATTTTTTTTTAAATATAGTTCTTAGAAGGTATATGTACTACGTACTAGAGAAGCTATTCAAAGCACAAATAGTTGTTATTTTTTGTATAATAAAATAAAATCCGCTACAGCGCTTTACGAGATTAAATCGTCTAACCTACGATCACAACACGCAGCGCTAGTGCAATGACACATTAGTATCATAATTTTACTACTATTCACTGCTGCACGTGCAGTCGCTTTGAGAGCTGAGGATCGTATGAGCGAGAAGATGCTCATTGGCATATTTGCAGTGGTTGACAATGCAAGTTAGAGATGTCCTGTCTGGTGTATACATAGAAGTCTTTGTTCTTAGCTATGCCCTTCCCTACTATAAAAGTGAAGCGTGTGTTTATTTAGCTTTTATGTAGCTTTGACGCCTAAACTGCCGAACCGACTTTGATAAAATTATGGAAACAGATAGCTTACACTTCCAAGATGCGACAATTTCAACATTACAGCGACTAACGCTCGCACCCGCCCACTCCTACCGTTGAAAACTTGAAACTGGTTGGGCCCGTAGTGAATTTTTCATGACTAAAGCAATATTTATAATTTAAAAAAAAACTACTCCACCTTTAGTTGAGCAAAGCAAGCACTAAAGCCTATTATTTGTCCTCATTGACTAAACTATGCGGCTATCGCGAAACTATATTAATTTAGAGTTCCGAGTAATACTGCAATCTGTTATGGGCAGCCGTGACGTTTAACATCAGGCGAACGACTAGCTCGTCACGTCATAAATTTAAATAAATAAAAAAACTATGACTACCCAGACTGTGACTAAGACTTGACTAACTTTACGTGGAATATTCTATAACACGATGAAAAATTACAATACTTGACACTGGCTAAATACACTAAGTGTGGGCCCAAAACACAAAAAAAACTAACTATAATATAATAGAACCTCTTTTTGTAAAGTATACCTAGCTATATAAAAAAGGTTGGTACAAGAAAAAATCAAGCCTTTTTCACAGCTAACTAGTAGGTAAATAATTGAAAAGCAAATCTTTTCAGGGTTTCCCCGTAAGCGCCCACAGAGTACTTTGTTATGAGACGTCTTGGGCCTTGGGGAATCCTTCATGACGTATGTACCTAATCTTGAGGAAAGAAACTGTAGTCGACAGCTTCTGTGGTGTGGTGGTTGAGCAGGTTAGGTCATAACCGAGGCGGCGGGTTCGACTCCTGCGACAGGACAAGTATCTGGTGCACAGGAAAAAAGCGCAAATACGTTGTTCTGTGTCTGGTTGTGGGAGCATGGTCCTCGTAGTTCCTGGGTCCCTAGATACAGGGAATCCTAGCCAGGGTCCAGGGACTATTATGTGATCGTTGGGCGTTTTTTATTATATTGATATTATTGATAAAAAAAATACAAGATACCAACACAGAGTTTCATACGGCATCGGCATTCAAATCATCGGCGTTCAGTTGCATTCAGCTATAGATCTACTTGTAGGTACCTATGTTCTTTCACAATACCTACCTAATTCTAATACCTTTATTTGCATCCTCTCCATATTTGAAGGGTTTTTTACAAATACAAATACAAATTATTTATTGACATAAAAAATGTAGGTACAATTCATATAGTGAATCCATAGACTCCATTCACTTCACTGTGTTTCAGGAGTCAGTGGCTTCTCCTAATCAAATGTTATTTATGTCAGACAGAAAATTTTTACATGTTTTTTTTTAAATATCTAACTATTGGGTTATTTTGTCATGGCTCCAGTCAAAATGTGGTTCATTGTAATGCATACACTGAATCACCTAATAATGTAATTCTAATTCCACACTTATTAATAGCCAAATATTTATTAAATCATTTTTATGATGAACCACAAGTCCCGTAGGCCTTTGTGTGGGTGTGTGTGGCACGGAAAGGAACGCCTTAGAACAAGATGATTTCACAATTTTCACAAAAAATATCTTGTAATTTAAATGAGCTCTCACACACGTACGGTCTTATTTTTAGAAAATATTTTTTTATAAAGTTTACATTTTAGGTATTTATTTTTTCATTGTTTCTTGTTCTATAAGTGCAGTAGATCAACCTCTGTAAATATTGCTGGTTTGCAAATGAACACCCAGTAGAATGTGTTAATCCATAATAATAATTACCTATATACTGGTGGTAGGGACTTTTCTTTACTAGGTGGTAGGACTTTTTTACTAGGTGGTAGGACTTTTCTTTACTAGGTGGTAGGACTTTTTTACTAGGTGGTAGGACTTTTTTACTAGGTGGTAGGACTTTTTTACTAGGTGGTAGGACTTTTCTTTACTAGGTGGTAGGACTTTTTTACTAGGTGGTAGGACTTTTCTTTACTAGGTGGTAGGACTTTTTTACTAGGTGTTAGGACTTTTCTTTTCTTTTTAGTTCGTCTAGGTAGGCACCACCGCTTTGCCAGTTATTCTGTCGCCAAGCAACACCGGAACATAGTAGGGCTTGCACACTACTGTGTGCAAGCACTACTGTGTTCCAGTTTGGAGGGCACTGTAGCTAGTGAAATTACTGGGCAAATGAGACTTTGCGAACTGATCTCACAGTCTAGAAAACTTTTTTAGACTGTGTGATATCTCAGGATGACGTGCGCACTGCTCAGTGCAGTGTCATGCGAAGCTTTATATAATTTAGAGTTACGAGGGACGCTGAAAAAAAATATGGGGCATCTGAAACACTAGACGTACCAATAATGCTTATATCCTGTGAGAGCTCAGTTGGTAGTAGCTCTGCCTTCTGAACTATAGTTTGTGGATTCGATTCCCACTTAGGACAAACATTTTTGTGATGAACATACGCGTGTTTCTTCTGTGTCTGGGTGTTATATTGTATTATTCTATGTATGTATTTACAAACAAAAAGTATCTAAGTATTATATCAGTTATCTAGTTCCCATAGTACAAGCTATGCTTAGTTTGGTGCTAGATGGCGCTGTGTGTAATGTCCACACAACCACACATTTATTTATCCTACTAATATTATAAATGCGAAAGTTTGTGTGTGGGTGTGTGTGAATGTTTGTTACCTTATATCTCCAAACTACTCAACCGATTTTGATGAAATTTGGAATGCAGATAGCTTTTTTATCCGCGGGTAACACCGCGGGCGCAACTAGATTATTTAAAATACTTCTTTTAAAATGCTTCATATTGTTTTCGTCACTATGTTTCACATAAGTACGTATAATAAAATTGATTAAGATGAACGGTCGAAATGGCCGACGAAGTCACTCAAGGTTACCAACCGGATTCGAATCGAGCCTTTTTGTTATTGTTTTTTTTATTCAAGTACTTATTTGCGGTGGTCTGTCTTTGGACTTTGCCCGTATTTGATAAACTTTTTTTTAAGGTGGAACGTTTTACTTAGCGCGGCATATTCAAATTTTCTTGCGTTTGTTTGCCAATCATAGCTTAATTACTAAAGGTGATTACATGAAAACTGATTTACCGTAAATAAATAGAATGTACAAATTACGATTAAAAGTATCACCTAAATATCATTGGTTTAGCAACAAATGGCAATAAACCAATTTCGTGTTGGCTTTTCAGCCTATTGCCGTTTATCGCTACACCAATGATATCTAGGTGATACTTTTAATTGTAATTTATTGATACATCCTATTTATTTACGCAAAACTAGTTGTCATGTAATCATGTTGAGTAATTCATTATAACATAAAAGAGTTTTTTGCAAGTATTGACTAAAAAATAAATTGTATGTTTAAAGATAATAAGTACCTACTATAAAAATGTAAAGTTCATTCTACTTTTATAATAATTATGTGGGTAGGAAGATTAGATATACCTACTTACTTAGTATTGTTTTATGTCTTTATGATCTGATCACTCAGTCTAGTAATCTGATTATTAGACTGGGTGATGTCTCTGACTCTGACGTCATTCAATCACATAAAAAAAAAAAAAAAAAAAAAAAAAATGTTTCTTGTTTTGTGTTATTACCTACAATAATAATTTTAGGTAGGTACATCACTAGCTTATGCTTATGCACAGTATTGTACGTCCGAAATGGATAAACTGTTGTTACCTAAATTTAACTTAAGACCATTTTTGTACACAGTTTTCACACAATAAATTTTATTCTTATTCTTATTCTTATAATTAAACTATTACTGACAAAAAACGCTGGAAAATTTGAATTTGCCGCGCTGAGTAAAACGTCCCGCGTTAATGTTTATTTGCGAAAAACTTAGCCTTATACACTGATTTATAATTACTCTAAATTAATAATAAGTACCGAATAATAACAATACTATACTAATAATAGTCTAATAGTAGATAGGTAGATAATATTATCTATATAACCTAATAACAGGCAAGTGCTTTAGGGGCGGCTTCGTGTCCAGGCAAAGCTTACGTCACATCTAATACAACTAAATTATAAATTACGAAATTACGTCACTAAAACAATGATATTTTACGTTTTTTTTAATGTATACAAATGACGTGACGAGCTAGTCGTTCGCCTGGTGATAAGCGTCACGGCCTCCCATTACAGATTGCAGTGTCACTCGGAAATCTAAATTAAAGCTTCGCGTGACACTGCGCACTGTGCACGTCATTCTGTATTAGCACACAGTCTAAAAAAGACTTCTAGACTGTGAGATCAGTTCTTAAGTCTCATTTGCCCAGTAATTTCACTAGCTACAATTGCCTTCAAACCGGCCCTCTAATTACCTAATTTGCGACAGGCGTAAATCTCGCGGTGATTGCTATCATACATCATTAGTGGTGTAGCGTAGCATACATGCTCGACACCACTAATGATATATGACAGCAATCACCGCGAGATTTACGCCTGTCGCAAATTAGGTAATTAGGGGGCGGAACACAGTAGTGCTTGCACACTACTGCTTGGCGGCAGAATAACTGGCAAAGCGGTGGTACCTACCTAGACGAACTTTGCAGAAAAGTCCTACCACCTAGTACCTGAACTAAAACAAGAAATAAACCGTATTAATAATGCAAAACTGGTATTAAGTTTAACAGCGATCTTCTGTAATCATCTCCATGAACCAACTGAGGCCGCTCATGGGTTTTTCCTGAGCTTACGTGTTTTCCCATGGTAACTTTTAAATCCCCTTTTTGCCATCGTACAACTAGATATTTTTTATTGTTGATAGGCACAGCATTTAACCACTGTCTTACCTGATGGAAAGTGATGACGCAGTTTACGATGGTGCATGCTTGCCTAGAAGATATCTGTTCACTCTCGACTTGAAGACAACTAGATCATAGTTAGCTGGAAACAAGGACGACGGCAAGGTGTTCCACTCATTGGCTGTTCGCACTATAAAGTGCATAGCAAAACGCTTAGTGCGGGTTGATGGAATTTGAACCATATATGGGTGCCGTGTTTTTGTGCGCCGTGGTGTCCAGTGAAAGAAGGGAGATGGAGGAATAAGATCGTGTAACACGGCATCCGTAGTAAAAATTCCTCGAATACGTACAAAGCGTTTTGATTCCTCGTTTGTAATTCGGACAGCAAAGGAATGGAACACTTTACCACCGTCATTGTTTCCTGACAAATATAATCTGGGTGTTTTTAAGGCTAGAGTGAACTCGCCCCCTAATTACCTAATTTGCGACAGGCGTAAATCTCGCGGTGATTGCTGTCATACATCATTAGTGGTGTAGCGTAGCATACATGCTCGACACCACTAATGATGTATGACAGCAATCACCCCGCGAGATTTACGCCTGTCGCAAATTAGGTAATTAGAGGGCGGTATCTTCTAGGCAAGCATGCTTTATCGTCGACCGCGTCGTCACTTACCGTCAGGTGAGACCGTGGTCAAATGTTAACCTATCCCTATCATTGATAAAAATTACCGGCCAAGTGCGAGTCGGACTCGTGCACGAAGGGTTCCATACCATTATCTATAAAAACGAGCAAAAAAATCACGTTTGTTGTATGGGAGCCTCCTTAATTACTTCTGTTTTTTAGTATTTGTTGTTATAGCGGCAACAGAAATACATCATCTGTGAAAATTTCAACTATGTAACTATCACGCGGTTCATGAGATATATATATAGCCTGCTGATAGACGGACAGAGGGTCCGTTTTAGCCTTTGGGTACGGAACCCTAAAAAAATCCAAAAACTAAATTAATGAAAAAACATAATTATGTATAATTTTATCATCGAAACTGCTCACAAAATTTTAAAGGAACCGGTTAATTAATAAATGCGACCTGTGGAGGCCAAGAACCGGACATAAGGAAATCATTTTTGCCCAGCTGAAACAGGAGACGCTTCGCGCTCGCTCGGTCAATAAACAAAACTGTACGGATCCCTAAAACCCATAGACTTAGGAGAGCAACAATGACAGTTTGCGAAAGGGACAAGAAATTTAATAAAACTGTGTGTGTGGAAAACTGTTAACATGATTGAGATCTTGAATATTTGCGACAAGTTAACTGTAGTATTTACTAAATATTGAACCTACCTATAAGGCCCCATAGTTTTTTAAGTAAAATAGCAGGCATTTTATTTACTGAAATCCTTGAAACTTTGGGGAAAAATTGCTAAATAATAAAAAACTGAAACACTGAAATATTGAAATATCGGAAGGAGCATTCCCAACCTACAAAATAAACAGGTTTTACAATCCAGATACTACACCAAAATTAACAAAATATGACTATTTATAATGGAATAAAATTTGTCATAAATTTGCTACGTGTATTTGTTCGGGTTAGTATGTTTTGTAACATCACATTCACTTACGGAATAAAATTTAAAAGCCGGAAAAGTAGTATTTTGCACTTTGATAACGGAATTATCAATATGCTTCGTCGTCAAACAGATTGTGCCGATGTGTGCTCCACTTGTGCTAGTACTCTGACACATCCAAAGAGGTATATGTACTACGTACTAGAGAAGCTATTCGAAGCACAAATAGTTGTCATTTTTTGTATAATTAAACTAAAATCCGCTACAGCGCTTTACGAGATTAAATCGTCTAACCAACGATCACAATACGCAGCGCTAGTGCAATGGGACATTCGGATCATAATTTTTACTGCTATTCACTGCTGCACGTGCAGTCGCTTTGAGTGCAGAGCATCGTATGAGCGAGAAGATGCTCATTGGCATATTTGCAGTGGTTGACAGTGTCTGACAGAAGTCAGAGATGTCCTGTCTAGTGTATACATAGAAGTCTTTGGACACATCCGCCATTATGTCACTATTTCATTTCCTCTTCTTTCTTTTTTTTCTTATAAGATAAGTATTTCTTTTTTTTCTTTTTTTTCTTCTCTTGATTTGTACTTCTCGCTTCGTGAGTATTTTGAGAGTAACAAAAAATTCTAGGTCTGTGCCTAAAACCGTGGGAAAGTATGATTGATCTATTCGAGACAAGTCGATCCATTTATCATGCCTAACATTTTGTTGTCGAACGCTTTCTTGAAGTGACCTTTGGAACTAAAATCTCTATTCGTCATTCTGTTACTATGACTGTGATTTGTGACAAGTTTGACTCACTTTCCAACCGACTTCAAAAAAGGGTGGATTCTCTATTCCGTTGCGTGTTTTTAGGGTTCCGTACCCAAAGGGTAAATGAACACTATTACTAAGGTTCTGCTGTCTGTCCGTCTGTCACCAGGCTGTATCTCACGAACCGTGATAGTGATAGTTAGACAGTTGAAACTTTCACAGATGATGTGAAAGAGATGAGATGATGTGATGTGATGAGGTGATGTGATGTTTTTTTCCTAGCTCGCCGTAGTTACCTGTAGGCATAGCCCGCTGATTTTGCAGGGCCATCCAGGTTTAAAACAGTTTTTGGCATATTTCTGATCTGCGCTCAACTTGTAACCCGCTCATTTTGCAACGCCATCTAGTTTTAGGCATACTTTTGATCTACTTACGCTGTTTTCTTGGTGTATTGGCATTCGTCTCCTTGTTCCATGGTACTACAAAGAAACCCTTTATAACTTTTTCGTTTTATACCTTCCCTTTTAATAACATCGTTGCAAATAATATTTGTTAGCATCAAATTACAAAGACGTCAAACCTTTCGTAATTATAATTATTTCAATGCAACGTCTACAGCCTTGATTATAAACTTATATCATTTCCTCAATCCACTGCCGCTGGACGACTTTGTCTGTCATTCTTTGTTGTCATCCGTCATCTGTTTTATAAATCTATACTTATAATAAAACTGTAACAGGCTCAATTCTGTACATTAAAGATATTTTGAAAATTTTTTTGGAGGTCTCTCTATAATCGATACTAAAGCCAAAAATATATTTTTTTTCATTTTTGTCTGTCTGTATCTTGGCTGAGCATCACGCCGAAACTACTGAATGGATTCAAAAAGGATTCAAATGAAACTTGGCATGATTTGACTTCATACTCCAAGGTAGGCTATAGGATACTTTTTATCCCGAAATTCAGCACGGATCCCGCAGGAGAGAGGGTGAAAGTTAAAATGCGTCCTTATTTTTAATTCATCAACGCGTGGTCCGATTTCATTATTTTTTTTTTGTTGAAAAGGGGGTATTTTAAAGATTGTCCCGTAAATATTTCAAGGACGTCAGTTTTGTGGTTCAGAAATTACAGACATTCAACCTTCAATATTAGGTCCAAAGCCACTCCTATCCTGTACTATGGGAAAGAGAGAAGGGAGGGGGTTATTTTTTTCCCTTATCTTTTTCCCCCTCTTCCTTTATACTGCGATAAGGCGTAAAACTAATTACCCATGCGAAGCCGGGGCGGGTCAGCTAGTATATGAAATATAGCGGCTTGCCCCGGCTTCGCACGGGTACCTATAATAGTTTTCACAGCGCACGCGATGTAAAGAATACTTTATGTAATTTTTTTTACACCTTGGGTTACATTATTAGAGTTTTAGTAAGGATCCCTAATTTTTTTGAAAATATAAAATAGCCTATGTCACCCGGGGATAGTGTAGCTTCCCAACAGTGAAAGAATTTTTCAAACCGGTTCAGTAGTTTCGGAGCCTATTCAATGCAAGCAAACAAACAATCAAATGTTTCCTCTTAAGGGCTTGTGCAAGGCCAGCGCGAATTCAAGCCAAAGCCACAGAATAGATGTATAGTACTAGGCCAAAGCGGGGATGAGCCAGGGGCCGATCGGCAGGGGCGGTCTAAGTTAAACTGGTTCCAACGCGCAATAGTTTAGGTAATTTATTATTACACTGAATATAAAGAGTATTTTAAAAATCCGCTATACATAAGCCCTCCATTATATTTAGTTCAACTACTACACAAAGTTTCATGATCTTATTTAAAGTATTCATTGAATAATCGCTGTTTATTTGTACGGTTTGGAGGTAACTTTGTAATTTTTTTCTATCGAGAAAATTTTATTAATTCGTGTTTTCACTATACATTTGCAGTAGCATTAGTCCTGAACTTTACCATATATTAATTTCAAAGTCATTGTTGCAATATTGTTGACAGGACACTGCCTCATGCTAAGCCATTTTAAGCAATTTGGCGTTGTATTGGCTCTTAATAATATTGTTATAGACTTACCCCTGGTTTCTGGTACATTTGTTAAAGTTTGTCTCATGTCAACTTAAAAATACTAAACGCCATTGGTTGAAGATTGTCGATGATCAACAGGCAACCAATGAGCGATCCGTATTTTTAAGTTGACATGAGTTTAAAACCGGGGGCTACTAAGGTGGACCGTCAGTTTTGGCGGGAACTCGAAAAAGTTCACGTCGTTTCATTGTATTATTTTTCGAAAACTTGTGCTTTTTCCAGTGTTAATGGTTAAAATTGGTGGTGTTTTACGCATTAAGTGCTGAATTACGAGCATGAGTGTGGGCAAGTGATATAATGTAGTGAAACGTGGTTTTTCGTGTTGCTTCCAAAATTCCATAGAAGCTTCTAGTAAAGTCGCCACCACTTTACTAGGGTATGACTTAGACTGGACTGTGACTAAGGCTTGACTTTACACGTGAAATATTCCGTAACTCGATGAATAATTACAATACTTGACACTGGCTAAATACACTATGTGTGGAGCCAAAATATAAGAAAAAAAAAAGGTGGACCGTTTCACTCAGCGCGGCAAATTCAAATTTTCTTGCATTTTTTGCCAATAATAGCTTAATTACTCAACGTGATTACATGAAAACTAATTTTGCGCATATAAATAGAATGTACCAATAAATTACAATTAAAAGTATCACCTAGACATCATTAGTTTAGCGACAAATGGCAAAAGACTGAAAAGCCAAGACGAAATTGGTTTATTGCCATTTGTTGCTAAACCCATGATATTTAGGTAATACTTGTAATCTTAATTTGTTCATACATTCTATTATCAGTTTTCATGTAATCACGTTTTGTAATTAACCTATTATAGGCAAAAAACGCAAGAAAATTTGAACGATGATTTTTTTTTGTTTGATTTTTTTTTTTTTTTGTTATGATTTTTGATTTTTTTTTTTTACAATATAATCTGTAGTGCCCAGCAGGGTGCCCATGTTGTTACCTTATAATATAATTAGGACTTATTTCTAATGTAAGATCAATATGCACATGTGGAAACAGAATAAATGAATATGAATATGAATATGAATATGAATTTGCCGCGCTGAGTGAAACGTTCCACCGTTTGACAGACGTGAATAGGAAGTAGGTACTTATTTACCATAGATAGTAAATTGTTTGTTCTCTAATCTGTGGTAGCTACTTTACCTATATTATGATCTTTTTGTGGTATATACTGATGTGATGCCAAAACCACGGTGGGTAAAATAGGTAAAATAGGATCATTTTCTGTAGATGCATATCCATTGTCTAGACCCATTACTAAAGTTCCACAGCACTTAAGTTCGTACTTAACTCTAGGACGTACCCAAATGTGTTAAAGGCGATAGTGTTAGATGGATAAGTGCGAATTTAGGAGTTGACAAACTTTTGTGCAGACGGGCATAAGCTCGTATTTGGTATAGAGAACAATGCTGAATCATGAATATCAAAGTCAAGATTTCATTACGTCATTTTGTGGATAAAATACGTAGGTATTATAGGATTTTATAGCCCGTTGATAGCTCGTGAACATAATTTCTCGTACAAGCACGACTCACCTGCGCGGGCAGGGGGCGAGGTAACAAAACGAGACAAAGTCACACGAAATTACAAAGAACAGAGCAGGATGGAACAAAAGACATCAACGGGTTCCCGTGATTTATTAGAAATTCATAGCATTTATTAGAGATTAGTGGTTGAAATACACCACCAATTTTCGTATGAGGGGAAGTTGTATCATTGGTCAACTGGATTTACAGTCAAATAGCTGCGCTCCGCGGTTTCACCCGCGGATAAAAAGTAGCCTATGTGTTAATCCATTACATAAGCTATCTATATTCCAAATTTCATCCAAATCCGTCCAGCCGTTTGATCGTGAAAGAGTAACAAACATACACACACAAACTTTCGCCTTTATAATATTAGTGTGAAGCGTGATGATGGCATTACCTATAGTTTTTCAATGCTTTAAATGCTATTTGAAAGCTATTCCGTTTTGGTTCAAGGAACTGATTCAATTATATATTTTTTCCAGTGCGTCTCTGCATAGTCGAAGGGCGGGGCTCGTATAAGCGTGCACCTAAATTCTGTCCCATTTTGGATATTGAGTCGTCAGGCGTGGAGTGCGTCATCGGTACTGACAGGTAAGCTTTTTATGTTTCCTTACCCCTAGGAGAAACACGGGACACTTTTACCCGAGGTAAAAGAAGAGGTGTCCCGTATTTAAATAAATAAATAGATGCTTTTTATTTTCCTTGCAAAAAAGGTTTTTTTATGCGATGGAATGACGTGACGAGCTAATTGTTCACCTGATGTTAAGCAACACGGCCGCCCATAACAGTTGCAGTGTCACTGGAAACTTAAAAACATCAGTTTCGCGTGACACTGCACTGCGCACGTCATGTAATCAGATTACTAGACTGAGTGATCAGATCATAAAGTATTAAATTCTTATGCACTAATCAGTTATGACAATAATATTTACTACATTATTGTAAACCTGTGTTGCAAGGACTGCCTGATGTAGGCATAAACAGCCTGTATCACAGGTCACCTGGGGGCGTACCGTGAGCTCTTAACGCGATTCAAAACAGAGCCTATATTGGATCGCTTTGTTTTTTTTGTATGGGGATTTTGACAAGCGACCCAGTATAGGCTCTGTTTTGAATCGCGCTAAGAGCTCACGGTACGCCCCCAGGCCTCACCTCCAAATTCATTTTAGGTAAGTGTCCCGTATTTTCCCTTTGGGTACTATGATATGGTCTGTCTGTCCGACCTAGAAACGGCTGTATTTCTTGAACTGGAATACGTAGCTGGCTGAAATTTTCGCAGTATATGCGTTATTACCAAAGAGGTTGTTAAAAGGTGGTTGCTCTTTACGTTGATGATGGGCTGGTTGCTTCCACAACTGAGAGTGAAGGAAAGAAATTCATTGAAGAACTTCAGTGACGTTTTAAAATAACGGTAAAACCAGTTTCGTATTTTCTCGGTTTAGAAATCGAAAAAAACTGATAATGGTAATATAATACTGAGTCAAAAAGCCCATACTAAGAAATTTTTAGAAAAGTACAACATGGCTGAATGTAAACCAGTAAAACACCAATCTTAAAAGAGATGGCTCAGCAAGAAGACTATAATACTGTGACGGACCTGCAGCGACCAGCAAACCAACCCAGACCCCGCACGCCGCCCGCGTGCCCCACCGCCGCGCTCGCCTGACCCGCCGGTACCACACAGACACGAAACGCGCACCGCGTCGCACCGATACTATATAAACCCACGCCGACCGCTGCAACGGAAGCATCTTTCCATAGGGTCCACTCTTCCAGTGGACGTAGCCTTCTCGATCCTCTTATCCCGGCAACGGCCCAAGCCGAGGCTCGCACCCCAGGGGTGCCCTTGTGCTAGTTGCCTCCCACTTTTGACGGTTGGGCGCCTTAAGCGCCTGCCCTCCCGCCCGGTGACGCTGTAAAGGTCGGTAGAGACCAACAGCATTAGCCCGTTAAAAAAAAAAAAAAAAAAAATAATAATGCAACGGAAGCATTTGCTCGATGCTTCCGCGGCGCACGGACGTGTAACCGGCTACACCAAGTCCTCCCGCCCTCCCGCAAATAACGGAGGTCAAGAGCTTCCGTATAGACAAGCTGTAGGTTCTTTGGCCTATTTAATGGTTGCCACAAGGCCGGACATTAACTATGCAGTTAGCTCCGCATCAAGAAACTTGGATAACCCATCTAAAACTGACATTATGGCAGTAAAACGAATACTAAGATACCTAAGAGGTACTATAAACAGGGGGTTGGTATTCAGTAATGCTAATATGACCTCCTTACAGAGGTCAATGTACTATAGAAGTCTTTGGTTATTATGGTGAATTACTTGACAAATAATAAAATGGAGTTTTGGCGGGAACGTGAAAAAGTTCACGTCGTTGCATTGTATTATTTCACAAAACTTATGCTTTTTCTAGTGTTAATGTTTAAAATTATCATTTTACGCATTAAGTGCTGAATTATGAGTATAAGTGTGGGCAAGTGATATAATGTAGTGAAACGTGGTTTTTCGTGTTGCTTCCAAAATTCCATAGAAGCCTCTAGTAAAGTTGCCACTACTTTACTAGGGCATGACTTAGACTGGATTATGACTACCTGACTTAGACTGGACTATGACTACCCTGACTGACTGTGACTAAGACTTGACTTTACATGAAATATTTCATAATACGACGAAAAACTACAATACTTGACACTGGCTAAATACACTATGTGTGGAGCCAAACTATAAAAAAAAAAATTAACAAAAAGAAAAAAATTAAGCTAGGTCAAGAAACGTGTTTTTTTTCCGGTTTATTTTTGTTTTTTAGACCTGAAAAACGGTTGTAAATACTAACCTCAAACCGTGTATGATTATAGTCATCATCATCATCATCATCATCAACAGCCTGAATACGTCCACTGCTAAACATAGCCCTCCCTTAGAGAGCGCCACTTTGCGCAGCTGCTCGCCTCCTTCATCCATCGGCTGCCCGCGGCTTTCACCAGATCGTTGGTCCACTTAGAGGGGGGCCGGCCTACGCTGCGCCTTCCTGTTCGTGGTCGCCACTCGAGAACATTTCTTCCCCATTGGTTGTCAGTTCTACGAGCGATGTGGCCTGCCCATTGCCATTTCAACTTGCTTATTCTAAGAGCTATATCGGTCACTTTAGCTTTAGTTCTCCTGTGGATCTTCTTATTGATTATTATAGATGATTATAATGCATTCGGTACTACCATATGTTGGCGAATATCAGAACACATTATTAATAGCTCAACATCTTTTATTACCTACTCCAAGTTCCATTCCTCAGACATGACAATACATTGTACAAAAGCATTCACATCTCTTCTTTTTCCAATATATTGATTTTTCTGCCAGTTTTCACTTCTACCACTTTTCTTCCTGTTTTTCGAGTCATGCCGCGTGCCCGCCATAGACTGTCCATCTCTTGCTCCGTCCACTTTATCTTGCAGCGCCCTCTATATGCCTTCCATGCACGAACCACCTGAGTCCGTCGGTTTATTTTCATAACGCTAACACCACAAAATACTACAGAAGTCAATCACATGTATGTACTTCACTTTTTATACCGACGCTCGGCGCTCGCGCTAGGGCCGTCAGCTTTGGCTTATGCACAAAAAACTATCGTGGTAGTGACACTCGTATCTAGTTGTTTGATTTATTGTTGAGAATGAAATGGGAAGAACGGGAATATAACAACTAAAATATTTTAATTTTAATGTTAGTCGCGTAACTCGGGCACGGCGCGGCGCGGTGGGCGTGGCCGGCTCGCCAAGCAAAACCTACCCTACCTTTAATTACTTACCTACCTACCTGACTGTTCTGTGTTACGTTAAAACGAACCGTCGAATAACAAACAAATACCTTACTTCTCTGAAACAACTGGTAGCTTAAAAAACGACAATTCACTGTTTAATGTTGAATTTAAACAACCGTTCACTAAACAATTATTGTAGCTTTTTTTTGTTGCTCCATTTTTGCACAAGGTAGTTCACAGACCCGTGTCTCAAGCGGATGGCACTCGCGCTCGCACTACCCCGAAAGACTTCGAGACATCGTGTCGGTGAGCGGTGTCTATGTGTGCGTTGCTCGAGCGCACTTACTATGTTGATTGAGTTCTGTTCTATTTTGTGCTAACACATAACATAACAAATACAAAAAAAACCGGCTCAAACACACACTTAGTGTTTTTTTTATTTTCGGTTTTTTTGTCTGAGTACATGACGGAGCCCTAGGTGCGCGAGCCCGACTCACACTTACCTGTTTTTTTTTTTCTTAAGGTTGGATTGCCTCCGCCGAATCAGCAAGGGCACGGTTGACTTCGGAGTGTTCAGTCCTGAAGACCTGGTGGCAGCTCAGTGGGCTGTCATTGATGTGCTGGTCACTAATGAGCTCAGACATCGCGACAGTAAGTAGAACATTTTTTTGCTGACGAATGACTTGACAGTCTAGTCATTCACCCTGATGTGCACCCTCACGGCTGCAGCCCATGGCAGATTGCAGTGTCACTCAGACCTCCAAAATATACTTAATGTTTCACGTGACACTGCACTGCGCACGTGATCCTGAGACATCACACAGTCTAGTAATAAGACTTCTAGAATGTGAGATCCGGTCATAAAGTTTCATTTGCCCAGTACCTTCACTAATTCATCAGCTAATTGTCCTTCAAACTGGAACACAGACTGCTTGCACACTACTGTTTGGCGGTAGATTAACTGGCAAAGCGGTGGTAGTAGGCTGGTACCTACCTAGAGGAACACTGCAGAAAAGTCCTACCACCATTTATTTGCATCATTAAAAAAAAAATCCATGTTAGGTATGTGCAGTAAGAAAAAAAACGAAACACAATACATAGGCCCTGGACCCTAAATAGGATTCCCTGTATCTAGGGACCCAGAAACTACGAGGATCATGCTCCCAGAACACAGAAAGGTACAACCCGATTTTACCAAAGTAGAATAAATTTTATTCCAAGTAGGTAGATACCTAACTATCCGAGAACAACCGAGTTACACGAGTATAACTCTTATACCACCAATTTTGGAGGAATAAGAAGCTTATACAATCAAAACGGCGTCTTTTTAATTGTCATTTTCTTTGTCAATCAGCTGTATCCGAGAGTAACCAGTAGCTTTATACTTGGAATAAAATGTATTCTACTTTGGTAAAATCAGGCCTAAGTAATTTCCTGTGCACAAATACTTGTACTGTCACTAAATATCTTGGCTTTTTTTTCCAGGACCATTCGAGCGTAGTGTAGTAGCGGTGGTGAATCGGCGAATCCTTCCAGAAGGATCCTCAACTCTGCACGCCATCCTGAAGAACAGCACCCTCTGCCACCCTGGAGTAGGAGCTGAGGATATACGGCCACTCAGTGATACACTGTCTGGGGTAACATATTTTTTACTGATTGATATGCTTGCGCATTTCGCCTGACGGGAAGTGGCGATGCGGTCTAGGATGTAACACGCTTGCCTAGAAGATACCTATTCACTCTCGATTTGAAGACCAAATGAAGACAAGGGTGTAGTTTTCGGGAAAGACAGACGCCGGCAAAGTGTTCCACTCATTGGCTGTTCGCATGCATGATAAATGTGGAAGCAAATCGCTTTGTTCGCACATGTGGGCTGCTAACCATGTAGGTTTTTTTGCTATTGCGTTTTTAGGCAAAGCATCCAACTATATCACTCGACAGAAAGTGACGGATGATGCAGTCTACGATGGTGCATGCTTGGCTAGATACCTGTTCACTCTTGACTTGAAGACTCCCAGATTATATTAGTCAGTGTCTGTCTGCGTCACGCAGTGCCTCAGGGAAAGCTCATCTTGTACGAGATCACGATATTTTATTATTTTCTACTGTAGTTTAAAGTTAACTGTTGATGGTGAGATCGACCTTATTTGTCTTTATTTTCTTTAGTATTTGGAGTCCCTGGTCCTAGAGAGGTCATGCGAGCCTGGTCTCTCACACACGGAGAATAGAATCAAGGCGCTAGCTGGATACTTTGGGAAGGCTTGTAAGGCTGGACCCTGGGTCGTCGATGTCCCGATCGATACTCAGCTAAGTAAGTGCTAATTTCATGTGGCCCTCTCAAAGTGGTGATAGCTCAGTTTGTAGTGACGTCGACTTCAATCCATGGGTGGTGGGTTCGAATCCGGCTATGAACTTGATTGTTTTGTTGAATAAAGTAAAGATATACAATGACACTAAACTTGCTAGAAAAACAACGTCTATGCGCTTATGTGGTTATTTCAAAAACTGGGGTCATGTTGAAAAGTGGTCATTTCGTAAAATGTCGAAATGATTGATTGTATCATGGTCAAAATGTGTAAGCGTCGAAACGTTAAAATGTTAAAACTTTCAAAACATCATGATCACAATGTACATATTGCAGGTAACAAAAATAAGCATAAATGCAGGTACAAGTGATAAAATGTGTAAATATCAAAATACATGTGGGACAAAATGTATAATTGACATACTGCCCAAATAATACAAATTATTGACGTGGGACTGCAGAATAAAAATTAACCTTGGTTATGCTCGTATTATGCTATTTGACCCACTGTTTTTTTCTCTAATCTGTGGTTTGACCAAATGCCAACAAATAGAGTTTTTTGACATCTAAACGTTTTATACCTTACACGTTTTAACCACAGATTAGAGAAAAAAACAAATGACTATAGTTTTAACCACAGAGTAACAGAGGGAGCATCAGTGTATTATTTTCATACCTATTTTTGAAAAATAGTCATGAGACGCTATTATATCGATATCGATACTATTCATTCAGCTATTAATTGTTTTGTTGTACTTAGTGAAATTTAATGAAAAATATTGAAATGCTAATTAATTGAAGTGGTGGTTTTAATAAATAAAATGTAATCAAAGAACGCTGTGCAATAGGAGGTGACTAAATTTATTAGTTATGAAGGTACTAATCATTGGCAAAGACAACATAATTCTAATTAGCTTAACACATATAAATGAAAGGTGTCATTTTCCTGGATGACTTGACGTAACTATAGAAAAATGTAACATAAATAATAAATGTTTATAAAATAACAATTGTTTTCTAACTTCTCTATTATATACCTAAATGGCTTTATCCTGACTGACTGACAGAGAAACATAATTACATCCCCCACCGTTCAAACTTGAAACTTGACAAATACAAGTATAAAAATAAATGTTGGTAGGTATATCTTAGTTTTTTTTAAATCAACCCCTGAGGGTGTGAAATGGAATATACAGGTCAACCCTTCAAGTATATAAGGCCGTTAGATTATCACGGGGGTGTACTTAAATATTTTTGCGGTTTAGTGTCACCTGTATCCTATAGTTATATATATCATTATAATATATCGGCTCAAAAGCGTTGAAGAATTACAATGGCAATAAATCAATCATCATCATCATTATCATTAACAGCCTGAAGACGTCCACTGCTGAACATAAGCCTCCCCCAGAGCATGCCACCTTGAGCGGCTATGCTAATGCTAAAAAATAGCTTATTCGCAATAAAAAATTTGAAGTTTGAAGTTTATTTCCATAACTACTAAAACCGATTTTGATGAAATTTGGAATGCTGGTATATTATACGCTGGATAGTGGATACACATAGGGTACTTTTTATCCGCGGGTAACACCGTGGGGCGCAACTAAGAAATAAAGGAATGTATTTTTATCAAAAGTTTATTTCAAAATAGCTATTGTAAGCAACAAATTATTAATATAAATAGGTGTACCCTACATACAAAATTCATTGAATTAGGTTCATCAAAGGTGGTAATGACGGTTGGCAGAATCTGTGAACAAACAAAACCTCATTTAAATTCTCATTTAAAAACAGTAGTAGGTACTTACTATTATTTATTTTCATTATATCAAATCTCAATCATATGCCCATCTAAAGAGTTCATTGAACCAGTACTACATGTAATATGTTGGTTTAGTTTAGTGTATAGTTTATCTACTTATAATACCTATATCAAAATTATCGATAACCCATCGACACCTGTAAAATCATCTCTAATTTCAAAATGTAAACAACTGGATAACCTTCTTGTAGATTTACGATTTGTACCAAAATTCAAATTCTAATTTAATTGCAGCAATGAAATCACCCAATTCTAATCCAGCTCCAAGTTCTACGTATGTTTTATGTGAACGCAAATCTACTTACACACAAAAATATATCGTAAACACGAAAAGTATTCACACCATAGAAACTGTATAATTTGTCCGGTGTAAATCTTCTTGAGTATTGGAATATGCATTCCAAATACAGCACAAGTCAATGTCTTTATTTTAAATAAGTATTTTGATCAATTTATTTACAAAACACTAAAATATAATAAAAAAACCATAAAATACATAACTTTCTGTAACATCAAATGAAACGTCATTGAACGAGCATGCGTAGTTGCTTCAATCATTGAAGCGACTACGCATGCCCGTAAGACGGCTAAATAAAATGACAGCGGAAAAAGAAACAATTTAAAACTTCATGCAATTTCTTCACTTGGTAAGGTAGTAATGTTGCAAAGTTGCACCGACCCTGGTACGCATTGGTGTTCGCAAAAGTCAAAGTTCGCTCCATCTGTTTAGTCATTTGTTTTTTTCTCTAATCTGTGGTTTTAACGTTTAAATATTTTGACAATTGCACGTCATTTCTCTTAGAGCATAAACTTGCTTTTAATCTATACTCTATTATTTCTATTTCACATTTTAACGTATGGTCATTCTCCCACCTGTACATTTTTATGTATGCTGGATGCTGACATATCTATTTAAAATCTTGTTAAAATGACCTTATAGTTAACTAACTCATCACCATCACATAATGTAAGGATTTTTAAATATTTATCCCAGAACGTAAATACCCTTCACTCTGCGCTGCGTGCTCGTCCCCTTCTAAATGCTCTAACAAGGATCGCTATTGGGGCGACAGCGGAGCCCTAACATGCCTCGGAGACGGCGCCGGTGACGTCACGTGGGCTGAGTATGATGACGTCAGCGCTTATTTCGGGGTAAGACATTATCTCATATGCAGAGTATCACGCATACTCATAAAACGCAATAAACTTAAAAAGTATAGGTTATAGCAAGCCTACAATAGTTATTTGTTATACTAGGCTGCAAAGTTGGTTTTTGGCGCGAGTACTTGAATTGAAACCTGAGCAAGCGAAGGTTTCAAAGGTACGAGCCGCAGAAAAACTTTGCTGCCGAGTGCAACACACAACTTTTCACCTCACTACAGCGAGGAAAATGTAAGAAAACCAGCTAAAAGGCTAAGGAAAGATTAGTTTTTAGCTTATTAATTTAGTTATGGGTGGCGGTAACGCTTGACATCAGGTAAACGACTACATGAATCACACATGAATACATGAATCACGTGACGAGCTAGTGCTCGTCACGTGATTCATGGAAAATTAAAGAAAAAGTGTTTTTCATCCATTTTCCATGCAGTCGCCGTGCTGGATAGCGTATTGGTTTTATACTCTTTGGTGCTGGACAGTGCGATTATTCTAAAAATGAGGTTGGTGAACGAGAAAAAGATGTATCTTTTAGGAGGTAGTCTGTGGTATTAATGAGTTTTCAGTGGCGATATTAAGAAGGTTAAATTCGGGCAGATCTGTGATTAAATCCTCATTTCTTGAAGAGAAAATTATTGAATAGAAACGTTTGAATTTTAAAACACTTTCCACGCTAGCGAGCAAAATGCGTTTTTGCGTCCAGATTTTGAATGACAAAGAGAACCTTTCCGAGCTAGTGAGGTGAAAAATAAATATTAGATTGAGTAGTTGCTGGCCTATCATAATAATTGAGAATGGCGACTGTAACCCCCCCTCTATTAGACTCATTTCGACCCAAAGATAGCTCCAGATTGTACTTATTGGGAAACGCTGATAAAGTGTTCCATTCCTTCGCTACTCGGACTATAAAATGTCGAGTCAAACCGCTTTGTGCGAATCGAAGGAATATCAACCATAAATGGATGGCGTGTAGCTGTACGTCTTGTCGTCCGATAGTGAAACGGAGATGGTGGAATTAGATTGTGTAGTAATTGATAACACTGATCTGATAGCCCAGTTGGTAGCAGCTCTGCCTTCTGAACTATGGGTTGTGGGTTCGATTCCCACTCAGGACAAACATTTGTGTGATGGACATTGGACAATGGACATAGATGTTTGTTCTGTGTCTGGGTGTTATATTGTATTCTATGTATGTATTTACAAACAAAAAGTATCTAAGTATTCTACCAGTTATCTGGTTCCCATAGTACCTACAAGCTATGCTTAGTTTGGGGATAGATGGCGCTGTGTGAAATTTCCAAACATATTTTTTTTTTTTATATCTTTGGATAGAAATGAGTATTTGCTGTGTGGTAAAATAATAGAACTCATTTTGGGTGTGCATATTTGTGATTGCTAACACTATTCAAACGTTCTTGTTACCACCAGGTAAAAAAAGCCAACAGCACAGTCACGGATAACTTCGTGTTCCTCTGCCGGGATGGAACCTGGCGGACGTTGGACGAGGACCCTTGCGTGTGGCTCCATCGACCGTGGAACGTCATTGTTGCTAAGAGGTACGGAATACGCGTTACTTACAATGTTACTGGTATAAATGTATCTTAATTACAATTATTTTACATGCCTTTATTAATTTCCTCTTTGTATTTTTTTTTTTATGTGATTGAATGACGTGACGAGCTAGTCGTTCACCTGATGTTAAGTGACTCGGCCGCCCATAACAGTTGCAGTGTCACCCGGAACTTTAAAACAATAGTTTCGCGCGACACTGCACTGCGCACGTCATCCTGAGACATCACCCAGTATAATAATCAGATTACTAGACTGAGTGATCAGATCATAAAGTCTCATTTGCCCAGTAATTTCACTAGCTACAATGCCCTTCAAACCGAAACACAGTAGTGCTTGCACACTACTGCTTGGCGGCAGAATAACTGGCAAAGCGGTGGTACCTACCTAGACGAACTTTGCAGAAAAGTCCTACCAC
The DNA here is from genome assembly GCA_910589525.2 of Ennomos quercinarius. Lineage (NCBI taxonomy): Eukaryota > Metazoa > Arthropoda > Insecta > Lepidoptera > Geometridae > Ennomos > Ennomos quercinarius. The sequence goes on from OU342515.1 coordinate 6,569,439, forward strand.
CTAGTGAAACCCTTGTGTCTATTATGTACGGTTTATTTATTTATAGTATCTATGTGTATGTAACATCTAATATAATATATGTATTGTATGTATATTAGTACCTATATAATTATCTACGTAAGTGTATATATGTAAGTTTAAATGTAAGGTGGTACCTTGCTTGGTGGCTTATAGGTGGTAGGACTTTTCAGCAAAGTTCGTCTTTGTAGGTACCACTACTTTGTCAGTTATTCTGCCGCCAAGCAGTAGTGTGCAAGCACTTCTTTGTTCCGGTTTGAAGGGCATTGTAGCTAGTGAAAATCTGGGCAAATGAGACTTTATGATCTGATCACACAGTTTAGTAATCTGGTTACTAGACTGTGTGATGTCTTAGGATGACGTGCGCAGTGCAGTGTCACGCGAAAATGTATTATTTTAAAGTTCCGAGTGACACTGCAACTGTTATGGGTGGCCGTGTCGCTTAACATCAGGTGAACGACGAGCTCGTCACGACATTCATTCGCATAAAAAAAAGAAAAAAAAAGTATTCTTGTTTATTCCGTTTTTAAAGTTTAAATCCATAAGTTTACTATTTTTATGGTTCATTGTTTTTTTATTATTTTTCGTATTGTGAATTGTCTCCACCCCCTCTGGGTCTAGGCTGAAAACCAGCGCTGGATGTCGCCGACAACCAGCATATGCTGAGCCGACGCCAATTCAATAAGTATGGCTACTTTGGCACCACGCGTCTTGCGTCGCTTTCAAAGTGTTTTTTTTTTATTTTGAGCTCTGACCGCACCTTAACGACACACTTAATAAATCACCAGGAAAGCAGCAGCAGCGGTGAGCAGCCTGGCCCAAAGCCTGACCGCAGCCGACGTGACGGTCGACCAGCACTGGCGAGGCGCGCTCGCTCGTCTCCTGGAGACGACCACAGCGCTGCGAGACCCTCTCACTCCCACTCCACCGCCTGGGGACTACCTCGCTAAGGCAAAAGGTTTTAGAGAGGCTTACAGTCAGAGTGGGTGTGATCCTCCGAGGTGAGATTTGCTGTAGATAGATAAATTTCATTTCGTTTCGTTTCTCTTAGCTTTACTTTGCTTCACTTCGCATCTCCTTACTTCACTTCGCGTCTCTTCGCTTCAATTCGCGTCTCTTCGCTTCAATTCACGTCTCTTTGCTTCTTTTCGCGTCTCTTCGCTTCACTTCGTGTCTCTTCGCTTCACTTCGCGTCTCTTCGCTCCACTTCGTGTCTCTTCGCTTCACTTCGCATCTCTTTACTTTACTTCGCGTCTTTTCACTTCGCTTCACTTTGCTTATCTTCACTTCACTTAATTTCATTTTATTTTATTTTCTTCAGAACCAACAGCTAGCTATAATAAATCAAAAGCGTTATTAATAAACATATGGCTGACTAAAAGTTGTACTTAATATATTATTTAAGTAACTATGTTCCAATAGTCCGGCTTTAGACAGCCTCTGTGATGTGGTGGTTGAGCAGGTCGGCTCTTGACCCGGAGGCAGCGGGTTCGATTCCCGCTACAGGACAAGTATTTGTGCACATGAAAAAAAACGTAAATACTTGTTCTGTGTCTGGGTGTTGTGGGAGCATGGTCCTCGTAGTTCCTGGGTCCCTAGATAGAGGGAACCCTAGTTAGGGTCCAGGATCTATGTGTGTGATCGTTGGCCGTTATTATTGGACGGATGGATTCGGATTCATACAATTCGCGATTCAAATGTTCCCTTGATGAATGAATTCATGCTTGATACATTGACGGCACTATCAACAACAAAAGAAAAAAAAAACAAGTGTCATTTTTGTTCCAGACACATAACCTTCTGCACAACGTCTCTCCTCGAGAAGAACAAGTGCGATTGGCTGAGCGAAGCGGGCGCTGTGTACGGGATATCTCCTCCCCTGCAATGTGTTGTTAGAGAGGGGGTGGAGGGGTGCGTGCGGGCGGTGGGGAGCGGGGAGAGTGACGTCACCGTGGCCGGCAGTGATTGGCTGGTTAGGGGGAAGAGGTGAGAATGGTGGAAAAAGAGGTTATAATGTTAAAAGTCAAATAACTTATTGCAAATAGACTATTATTAGCATTTTCAAGTCGGGATAGTATAATACCGAGTATGAATAATGTAAGTTTATGTTCGGAGCATTTATACCAATACTTATTTCAAGTGTCTTAACCCTCTTACTAAACACTGCACTGCACCACAGTGGATTTAATGCAACTCAGTGTATTCTTTCTTGTTCTTTTTGCACATTCGCTGCTGTGAAAGATCATTGTAAAAAGCTGAATTTATTATTTTCATTTACGTATAATAAGCGACAGTGGCCATTTACCATCCGATGAGCAGTCCTGCTTATTTGTCCTTTCATAATACCTATTTAAAAACCTTAAAACGTATTCTCTCAGCGGTCTGACTTTCATAAGTAGCAAAAGCGTGAGCGAAGCGAGCGTAAAAACAGACTTCGTTATATTTGCTATAAAATAAAATGTGAACAATAATAGTTTATTTCTGGAAACTTCACCAAACGATTTTTCAAGCAAGTTTTAGCAATTGACAAAATATAATAAGTTACGTACAGACAGACTTGAAAGATTATCAATAAATAGATAGGTATTATATCAAAAGTGCTGAATTATGTACCTACTGTATGAATAAGTATTCTTCTTCCTTCCAGAGATTACTCCATAGTCCCAATCCTGCACGAGTTGACTCCGATCCTCGAGAAAACAAACGCAATCGTTGCGTACGTGCGCAAAGACTCGAAAATATCAAAGATGGCCGATTTGCGCGGGAAACGCGCTGCTTTCCCGCGCTTCGACGGAATGAGCTGGCACTCAGTTATGACCTACATGGAAGACAAAGAAAAGGTGGGCTGCAAGGAGTTCGTAACAGATTATTTTATGGAAATATGCGCGCCTGGTGCGGAAGGCAAGGTTGAGAGCCCTATTGTGAAAAACTGTTATGAAGAAGGAGATGATGGTGCCCTCAGATCGCTTTTAGACCGCGCTACCGATGTCGCCTTTGTTAGCATGACTACCTATAATAAGTTTACCGCTGAAGCTATGCTCCACCCTGGATTAAAAGATATCGTTCCTTTATGTCCTGATGAAATGAAGAAGTATTGTTTTCTGAGTTGGTCCAGCATTGGCCATGTGTTTACATCTAAAAACGTAACTGAAGTGAGGCGTCAAGAAATTGTCAACGTTTTCGGAAAGTTGGACAAGATGTTTGGCAAACATCCACCATTCCACACCGCCATGTTTTCAATGTACGGACCGTTTAACCACGAGTTAGATGTCCTTTTCCACAATAATACGAGGGTTTTAGCTCAAAATTATTCGTTATTGCATCCATACGACAAAATTCCATTAAATTATGAAAAGAGGGTGTCATTACAAAATGATTTCTCCTGTAGTTTAGGCGGGAAAATTGCGCCATCTTTGTTAATCATGGCTGTGGCTCTAGTCAGTGTGATTTTTAGTTTTTAAGATGGAATTTTTTTATTCTGATTAGTTATAATTATCTACTTATTGTTCATAGTATTAAACATAATTAAATAATATATACCTAGGTAAAATTAAAAACGTATTTAATTTACTGACCATTTTTAGCAGCGCCCTGAGGCCCAGGGAGGTGAGTGATCTTTTTTTATTGGGATAATAGTATACCTACAAAATACTATTATTGATCTATGTGCGCAACGCTGCAATGACAAAACCATGGTCGTATTAAACGGCACGTTTTCCACCAATCATCAAAAGGCCGTAGTACGAGCCTTATACAGAAAAAAGCTATACCTACTTGCTATTTTATCATCATCATCATTTTCTTTTTCTTCTTATATTTTGGCTCCACGCATAGTGTATTAAAGCCAGTGACAAGTATTGTAATTTTTCAACGAGTTGTGGAATATTTCACGTAAAGTCAAGTCTTAGTCGTAGTCCAGTCTAAGTCATGCCCTAGTAAAGTGGTGGCAACTTTACTAGAAGCTTCTATGGAATTTTGTAAGCAAAACGAAAAACCACGTTTCACTACATCATATCACTTGTCCATATACTCATGCTCGTAATTTAGCAATTAATGCGTTTAACGCCACCAATTTTAAACATTAACACTGGAAAAGCACAAGTTTAGAAAAATAATACAATGATACATTGAAATATATATAATATAATAATATAATATAATATACATTTATTTCAGGCGATTTAGCCCATAAAATATGTAATTTACAATATATATATTAATAGAAACACAAAAAAAAAAACACAAAAATAAACACAAAATTAAAAACAATAAATACTTAAAATCTAACCGGCATTGCTGTGACATGTCTGTCACAGTAATGCCGTATGTAGGGGCAGTCCCACCTCCCCGCGATCATTTTCAGGACCGTATTGCAGCTGCCACGCACTCTGCGCACCAGAGACGCAGCTCGCTTTCGCATGCTCGCGTGAAAGCAGCTAGTGCGCGCTTCCGCGAACATGCCTGAGGCACTGCAGAAGCGTGGCAGCCCCAACCTTGCCTTGAAATAACGTGAAATTTTTCGCGCTCCCGCCAAAACTCCAGTCAGTTTCTTCTAAATGTCAGAAGTCAGAACGTCAACGGCAGTAACGTGACATCATTTTTTTTAAATATTTTGGCTCCACCTATTGTGTATTGTGATGTTCTTGACAGGGTTTTTTTCTCAATGTTATTATTTCCTTAAAATATTTATCTCTCCACAAAGGCCATTAACTAAGAGTTGAAGTTGAAAAATATTTACAGTGTACCTATGCTAAGTTTATTTCTATATTTCTAATAATGGAAATAAAGAAATTTTCTATCATTTTAGACTACGTGACATTGGCAAAATTGGTAAAACATATGGCAATGCCAGAGTATATAATTTTTTTGTCCTTGTTGGCCATGAGTATCTTCTTCTTCTTCTTCTTCTATATAATGAAATTCTAAACTGATTTCAGGAATCAACGCACAGCCCACACCGCTGACTTGAAAGCCTAGAGACTTGAAATTTGGAAGGCGTATTCTTTGTGAAGTGTAGGGAGGGATCCACTAAGAAGGGATTTTTCCAAAATCCACCCTTAAGAGGGTGAAATGGGAGTTTTACGTTTGTATGCAACTTTTTATTCTGTGGATCGATTGGTTTGAAACTTGGTGTGTAAACTCTTCAGTTACAATAAAGTTTAGTTTGTGTCATGGTTTTCGGAAAATTACCTCCCGTCAGGGTCATACGGGGTCTCAAATCTATAAATCAATCAATGTACAGCCTAAACCGCTGATCCTAGAATCTTAAAATTTGGAAGGTGTGTTTATAATGAAGTGTAGGGATCTACTAACAAGGGGTTTACCGAAAATCTACCACTGAGGGGATGAAATTGGGTTTTTTCGTTTGTATGAAGTTTTTATTCTGTGGATGGATTGGTTTGAAACTTGGTGTGTATACTTTTCAGTTAAAATAAAGTAAAGCGCGTGTCACGGTTTTTTGAAAATCACCCCGATCAATCCCGTCTAGGTCAAACGGCGTCTCAAAGTTTTTTGTATCGCAATATATAAATTAATGCACAACCTAAGCTGCTGGTCATAGGGACTTGAAATTTGGAAGGCATGTTTTTTATGAAGTGTAAAAATAGAATAAGAAGGGTCTTAATTTAAAATACACCTCTGAGGGAAAGAAATGGGGTTTAACGTTTGTATGTTTTTTTAATTCTGTGGATCGATTAGTTTAAAACTTGGTGTGCATAAGTACTCTTTAGTTAAAACAACTTGAGCGCATGTCACGGTATCATGAATATCACCTCCCGTCAGGGTCAAACTGGGTTTCAAAGGTTTTTCTATGGAAATCTATACATCAACGCGCAGCCTAAATCGCTGGTTCTAGAGACATGAAATTTGGAGGGTGTATTTTTCGTGAAGCTTAGACATCCACTAAGAAAGAGTTTTTGGAATTCCACCCTAAAGAAGGTAAAACAGGGGTGGAATTTTCTATGAAGTATTTTTATTCTCTGGGTCGATTGACTCTAAACTTAATAATAAACTTAATATACATACTCTTCCATTAATATTATGAGATACGTATAGCATAGTTTTCACAAAATCATCCCCTAACGGAGTCAGATAGGGATTCAATAATCCTACACAGTTGCATGGGTATGTGCCCGTCTGCCCCCATTAACGTCCCCCACGCAGTGGCAGACGGTCTCACTTACGGCTATCCCCCCCGCGGGGGGTTGACCATAGTAACAAAAAAATTGATTATATCTGATAGTGATCCGGAATATTTTACCGTCTGCCCCCAGCATCAACTTAAACGGGAAATCTAGGGCAAAGTTATAAATAGGTGCGACGCCGAGCGAAGCGAGGAAGAGCGTTGGTCAACAGTGACCACACTACGTACGAGCCGAGCGAGCTAAGCGAAGCGTGGCGTGGCAGCAGCCGGTGAATGCCAGAAGTAACTTATGCTTATATAAAAAAATAGTGGCAGATTAATTAATTAGTGGCAGATGGTAATAACATATTCCCATCTGCCCCCATTTTTCATATTTAGGGGTCGTTAGCCATAAGTGTGACCGTCTGCCACCGCGTGGGGGACGTTCGTGGGGCAGACAGGAATAATTCACTGCATGCGCATGGCGCGCAGGATGGCGTAAATGCTTAACAATTGAGATGAATGTAAGTAAAAAAGAGGCTGTAACAAATGACATATTTTCCATCCCGAAAAATGAATGGTTCCTGTGGGATTGCATTATCACTCAACTTCATAATAATTATTATTCAACTAATTTGGATGACATATTATAATAACACGATAGGCTCTAGCATGTACTAACAATCGAAAAATTTTCCATCTCGGAAAACGGAATGGTCCCTTTGGGCTTTAGTCATTATTATACGCAGTTAGTTGCCGTCTTTTTTTCAAGGGTGCTCTGCTCACTGGGCCGCAAGCGGCCCGCTAGAGCCAGTGTGCAGCGAAGGTGACCTGTTGTAGAAGTCGGCGTTAACTTTATTGAGAAAGTGATCTGAATAGTTAATATACTTTAGTCTCCGTCATTCTGCTTATAGGCTCAATTATCTCTGGTTGTGTGGTATTATAGTGGTATAATAATTTTTTTTTTTCAAGAACTACGCGGGCGAAGTCGCGGGCATTAAGCTAGTAGACATATAAAAAGTGTCCAAAAAAGTGGTACGCTTAACAGATAATGACGTTCTCTCTATGCTTTTAGTCTATAATCTAAGTTGGCCATGACACGGATTTTGGTTTTGTGTATTGCGATAGTAGTCTGTGCTGTGCGTAGAATAGGGGATAGGGGATTTTCTGACAGCTGGATGGCACGTAGTTCTACATCCAAAGGTAGGTGGCGCTACCATTCCTTGGTCTGAGGACGCTCTCTGTCATAGTGCAGTGTCACATTCACTTCACTCACCAGTATGTCAATTTTTGGGAAGATTTCTGCCATTTTGGCAGATTTGGCTACTTAAAAATTCTGACAGATTTTTTATTTTTTTTATTATTTTGAAGTAAAATTCAGAAATATAGCTTCGAAATTAATTCATTTCGATATTTGGTTGGAACCATTGTTACTACACTGATAGCTCCTGTCTTAAGTCAGTTGAGTATGGTCTATGCATCCAATGTACAATTAATATTGTAATATTTTTTCACAAGGTGGCTTTGCTCTTTGTCATAGCGCAGTCACTTTCAGTTTACTTACCAGTGTGACCATTTCTGCTATTTCAGCACATTTATTTTCTTTACATTTATACTGTGGCACAATGTGTAAACGACTTATAAAGCTACAAGTCTTGTACTTGTAGCGAAAAACTGGCAACACAGCCAAAAAAAAGTGAAATAATGCGTTTTATAAAGCTACAAGATAACAAGTTACAAGCTAAATCCCCCGATATATTGATTTACTCTATGAAATACAAGCACTTGTTCTTAGACCATAGACAATCCATAGTGTTTTTTCATTTTTAAAATGTAAAATCGAACAATTGTTTTGGTCATTACAAGTGTACGGAACTACAACTTGTAAAGATTTTTACCTGACTAAAGAGCTAGGTAAAATGAAGTACAAGTTTAGATAAATTTATTGAAAGTGTATTGTATTGGTCGCGTCACGTATTAACTAATGTTCAATTAGTTTGTAACGGGGTGCCCTTTCGGCTAGCTCGCCTGGACACCTCGTTATACAGGAGATCTAGCCCTAGGCCTACGGGAGGCGCGATGAGGGTTGGACCTACCTAAAAAGGGGTGACCCGGTGAGGGGGTTTAGCCCAGAGAAACACGGATGTAAATAAATTACAATAAGTGCGTATATATTCACGTTTCTACATTAGCTTTGATTAACACTAGTGGTCCTTAAAACTATATACCAGAAGTGCACGGGAGGGCGATGATACCTGTGACGATACGATCGCGGGACGTCCTCGAGCAGGTAAACGACGGTAGCCTGCGAGGACCACGGTACGCGGTGAGCGCGGCGCGGGGCGCGGCGGGTACGCGGCGGCGGCGGTATGGTTAGTGCATGCAGGGGGTCCAAGGGTCAGGCTGCATAAGCTTGGAGCCACGCGACGACCGAGCCCTTGGAAAGGACGGAGTTCATGCAGGTTTTTGGGGAAACGAGGGTCAGGCAGCATAAGCTTGGAGCCACGCGACAACCGAGCCCTCGAGGGAGGAAGGGGGGCGGGTAGCGGAGAGAGATGATCGGGCTGGCATAAGCTTAGAGCCACGCGACATCCGAAGGCCACCTCTCACCGTGTTAGTACGGAGCAACGGGTTAGGAGCGATTTGCTAGAGACTCTGCAGAGCGGAGGACACGTCTATTCACCGCGGGAGCCCCGAGCAAATGCTCGCCTTGCAGCGGCCGGCGAGGCCTTATAAAGCATCGCCGTGGCGCGACGTATGCCTGTGTGCGTGCGGTGCGGGCGGGGCGGCGAGTGCGGGCAGGAGACACGGTGTGCGGGTGCAGGCGGGCCTGTAGGTCCGTTACAAGTTAAATTAAGTAAATATGAATTGATTATGTTCAAATAATGAGAAATTCAGCTTGAGCGAAGCCCATGAAAAATGAGCGTAGCTGTATATTACAAAACCTATTATGAAAACTAATAGTGACTTAGACCCAACTTTATTTACTTAAATAGCTTTACTTAAAAATAGAGACGCCCCGCGATTTCACCCAAAACTTGCATATTTTTCCGCTGGATTTCATGAATTTCCGAAAAAACCGCATCTATCCCGGTAATATAAGTTCATCTAAAAAAGGTCATCCAATTTGGCATGAAAGTCACAACAAACAAATAGATAATGTTTTTAATTTCTATATTATGTAGGGATTTGATGTAAAATTCACACCGGCTAAATTCACTAATGAATGGGAGTCAAACTAAAAAAAAGCTATTGACCGTGACGTTCATTCATAGTGATGTGCAACTTGTAATATCATAATCTACACTTTATCCTCTACTTAGTCTGTGGTCCCCGCCGTGAGGCCGCAGTGACGTTCATAGTGATGTGCATTATACTTGTAATTTACACTTGTAATCGATAATTGTTGTTTATAAAACGCCGTAACTAGTAACTTGTAGTTACTTGTTCTTGTAGCTGCTACAATTGTTAGCTTGTACTTGTAGCTTTATAAAACGAAGCCCAGAGGGGTGCCTTGTTTTTTGCCGAGAAAATCAGCATTGCTATTCAACGCGGCAATGCAGCCTGCGTGCTGGTCATTTTCCCTTACATCAACGGTCTTTTTGATAACACTTAGTTTATACCTATTTGTAAATATTTTAATTTATCATAGTTAATTATTCAGTATTATAAATTATGTCTACAAGTTTAGTATACAAACATTAAAAAATTGTGGCAGAATTTGAAGTTTTTATTATTTTGAAGTAAACAGAAATAATTAGTCGCAAAATATTAATCCATTGACTTCAATATTTGGTGGAAATCGTTGTTACCACCCAGATCCGCAGGAGAACTTAAATGACCGATATAGCTCTTATAATTAGCAAGTTGAAATGGCAATGGGCAGGCCACATTGCTCGTAGAACTGACAACCGATGGGGTAGAAAGGTTCTCGAGTGGCGATCACGAACCGGAAAACGCAGCGAAGGCGGGCCTTTGGTAGGTAGGTATTACCTACTTACCTTAGTCCTTATTCTGGGATTCTTTGAACTCTATGATTAAAGGGTTTATTTTATTTACTAGCAAATTACAAGCTGGTTTCACCCTCAGGCCAAGTAGAGACATGATTAGAAAAAATATCAATGTAAAATCCATGTATGATGAAAAAAAGAGGAATATAAATCTTATGTTAAATTAAAATTTTTAGGTATAGTTTAGTTTTTAGATCTAGTATAGGTTAGTATATTATTATATGTTATTTAAGTTAGTGTTTTTGAAAATATAAAACTATAAATCTAATATTGATTCGGTGATTAATGATGATTTTCCTCCATTAATTTTGGGTTCCTATTTAATAATTGCCTGATATTTTAAAATAAATATAAGTAAACACTAATGAAAGATATTGATATCATTTCCCGATATTTTCTTTCGTTTTCATTTTTTAAAAGACGAGGCATATTTCTGAAAGATTTCAAAGTGTGGGCAGATTTTTAGCCTATTTAGGGCAGACTCTGCAATGTACTGTCACCTGTTTATGGTCCATGCATAAAATATCACAGTAGGTATTGTTTTTCCCTCTAATCTATGACATAAATCTTCTGAACACAGATATGGTAGGTCTGTGATTCTCAAATAGGTCTCGTCAACGCCATCTAACGGATTTTTAGGAACTATTTTTTTTTTAAAGGCTGCCTGAAAACCTCATAACCAAGGAGTTGATATATTATTTTTCTCTATGGAGTTGAAGTTGTATAAAATAAAGAATTCCCGCGGAAAACAAAAGTTTTTAAGTTATTCTAATTTCTATGAGTTTTTACGAATTTAAGGAAGAAAAACAACACGTTTTCTTTTGAAAATGTCTTCAGCAGACATGGAAACCTTCTTAACCGCTCTCGACACCGTGATAAAAGATTACACGTGTGGTGTTTGCTCTGAGCTATGCAAGGAACCTGTTATATTAAGCAAATGTTTTCACATTATCTGCGCGCACCATTTTGACGGCCTGGAGAACTGTCCAGCCTGCAACTCGAGCCTCGAAGGAAGCACTGTATACACCGACGATCAGCTTAAACTCCAAAGCTGTATTGATTCCGTCAAAGAGCTTGCCAAAATATTCAACGGCGTCAAAAACAAAGATGATCGTACTAAATCATCCAAAACTTCTAACCAGACAACTGCAATGAAAAGTAATAAAAGTGCTGCTAAAGTCTCTACGGAGCCTGAATTAGCAAATAAAAAGGCCATTCTACCGGAAAAATCTAACGAATCGAAGCCAGAACCTACCAATTCTAATGCAAACAATTCTCTACTATCTTCGGTTAGCAGGGTCAGCAAAGTCCTAGAGAAACGGAATAACAAAGGTGAAACGATGCTGCACATAGCTTGTAGAGTTGGTCATATTGACCGAGTCACAAATCTCTTGAATGAAGGTGCCAATCCTAATACTAAGGACAATGCTGGATGGACACCTTTACATGAGGTTGTGCAAAACGGAAGACTTGACTTGGTAATGTTACTACTGCAATATAACACACTTATAAATGTTCCTGGCTTGAGTAATGAGACTCCGTTGCATGAAGCAATCCGGTACAACCATAAAGAAATTGCTCAGGAACTTGTAAAACATGGGGCTGATATGAATGTACGTAATTGCAAAGGAGAGACTCCATTCCAGTTGGCATCAACGGAACTTAAGAATATTTTGTTGACAGCATCGGATAATGTTATTCAAACGCAGGGTGTAAATATAAAGCATATGTCAGCGTTATATTCAGAGCTCGACTTTGATGATATACGAGTATACTGTGTGTCGGAGTTCCGTACAGTGCATAATAAACTTAAATTGTTAGTAAAAAAACATGCAAATTTGCACATTGAGTCCACATTTTCTAAGAAAGTAACACATCTTATTGTTGACACTGATGACAGTGGTGTATGCCAATCTAGCGTGGACGTCTTGCAAGGAGTTGTTAATTCCATATGGGTTCTATCATCACAATGGGTGACAAAATCAAACGAAGATAAATTGGAATCTTTTGAAGATTACGAAGTAATTGGAATTGGTACAAAAACATATCAAGGCCCTAAAAACGCGAGGTACAACAAATACAAGCAATTGCCAGGTATTTTTGATGGTTGTTACTTTTACTTGCACAATTTCAGTGGGAAATATGAGATTTCCAAAACAGTTGTTGTGACAAAAGCAATTCTGGGGAAGCTTATTACTGATGCGGGTGGGGTGGTTTTAAGACGAGTCCCAAATCCAGAATCAATTCCAGAAGAGGAGAAATTGATACCATACCATGCGAAAAAGGGTGGAAAACTGGTGCATTGTTCACACTATATCATTTTCAAAAATGAGTACCAGCCGATGTACAATATGCAACATTTGAAAGCGTTTCCAATTGGTTGGCTGATTGAATGTATTGAGTCGTATGAATTATGTGAACCTTGGTGAATAATACCTCCATCATCTTAATTAAAAATGTTGTTTATAATTGAGCCATCTAATTGAAATGAAATGATTTATTATAATTATAACTGTATAAATATCAGTTAGCCATATAACTAACCTAAGTGCCTATATTATATTTAGTTGTTATCTGTGGTATTATAACTTAAGTTTCTCTTTACTGAATACAGAAACACAGTTGAATTTTTAAGTTAGTTTTTAAATAAAACTCTTAGAAATAATTCTTCTTTTGTTTATATGACATAGCCATTTCATTACATATCGACATAATAAAATTTTGTTATAATTTGTGTACTAATAATGTTATTCAACACAATCATTTTTTATTAAACATTTGGATAGTAAAAAAAGTTACAATAGTATGCACCCGCGCGTCAAGTGGCGTCAGTAACCGTCAAAATCGGTACCCATCGCTGCCCGTGATCGTAGACGGCCGCGCTGCGATCACCATGTGCAGGCGATGGGTACCTAAATGTTTCACGTTCCCGCGTCGTTGGGGCCAAAGAGTACATAACCGCTATAGGTGGAGCCGAAGCTAGTCTACTTTTAGAGGCTTCCAAATGGAACCGCGCCCGCGTCGTTGATCACTTACCATCAGGTCGCCGCCTGCTTGTTTGACCCTCATAAAAATAATACGGCCAAGTGCGAGTCAGACTAAAAAAGGCTATTCTTAGCACTTTTCCGCGCACCGAAAGTTCCATAGTCTGTATACACATTTGTGATAAGATCAAATAGCTCCCTATAGTTGAAAGTTTTTACTTAGTCCAACTCGCACTTGGCCGATTACATGGATAAATGAAAGTATCTCTGTCTCCCAACCATAGATAAAATAAGCTGGCAGTAGGTAGAAAGATGAAGCAGCCAATCAAAGTAGCGCTCTATGGGGGAGGCCTGTGTTAAGCAGTGGACGTCTTCAGGCTGTTGATGAGTGAGAAACAGAACCAAGGTAAATAATAAATAAAAAAATTGAATATGAGAATATAACATTTATTAAGAATTAACGTAGAGAATAAATCACAACTCTTTAATACTTTACATCATAAGTGGAGTTAGAATAAAATGTTTAGTTCGAGCTAATCTTGTTGAGCCCTGTGAATGTAGTACGTAATATTACACTAGGTGGTAGAACTTTTCTGCAAAGTTCGTCTAGGTAGGTACCACCGCTTTGCCAGTTATTCTGCCGCCAAGCAGTAGTGTGCAAGCACTACTGTGTTCCGGTTTGAAGGGCATTGTAGCTAGTGAAATTACCGGGCAAATCAGACTTAAGAACTGATCTCACAGTCTAGAAATATTTTTTAAACTGTGATGTCTCAGGATGACGTGCGCAGTGCGCAGTGTCACGCGAAACTTTAATTTAAATTTCTAACATCGAAGTGTTCACCAAAATATGGACCCACCATCATCCTCTTTGCCTTTTCCCATTTGTTATTGGGATCGGCTCCCAATCTAACCTGTAGCGGCGAGTTACCAGAATCACACGAGCGACTACCATCTAACCTCGCAACTAATAAGGGACCAGTAACAGGGATGATTAGATCAGGTATCAGATTCTATCAGGCGTCTGACTACCCATAACGATTGCCATAGATGTTCTTATGACAACCGGGACCGTGCTCTCCGAGGCACGGAGCGATGGAGTCGACCCACAGTGCAAGGTTTTTCTACCAAACAAAAATAATCTACCACTGTCATATCAAGTCCTACCACGAATTCTACTATGCAGATAAAAAATCCGAATAAATTCAGCATGTCTCTCCATAGGCAGGTACTCAGCGCAGTCACTCGCGCTTACTTTAGAGGGGTCGAACAGATTTGCGCGAACATTATTAAAGCCGCTATTAATTTACAGCTCAGCCAATATTGCTTTTTCAGTTAACTTAAATTTTTAAGTTAAGTTTTGAAAATTGTTAAGTTGTTTTTTAATATGTCATTAAGGTGGAACGCTTCACTAGCGCGGCAAGTTCAAGTTTTCTTGCGTTCTTTTGCCAATAATAGCTTAATTACTCAACATGATTACATGAAAACTAATTTTGCGCAAATAAATAGAATGTATCAATAAATTACAATTAAAAGTATCACCTTTTAGCGACAAATGGCAATAGACTGAAAAACTAAGACGAAATTTGTTTATTCCCATTTGTCGCTAAACCAATGATATCTAGGTGATAATTTTAATCGTAATTTGTTGATACATTCTATTTCTTTACGTTAAATCAGTTTTAATGTAATCACGTTTAGTAATTAAGCTATTGTTGGCAAAAGAACGCAAGAAAATTTGAATTTGCCGCGCTAGTGAAACGTACCACCTTAAAATGAAATTTAGCGATTATTAGCGAATTCACCTGCTTGTGTCATAACCTTGTTCCATGGTCATAATAAGTTTTAAAAATAACATTTCTCTTCACTCACACGTTAAACAGAGTGGTGGAAGCGAGACAAATATAGTTTCCACCTTCAGAAACATTTCTCTAATAGAATAATAGTTATACCATACCATCTTACATAGCTATTATTATTATAAATTAAATTATAATAACATTAATTTCATATCCGTTATTTCTAAAGTAAAATAATACCAATTTTTTACATAATAAGTACACAATATACAGGGTGAGTTTGAAATGGTATGTTATCCCGAAAGGGGGGGACTGGGACCATGATAGCCCACAAGTTGTGAGAGCCTTACTTGAAACTGCGTGTTTCCAAACCTCCATACTAAAAAATAAATCCACTCACAAAATTGCACGTGCGATTGATACGAGAGTTAACAAGATACTAAAGAAAAGTCGTAGAAAAAACATTGTCTACCTTGTGGGTACAAGGTAGACAATATTTTTTGTACTACCTTTCGGGTTAATATACCAATTCAAGGGCAAACAATAATAATAAATACATAAATATGGACATTTCACACAGCGCCATCTAGCCCCAAACTAAACATAGCTTGTACTATGGGAACCAGATAACTGATACAATACTTAGATACTTTTTGTTTGTAAATACATACATAGAATACAATATAACACCCAGACACAGAACAAACACCTATGTTCATCACATAAATGTTTGTCCCGGGTAGGAATCGAACCCACAACCTACAGTTCAGAAGGCAGAGCTACTAGCAACTGAGCTATCAGGCAAGTCAAGTTTTAGTCCAGTGTGATTATAGCATAAACTCATATTATTACGATTTTTTTATCTTTTATAGCGTAGGTACTAATGCCCGTCTGCACTTAGGCTTGACAGCTCTTAAGTTCGCACTTATGCGTCTATGACCTACTTACTGCAAGCACTAGGTGGTAGGACTATTCTGCAAAGTTCGTCGAGGTGGGTACTACCGTTTTGCGGTGGTACCTACCTAGACGAACGCAAACTTTTTTTGACATATTTCTGATCTGCGCTCAACTTATAACCCGCTCATTTTGCAACGCCATCTAGTTTTAGTCATATTTTTGATCTACGCTGTTTTCTTGGTGTATTGTCATTCCTCTCCTCCTTGTTCCATGGTAAGTCCTAGAGAGTTAGTGCGAACTTCAGAGCTGAGTTTTGGCGGGAACGCGGAAAAGTTCACGTCGGTGCATTGTATTATTTTACAAAACTTATGCTTTTTCCAGTATTAATGATTAAAATTGGTGGTGTTTTACGCATTAAGTGCTGAATTACGAGCATGAGTGTGGGCAAGTGATATAATGTGGTGAAACGTGGTTTTTCGTGTTGCTTCCAAAATTCCATAGAAGCCTCTAGTAAAGTTGCCACCACTTTACTAGGGCATGCCTTAGACTGGATTATGACTTAGACTAGACTATGACTACTCTGACTGTGACTATGACTTGAGTTTAAGTGAAAATTTCCATAATACGATGAAAAATTACAAAACTTGACACTGGCTAAATACACTATGTGTGGAGCCAAAATATAAAGAAAAAAAAAACTTCAGAGCTGTCAAATTTTAGAGCAGACTGGCATAAGTCCCTCCAGCACAGAATTCCCACTAGTAGAAATCTATTTCGTGTGGCCCCCTAGTTGTTTCTTGCTCCCACACGAGGTGCTGCCTGAATTTTTTTTTTTTTTTTTTTATATGATTGAATGACGTGACGAGCTAGTCGTTCACCTGATGTTAAGTGACACGGCCGCCCATAACAGTTGCAGTGTCACCCGGAACTTTAAAACAATAGTTTCGCGCGACACTGCACTGCGCACGTCATCCTGAGACATCACCCAGTCTAGTAATCAGATTACTAGACTGAGTGATCAGATCATAAAGTCTCATTTGCCCAGTAATTTCACTAGCTACAATGCCCTTCAAACCGGAACACAGTAGTGCTTGCACACTACTGCTTGGCGGCAGAATAACTGGCAAAGCGGTGGTACCTACCTAGACGAACTTTGCAGAAAAGTCCTACCACCTAGTAGAAGAATAATAAGAATAAGAACGTCTCCCAAAATTTTGGGTAGATAATGGGCGATTTCGTTAGCTCTATCTAGAGAGTAATTTACCTTGATACCTAGAATTTATGTTTTACCAGTGTTCACTGCTTCTTTATTGTAAAAACTAAAATGTAAGGTCAGGTGGGGTGAGTGAAACGAAGGAGTACCTAAGTGAAACCCTATCGTAATCAATAAATCACGCAGTTTAGTTCTATGCTATGTGGCGAAATGGTTTCAATGCTCTAGCACACGCGTCACACAATCTTTCTGCTAGGTCATAAAATAAAAAGAAATCAGCTATCTTTAAGTTTACAAAACACAAGTCGGCTGATGCCATGAAGCAATTTAATAGTGTTTATGTACATTTTTACACGAAAATAATGCATGAAACGGCGCGTAATGTGGGGTTAGTATTTGCAGTCACAGACGACGCAGGTAATAAAATCAATCAAATACCTACTACATTACAAATGTCATTGTAAATGTCCCATGGGCGAAAATCACGTATTTCACATCAACAGCTGGAAAACGTCTAGTGCTGAACACAGGCATGCCCATAAAACGCCATTTTTGACGCTGATTATAGGGAGGTTTGCCATAATCACCTCGCTTAGCAAGTAGCTTGTCATCGCAGAAGATTATAATGTACCAAGGAGAATGCTACTGCCCATTCTCTGGATAGTCCCTTAGTCTGCTCTTATACGGCACCCAAAGAAAGAGATGCAGATTCTGCGCTAATAAAGTGATACCTGGCAGCTATTTGTATATAAGTAGGTACCTAATACAATGACTGCGGGTAACAGATAATAAAAACAAAACTGTCAATATAGTCAACTGCAAAATAGTCAAACGCCAATGTCAACCTACCGTCAGAATATTGAATCGGAACGTTTCTGTCAAAACCGTGAACCATTTTTGAAGTGATGTTTCGTTCACGCAAATTGAATTTTCAAAAATATTTTCTTGAAAAGTATTTATTGCCGTCATTTGCCATTTCAGATTTAGGCTTTCTATGTGTAAAAAAAAATTAGCGTCCTAGCAGAATTCACAAAGTGGATAGATGTGCTAGTATGTTTCACTTACCCCACCTGACCTTAAATATAAAATGATATATTTTACTAAGTTAAATCAAGCAAATAATTAGCTAATATACGTACAAAAGAATTTTTAACGACTTATAAACATTTGCAAATCAACATGGTACCTAGCTGGTTTTATGGGAAATTAAAAATCATAAACTGGCAGTACCTTGACAATGAAATTTTTTGGTTAGGTATGGTTATTTTATCCATTAATTAATCATTTAGCTGTTTTTCTGTTTAGCTGAGGACTTGTTATTACATGAAATGTAACGCTGTATTTATATTTTTCACAATAAACACTTCTAAAAAGGGAAAATAGTCAAAACAATGGCTACTTACTTGTGAAATGTTATTCCTTCATATTTACGCCTCAGTGCGACTTCAATGCTGCAACCACCCACTGCACACACATTATTTCTCAAATATTTATTGCCTAGATCACCATTTAAATAGGATTATTTCACAAAAAACAACAATTTCAAAAAATTGTTAACCTGTTTGGCTTAGATCAATCGAAGCCAAATAAAAAAACCCGGTAACGGCGACAAGGACCAATGATATTACGTTCGTCTTTTTCTTGCTTAGTACCGAATGTATAGCGCTCTCCTTGTTGTCCATGAATGACGTCATATACTACGGTTCTACTCGTACATATTCAAAGCCCTCCAGGGTACAGCTTGCTTGCCCCTTACTATATTTTAAAGTACAATCATACAATTTCATTGAACAAATTGACATTGTCATTGTCAAAGACGAAATAAAGTACAAAAAAAGACTTGAATAATTACTACAAAAAAATCTAGTGACATTTTTTTACATTTTACCCTCTTCTGTGGACAGTCGGTAAAAATATAGAACACTCCGCAATAACAGTACAATGGGCGGTCTTATACAGCGATTTCTTATAGTCAACCTATAGTACACGCTACGCTGCGCTTGCGCACGGCTTACCATTTAGGTAAAAGACAATAATAACTAATCTTATTAATGGTTTTTTCATGTTTTGTCATTTGATAAGTTCAATAAAGTAAATGCATATGAGTTTCTAATAATATTTTTTTTATATACAAGCTGTGGTTTTAAGCACCTAATGATATTACCCACGCCAATAAAGCGATTTGTAACACTCTATATTAACAAAACACTAGGTGGTAGGACTTCATCTAGGTAGGTACCGCCGCTTTGCCAGTTATTCTGCCGCCAAGCAGTAGTGTGCAAGCACTACTGTGTTCGGGGCATTGTAGCTAGTGAAATTACTGGGCAAATGAGACTTTACGATCTGATCACAGTCTAGTAATCTCATTACTATACTGTGTGAAGTCTCAGGATGACGTGCGCAGTGCAGTGTCACGCTAAACTATATTAATATAGAGTTCCGAGTGATACTGCAATCTGTTATGAGCAGCCGTGACGCTTAACGTCAGGCGAACGGTAAACTCTTCACGTCAAAAAAAAAGTTTTCTGGGAAGATAAATAGCCAATCAAATGGGAGAGTAATTTTAACATGGCGGTATTGGCGCGGGTTATTCATATTATTATACAGTCAATGGGGCCAATTTTAAAGGCTTTAGTTGACATATCTAAAACTCCTAAAACTATTGCTGTTCTTGTCAAATAGACGGGAATGTAAGAGACGGATATAGTTTTAGTAAGTTAAGGACTGTCAACTAAAGCCTTCAAAATTGGGCCTATTATACAGTTTAGTAAATTTTAGGTTAAGATTTAGTGTGTAACACTTCGTCAGTCGTAAAGTGACGGGTCCGCTTCGGGGCTTAGCAGGTGTCAAGTGTCAAAGCTGCGGGGCATGTATCTGAAAAAGTAAATGATTGAAAATTATGATTTATAGCAAAAATTAACCGTCTGCTCGGCATCCTTATGTCGTTAATCTTCCTACAGCCCGCACTAAGCGCTTCGCATCAAACTTTATAGTGCGTACAGCAAATGAGTGGAACACCTTGCCGCCTCCTTGTTTCCAGCTAACTATAACCTGGGAGTCTTCAAGTCAAGAGTGAACAGGTATCTTCTAGGCAAGCATGCACCATCGTAGGCCGCGTCATCACTTACCATCAGGTGAGACAGTGGTCAAATGCTATGCCTATAAATTATTAAAAAAAAAAACTCAAGATTTGCTTTCATCTGTCCAGATGTATATAAATGATACATAAAACGATTTTTTGGCATATTTCTGATCTGCGCTCAACTTATAACCCGCTCATTTTTCAACGCCATCTAATTTTTGGGCATATTTTTGATCTACGCTGTGTTGGCATTCCTCTCCTCCTTGTTCCATGGTAATAGGGAGAATTCAGTCTTGAACACAGACGCAAGGTCGCCGGTCTGTCGGTGTTCTATCGGTTACATTTTGGAGAGTGTGCGCATGCCCATCATCAGCTCATTCCGTCATCCCTTTTCCAGCATTACAAGGATACTTTTCATCCTTACGTCGTAAGTCTACCACCAGTTCGCACTAAGCGTTTTGCTGAGTTGGATGGGCGATGCAGGCGGCAAGCAGCCACTCA
Organism: Ennomos quercinarius; assembly: GCA_910589525.2. Lineage (NCBI taxonomy): Eukaryota > Metazoa > Arthropoda > Insecta > Lepidoptera > Geometridae > Ennomos > Ennomos quercinarius. The sequence goes on from OU342515.1 coordinate 6,590,061, forward strand.
GTGGCGCTCAGTGAGAGAGGCCTATGTTCAGCAGTGGACGTCTTCAGGCTGGTTATAATGACGTTTGCAGCAGCGTATAGCGTTTACTCACCTAACGCTGTAATCGTGCAGTTTAAACACGGCGTAATGAGCGTTTCTGTATACCGGATAGAAGTGATCGACTCGCGTTTGAAGCAGAACGCGACAAAGAGTACTGCGACCGCGCAACTCTGGGTACTCTATATCCCAAATGTCTTCGAATGAACAGCCTTTGCTGGAAAGGGAAAGAAAATCTTGTTTGATTTTAATCAAATTAAATTACACTGTACAAAAAGATGGGGCGGCCGTTGGCGTGGGACGCTACGTGTGTAGACACCCTTCCGCCGTCACATCTTCCCGAGACACAAAGGCTGGTGCGGCGTTGGATTCTGCTGAGCAACTAAAAAGTCGCAAATACAGTAACCTTGATAGCGGTTTTATATTTGCGCCTTTTGGAGTTGAGACGCTTGGGCCTTGGGGACGGAGTGCTCACCAAATTTTCAACGATCATTCCAAAGGACTGATCGATGCAACACATGACAAAAATGCTGGTCTCTACTTCGGGCAAAGGTTGAGCATTGCCATTCAACGTGGCAATGCTGCCAGGATTTTGGGCACGTGTTGCCTCGATCAGACGTTTGGAAACAAATTAGGTGAGCACTCGGTCCCCAAGGCCCAAGCGTCTCAACTCCAAAAGGCGCAAATATAAAACCGCTATCAAGGTTAATGTATTTGCGACTTTTTAGTTGCTCTGCAGAATCCGCCGCCGCACCAGCCCTATTTTGCGTCTCGGGAAGATGTGACGGCGGAAGGGTGTCTACACACGTGGCGTCCCACGCCAACGGCCGTCAAGTGGGTAGTGGTTTGTTGGATTAGGTTTTGTTTTTTTTTTATTATGCAGCTTATTATAGATTTATTCCTTGTATATAATTGTTTAGGTCTGAATGAAATAAATGTTAATTAATTAGAAAAAAAAGTACATTTAATTTTTTTTACTAGGTGGCAGGACTTTTCTGCAAGACTTCGTATAGGTAGATACCACTGCTTTACCAGTAGTTCTACCGCAAAGTAGAAGACGGAGACGGAGAAACACGTTCCCTGCTGAGGCGGTCCCCCATAAAACGCCACTTCGGACGCTTATCATAGGGGACACTTGCCATAATCACCACGCTTGGCAGGCGGCTTGATGATCGCAGAAGATTTTGATGTACTGAGAATGCTACTGCCCATTCCCTGGATATTCCCTTACCCGGCTCTTATGGCACCTACGAGAAGAGGTGGGTTGCTTGCGGTAAGTTGGTTTTTACAAACGAGTAGACAAATGTAAGTAGGCTTACCATAGTCACGAGTTTGTAAAAACCGATTTCCGCACGTGTAACAAACAACGTTTTTCAACACATTTGCGAGACAACAGTACAATAGGTAATGAAACAAACTTTTATAAGTGGGAAAGTCGCAACAAACAATCTTTGACATTTCTAAACTAATATCGAAAAAAGCTAGATGGCGCCACGTGCGTGTGGTGAAAATTAGAACTACATCTTTAGTTTCTTTTTCTCTTTAGTATTAAAGTGAGATAAACGTATTGAACAAGAACGATTCCAAGGAGTTTCGATCATTCAGCTTATTTATTCTCGTAATGTGAAACTCCTTGGTGGAATTCTTATATATTTTTTGTGGACATTTAAAAAAAAACCGTTGTAGGAACGCACGGCGCTATACAACGGAGGATGCGGTAAAATAGGTACTTAGGTGAGAGTACCTATTTTACCACACGCTCTGTTGTATGGTGCGTAATGTTTAACTTTAGAACAATGTATAGCTACCGGCTCGAGTCTAGCGCAAAACGCATTTTTTGAGACTCTTTGGTGCAAGACAGTGCGACGTGTGTCCGCGGCGCCGGCGCCGGTGATTGGTTCCTTATTGTTTCCCCGCCTCCCGCACTGTCTCCATCTGACTGTACTATCCCGCCGTAAAGTGTTACGTTGCGTGTTGTTTACGAAAATTGATTCTAGTTCTAGTAACATCTATTATTATTCTACTGTTTATTAACATTGCATCATCAACATGAAGTGTGATGATGATGATGGCCAAACTCCTTCTACAAGCGCATACCAACCATGTTTAACTGCCAGCTACGATGATACTGAATATTGCCATTACTGAATGATTAATAATATCTAAAGTATGTAGGTACCAACTATAATGTAACTGATGCTGCAGTTATTAGACAGATAAAAATCAATACTTACTTAATCAAATATCACATTAAAACGGGCAAATTGCCTTTATTACTCAAGCTAACTACTACAATAATAAAAACTAAACTAAACTAAACTAAAGTAAACTAAACTAAACTAGCTACACTACCTACTACAAAGAACACTTATGGACTGTATAATAGCCGCGATGGCCTATAGACAGTCCAAGTGCTCCAGCCCACTACCGGTAGGTAGCGTACCCAACATGCTGGCAGCATTGCCACGTTGAATTGCAACGCGTGACCAAAATGCTGGCACTTATTTGGCCCAATATTACATTTAATTAATAGTAGGTGTTTAGGTAAGTACAATATTGTTTTCACCTCACTAGCTCGGAAAGGTTCTCTTTGTCATTCGAAATCTGGACGCAAAAACGCATTTTAATCGCTAGCGTGGAAAGTGTTTTTAAAGTTCGAACGTTTCTATTCAATAATTTTCTCGTCAAGAATTGAGGATTTAATCACAGATCTGCCCGAATTTAACCTTCTTAATATCGCCACTGAAAACTCATTAGTACCACAGACTACCTCCTAAAAGATACCATCTATTTCTCGTTCACCAACCTCATTTTTAGAATAATCGCACTGTCCAGCACCAAAGAGTATAAAACCAATACGTTATCCAGCACGGCGACTGCATGGAAAATGGATGAAAAACACTTTTTCTTTCCATGAATTACGTGACGAGCTAGTCGTTTACCTGATGTTAAGCGTTACCGCCACCCAGAACTAAATTAATAAGCGAAAAACTAATCTTTCCTTAGCCTTTTAGCTGGTTTTCTTGCATTTTCCTCGCTGTAGTGAGGTGAAAAGTTGGGTGTTGCACTCGGCAGCAAAGTTTTTCTGCGTCTCGTACCTTTGAAACCTTCGCTACGCTCAGGATTCAATTCAAGTACTCGCGCCAAAAACCAACTTTGCAGCCTTGTATAACAAATAACTATTGTGCCCGACTGTACGGATGCGCAGTTATCCCCGCTACATTTACTCGCACGTCCAGATTCGCGCCGGTGCCTATATACAGGCTTTGTAAATGCATTTTATGTGCAAATGTGTTGAAAACTTTATTTATATGCTCACCTGCTCTTCCCGAAGCAGTATTTAGTTTCCACAATGAGGTAAGTCGCACGCAGTTTGTTTAGCTCTTCGTACAATTCTTCAGGGGTAAACCTGCCATAAGTTTTGTATACAGAGTACGCGCGTTGCCTGAAAAAAAAAATCGTTATAATTACAGAAAGTGCAGAAATCCATCGAAAATCGTTTATGCCATACAGAAAAGGGGGCGTATAGGACATTAAAAAAATTCTATCCCAAATGGCCCCTCATAAAACGATCATTTCGTGATTTTTTTTTGGCTTATCGTGCACTAGTTGACCCGCCCCGGCTTCGCACGGGTTCAACCTAACCCTGTTCATGGGGAGAGGGAAGCGAAAGGGATTAGTTAATTAGTTTCCCTTCTCTCTTCCCTTCGACATGGTTAATTTACATTGCATAAAAACTACATCCTTATTGCTTCTTGCAACCCGCACTTGGCCGTTTTAGAAAACAAAGTATCCTAAATGTTATTCCGAAAAATTAGCTATAACCATACCAAATTTCAGCGAAATCCTTTCTGTAGTTCCAGTAGTTTACATTACTAGTTATGAAATAGGAATCTTTATCCGCAGAATACCAAGTTTAAAGACTGGTTATTTAGAAGGAATCTATTTTTCTCAATAGAATATCATGTTTGACAACTGGTTACTGGTTATTAAGAACCGTAAAAATTTAAAAAAGCTCTTGTTACATTACATGTTACAAAGTAGGAGGTTCGATAACTGGTTATCTAGTAGGAAAAAAAATCCAGTTACATAACTTGTTTTTATTCACCCTCTTACCTGGCATTGACATGTTCATAGTGCGGATGCGCAACTACAGCTCGCCTTGTCACTAACATGAGGCTTGCAAGAAGAGGCATGGATCCTGCAAATGCACCGCCAGGGGGCGCTTGCGACACCCACTCGAACAACTGCTCTTTATGTATATCACTAAACTCACCTGCAAGCCAGGGTAATAAAAGGTAGGGCAGGGTAGTAATTTTTTTTATGCTATAGAATGACGTGACGAGCTAGTCGTTCACCTGATGTTAAGCAACACGCCGGCATAACAGTTGCAGTGTCACTCGGAACTTTAAAACAATAAAGTTTCGCGTGACACTGCACTGCGCACGTCATCCTGAGACATCACAGTCTAGTAATCAGATTACTAGACTGAGTCAGATCATAAAGTCTCATTTGCCCAGTAATTTCACTAGCTACAATGCCCTTCAAACCAGAACACAGTAGTGCTTGCACACTACTGCTTGGCGGCAGAATAACTGGCAAAGCGGTACCTACCTAGACGAACTTTGCAGAAAAGTCCTACCACCTAGTAAAATACTGGCTGTCGAGCTAACCCCTACCCATCTCTTCCCGTGGGTACCGTAAGAGCCGGCTAAGGGAATATCCAGGGAATGGGCAGCAGCATTCTCCTCGGTACGTTAAAATCTACTGCGATCACCAAGCCGCCTGCCAAGCGTGGTGGTTATGGCACACCCCGATAATAAGCGTCCAAAGTGGCGTTTTATGGGGGAGGTCTGTATTCAGCAGTGGACGTCTTCCGGCCGTCGATTTGAGCTAAAGGAAGTTAATCGGTTAGTCTTGGCTTCGTAAAGCATTCTCTGTCAGTCAGTTGTCTGGAGCCGATTTATCGGGATCGAGCTGTCAGGGGTCAAGTTGTTACGCATTAGACTTGTGTAGCTCCTAAACGTGTCGTTCCCAAGAACTGCTCAGTTGCGGTGAACGAAAGGAACTCGTTCACCTCCACGGGCTATTTCCGTTCAGTCGTTCCCAGTTCCCAGTTCTAACTCGGTGAACTCAATAGTCAAGCGAGCGGCGGGACTGAGAGTTGCGTCCGCCCGCAATGCAACTCCCAGTCCCAGGAGTGATTTCGTTCACAGTTCGTATAGAGAACATTGAAAATCGTTTCGCAGTTCGCAGTTCAATGAGTTCAGTAAATCCGAACGAGATCGCAGAGACTAGCACATCATATCGATCGTTCGGATTTACTGAACGAGTTAGAAGAACGAGTTCCTTTTACTGAACGAGTTCACCAAGGTGAACGATTTTGCCCAAGCCTATTACGCATCCCCGAGACAATCAATCGAGATTGATAATCTTTACGTGATTGATACCCATTGATCCGCAGCAGAACTAAAGTGACCGATATAGCTCTCAGGCGGCCCATACACGTTCAATTCTATTGATCAATAAAATTGACGAGTCCATTTCCGTCAATGTTTTCTCCATACAGTAAACTGAAAAACATTGGCCAATAATAACCCTACACGATCAATAATATTGATCAATCACAAAGGCCTTGGAATCAGCAAGTTGAAATGGCAATGGGCAGGCCACATCGCTCGTAGAACTGACAACCGATGGGGAAGAAAGGTTCTCGAGTGGCGACCACGAACCGGAAGACGCAGCGTAGGCCCCACACTCGGTGGACCGACGATCTGGTGAAAACCGCGCGGAGCCGATGGATGCATGGACTGCTGAACATAGGCCTCCACAGAGCGCCACTTTGAGCGGCTGCATGCCTCTTGTATCCATCGAGGTAAACCCTGCTTCACGTTAATAAATTCTTACCTATATAGGACATTTCTTGCGACACGTTATGATATAACTGATACAATACTGGAATAAAGGTGATTACCCAAAATACTGGAACATACTTCATGTAGGATTTAGGCAATCTGAAAAAAAAAAAAAAAAAAAACATTAAGTTACCAGCTGACCCGCCCCAACTTTACCATACCATGATTCTTTACCATGATTCTCTTTCCACACCCTCACAAACCCCAACAGCCTGAAAACGTCCACTGCTGAACACAGGCCGCCCCCATAAAACGCCACTATCAATGACTATCCAGTTGACCCATGATACAACTTCTCCTAATACGAAAATTAGTGGTGTATTTCAACCACTAATTTCTAATAATAAATCACGGGAGCCCGTTGATGTCTTTTGTTCCATCCTGCTCTGTTCTTTGTAATTTCGTATGACTTTGTCTCGTTTCGTTACCTCGCCCCCTGCCCGCGCAGGTGAGTCGTGTTTGTACGAGAAATTATGTTCACGAGCTATCAACGGGCTTTATAATCTTTGAACACTTTGGACGCTTATCATAGGGAGGTTTACCATAATCACCACGCTTGGCAGGCGGCTTGGTGATCGCAGAAGATTTTAATGTACCGAGGAGAATGCCCATTATCTGGATAAGATTCTTGTATTTCAGATTTTTTTAAATAATTTTGAATGAAACAAATACATTTATTCAAGACAGCCAAAGATTAAAAAGCCCGTTGATAGCTCGTGAACATAATTTCTCGTACAAACACGACTCACCTGCGCGGGCAGGGGGCGAGGTAACAAAACGAGACAAAGTCATACGAAATTACAAAGAACAGAGCAGGATGGAACAAAAGACATCAACGGGTTCCCGTGATTTATTAGAAATTAGTAGTTGAAATACACTACTAATTTTCGTATGAGGGGACGTTGTATCATGGGTCAACTGGATTTATAGTCAATGATGACAGCACACAACAAAACAATTTCTACAAGTATGTACTCATATGTGATGCATCACACAAAAAAGACTAAAATGTTGCTTGCTCCCGACTTTCATACTTTTCCACATTTTTAGCTTAAAATGCTAATAACTTTTGAGACTTTTGTAATTACTGGGCAAATAAGACTTCATGATCTGTTCACAGTCTAGTAATCTTATTACCGTAATGTGTGAAGTCTCAGGATGACGTGCGCAGTGCAGTGTCACGCAAAAGTACTTATATTATTTTCTAGTTCCGAGTTATACTGCCATCTGTTGTGGGTGGCCGTGATGCTTAACATCAGGCGAACGACTGGCTCGTCCCGTCATTCAATTACATAAAAAAAAGCTTATGCCCATTGGAAAGACAGCGCAATGCGCTACATAACAATTTGAACTAAAAGTTGCACACATGGTGTGCGTTCGACATTTGTTGAATTAATCGAGCTACTAATATTACTAATAATATTTATGTTACAAAAAATAATATTATAGGGTTGGCTTTAGTATCCGGTCACGAATTAGAGGGTGGTTTTGGTTTTAAACGTTAGGTAATAGTCTATAGAAGCAAACGCTCGCGGCTTTTTGTGCGGAAATTAATGGTTTACGAGAAATAACCTTTTGAAACTTGTAAAATTCACTGTTTTAGAATCAGAGTTAGCCGTGACAGGTGTTTTTTTATTTTATACACGGAAAACTGTAGCTAGTAAAATTACTGGGCAAATGAGACTTTATGATCTGATCACTTAGTCTAGTAATCTGATAACTAGACAGTGATGTCTCAGGATGACGTGCGCAGTGCAGTGTCACGCGAAACTTTATTGTTTTAAAGATCCGAGTGATACTGCAACTGTTATGGGCGGCCGTGTTGCTTAACATCAGGTGAACGACTAGCTCGTCACGTCATTCAATCGCATAAAAAGAAAAAAGAAAAGAACTATAGAATCTGAAAAACATTCAAAAATCCATGAACATATAATTTTTTTAGTGCTTACCCTCACAATTAAAAAAAAGATTAAAACTCAAATACATTTCCTGTCCAAGGAGAGTTCCCCCTCCCCCCTTCTTCCTTTTACTCCTTCACTTAGTACTGACACAGATAATAAAATTGTACATTATTAGTAAAAATGATTTCTCGTAAACTATTAATTTCCGCAACCCCCTTTTCAGGGGGTGTTCCCCTCTTTCCCCACCCCCGCGTGTGACCAGATACTAAAGCAACCCCATATAATAACTTACCTATAATAAGTCTTATTATATATTAGCGAAGATACCACACACATTTGCGGCACAAATAGAAGTTTCAACCTCATGACTAAGGCCGCCATGACACCATAGACAACCATTTGCGATACATTATAAAAAATAGCCGGCTCTATTATCAAACTCCTTAAAAAACACAACAGTCCATCTCTTTTCCCCACGGTCACTTCTGATTTTGCGTCCTTGTCCATCAAGTCCAAATCGTTTATGTTTCTTTTTTTAATCGTCTCTGTCGTGCTTTCTATACCGCTGTCTTCGTCGTCCGATTCGGTATCGCCCTCTTTGTCTAATTCCTTTCTTTTATCTTCCATCTCGCTCACATCTTTCTTGTATGCGTAAATTGCGTTCGTAATCCAGTGGTTGCAAACATTTATTACGCTTATCACAACAAATGGTATCAAAAGTGTGTAAACCAGTTTTCTGACGGAACTCAAAGGTAGAAAGTCAAAAACATCAGAACAAGTATAGAGTAGAGCGTGAAAATTCTTGTATTCAGTAAATTTCGAGTGCAAAATGTCCCATATATGCGAATCTTCTTCAACACCCAAAAAGTCACTTATCACCTTCTTCAAATACAAAGAAGAGCAGATAACTAGCGCTATCCTTAACACAACCAACCAAGATTCAACGCACAAGTCCAAGCGATTTTCAACCTTAACCCTGAAAGAACTAAAGAGCAAACAGTAAGCCGATACTATTATGAAGAACGATGTAAACAAGGACGATTTTAGCATGTCGTTCCCTTGGAGAAGTAGCACGGCCATGTGTAGTCCACAGAAGTGAGAATGTAGTAATATGCATAGCGATTTGAGGTCAATGACCTTCAATTGTTCCATTATGAAAAAGATTGCGGTTTGCGTGAGGAAAATGAACTGAGAGAATTGCCAGGAAATCAGACATAAGCAGTTTAATATGAAAATTGCCACCTGAAACAAAGAAAAGAAAAATTAACATCGGTGGAAATTCGATTGCAATGCAAGAGGTGAAATTTCATTCGTAATTTGATAATTTCCTTTGCTCCTATGCATAATATAAAATGCGTATTGAAACTGTTCAATCCATAGACTATAGATTTCTGTTTCTATCGGTTCATATGCTCCCCACCGGTAACAAGGTTCTTGTATGAAGACCCCCTTTTGAAGATTTTAAAAACAGTTTTTGGTATTTTTCTCAACTTATAACCCGCTCATTTTGCAACGCCATCTAGTTTTAGGCATATTTTTGATCTACGCTGTTTTCTTGGTGTATTGGCATTCCTCTCCTTCTTGTTCCATGGTAGTAGCTCTGCCTTTTGAATAGGTTGTGGGATCGATTCCCCCCAGGACCAACATTTTGTGTGATGAACATAGGTGTTTGTTCTGTGTCTGGGTGTTATATTGTATTCTATGTATGTATTTAAAAACAAAAGGTATCTAAGTATTGTATCAGTTATCTGGTTCCCATAGTACAAGCTGTGCTTAGTTTGGGGCTAAATGGCGCTGTGTGAAATGTCCACACATATTTAAATGTATTTATTACTAGCGACTCGCCCCGGCTTCGCACGGGTATAATAGTTTTCGCAGCGCACGCGATGTAATATATAAAGAATATTTTATGTAACTTTTTTACACCTTGGGTCACATTATTGGAGTTTTAGTAAAGATCCCTAATTAAAAAAAAAAATATTATAGCCTATGTCACCCGGGGATAGTGTAGCTTCACAACAGAAAAAGAATTTTTCAAATCGGTTCAGTAGTTACGTTGCCTATTCAATGCAAACAAACAAACAATCAAATCTTTCCTCATTATAATGTTGGTATAGATTACCCGCTGCAACGCATTTGGGCATGGTACCACCGCTTTGCCAGTTATTCTGCCGCCAAGCAGTAGTGTGCAAGCACTACTGTGTTCCGGTTTGAAGGGCATTGTAGCTAGTGAAATTACTGGGCAAATGAGACTTTATGATCTGATCACTCAGTCTAGTAATCTGATTATTAGACTGGGTGATGTCTCAGGATGACGTGCGCAGTGCAGTGTCGCGCGAAACTATTGTTTTAAAGTTCCGGGTGACACTGCAACTGTTATGGGCGGCCGTGTCACTTAACATCAGGTGAACGACTAGCTCGTCACGTCATTCAATCACATAAAAAAAAAAAAAAAAAAAATGTCCTAGAGATAAGTGCAGACGGGGATTAGAGAAAGGTTAGAAGACACTTACTTGCAACTGGAAGGTATTCCTCAAGCCTTTATCTCTCAACTGCAAGCTTACGAGCCATCCTTGGAGTATCAAAAACGGCGCAGCCATGTTCTCCCTTTCGTTCGGTGCCCATTGTACTCGGGTGCATTCGGCGTGGTTCGCGAAATATTGTAAAACGGCGAGAAGTCCGCCCAGTAGGGTCTCACTGTAATCCATGATATATTCACTTTAAGGGGGAACGTTACACTAGCGCGGGAAACTCAAATTTTCTTGCGATCCTGAAATACAGTGTTCTCACTAGTTCGGGAGTCTTTGGACTCAATAAGATGTATAAACCCTGTCAATAAATGATTATTTGATTTGATTTTGATTTGATCTTTTGTCAATAATAGCTTAATTACTAAACGTGGTTACATGAAAACTAATTTTGCGCAAATAAATATAATGTATCAACAAATTACGATTAAAATTATCTCCTAGATATCATTGGTTTAGCGACAAATGGCAATAGACTGAAAAACTAAGAAGAAAATTGTTTATTGCCATTTGTCGCTAAACCTATCTAGGAGATAGGTTTAGCGATACTTTTAATCGAAATAAGTTAATACATTCTATTTATTTGCGCAAAATTAGTTTTAATGTAATCACGTTGAGTAATTAAGCTATTATTGGCAAAAGAACGCAAGAAAATTTAAATTTGCCGCGCTAGTGTAACGTTCCACTTTAAACCACTTTTTTATATTAAAGGAGTGGGTTATAAGTGGGTGTTAAATAAGTTGCAATTAATCAAAATGATAATAGTGGCTTATGATACAGGGTTATACATAAAGTTACTCCGTAATGATTTTAGCTTTTTTTAAAACCTCCGATTTAGATTTGCAATATCAGAACACTATATTTACTGCGTCAATAGAAATGTAATACGAGTTAGAAACCCACAGAAGATACTTCACATTAACAAACTTAAATCACAATCACTGCTTTGTACAGCCAGGAATGCACGACCAAGTAATGCACGCACCTAATATTTCAAAGCTATGTACACGTATTCCTGCTGTACATTCCGGGTCGTGCATTACTGCCTGTAGAAATTTTGGAAATGAAATATTAAGAATAAGATATTGTACCATCCGTATTGTACAGACCGATATTTGGAAGCCATGCACACCAATTAGGGGCCATACATTCCTACTGGTCATACAATACGGGCTGTGCAATACTTTGGTTGTGCATTCCTGCCTCAAGATCATCTACAGATAATGTAAAACATTCAATTTACCAACTCCAGAGTTGCGAGCATTACATATTTTTAGTTTTGTTTGAAGCCAAATATAAATATTTTGGAAGTGTGATTTTTTTTTAACATTATTATAAATCCATCGTTATTAATCTTTCACTTAACATTCACTGTACGCTGATTAATGGCACTCTGAATAAACGCCCAAGGTCCATACAAATAAAGGCCTGTTCCTTAAATTAAAACTAACTTGGCGCAGTGACGCAAAATGAGCGGCGCAATAATGTATCTCTATACTGGGTGGCGCAAAAGTAAAGACCCTATTTGGTTCAGCTATAACATTTTTTCTAAATTAGAAAACTAGATTTAGGTTTTTTTAAATGAGAGTATTCTGCTTATTGACATGCCCTGAGAAGTGTTACGGCAAGTTATGCAAAATGTCATAAATAGGGCTCAAATGTGTATCAACTCTGGAGGTCACCATTTAAAAGACATCATCTTTAAATCCTAATGGTACGAAATTTAATGGCACAAATATACATTTAAAAAAACCTAAATCTAGTTTTCTAATTTAGAAAAAATGTTATAGCTGAACCAAATAGGGTCTTTACTTTTGCGCCACCCAGTATAATTATTAATTCGCACACACTACACCTACGACCAGTCAAAAACTGTGGGGAGCCATTGGATACAATAGCGATTTTTAGTTTTGAAACAGCGCCATCTCTTATCCATAAGGGCGAACTAACCTCAAAGCGGCGGCGTGCAGGAACAAAGCAGCGGCCGTGAGACCGGCTAGCACCCATACCGCCTCCAGATAAAACAATATCGGCTGTCCGAGTCCTACGCAGCTTTCCACGGGCGATAGGCCTTCGCCTCTGTCTACTATGTAGCACTGACGGAAGGCCGTAGTGTTTAGTATTGGCTCGAAGTAACGGTAGATGGCACCAATGAGGACCTGGAATAAATAAATAACGTGTGGACATTTCACACAGCACCATCTAGCCCCAAACGTTGTACTATGGGAACCAGATAACTGATAGAAAACTTAGATACTTTTTGTTTGTAAATACATACATAGAATACAATATAACACCCAGACACAGAACAAGCACTTATGTTCATCACACAAATGTTTGTCCTGAGTGGGAATCAAACTCACAGCCTATAGTTCAGAAGGCAGAGCTACTACCAACTGAATGTTAGACTAGCTACATACAGTATGGATACACACATTGGACTTAAAGGACATTGACAGTCTTCGTATGGGTTTTGGTCCAAATACTGCCCAGAGAAACGATTATCATTTTTAGACTCCTGACATATATAAATACTTGTACACAAAATATTCTCAAAATCCGACCATGAAGTAAAAAAAAATTAGGTTTATACAGGGTGGATTTTTGAAACGGGCCAGCAAGGGCAGGTACCTCAACCGCTATAGCTACTGGAAAACGTTCCAAGAAGACTAAACATGAAGTTTTGAGATACTCTGAACTGCATTAACTGATGTTGGAAAAAATGTACAGTTAGAGAAAAATATGCAAAAATACTTACAGCGCCATCTAGAAAAGAAGCAGAACTAGTGTTTCTTTTTTAAATAAAACTCCTCTTTTAAAAGACTGCTACAGTAAAAAAATACATACAGACAGACCCAACAACTGATTTTGGGCGTTAAAAACAAAAAAGGCACCGAAACCAGGTACGGTAGATACCTACAGCTCATTATTCGTTTTAAGAATACTAGTAAGAACATCTCTAATGCGTGGTGTTAATGTATATTTTATCATGGCGCTTCGATGTGCAGGTATTTATGAAATGAAGCTTTTTTCCAAGATCAAAGGCCAACTAGAATATCATGGAACAAGTAGGAGAGGAATGCCAATACACCAAAAAAACAGTGCAGATCAGAAATATTCCAAAAACTCGTTTTAAACCTAGATGGCACTGCAAAATGAGCGGGCTATACGGCTAGCTACGGCGAGCTAGGTTTAAAACGGTTTTTAGCATATTTCTGATCTACATTAAACTTATAGCTCGCTCATTTTGCAGCGCCATCTAGTTTTCTATCGGTTTTTGGTATATTTCTGATCTACGCTGTTTTCTTGGTGTATTGGCATTCCTCTCCTACTTGTTCCTTGGTAATATCTATTCTATGCCAAAGTACATACTTACTTCAGGATGTATATTGAACCTGTTGAATGCATTCACTTCTTTTGGATACTCAACCAGTCGATCATACATTAACTTTGATATGCCCGTCATGAAGGGCCGCTCCTGTAAAATTACTTTTATTTTTAATAACTTGCATTTAATTGGTGAAACCTAGTTTATATATTTATTTAAAGACTAGCTGACCTGCCCTGGCTTCGCAGGGGTTTATTAATTTTACCCTAAGGTTTTTCACTTGGTGGTAGGACTTTTCTGCAAAGTTCGTCTAGGTAGGTACCAGCACTTTGCCAGTTATTCTGCCGCCAAGCAGTAGTGTGCAAGCACAACTGTGTTCCGGTTTGAAGGGCATTGTAGCTAGTGAAATTACTGGGCAAATGAGACTTTATGATCTGATCACTCAGTCTAGTAATTTGATTACTAGACTGAGTGATCAGGTGCAGTGCGAAATTTAATGTTTTAAAGTTTCCAGTGACACTGCAACTATTATGGGCGGCCGTGTCGCTTAACATCAGATGAACGACTAGCTCGTCACGTCATCCCATCGCATAAAAAAAACCCCTTATGAAATGAAATTAAACGAAATTAATTTTTGTATACATACCTAGTTTACATATTTATTTAAAGACTATATTCTATTCCTGAATCTTAGATATTTTATGTAAACAAAGTAATGTCACGAAAAGTCACTGTCAAAGTGACATGCCAGTTCCTCAAAACATTTTTTACTTGTGAAAAATATTTTTATTAAATGGAGTTAAAAAGTATCAATCTTACTGATTAACAAGCAAAACTTTGCATACAAAATATTAGTAGGATATGAAGTAGAATTTTGCAATTCCAAAATTCTAAAGGTAAAATTTTAGGAAGACGTAAATAAAACATTAACATACATTACTTATGTTTTTAATCAACCAGAAACCTTATAAATTATTCTGACAATCATTCTATTATTTTAATTATCGATATTTGATCAATAGATATTTAGTTTGACCTGTTTTTCTTATATTTTACACACTTTTCATCATATCTCGAAAAGTGCACGAAAGTAGCACCATGTGTCTTTGGAGAAAATATGGCATATAATGGTATGATACCATCATATAAATCCCAGAACGAAAACGAAAAAATGTTTAGATCCTCTATAGTCTTACCAGTCTATTAAAATATTTTCTACCAAAAATCGATTTCTTTATCATAAAATTTTATAAATCAGATATAACGTCAAAATAGATAGTACAAAACGATTTTTATTTTATAATTAAGCAGATTATGACTAGACAAATAATATTTACTATTTTTTGGTCAAATATAGTAACCTACCTTTATAAAAGATATTTTTTGCACTGTTATCCCCTTTGTTTACATAAAATATCTAAGATTCAGGAACAAGATATAGCTGACCCATCCTGGCTTTGCACGGGTTTATTAGTTTTACCCCTTATCTGTCTAAACGAAGAGAGAAGGAAGAGGGAAAAAATAAGGGGAAATAATGAATGGATGAAACGGCGAATGGAGGCAGGTGGTGGCGCACCATCCATGCATCCCTTTCCCTTATCTTTCCCCCCCTCCTTTCTCTCTTTCCTATAGTACAGAATAGGAGTGCCTTTAAACCTAATACTGAATGTTGGATATCTGTAATTTCTGAACCACAAAACCGACAACCTTGAAATATTTCAAGTAACCCCCTTCTAACAAAAAATAATGAATAAAATCGAACCACTCGTTAATGAATTACAACTAAATACATAGTTTTACTCTCCCGAGGGAACTGTGCAGAATTTCAGGATTAAAAGTATCCTATAGCCTTCCTCGTAATATGGACTCAAATCATGCCGAGTTCAATTTGAATCCATTCAGTAGTTTTGGTGTGATGCTCAGCCAAGATACAGAAAGACAGACAAAAATTAAAAATTATTGATTTGGCTTCAGCATCAATAATGGTGAGCCAACCAAAAACAATTTTCAAAATATCTTCAATGTACAGAATTGGACCTGTTACAATTTTATTATAAGTACCTATAGATTGCCTCTGAAGATGGTCAGATCCAGATTCTACTAGCAACTGCCAACATTTCACTACCCTTTAACCACTTGATGATGATGATGAAGACCCCAAACAATAGAATATCTATTGTTGTGGTGACCAACGGCAGTCAAAGACTTAAATATAAGTGGTAGTCATTTTCTGCAACTATCAGTTTACATGGGTTTCTCTTTGCCATATATTCTTCTGGCAAGCAGTAGTGTGCAACAGGTTAGTGCTGTTAGTTGCATAAATAATAAATAAATAATAAATAAATAAATATTGTGTGGACATTCCACACAGCGCCATCTAGCCCCAAACTAAGCATAGCTTGTACTATGGAAACCAGATAACTGATACAATACTTAGATACTTTTTTTGTTTGTAAATACATACATAGAATACAATATAACACCCAGACACAGAACAAACATCGATGTTCATCACACAAATGTTTGTCCCAGGTGGGAATCGAACCCACAACCTATAGTTCAGAAGGCAGAGCTACTACTAACTGAGCTATCAGGCCAGTCATCAGGCATAGCTTACCTAGTAAAAATATTGTGCATATGAATATGAGAGTTATGAATCAAATTATAAGGGTGAGAATAGTAAAGCAGTATCACATCTTTCTTTACTTTATGTTAAAAAATCGCTAGCATATTTCTACGAGAATGTCAAGCAGTTGGCCCTGCCTTTTGCAATTTGATTAAGAGAGTACAACATGCATTTTTTCTTCTGAACTGGACATGTGGTGCCCCAACCAGGGCTCAGTTTAAATGCCAATTACGACAATAGCTTGTAACCTGATATTTTTTATTGCATAAATGAATAATATTCCTCAAAAAATAAACAGTCATGAAAACAAAAATTAAATATCTCAAAAAATGACAAAGCTACAAGCATTTTACAATCTCTATTATATAAAAGGCTTTGTCCTGACTGACTGACAGACAACGCACAGCCCAAACCGCTAAACGTAAAGACTTGAAATTTGGAGGGTGCATTCCTTTTATGACGCAAGCGCGTGCTAAGAAAGGATTTTTGAAAATTCAACCCCTAAGTGGCCGAAACGGGTAAAAAACGGTTGTATGAAAAACCTATATTTCGTTACGTATCGTTTTGAAACTTAACACATACAAACAAGTATAAAAATAAAAGAAATGGTACCTTTTAGTTTTTCGAAATACAACACCTAAAGGGGTTAAAAAAATTGTTGTAGTTTGTATGAAAATTTCAAAAAAAATTACCGTATCGTACTGAAATTTGGAATGTGTGAATGAACATACAAAATAAAAAGATACGGGTCTCGGGAATTTTTGAATTTCATCCCTTAAAAGGGTAATAATACAAACAAAGTTTCCGCCGTAAGACGTTCGCACGGCCTAAGCGCTGATGCTAAAATTTTGAAATTTCGAATACTATTTCATTACATAGGGGTGCAATGAATTCAGCCCTTAAGGGAGTGGAAAGGGTAAAAAGTGTTTGTATGAAAAAATCTTTATTTCTTAACATAGGTAGGTTATCGTCTTTAAACTCGGACCATACAAACGAGTTAAAATGAAATGGGGGTTCTTTGTTGTTTGGAATTCAACCCCAAAAACAGTGGTTAAGCTTTGTAAATAAAAAAAATATCGTGATGTATTCAAACTTGGATAGTTCCTTCGATATAAAAAAATGTTGCTTTAATTTTTTTTTGAGAGGGATCACTTACGTGGTGGAAATAAGGGATGAAACTGTGTATTTTAAATTATAGTGATGAAAATTGGCATTGCAGGTATACACTTTTTAAAACGTAATCGTGCTACGGTAATACTTTTTGCCAGGGTTGCAGGGGTAAATAGGGAAGGAAGTTTTGTTTCTTCATTTTCGAAGTCACGTTCGTAAAATCAGTTATTATTAGGTAGGCGGGTTGAAAAGGAAAAAAATGGGGTAACATTTTTCGGTTTAGTGTCAAACTATACCTGCATAAAATATTGATGTCAATTACTACCAGCTATCTCAAAAGTTACATATTTCATCCCTGCTTCTCATTAATCCACCATGAAAAATCACTGCACGAGGCCACTTAAGATTAAAAAGATTTAAAATAACATTTTTAGTTAGGTACCTATAGGACTTTTTAAACCCTCCCAAAAAGGTTAGTTATAAGGTAATTTTATCCCGGAAATATAAACGGTTCCTGAGAGATAAGTAGTCCGCGCGGGTGAAGCCGCGGGGTAGAAGCTAGTACAAGAATAAAAAGAGACAGCTCGAACATGCAGTGATGTCGCTCTTGCTCCTTCATAGTACCTCATTACTAAGCTGTGGTAGCTTTACATACAATCTCTTTGGCATATGACTTCACAATGTGCATTTTCATAGTAACTGTGCGGAAACTCCTGTTTTGCGAGAAAGAGACAGGTGATGCCCCCTCCAGAAACTTTAAAACTATTACTCCTTGATTTATTTACCAATTTTACTTATTTTTTCAATTATTGCATTCATTGTTAACCTACTTTATGAAAATAATATTTACTTGTTAATTTTTAATAGCAGGACACTAGCCATTCTCTTTGAAAATCCGGATTATAATGAACTAAAGAGTTTACCTGCACTATAGTCTTGTAATATGAGTAGTAAAATCCCATTTCTGTTTGAAAGGACATCTCCCTTTCCACTTCCGAAAGGTATGAGAAATTTTTGTCATTCTCAAATAAATGAGAGACATATTTGTAGTGTATGTATCCAATCAATATTGCTGGAAAAATTAAATACAATATGTTATACAGCATCTACAGCGCAGTGGTCATGACAACTCATATCCTGCCTGGTTAGCACGGACTGTAGACAAAATTGTCTTTCCCCTGTTTTACTCCACTTGACAAGCAAGCAAGTATGAAGAAAGTGACATAAAACGGGGAAAGACAATTTTGTTTACCATCCGTGTTAACCCAGCAGGTGTTACCTGCTGCTGACTTTCTTATTCTATTTGAGTAAGACCATGTACATGTGACTTGTAGATTGTAGATGTATGAAAAACTAATATGTTGAATTTATTATAGAAATAATATAAGTAAATAAATGGTCATCTCTGTTTTAGTTTAGTAGTTAATCATAGAGGAAGATTGGTGTGATTTATTAATATTATTTTGGCAAAACACTGTCTGTAAAAAAAGGCATTCTAGCATGGTTACTATAAAAGCAAGGTACTTATTATCGACCAAAACCTAGGAACACAATATTTTTTATGGTGGTATTTTTTTATAAATGGTGGAGTGGAGGCAGGTACCTAACATTTTAGTTAAAATTTTAATTCCTCTGTAATTCTAATAATGTGTTGTTAACTGACATGACGTTAGAAAACATTTTTTAGAGAGCAATAAGTAAATATTTACCAATGGTAGCTAGCGTGACGTGTTTTATCAACTTTCTTTTAGAAAATTGCCTCCTTCTCGGTTCTGGAGGAGTTTCAATAGCAGTTTCACTCATAGTGGTTGTTCCATAATTTCACATTTCTTCAAATATAGGAACAAAAACCTAAAAATCTCAAATATTCATTTTAATAATTGATATCATCATATCAGAGAAAAAAATGCAATCAACAGGGGCGTTCGGATTGGGATCAGTATCGTTTTTGCAAAATTAGCGTTGTTGTAAAGCGTTCGGTTTGATAATTTCGCCAATAATGCCACTTTTACTCACTACCCAAAACGAACGCAAAATAACCAAATGCGGTTTGTTATCTCAAAAGTCAAAAAACAAATTGGCGGAGTTTTACATTACACACGTAAACTTACGTCTTCCTTCTCATTTCTCCGTGCTATATCATTACGATAACTACAATTTTCACCACAGGTCTGTGATTTTCACAATAAAAATCAGTAATACATAACCGCGCCAAAAATGCTACGTCAATCTGTAATGGAAGAAAACGATCACTTTTAACCCACCTCCGCAGGTGGGTCAAAATTGGCAGTTCGCGATGGCATTTTTAACTATTTTTGAGCTATCCGAACGGTGAACGAAAACAGTTAAAAACGCAACTTTTGCTCACACATGCCCAAAACGAACGGTGCATGTGATCATTTTTGTCGTTTTTAACTGTTAATTTTGGCACCAGTAGGCTATCCGAACGCGGGTAACGCAACGCAATACAATGCAAAAAGCCAAAAAGCACAATATATTAATGATGATCTGACGACATTGACAATGACACATGACATGAAACTGACTTTTTTTTCTTATATTTTGGCTCCACACAAGTGTATTTAGTCAGTGTCATATAGAATATTTCACGTAATGTCAAGTCTTAGTCACAGTCATAGTCCAGTCTAAGTCAGGTAGTCATAGTCCAGTCTAAGTTATGCCCCGGTAAAGTGGTGGCAACTATACTAGAAGCTTCTATGGAATTTTGGAAGCAACAGGAAAAACCACGTTTCACCACATTATATCACTTGCCCGCCCACACTCATGCTCGTAATCTGTGCTCGTAATTCAGCACTTAATGCGTATAGGTCTACCAGAATCTCATGGCACAAAATTAAAAAAAAAAATGGATTTTCATACGGCAACACCAAATTGTCACCTTTCAAATCAATTTGACAACTGACCACGTTGTTTTGATACTTTCGGTTTTTTGTTCCGTAGACCAAGTAGAGGTTACTTTTTTATGTAAATTAATGATGTGACGAGCTAGTCGTTCGCCTGACGTTAAGCGTTATGGCTGCCCAAAACAGATTGCAGTATCACTCGAAACTATAAATTAATATAGTTTTGCGTGACACTGCACTGCGCACGTCATCCTTTGACTTCACATAGTATGGTAATAAAATTACTACACTGTGTGATCAGATCATAAAGTCTCATTTGCCCAGTTATTTCACTAGCTACAAACTACTACATAGATGATCATTTGAATTCTCGCACTTAAATAGTGACTTCTTTTTCTTTAAAGACGTTTTAGTACCTACCACTTTATGGCTGAATTAAAGGTAAAGGTAAGTCATAAAATGGTATGTTTTTTCTACCCCTATGAAAGAGGAATGGGTAAAGAAGAAAATCAACTTAGACGGATTAATTATACCACTAAATATACTGTACATACATAGTCTCTATGAAAATCAAACTTCAAAAGTCGTCGCAAGCATTATTTTAGTTAAAAACTTTTTTTGTACATAATATTATTAGTTGTATAATTTCTGTGTTTTTATTTTTATGTGAACAAATAAATAAATAAAAAATAAAATAAAATAATTGAAATGTTATAGAAGAGTTCTGTAGTATAAATACCTCTTTAAGTCTTCATCATCATCTGATGAAACCAAATAATTTTCGTGTTCAGAAATAAAGAAAACAAGTTAAAGTAGCTGTGCCTACTCATGATGATGGTTTTATTTTTACTTATAGGTCATAATAAAAACTGTATATTGTTTCTGTAACATGACGTGCGCAGTGCAGTGTCACGCAAAACCATAGACTTAGGATGTACAAGACCAACAATGACAGTTTGAAAATGGGACAAGAAAATAAGTTTCAAGTGATACTGCAATCTGTTATGGGCAGCTGTGACGCTTACTATCAGGCGCACGACTAGCTCGTCACGTCACTTTTTTCTATAAAAAAAGTAAACACTACTATACTTATAATAGTAATGTTTATAAAATTTAATTTTATTTTCACTGCCTTTTGTTTTGATGCAATGAATAACAGAAAAATATGACTTAAAAGTTGATAAAGTTGCGAAACTTAGTTGCCAAGACGGCCGGAAGTGACGGAAGTATCAAGACATATTAATCCATTTATATCCGGTGCTGCCTACTACAAATGTTATTTTCCCTATTTGCCATCAGATTCTGGTATTTTTTATTTGTATTTTTTATTGGCCATGAACTTTGAATATCTACGAGGCCATGAAACTGTCTTTTTTTTCATATATTTTGGCTTTTACACATAGTGTATTTAGTCAGTGTCAAGTATTGTAATTTCTCATCGCGTTAAAGATTATTTCACGTAGTCAAGTCTTAGTCAAAGTCTAGTAGACATAGTTCAGTCTAAGTCATGCCCTAGTAAAGTGGTGTAAACTTTACTTGAAGCTTAAAACGCCACCAATTTTAAACATTAACACTGGAAAAAGCACAAGTTTTGAAAAATAATACAATGCAACGGCGACGTTAACTTCTTCGCGTTCCCGCCAAAACTCCTCTGCAACTGCCTTCTTTCTCCATGTTAATGACACTGGCGCTAGCGAACTTTGACATTGACTTTATTCAAGAAGCTTATTTAGTAACATACTGGAATGCCACATGCATTGCCATTGCGAATATTTGCGAACCACAGACTACATAGCGATACTATTGCGAACATAATAAACACTTTGTCCGTCTGTCTGTCACTGTTCCACATATACTAGTACTACAGACTACAGCTTAAGGTGGAACGTTACACTAGCGCGGCAAATTCAAATTTTCTTGCGTTCTTTTGCCAATGGAGAACACAAAAGGGTATATCACTATCAAATATACCTAAAATCAGAGCGTAGATCATGTACATTACACTAGTTTTTATTTCACTTCAATACATACAGTATTTCTGAAGTTATAACGACGAGAAGTTTAAGTCTTATAATGAATTTCCGCGGTTATGCGCGTTCATACTATGACGTCACAACCGCTCAGCTACCGGCCGCGACACGGCGGGCGGTGCGTTGACCCTACTAAATTTCGCGCGTCTCGTTTCACTTTGTTTCTATCGTCTTCGTTTTCCTATTATAAAGAAATAATATAAATTATCCGTTATATCCGATTACACTAAAGTGAAACTTGTAGTGTGTAGAATGGAAGGTTTTATAGAAGGTCAGTCGGACAACCTGCCAAGAGTAGATAGTTTGATTGTGGCACATAGGTATTTCATGTACCTAGAATCAGGATTTTACGGCTGCTGAAATTCGTGGAAACAAGATGAAAATATATGTAGGTATTTTCTAAGTAAGCACTACCTACTCTCGGGTAGGTATTTGTTCAAACTTAAACCTATAAACTGAGAGTCTATGTGTTTTATATACCTGTTATGGGCGGCGATAAAAAAATACTAGATAGGTACTCGCAATCAACGTCTTGAGGTTGTCGATGATTATTTTATGTGTAATTATTAGTATCAACTTAAAGAAAGTAACACTATTTACCTATATACAGATGTAGGTGAGTCCTATGCCTAGTAGGTATTTACGTAGTTATCAGTTTTCTAAGTAGGCAAATACCTACCTATTATATAATAGGCTTTTATCTGGCTTAGTATAAACATATGTTTATACTAAGCCAGATAATATATAGATATGTTGTATGTATTATATTGTATATAATATAGATATGTTTATCTGGCTTAGTATAAACATATGTTTATACTAAGCCAGATATTTTTGATTAATTTTATCAATTATCCACTTTAGTTATTGTAGTGTGTGTTGTAGTGTGTGTATAGTGGTTGTTTATATTTTTATTTAAATAAAAATAAACAATAGTTAAGAAATCAGTGCTGATGATCCGTGCGCAAATTTTTACTTATCATCTTTATTGGTTATTTATTAACGCCCGACGCAAAAAGAGGGGTGTTATAAGTTTGAACGCTATGTGTGTCTGTAATCTGTATGTCTATCTGTGAGTCTGTATGTCTGCCTGTGTCTCTGTATGTATGTCGTAGTAGTGTAGCTCATAAACAGGTGACCCCGATTTCGATGCTTTTTTAAAATTTGAATGTTGTTTGTTTTTAACAGTGGTTCATTGACATGTTTTATCTAAATCGGTTAAGCCGTTCTAATAGTAGTTTAAAAACGTACGTTTTGTAGTTTTATTTGCATTTTATGTAGATAGGTAATAGGTAGTATGCAAGATACCTATTTAAACAATCAAAGTAGACAAGTAGGTAGGTTAAGTAGGTCAAACGTGGTAAGGACAAGTAGAGAAGAAGAAGGATAAACGTATTATTAACAAATACTTATTTTAAAATCGTCTTAACTACGTGTCTGTCGTTACGTGTGCTTTAGTTCTAGGGCCTACTGAATCAACTCTTTTTACGGCTGTCATCCACTTTTTCCTCATTTTTGGGTCCCCATGCACATACAAAAAGGGTTTATCAGGTGTTTTAACTGTTGAATTGAAGCACTGAGGCACAATGCAGTTTTGTTTTTCATTTTTACCACGGAGAACTTTATAATTTTGATTTTTACTGCGCAGCGCCTTGCAAACGAGAGCGCGCCTGTCGAATGAGAACGGTTGTGACGTCATCGGCTAGTAAACGCCCGCCCGCGTTTTAAAAAACCTTCGGCTGAAAATACGCATTTTGATCGTATTCAATATCGTAGCCATTTTTTAAGATATAAAAAAAGTTAAAACACAGTTTTTCTCGTAATTTTTTGTAGATTTATTTACCATGTAAAGTAAAAAACGTTTGTCAGACCCATAATAGCTTAATTACTCAACGTGATTACATGAAAACTAATTTTGCGGAAATAAATAGAATGTATCAACAAATTACGGTTAAAAGTATCTCCTAGATATCATCGGTTTAGCGACAAATGGCAATAAACAATTTTCTTCTTAGTTTTTCAGTCTATTGCCATTTGTCGCTAAACCAACGATATCTAGGTGATACTTTTAATTGTAATGTATTGATACATTATATTTATTTGCGCAAAATTAGTTTTAATGTAATCATGTTCAGTAATTAAGCTATTATTGGCAAAAGAACGCTAGAAAATTTGAATTTGCCGCGCTTGTAACGTTCCACCATAATGGGCTAGAGCTATCACCAAAATCAAATAACGCACCAAGCAACCACAACTTTGATTAAATGACCATAATAATATAACCACCTAATTCAAGGGCGATCATTAAAATTGCTAATAACCACTTCGCTAATACCAGAAGGAATAATTATGTATAAAGAGGGAATAAAAACAGCAACTCTAAAAATTTCATGTAATTTATCTAAATATTCTTAGAATAAATGTCTCAATCACAACCACGAAATTCTTCTATTATAAACTATTATCAAAATACCTATTACCTGTTTGCTTTTTGATTAACCAGTCTTAACTATCTCTTGCAGCCTTATTTATAAACGCTTTCTAGAGATTTTAGTTAATATTGTGCAATTTTTTAATGCATAGTAGATTAATTGACATTAATTAATTTAGGCAGCGTTTATGAGTAAGTTACCTACCTATGGCTGTTTATAAAATTATTCTCTAATTTATTAACAAGTTTTGAATCATGGCAACTAATAATTAGTAATACGGTCCGCCTGATAGTAAGTTGTCATAGTCGCTATGAAAATCTGCAACAGAGGCGCCATTGTCAATGCATTGTGGCTATTTCGCACACAGATAACGAAAACCTGGCTTAGGTTTTGGTTATCTGTGTGCGAAATAGCCACAACCTGGACCAAAACCAAAACGTGGACTGAGCGATGGTGGCCGAGCGGTAGCATGCGCGCTTCGCAAACTTACGGCACCGGGTTCGATCCTCGGCCCTGCACCAATGACTTATCTAGTAAGTTATGTGCAGTTTTCGATGCCATCGCTCCGTGCCTCGGGGAGCACGTTAAGCCGTCGGTCCCGGTTGTCATAAGAACATCTATGGAAATCGTTACGAGTAGTCAGACGCCTGATAGAATCTGACGCCTGATCAAACCATCCCTGTTACTGGTCCCTTATTGGTTGCGAGGTCAGATGGCAGTCGCTCGTGTAATTCTGGTAGCTCACCGCTGCAGGTTAGATTGGGAGCTGACCCCAATAACAAATGGGAAAAGGCAAAAGAGGATGATGATAACCAAAACCTGGACTAGGACATATGATACTTTTGTCGCGCTAACGTCCCGTATACTTAACACATACAACCGGGCTATGTGGGCAAAGCCGTGGGACAAATAGCTAAGACGTATCCTACTTCCTATCCTACTCCTATTAATAATATAAATGCGAAGGTTTATGTTTTATCCGAGGGTGAAACCACGGCGTACAACTAGTTGGTAGTGCAATACTACTAGATAATTAGGTAGTAGGTCCTCACATAGGTAAGTTGTTTAACAATTTTCCAATTTGATCCAATTTTCGACTTTCCGCGGTGCGGATACTGACCGCAGTCCGTCTTTTGCCTACCGCTGCTTTAGAGTTTTAGAGTACTTAAGGTGGAACGTTACACTAGCGCGAGAAATTCAATTCATTCATTTTTTGCGTTCTTTTGCCAATTTTAGCTTAATTACTCAACGTGATTACATGAAAACTAATTTTGCGCAAATAAACAGAATGTATCAATAAATCACAGTTAGAAGTATCACCTAGATATCATTAGTTTAGCGACAAATGGCAATAGACTAAAAAACTAAGAAGAAAATTGTTTATTGCCATTTGTTGCTAAACCAATGATATCTAGGAGATACTTTTAATCGTAATTTGTTGATACATTCTATTTATTTCCGCAAAATTAGTTTTCATGTAATCATGTTGAGTAATTAAGCTATTATTGGCAAAAGAACGCAAGAAAATTTGAATTTCCCGCGCTAGTGTAACGTTCCACCTTAAATCAAAATTTTTGCTGTCCAAAGTCTGTAGGTTACCTACGCAATTTTGACAGCTAATTTTTACACTACAGACCGTTCACCGTAAGATGTACTCATATTATTTAAAAATATGCAAGTATTATCGTAAACGTAAAGTAAAGTAATAAGGATTATCTAAACTTGTATGTACCCACCACAGATTAATATGTTTTACTTTACTTGCATATTTTTAATAATATAAGTACATCAGGGGACAAGTTACGGTGAACGGTCTGTAGTACACTTGAGTCCACTTTTTTTTTAATGGCTACTGTTTCCGCCAAATGCATCACAGTATAAGTATTCTTCAAACTATGGCCCGTATTACAGAAGTACGCTCAGTCGTGAATCTCCGATCTCTTTAAGAGGTTTCATTCACAAATGAAATCTCTACTTGAGCATTAGTTCTATAAATTCCGTAAAACGGGCCTGAAGCAATGGCTACTGAAATCTTATTGATTTCCTTCTTAAAATAACAATATTGTCTGGCACAAATATTAAAGTACACATACAGGTCTTTTATGTAGGTATGTAAGTACCTAGTTAAGGTGGAACGTTACACCAGCGCGGCAAATTAAATAAATAATAAAATAAATTTTAAACATTCAAATTTTTTTGCGATCTTTTGGCAACAATAGCTTAATTACTAAACTTGATTACATTAAAACTGATTTAATGTAGAGAAATCGAATGTATCAACAAATTGCGATTAAAAGTATCACCTTAGATATCATTCATTGGTTTAGCGACAGATGGCAATAAACAAATTTCGTCTTAGTTTTTCGGTCTATTGCCATTTGTCGCTAAACCAATGATATGTAGGTATATAATACTTTTAAATGTAATTTATTGATACATTCTATTTATTTCCGCAAAATTAGTTTTCATGTAATCACGCTGAGTAGTTAAGCTATTATTGGCAAAAGAACGCAAGATTTGAATTTGCCGCGCTAGTGAAACGTTCCACCTCAAATAACATTACATCACATCTAACTTTCCCAAAACTGTTTGATAAAGTGCTCATGTTTTAGTACTTGTGTAAAACTTGTGTAAGTGTTCGCATTGCATAAGTTTTCGTTGTTAGGTGCCGTAGACACGATCCCTCGGAGATAGTACCGTTTTGTGCCTTTCTCCAAATCTGGAAACGCCAAACCACCGCCGCTGTCACCTTTGCATAGTGCCTTACTACCTGAAAATTAGGGAAAAATTCCTGTTATGGTAGCACTGCATGTTTTTTGTGGTTTTTTTTATTGTTTTTTTCTCTGATCTGTGGGTTTTTTAGTAGGTCAAAAAAATTGAGGTTTTAACCTTCTTGGTCAGAACCATGTATAAATAGCAAAGATGCCAGCCAGCGTGAGCGTTAACGCCTCACGCTAACTCCAAAATGTATGGGAAATGACATTGCCTGCGGATAACTTTTCCGCAGCTAATGTCAAAGCTAATGCCATTCCCATACATTTTGGGAGCTAGCGTGAGGCGTTAACACCTCACGCTGGTATCTTTGCTAGACCCCGTGGCACTCTGATTCTTTTTCTATTATATTATATTTAAAATCTCTGGATTATAAGCACAGTTATAGCACAGTTATAAAATTTATCGTCGGGAAAAGAGAGAACATTTTTTCCCCAATACAATGTAAATATTCATAAAATATCGGTGTCCATCTATAAAGCTGAAATTAAAATATCCGTCATTCTCTTTTCCCCTTTATGAGAAGAGCACTGCCCGCGATACTGTTAGTTTAATTTAGGTTTAGGAAATGCTACACAAAATAGACACACCACTGTGGAAATGTGGCCTCGAATGACGTTTCTTAGGTTTTTCTTCTCTTTCTTACACGTAACGTGTCACCCTAACGAAAGAGAAAAAAAACATGAGAAACGGCATTCAAGGCCATATTTACGTGCTTCGAAACGTAGTTCGCAATGCATTTTATTTAAGCTTCTTGCGACACACCTTACATGCATCAGGTGCGCTACCGGATAATAAGATAGTTACCATCATTAACACCTGCGCAGATCTTGTCGCTAGTAATATACTCTTGAAATCCAGGTGGGGACTCATCAATACATGTCTGAATATCAACGTATGGCAGATCTACCACTTTCAGAACCTGAGAAGCTGCGCCATTCTCAGCTGTCAATCCCCAACCTGCCACCTGTCGGTAAAAAATGAGATTAAATCATAGGGAAGCCACTACAGATTTGAAAAATGGTTGGTGTCCCTATCTACCCTCTATCGTTTATACTTTTAGTGCTGTTTATGGGGTCCTATTGCATAGTTGGGGTATCATCGCTAATTCTATATCAGTTTTTCCCAAATTCAAAAGTTTTCCAGTAACTTTTTTTTTATGTAAATGAATGACTTGACGAGCTAGTCGTTCGCGGTGTTAAGCGTCACGGCCACCCATTACAGATTGCAGTCTCACTCGGAAATCTAAATTAAAGTTTCGTGTGACACTGCGCACGTCATCCTGAGACATCACACAGTCTAAAATAGATTTCTAGACTGTGAGATCAGTTCTTAAGTCTCATTTGCTCAGTAATTTCACAGCTTCTTACCTTTCCCGTGTTCCCTACCACCAGCTGCGTTCTATCGAAGTTAATGCCAAAGTCGACGCATACGGGCCGGATGAATACTTTGAACTCAATCGCGGCTGTCACTATAACAACTGCTATGTCATCTAGGAAGTTCGCCACGGGACCTCGGAAACGAACTGGCAGGTGGATTTCCTTTACCTTGAAACGAATAAAGAAATAATGATAATCATGGGCGTAGCCAGGATTACGATACTCAGCCAAGAGAAAAATACCTGCATGCATGAGAAACAACAAAGCGCGAGCGAAGCGATCGCAAAAATTTTGCACGTGCAGTGTATAAGTAAATTCAGAGAAAACGCGTAAAATGTTAACTACATATTTTCAAGACATAATAAAATAAAATAAAAAAAATAAATTTTAATAACAACCATAACGCATGCTAAACCATTAGCATGCGTTATGGTTGCTGGTAATTAGATGTAGGAATCTGATTACAAAGAACGGAGAGTTGCGAACAAAGCGCGAGCGAAGCGAGCGCCGAAATTTTTTATTTCTAAGTAAATTTTGAGAAAACACGTAAAATTCAACCATTTTGAAAATAGGAGTTCCCAATCTTAATGACTGACATGAAAACGCATGCGAAGCCAGCGCAAAAACTTCAGTAGTCATAATGAAATGTAGAAACCCGATTACTACGAACGGTGGAGCGGACAATAATGCGCGAGCGAAGCGAACGCCAAAAGTTTGACACATATTATATGAAAATCGAAATAAATCACGTCAAATTCCAGCAATTTTCAAAATAAGAGCTTCCAATCTTGATGAATTGACTGACATAAAAAAACATGCGAAGGCAGCGCAAAAAAAATCAGTAGTTCATAACTAAATTATAATGAATTCAATTAGGTATGACGACAGGCACCGTTGATAACAATGCGCGAGTATAGCGTGCGCCAAAAGTTGTATAAATCTTGATAAAAAACGTAAGATTTCATCTATTGCAATCTTAATGAAATGACTGCAGATAATAAACTGTTTGTTTCGCGGTTGACGGAGAAAAAATTGATTGACGCGCTTTTGCTTAGACTCAAGCTCACATCATTTACTCTTCAGTTTGGGAGACTGAGTGCTTACCCACAGTATGTTGCTCCCCATACCTCGCTACGCCCATGGTTCGAGAGCACTTCAGCCGACCAGCAACTGACTTGATGTTTAACAAAAATATCTTATTAATCAAAATGAGTTCAAAAACGGTACTTTTACGAATGAAAAAAAACTTTGTTACCGTTTATGAAATCTTGTTTGGATTAATATGATATTTTTGTTGAACATTTGTAATGTTATTCATGATCATATAGTTTAGCCAGATTTGGCGTGAGTAAATTCAGTTATTTAATTTTTTTATTCGATCTTTTGATAATTTTAATAATTATGTTTATTTTAAAAGGTAGATTTACATGTTACAGTAAGTACTAGTGGCCCCCACACTAGGTCAAGTCGGTCTCGTAAGTTTCTTAAGACCATATATCATATAATATCTTCAAAAACGTCGCAGTGCGCGAGCGAGATAGTGGATCTGCGTATACAGCAGCTTCATTATGTTGCCAAGGTACCTATATGCTTTTGATATAGGTTTTATAGGTGGCCGCTATTTTGAAGCAAAAACAAGATGGCAGACTGTAGGTAGGATATTATACCAACCAGGCTGCATATTAAAGTATTCAAATCCGGTAAATTCGATCTTCGTAGTCACCAGTGGTTTAATTAAGAATATATGTCAAACCCATCCTTGCTTATGCATATATTACTCACATCAAATCGCTGCGCCTCTTCTTTACTGTTGCCCCAGGGGCGGTACAGCTTGCCAACCGCCACTGCATATTTACTCGCACTCTCCGCCTTACCCTCGAGGTTGTCCCAGAAGCAATGGGCGGCTTTGAACACAAAGGAAAGTCAAGTAAGGAATAGTTACAAGCAGTGCCGTAAATAGCCTTTCCTGCGCCCTGTGCGAGCTTCTATAACTACGCCTTTGTTTTTTTTAGATATTATATTGATTCCACGAATTCTCAGTCAGTACAAACGCGCTTGCTATAAAACAAAATACAGTAAAAACATTAATTAGGCGAGCAAAGCGAGCGCGAGCCTTTTTATATTTGCCGTATTGTTTTCAGAAAACGCGTATGGCAATTCAAACATTAATTCCATGGCAATCAGTACAAACGCGCTTGCTATAAGACAAAATACAGTAAAACCATTAAATATGCGAGCGAAGCGAGCGCGAAACTTTTTATGTTACCCGTATTGTATTTCAGAAAACGCGTATGACAATTCAAACATGAATTCCATGGCAGTCTGTACAAACGCGCTTGCTATAAAACAAAATACAGTAAAAACATCAAAACGCGAGCAAAGCGAGCGCGAAAATTTTTGTATATTGTAGATTGTATTTCCAAAAACGCAAAGTACTCTGTGACGCGGCCCATGTCGCCACACATGGAAGGGGTTTTTAATGGGTTCGAGTCCCACGTAATACCTACCTCCTCCTACCGCCACCCCTGTGATGGTAAAAGGTTTACATTTTATGTGAATTCAAAATAACCATGTTGTAACTATAAAATTTCGACCTGCCGACGAACCGAGTCAAAACCGCGGAGAGCCGTTCGATGCAAGAGGCAAAGTAGCCGGTCTAAGTGGCGCTTTACGGGAGAGGCATGGCAGTGGACGTCTGCCAGTGATGATGATGTAGGTATAGGTATACTACTTATCCAGAATACACGCGATATTTTCTTATAATTAATTTACTCTGAATGGCATGATAGCTCAGTTGGTAGTAATCCTGCCTTCTGTTGTGTTTTCGTAGGTTGTAAGTTCGATTCCTACCTAGGACAAACATTTGTGTGATGAACATCGATGTTTGTTTTGTGTCTGGGTGTTATATTGTATTCTATGTATGTATTTACAAACAAAAGTATCTAAGTATTCTACCAGTTATCTGATTCCCATAGTACAAGCTATGCTTAGTTTGGGGCTAGATGGCGCTGTGTGAAATGTCCACAAATATTTATCATCATCATTAGCCTGAAGACGTCCACTGCTGAACATAGGCCTCCCCCAGAGCGCGCCACCTTGAGCGGCTGCTCGCCTCCTGCATCCATCGGCTCCCCGCGGTTCTGACCAGGTCGTCGGTCCACCTATTGGAGGGCCGGCCTACGCTGCGTCTTTTGGTTCGTGGTCGCCACTCGAGAACCTTTCTTCCCCATCAGTTGTCAGTTCTACGAGCGATGTGGCCTGCCCATTGCCATTTCAACTTGCTAATTCTAAGAGCTATATCGGTCACTTTAATTCTCCTGCGGATCTTCTCATTCCAAATATTTATATATTTATTTAATTTTGTAAAAAAATCACCTGATAAAATAACGTTGCTGCTTATGATAGATCCTCCGCAGATCTGTTCGTACGGAGTCTTGCCCTTGTTGTAGATGCCGGCGTGCCACGGCACCTCGCCCCGCTTTGCTGACTCTCCACCGAAAACGAGCTCCGTACCATTAGGTGTCACCTTACCGCATTCTGTGAACCAATTTTTCAGATAAACTCTTAAGCCGCAGTGACACGATCAGTCTCCTCCACAGACTACTAACGCTTGTCTCCTCGGATCGAGTGGACTCGGATAGCTACTCGGACGCAACTCGTGTCGTTGACACCGATAATCCATCTCCGTATTATGTAAAAATTACAACAGCAGTAGCAACGCAACAGCAGTAGCAAAGCGACAGCAAACACTTAGCAATCGGTCGCAGTCGCCCGCCTGTTGCTCGCCTGTCGCTGAATGCACTTTGGCCTTTGATACTAGCGCCACTAGCAACAGAACAGCAATGGACGGAAACATAATAATGCACTTTTTAGTTCATCGATTGTCCGATAATCGGTGATCTACAATCGCTTTCTGCTCTGCCAAAGTGACGTTTGACAGCTTTGACAGCAATGATTGCGAAATTTACGCCTGTTGCAAACTTTACGTAATAAGGGGGCTCGGACGATTGTATCCGAGCAGAGTAGACTCGGACCGCGCTCTACTTATATTCAATGCTCCTATGTAAGTCCTGTTGTAATATTCCATTATTGTAAATAAATAAACATATTCTTCATATTGTAATTATGTAGCGTAGTTTGTAGTTATAGGATATTTTTTTTCTTTTGTTTCAGGTACCCGAAATTCAAAATTTTGTTTTTATTTATCATTTCTCTTTTGACATGACGCTGGCAAAAATGTAAAAAACAATTGCCATAAAAAAAATAAAAAATATCCGAGCTAGCTATAGCTTGTACGAGTAGAAAACTTTGATTGTGAGCAACAATGAAATGTATGAAGAAAACAATCGGAGTGAACTATATGATAACGTCAACCGATATCCTAGTAGGTACACTCGTACGAAGCTTACTCCTACGAGTCCACTCGATCCGAGGAGATTCTGATCGTGTCACACGGGCAAATCTTAGGTATATTAAACGCTGGAGAACGCATTGCAAACCGCGCTTTGAAGCAAGGAAATGTTGCCTTGAATGACGTTGCTCGTTATTGACGTCATTCAAGACCAAACCATGCTTTAGGGCGTGGTTCGCAATGCATTCTCCGGTAGTTTATTTAAGGACTTGTGCAAGGCTAGCGTGAATTCAAGCCAAAGCCACAGAATAGATATATAGTACTAGGCCAAAGCGGGGATGAGCCAGGGGCCGAGCGGCAGGGGCGGTCTAAGTTAAAATAGTTCCAACGCGCAATAGTTTAGGTAATTTATTATTACACTGAATATAAAGGGTATTTTAAAAATCCACTATACATAAGCCCTCCATTATATTTAGTTCAACTACTACACAAAGTTTCATGATCTTATTTAAAGTATTCATTGAATAATCACTGTTTATTTGTACGGTTTGGAGGTAACTTTTTTTACTTTTACCTATACCTACCACAGGTCAAGTAGAGCACAAACCAAATAGGGGAGTAGAGTAGGTTACCTAATATATGTATTTGTGTCTATGAGTTTACCTATAATATTAGTATCTGCGTAAGTATTACGACTTCTTATATTTATTCTGGTTCCAATGTTTTTGCAGCTTTTTCTATGTTCAGATCAGGCACAGGTAGGTGTATATATATAATAGTAGGTTCAGGTACCTACCCCGAAATAATGCGCATCGGGCTTTAATTATATTATTGGTTGCCGCCTTAGACCCCACACACGTTTAATCTTATTGATCAATCTTTGTGATTGATCAATTTTATTGATCGTGTAGAGGGGATTGGTCAATGTTTTTCGGTTTACAGTATGGAGAAAACAATGACGGAAGTGGTTTCGTGTAACGTGTATTGGGGGCCTTAGAATGTTAACGGGCAATGTGCCTTTGTTACTCAAGCTAACTACTACAATAATAAAAAACTAAACTAAACTAAACTAAACTAGCTACACTACCTACTACAAGGAACACTTAGGGACTGTATAATAGCCGCGATGGCCTATAGACAGTCCAAGTGCTCCAGCCCACTACCGTTAGTAGGGTTTAGAACCGGGAAATCCCAGTACCGGAAGAGCCGGGATTTCCCGGTTCTTTTGACATCAAAAAGAACCGGGAATTCAAAATCCTGTCCCGGTTCTTCCCGGTTCTTTCGGTACTTGCTATTTTATGTTTTTAATGGTATCGGATAAATAGGTATGTACGGCTGTACGGCCATCATTCTATAATTTCTTTTTAGACACAAAGTTCGTAATTTAACAATAATTCAGAGGTTTTGTACATGGAATCAAAGTTAAAACTTCACAGTACCTACATACCTATTTATGTGTCTTATATGAATTTCATTCCATTTATTTCAAAAGCAAAGCTTCAACTAAGCAGATAGACATTTTCGCAATTAAAACTATGTATAAAATTTTCATATTTTACTTTATTGGATCCTAACTTGTTTAGATTGTTCAGAGTCAAATATAATATTATATTAATCCGTATGTAATTAAGTTTTATACCATTAAAAAACATAAAATAGCCAGTACCGAAAGTACCGAAGAACCGGGAAATTCCGGTTCCGTTGGAGGCCGGTACCGAAAATCCCGGTTCTCAAAATCAGTACCGATCAGTAGCCGCTCAAAGTGGCGCTCTGTGGAGGAGGCCTATGTTCAGCAGTGGACGTCTTCAGGCTGTTGATGATGATGATCATTCATTTAAATAAAGTATATAATTTATATTAGGGGGTTTTTTCATCGAATGAGGTTTTTGTAAATTATTTATATTACGTGTTTAACTTTAAGTAATGTTAATAGGATGGAGGAAATCGGATTTAAATAAAACAAACTTGTAAGATATAAAATCTTTTTTTAATAATAATAGAAAAATACATAATCCATCCTGTTAACATTACAATATTGTACAGATAATAATTGTAAGAATAAAATAAAATAAAATAAAATTTAGGTAAATTAAATTAAATTGGGAATTTGCTATAGGTACCTACCTACTAAACTTATAATTAATTAGTAGGATTTCTTAATTATGCCTATTAATCTCGTAAAAGAAAGACGATACGACGAAGATAGACGAAAATATTTTTAAGCTTTGAACATTTTCAGTAATATAGCAACCAATATAAATGTATTTATCATTCTAATTTAGACAGGTCAACCACAGATAGGGTTTAAACCTCAACTTATAAATTAACTGCAAAGCTCGTATAAAAAGCTATTTATAGCTTATTATACGAGCTTTGCAGTTAAATTGGCCACTATCTCATAATTCTCAGTATTATTAGCACAAAGAGCTTCGGCCCCACCGGCGCGTCCGCGATGCGGCAGCGTCAGTGACAAACTATACGGTAGCCATCGCTGCCCGCGGGGATTGCGGTGCGGCCATCTACGAACACCTGTAGGGTTAGCACGGCTGGTAGACAAAACTTTTTTTCCCCTGTTTTACTACAAGCAAGTATGAAGAAAGTGACGTAAAACGGGGAAAGACAATTTTGTCTACCGTCCGTGCTAACCCAGCTGGAGGTCTAGCAAAGATCCCAATCATCAAAAATGTATGGGTATGACATTAGCTGCGGAAAAGTTATCAGCACAGGAACTGTCATGTTAGCGCCTCACGCTAACTCCAAAATAAATGGGAATGACAGTTCCTGTGCGGATAACTTTTCCGCAGCTAATGTCATTCCTATACATTTTGGAGTTGGCGTGAGGCGATAACGTTTCACGCTGGGATCTTTGCTAGACCCCCTGGGTACCGAACAACCGACTTTGACGCTTCACTGACGCTACTTGACGCGCCAGTGTGACCAAGACTTTATTATAAATTAAAATATTCTACTGCGAACTTTCTATTCCAACTTTGGTAGCATTGAAGAGCCACTGGGCCACGAGGTAGAGTATAATTTTAATAATAAAGCACTTATCTAAGTATTTATTATTATTATTTGAGGAATATATAAATACTGGCTGATTCTTTGGTAGGTAGAAGTAGGATACAGGAAAAGTTACCGATGTATAGGTGCGATTCCAGTGGACGCGGCAGAAGTCAGACGGCAGTGGTCATACATTGGAACCGGTGTCATATAATGCCATACTATTTCTATGTATACACTAGACAGCAAATCTCTAACTTGCACTGCCAACTACTGCAAATAAGCCAGCCAGCGTCTTCTCGCTCATACCAAGCTCGGCACTCAAACCGGCTGCACGTATATTGCAATAAAAATTATGATCTGAAAATGCGTGCGTGCTAAGATACCACAAAAACCAGTCGGGTAAAACAAACAAACGCGACGGAATCACTTTTAAACAATAAGTTTAGAATTTGGAACAAAACGCACCTAAATAAAATATTATTTTGTCGATTTATAATGGCGCCAGAGTGCGTGGCAGCAGCCAGATTGGCAGAGTGAAAAAACACTGACCGAACAATACAACCTACAAGCACTAGCGCTGCGTGTTAGGATCGTTGGTTAGACGATTTAATATCGTAAAGCGCTGTAGTGGATTTTAGTTTAATTATACCAAAAACGGCAACTATTTGTGCTTCTCATAGCTTCTCTAGCACGTAGTACATATACCTCTTGGTGCTGTACAAGTGTAGGTATAGTATACTGCCGTTTGCCGCCCCGGCACAAGCTGTCGCCGCTGCCGCGTCCATTGAAGTCGCACCTTTAGATGGAAATCATTGACATACATTGGTACACAGGTACCACAATGATGGCAATCGTAATGCCTGTAATAATAATGGGATTTTAAATTTTCATTTAATTTCACAGCCAATTTTGTTATTCCTTAACCCCAACACTATAAACTTTCAATGGTTACCAAAAACTTCTTTCTCACTCACAAATCTCTATTTAAAATATGTTCCTATATAAACTATTACCTAATTCATTATTGAGAAATTGATTTTGATGGTAATTATTTTCTGCTTATTGTCTATCTACGTTTTGCTTTGATTTTTAAAAATTAGCCCATCATTGGCATAAATATAAACATTACTGTTCGAAATATTGAAATGTATATTTGTACCATTGGTCTTGACAGTTGAAGTCTTTCTATTTATATCAGTTTTATTTTTAATGACATCATTTCCACTTTGGGTATTAGGAGTAGTATTTTTATTAATATTTGCCGATGGATTTCCCATCCTCCAGTCTATGCTATCTATTTCGTAATCACTTTCATCTATTTTAGAATCCGTATCTTCATTTACACTAGCATCATTGATGGTATTACTGCCACCATTAGCATAAGGCTTGTCAGTTATAGCTAATATTATATTATCTGTGGTGGTAATACCATAGTAAGTACCAGTATTATTATTAGTAACCTCATCATATCGGCTAGGTATATTACTGCTGAACTCTTCTTCAGCGGTAACAGGAACTACAGGTATATTATTACTATTATTAAATATAGGAACTACATATTTAATGTCGCTAACGTGAACTTCAATGGTATCTTTGATAAGAATGGTGATGTTAGTTCCATTTTTGGTCAAACCTGGTCTGCATCTTGCAGTGTAGTCCCAATTGCCATTTATGCATCGCATGTCTGGGAATGCAGATGCAGTGTAGTAGTTAGGGTAATTGCATTCAGGCCTGACCACGGTGCCTGTAGGTTCGAATTCATTGCATTTCCTGGAACCTTCGACGTGTCCAGTTACAAGACAGCGGTATTCGACTGAAATATGCGGCACCAAGCGGCATTGCGCTGTAAAACAATACCTTCATTAGTATTAAGTCTTTAAAATAATAAAGAACTTAATTAAAGCAACAAAAGTTCATAATAATTCAAATGTTGGTTGATTATAGAATTAAGGCACAAGAACACTACCCTGTAGAACGCCTTCTTGATAACCGAAAAGATAGTTTAATTTCAAACTTACAGACACATTTAGGTATTGGTTCGGGCCACCATCCGTTATAGCAGTAGACTGAATTGGATCCAGACACTCCATATCCTTGCCGGCAGGTGACGTTGATTGTGACAATGTCGACAGCATCTCCCGGTTTTGCGTTGGGTATGTTGGTGACATATTTTCCGTGGGCTGGATACTGCGGTAAAATGCAGTTGCCTCCTTTTGGTGGCCTAGAAATATAGATCATTTTTATTTCGGTTGCATTGCTATAGTGTTGACATTAATATTTATTGTGGGGGATCAGTTTTTTTTATTAAATTTTAGATCACGGAGTTCATTCAAATGTCCTTACTTGACTGGGGTGGTTGGAGATAGATTCCTGTTGCACAGGTCATCTGCTTCG
Source organism: Ennomos quercinarius (assembly GCA_910589525.2). Taxonomy (NCBI): domain Eukaryota; kingdom Metazoa; phylum Arthropoda; class Insecta; order Lepidoptera; family Geometridae; genus Ennomos; species Ennomos quercinarius. Next base: position 6,628,733 of record OU342515.1, read on the forward strand.
TCCGAATTGTCAGCGCACTCTTGGATCTGCAATTGAAATTCGAAATCATTGGTTTGGGTTTTAGACTAATTTATAACTGACATACCTAAAACATAAATTATAGTATACTGTTATCCCCAGATGAAACCGCGGGATGTAGGAAGGTATATTTTAAGGTAAGATGCCGTACGTACATTGTTACAATCTGATCCTCGATCCACACAAGCACCATAAGCGCACTGGAACAGGTATAAAGGACAAGTCTTGGCAGAACACGTGCGAATGGTCTCATCAGATCCATCTGGGCAGTCTTTGACGCCATCGCAGTGGTTGGCCGCTTGTATGGTACTGCCATCTAGGCATTTGAATTGGCCACTGGAAGAGACAAGACAGTTAAATTCATGAAAGGTTTTCTAAAGTATCTGTGGAAATAGGCTTCAAAATCTTACTCGTGTTCAAATACGGTTTTTGGTTTGCCTTATGTTTAATGAATGCCAAATGAATCTACCGATTGATAGTAATCAGGAAGTCAAGGCAAAGTTCTCAAGGGCATCAGTTTCAGAGTCGTGAACGTTTGCAATGTACCTAAAGGTGTCATAACAAATAGGCAGTATCGGTCTAATGTGCTATTGATGATGCCCTTCAACTAAACTCAAATATTCATTTTGTTTTCGGAGTGGTCTTCTTACCGGACTTCATCAGTTTCATTTCTGCATCGTGGCAAGAGTTCATCGGAGTTGTCAGCGCACTCCTGGATACCATTGCAGGGAGCTGTTCCATCCACGCACGCACCGTACGTACATCTGAACCAGTTGGATTGACACCTGAAACGTAGATGGACAATGAGTAATTCGGTGAAAAAATATCCTGAAAAAAGGGGGTTAAACCGACTTCGATCGACATAATTGCGTACTGAGAACATCATCATCATCATCATCATCAACAGCCTAAAGTCGTCCACTGCTGAAAATAGGCGTCCAGAGCGCCACTTTGAGCGGCTGCTCGCCTCCTGCATAAATCGGCTCCCCGCGGCTTTCACCAGGTCGTCGGTCCACCGAGTGGTCTTCCGGTTCGTGGTCGCCACTCGAGAACCTTTCTTCCTCATCGGTTGTCAGTTCTATGAGCAATGTGGCCTGCCCATTGCCATTTCAACTTGCTAACTCTAAGAGCTACATCGGTCACTTTAGTTCTCCTGCGGATCTCGTCGTTCCGGAGCTTATCTCGCAGGAACATACTGGATGATATAACTATAATACACACTTTTCCCAGTTATTTTGTTTTGACTTAAAAACCAAAACACTGAACTGATTTCGATAAAATTTCAATTGGTCCAATCTGAAACTATATCCTTAAAATACAGATAAAAAATATTACTGAATTAAGATTCTCCTCGTTTTTTGGAATCGGTTGAAAATAAAATAAACTTACATCAGACCGTTATGATTTTGTAATATCATCAGTTAAGTATAAAGTTCACTGCAGTCTGCGGTAATCACTTGGATGGGTGGGTACCACAAGGAGTCCATCATAATGAGTCCCTCCTCCATGAAGTCAGCCAAGAAATGGCGATGTCCTATTCTACTCCTTGGGACCATACGAGGTACCGAAGAGAATGCTGTTACCCATTCTCGGGATATTATCTTAATTATTTTTTACAGTTAAGGTTTCTGTTTTTGCTCAGTTTTTTATTTTCAACCTACGACTGAGCCAGCCCTTGTAAAATCAAATAAAAGATATGGCAATGTTATTTTAGCGTATCCTTATTTTGTTTATGAGCCATCAATTAGGGCAAAAACTTTGAGAATAGAATGGGCCTGTGAGAAAAATATTTTTTCCTAAAAAATAGCTATTTGGACAATTACCCCCTTACCAATAAACACTGCATAGCAGTAGAATAGCTACTCAGTGTTTTGTCTTGTTTTATCTTTGCCCATTTCAAACTCAACAGACAAAGACAAAACACTAAATAACTATTCTTCCGCTATACAACATTTATTAGTAAGGTGGTTATTGTCCAATTAGCAATTTTCGTGAGTTTTAAGGGAAGAGTATGAGAGCAGGCATCTTCTAGGCGAGCGTGCTAAACTCTCGACCACAATATATCTTAACATCCGAAGAATAATGTGGACAAACGTAAGCCTATTTGATATAAAAAAAGTAAAACCATACTTACTGGATATCACGACAAAGAGCATGAGACTCATCACTACCGTCCTCGCAGTTCACCACGCCATCGCATTTACCGTCGAACGAGATGCAAGACCCATCACGGCATGCCCATTGGTCTTTACTGAAAAACAAAATACAGGTATAATAGGTTTAGTCACTGGAGCAAGAAGCTCAGTTTAACTAACGAAATATAAAAAACTGACAACAATTTAAGAGCAAAATAAATGCTCTATTTTCGAAAGTCCAGTGCGACGTGACGTGTCAAAGTTCTCAGATGAAAAAAATAGTGAAAATAGAAAATAAAACGAAAAACAGGGATAACCAAATAGAACGTATTAAGAACTTTGAATTTTCTAAAACAAAATCGATAAAACATATTTTTTTATTAAATTGCCAGACTTGTGTTTTAAAGATATAACCGGTTATAGTACTTATTTGGTATCCATATTTCACGTAATCCACTAAAACTCCGCACAATTATCCAACACAATCCCAAGCGCAGAACCATTTTAAAATCAAAATGTGCTGCGATTTTCAACTTTAAACAAAGCCCATTAAAGACCCTCTCAAATACACGAAAGTTGTGCTTGGATCTGGCTTTAAACTGCCATGGTGCCGGCGCACCTGCAAAGCGGCAGCGTCAGTGACGCGAAACTATTCGGTACCCATCGCTGGCCGCGGGGATCACGGCGGCGTGGCCATCTACGAACACGGACAGCGATGGGATGGACACGGAGCGACTTATCAGACAAAATCAGCCATTCGGTAAGTCCTACCGAATGGCTGATTTTGACTGACGCTACTTGACGCACCGGTGTGGTTGAAGCTTTACGTCTAGCCTATTGTCTTGTGTGCTCGCTATCTAGCTATTGTTTACTTACCGACATCCAGTTGCTTGGCGTCTAGATCGGTGAAGAAGCGGGCTGTAAGGACTCGGAGCATTCCTGAAATAAAAACAATAAATGTATTTATACACAATTGAAACGATATAACTATTAGGCATCTACCTTCTACAGCGGCTCTGTGAGCTCTGTAGATCATGCGAGTCAGTCTATTTGAACATTTTTCGAAATCAATTCAATTTCATTTAGGTATTTCCGATATTTCAAAGTTACTAACAAATTGAATTGAATTATCTACTTTGAATTGACTGAAATATGATATTTTTTTACGTTTTCAGTCGCTCAGTCATTTTGAAAAACTTTCAAAAACTGGATCGAAAAAAATATTTTATAATATTAAGTAATAAATTATATTGAACATGTTCAAAAATACGAGAATGGGTAGAGATGCATAGCGATTAGCTGTTCAAGAGCCTGTTCGCACCAATATCAAAGACCAACTCGAACAAACTACACCAACACCATAACTTGATAATTTGAAAATAGAACGGGAGTGGCGTAGTAAAAATGTATGAGCTAGGGGAGAGTGGGGTAATTGCTTGGTAATTGCGAACACTGAAGCTTCAAAAGTCAGCGAAGCGTCAAAATCGGGCCATTTGATACCCATCGCTGCCCGGGACGCGCTGGTGTGGCCGAAGCTTTAGGGGAAAGGTGGATTAAAAGAAAACTGAACCAAGTTACAATCAGGGGCGGATACAGGTGAGGGGCGCTGGGGGCGCACGCCCTCTCGTAGAGGCAGTGCAGCACCATAGCGCGGTAATTAACTAATTTACCAGGAACATATTTTATAGGTGCATTAATTAAAGCTCCACCATATAAAGAAAAGAGCACAAATTGGTCTATTATCGTATAATTATGTGTTTTTATTTGCTTGATTGTAATTATTTTCCTCTACCTACATTAAAAATTAATCTGTCTAAATAATAGTTATTGTGCTGAACGCACCTCCTTTTTATACTTTATTTTTCTACTATATTTAAATGTATTTTGCTATTTCTTTGTTTTTTTTTTTGATACGTCAGTTATTACAGAACTACCACCGGAACACCAGCGATTTTCTCTATTTTCCTATAATTTAGTTAAAATAAGCCTCTACGGTTTTTATTTTGGTCCTTTCACCGTGAATTAGTAAGTATGGTGGTAGAAACCCGTTCGGGTTCAAGGATGCAGGGTAAAGAAGGTAAGACCGTTTTGGTGAGGGAGGGACAACCGTCCGCGCAGTGCGGCCCTCATGCCCTATCGGCAACCGTATCCCAGGCGCCTTCTCGTCCTGCGAGCTGCACTTCGTCAGCGTCCTCTGCCACTATGGCAGCTAGACGATTGGCAGCGGAGGCGCAACACGCGCGCCGCCTCGCCGATCTTGAGGGCGAAGCTAACGAGGCTATGACTCGCCGCTTACAGCTCGAACGTGATGCATCAGAACGCCGTATGCAGCTCGAACGTGAAGCTGCAGATCTAGAGCTCCGCGCGGAACTCGCCGCCATCGAGGCAGACGCGAGTCAGCACGGCTCCAATTGTAGTGGTGCTAATGTTCAGAATTGGTTGAAAAATGAGGTCCCAATTAATAGTAGCCACGTAAAATTTAAAAAAAATAATATGTTTTCAGCTCCCGGTTTTGCCCCTCCGACGGTGCCTAACGACAGCGGAGTGCCGCAACTAGTGAAGTCCCTCGAGGTTTTGATTGATAACGTGAATAGAAGTTGCCGTCCTCAGACAGGTTCCGTAAGTTTGCCTCAGTTTGATGGAAGATCACATCTAGATTGGTTAGGATTAAAACGGGTGTTCGAAGACACAGAACATTTACACTCGCCTATAGAAAATCTAGCTCGTCTAAACGTTGCGCTGCGCGGCGGCGCGCGTGAATCTGTAGCAGCGTTGCTGGTGTCGGCGCGCGACCCCGGAGTTGTGGTGCGCGCGCTAGACACACGCTTCGGTCGGCCTGAGCTGATAGTGCTCCAAGAGGTGGCAGCGCTCCGCGCGCTACCTAGAGTTGCCGCTGAAGGTAAGGACCTTGCTATTTTCTCCTCTCGCGTACGTAACTGCATTGAAATCGTGCGGCTACTAAACCAACCTGACTACCTATGTTCGCCCGAGCTATTTCACGCGGTAGTCAGTAAGGTCCCGCTGACGTTACGTAAGCGATGGCTAGATTATGCAGCCCGCCATGACCCTACGGGTCTTTCTAAGCTCGAACTGTTCGAGTTGTTTCTAGCGAACGAAGTCGACTTGCAAGCTAGGTACGATTTAGTAACAGAACTTTCTACAGCACCCACTACATCACATGCCATGTATAATTTAGGACGGGCGAAGGACAGGGTACATGCTGTTGCGGAGGACTGCGAAGCACCTGCAACTGCAATAAATAAAAATTAATCGGCAGCAGCATTATCTCGTGTTCCGTGTATTTTTTGTCAGAAAATTCATAGCATATGTCAGTGTGACATATTTTCGTCATTGACAGTTGATGAAAGATGGCAGATGATAAAGAAAGAAAAAATCTGTCATAGGTGTTTAAAGGTAGGTTGGCATAGGCTTAATAACTGTAAGGCAAAAAGTTTGTGTGGCATTGATGGTTGCACTTACCGTCATCATGCTTTGCTTCATAATCCAAACTACGAGCGTACCGCAGCTGCGCATGTCGACGTAGAGGAAGACGACGAGCTCGCAGAGGAGGCCGAGCACGCGCTGACCACGGCGAGCGTCACGATTGCCGTGGCCACGCCGCAGGTAGATCAACCAAATGAAATCCTTACTCACGCTTCGACTTCTTTAACTGCTGAAAGTGCCTTAAATTCTAAGCCAGCATTTCTCCGTCCATTATTGAAGGTAGTAGCTGTGACGGTGTCTGGTCCTTCAGGCAGTGTCGACACTTATGCCCTTTTGGATGATGGTTCCACAGCTACCTTTATTGATGCTGAGATAACTGCCAAGTTAGGAGTTACAGGGCCCGAGAGTCGTATACATCTTGATTGTGTAGGCGGATTAGGTAAGGAAACGAAGGTGCAGTATGTAGATTTCAATATCAAGGGTTTACACTCAAAAGAATCATTTGTGATTCGTAAGGCTAGGTCGATTGACGGTTTGGGTGCCGCGCGTCAGTCAGTTCAAAAACAAAGCGTGTGTAAGTATCCTTATCTTGCGGATATTGCTGATCAATTTTGTTATGATGACGTAAAGCCAATGATTATTATAGGTATTGACAACTGGCATCTAAGCGTTTCTAAGACTACGCGTAAGGGCACCAAAACGCAACCGGTTGCAATTCGCACAGCTTTAGGTTGGGTTCCTTTTGGTTTTGGGTGTAGCGCAACCACCCCGGTAGACGTGGTCAATCATACCACCGTACAAGAACGTGATAATTTTAGTGATCGCTCGAATCTAGAGCAATTAATAAGAGAACAATATAAATTAGATTCTATTGGAATTTCTAAATGTGAAAAACGTAGTACAGACGACGAGCGAGCCGTCCAAATACTCGAACGTACGGTACGTCGTCTGCCAAGTGGCCGATTTGAAGTAGGACTGCTTTGGAAGTCGGACAATCTTTCGTTGCCCGACAGCTATAAGCATGCTCTATCTAGGTTTTTAAGTTTAGAGAGAAAGATGAAACAAGATCAAATTTACGCAGCAAAATACCGTCAAAACATTGATGACATGATTAGGAAAAATTATGCGGAACTGTGCACAGAAACTCACCCTGGTTCAGCACCTGTGTGGTACTTGCCACATTTCGGCGTAGTAAACCCAAACAAACCTGAAAAACTTCGTGTTGTGCATGACGCCGCTGCAAAATCACAGGACGTATCTTTAAACTCGCTACTTTTGACAGGTCCAGACATTTTAGAACCTTTGTTAGGTATTTTACTACGGTTTCGTGAAGGCAGGGTTGCTTTAACAGCTGATATACGCGAAATGTTTCCTCAAGTCAAAGTAAGGAAGGATGATCGTGACGCTCAAAGATTTCTCTGGCGCGATCATCCCAATGAGCCTATCAAGTCTTATCGCATGGCATCCATGATATTCGGTGCAGCATCAAGTCCATTTACAGCTTTGTACATTAAAAACAAAAATGCCATCGAATATCAGGATTGTTATCCGAAAGCGGTTTCTGCCATAATTTCTGATCACTATATGGACGATTATATTGGATCTGTGGACACAACAGAGCAAGCGGCTCAGCTAGCTGCTGACGTGTACACCGTCCATAAGAAAGGTGGCTTTGAAATGCGCGGTTGGGTTTCAAACGATCCGAAGGCACTGTCATTGTTGCCGAAGGAGACTTTGCTAGAATCACCTGTAGCAAAACCCAACGTAGACGTAGATTTAGGTAGACTTGTAACACCTGTCCGTACATTGGGCCTAATCTGGCAGCCCGTTACAGATTCAATAAGTTTCAATATTGGTGTTAAGGGTGAACAGGTGCTACCAGTAAAATTAACTAAACGAGTAGCATTATCTCACGTAATGCGTATTTTTGACCCACTTGGAATCCTTGCGCCCATTGTTGTTAGAGGTCGGATCATGTTCCAGAATGCATGGCGTAAGGGTCTCGAATGGGACGAGGAGTTTTCTCAAAGTGACGATGTTGCGTGGAGGCTTTGGTTTGATGACTTAATTTCCGTGTCACAATTTCAGATCCCACGACAATATTGCGTGAGCGATTGTGAAGTAGTCGAGTGTGAGCTTCATGTTCTTTGTGATGCTAGCGAGTCTGCTTATGCCGCAGTTGCATATTGGCGGTTTATATTAAGTAGCGGTAACGTCAAACTCGCTCTCATTTGTAGTAGGGTTCGCGTAGCTCCACTAAAGCCAGTTTCCATTCCACGGTTAGAGCTTCAAGGCGCTCTTGTTGCAGCACGTTTAGCTTCGTCGATCTGTGAAGCCCACAGACTAAAAGTCACAAGACGTTTCTTTTGGTGTGACTCGATGACTGTCCTCGGTTGGCTTCGCAGTGACGCTAGATCATTCAAACCATTCGTGTCACATAGAATAGGCGAGATATTAGAGCTATCAAGCGTTAATGAATGGCGCTGGGTTCCGAGTGATTTAAACGTAGCAGATGATGCAACACGCTTGAAGCGCTTGGAACTATCTCCGGAATCTCGCTGGTTCGCAGGACCTCATTATTTATTTTCATCGGATTGGCCTTGTGAACCACGTGATATGAAAAAGAAAGGGCAAGAAGAGTTGAAACCATCTTCTCGTATCGCAGTTCATCTCATTAGTGAAGTAGAGAAGCATATGCCAATCTCATCCGATCCAAAGCGCTTTAGCTCTTGGCTTAGGTTGGTACGTGCAACAGCTATCGCACATAAGTACATCACCTTGTTGCGAACACGTAGTTTACATCGCCGGGGTTTAGATGTAGCTCATTTAGTACGTTTAGAGGGGGGTCTCTGTACTTTTATGTTTCAGCCGGTCAACGCCTTATCACTTTTGCACCAATCATCATTAAAACGTGAGGTGGTAAACGCAGACGATCTACGCCTGGCTGAGGCGCACATACTGCGCCAATCACAGCTAGACTCATTTCAAGATGAAGTAGCACGGCTTCGTTGTAAACAACCTCTGCAGCCTATCAGTCGCCTTTACAAAATATCCCCTATCGTCGCTACTGATGGCTTGCTTCGCTTGTCCAGCCGCATTTCTTCAGCATCGGGAGTCCGAGAGGAAATGAAGCACCCCATTATACTCGATGGAAGACATCCTGCAGTACGCCTCTTGGTAGAACGATATCATCAGAAAGCTGCCCACGGCTATACAGAAGCAGTAGTAAATGAACTACGGCAAGAGTATTTCATCTTGAGTCTCAGAAGCACTGTAAGATCTGTTGCATTCAACTGTCAAGGATGCCGTTTACGTCGGGCCGTTGCATATGCACCACCAACTGGTGACTTACCTGAAGCCCGTCTGGCGCACCACCATCGCCCGTTTTCCTATGTAGGCCTGGATTATTTCGGACCAGTACAAGTAGCTGTCGGCAGGAGGCGAGAAAAGAGATGGGTTGCTTTGTACACATGCATGGTCGTCCGTGCCATCCACTTAGAAGTCGTTGGAAATCTATCCGCTGATGCAGCCATCATGAGCCTTCGCAGATTCATAGCACGGCGAGGCACACCTACAGAGCTGTGGTCAGATAACGGAACATCATTTGTAGGTGCCAACAGAGAACTGCGAGTCCTTTACGATGGCGCAACTTCCGAATTTGCTGCGAGTGAGAAGATTAACTGGAGGTTTATTCCTCCAGCGGCTCCTTTTATGGGCGGAGCGTGGGAACGCCTAGTAAGAAGTGTAAAATCTGCTCTTAAAATTACACTCAAGGAACGAGCTCCGTCAGAAGAAGTTCTGCGAACATTGCTAGCGGAAGCAGAGGCGCTCGTGAACACACGTCCACTCACGCACGTGTCAGTTGAGGTGGAAAGCGATGAGGCACTAACACCTATGCATTTTTTGATTGGTGCTTCTTCGGGTCGTCCAATCCCAGGAGTTTTATGTGAGGCCGATCTTGTGAGCCGAAGTAGTTGGCGCAGAGCTGTCAGATTATCTGACCACTTCTGGCAGCGTTGGGTCAAGGAGTACCTGCCTACCCTTGTGCCGAGACGAGGTCAGGGTACTAGTCCCAATATTACCGTGGGAGAACTGGTGCTTATAGCCGATGGGAATCTGCCAAGAGGATCGTGGCCCCGAGGACGTGTAAAAACAGTATTTCCTGGAAAAGATGGCATAATACGTGTCGCTGATGTTACGACTGCCACTGGGGTGCTTCGGAGGCCTGTCAAGAAGCTGGTTTCCTTGCTAAAAGGGGGAGAAATGTGCTGAACGCACCTCCTTTTTATACTTTATTTTTCTACTATATTTAAATGTATTTTGCCATTTCTTTGTTTTTTTTTTTGATACGTCAGTTATTATAGAACTACCACCGGAACACCAGCGATTTTCTCTATTTTCCTATAATTTAGTTAAAATAAGCCTCTACGGTTTATAGTTATCATCTGACGCGCTGGAAGTCCCAATTTCCCAGAGGCAGGAGCCCCAGAGGACTCTAGCAGTACTACTATAGTAATTTGGTTGTAGCAGTCCCCTGCTATAACAAATCGTTATAGCACGAATATCTCATGATATCTTATGGCGCCCCCCCATAAGAAATGAAATGAAGTGAAAAGATACTTTATTGCCTTTTTATCATGCGCACAAATATAAATAGGTAAAACAAAGAACCATCAAGTATGAAGCAAAAGGGGTGGCTTCAGCATTCTGCCGCATGCACGTTTTTCCACGTGCACGCAGCGCTGTTTTTCAAGCCATCCCTCGCTCGGACTGATGATCGCCGAGAGGAAAAACTATTACAAGCGGGTATCATAATGTCATTAGAAATCTCTAACAATAGCAAAATTTATAAAATCTAAAACAGCTTTTTTATTACGCGTGTCATAATAACATTAATGTAACCTTTGTGTGGGTTAAGAAATTTTTGTCCGCGCCTTTATTGTTTAGTCTTTACTAAAACAGCTAGCACCCCGTCGACGCCGCCCAAGACACGTCTTGAGCGACCCGGATGATCCTATAGCAGCCGTTGTGTCGGCTGCGCTAGGATCACTTGATCAGTCTATCCCTTCTGGTTCAGGTACCGCTTTCGGCACCGGTATAGGATACCAGCGTAACACAATCAGACACCAACCCCGCCGGCGAGGTCGACGTACCCCCCGTAGGTTAGCTAGAACGGTCGCGACTTTCCATAGGATCCACTCTTGCAGTGGACGTAGCCTTCTCGATTCTCTTATCCCGGCAACGGCCCAAGCCGAGGCTCGCACCCCAGGGGTGCCCCTTGTGCTAGTTGCCTCCCACTTTTGACGGTTGGGCGCCTTAAGCGCCGAAAAACTCCCTTTTCAAATTCATGAAAATTAAGTTTTCTTAAATTAATTTTACGGCTCTGATTTTGACTTAAACAGTGCTAAAAATAGTGTTGCCACCACTTTGCTGGGGCATGACTTAGGCCCTCCATACACGTTCAATTTTATTGATCAATAAAATTGTAGAGACTACTTCCGTCAATGTTTTCTCCATACTATAAACCGAAAAACATTGACTAATATTACCCTACACGATCAATAAAATTGATCAATCACAAAGATTGATCAATAAAATTGAACATGATGGGGGCCTTAGACTGGCTGGACTATGACTACCTGACAATTGCACAAAACTCTTCAATGATCACTGACTGTCTGACTGTGACTAAGACTTTTTACTTTACGTGAAATATTCCACAACAAAAAAACGAATTAAAAGTATCAAATAAAGGCGTTGGTGGCTAAACTGTGTCACCAAACACAAAAAGTGAAAGTAATTGGTACTACCCAGTAGCGCCCAATCCTCAAGTAGAGGTGTTCACTTTGAGAACTAATAGTGATATGGTTCTTTGGAAAAGAACTAGATGGCGTTGTGCATCGTTAAAACACGCAAGCACTTCGCGCACGGTGTAGAAGGAATACTGTTGTGAATTTACACAAATCGTTCAGCAGTGGAAAAGTTTTCCGCTTAGACAGTTTTTACAATAACAGTGCAGTATATATATACTTGCACTGTATATATAAACAATTCAATGTAAAACAATGAAAATCATTTATTAATATTAATTGATAATCGATTACGTTTGCGAAATTACGATTAGTTTTTCAGACAATAATTATGATAATGAAACTAATTAATTTTTTTTTTAAATAAATTATTGTTAATTTGTTAGGTAGGCTTATCATATAATACATACTACATAATTAATTATTTGAATATAGCTAGTAGCTACCTTAGGGGCTCTCGGCCGGCACGACAGGCAGTATAATAAAGTTATTGTTCTTTTCTTTGTCTTTGAACTATCGTGGTGAACTTCTGATAGATTTTAATGTTTGCTTTGCTTTGTAGGCAGTCTGATCATAAAGGGGTGGCTAAAAATGTCGAAAGATGCTTGCACACTACCACAAACCGACTGCTTGATTGCAGAATAATGGCGTGGCTACATTATCGGGCGAATAATCAATCGGCGGCGCGGGCGTTCGTTGGCCCGAAAAAACATTGTCAGCGGCTATACGCGTTGTTTTTGTAAATGAAATGAAATGAAGTTTATTCCTGACACACAATATCGCATTTTTTTTTTTTTTTTTTTTTTTTTTTTTTTATGTGATTGAATGACGTGACGAGCAAGTCGTTCACCTGATGTTAAGTGACACGGCCGCCCATAACAGTTGCAGTGTCACCCGGAACTTTAAAACAATAAAGTTTCGCGTGACACTGCACTGCGCACGTCATCCTGAGACATCACCCAGTCTAGTAATCAGATTACTAGACTGAGTGATCAGATCATAAAGTCTCATTTGCCCAGTAATTTCACTAGCTACAATGCCCTTCAAACCGGAACACAGTAGTGCTTGCACACTACTGCTTGGCGGCAGAATAACTGGCAAAGCGGTGGTACCTACCTAGACGAACTTTGCAGAAAAGTCCTACCACCTAGTAAATCGCATAGTACACAAGAACAATACAAACTAACATAATAATATAGTGCTTTCATTCAGGCGCGGATACAGAAATTTCTCAAGGGGACGTCCACTGCTGAACATAGGCCTCCCCCAGAGCACGCCACCTTGAGCGGCTGCTCGCCTCCTGCATCCATCGGCTCCCCGCGGCTTTCACCAGGTCGTCGATCCACCGAGTGGGGGGCCGGCCTACGCTACGTCTTCCGGTTCGTGGTCGCCACTCGAGAACCTTTCTTCCCCATCGGTTGTCAGTTCTACGAGCGATGTGGCCTGCCCATTGCCACTTCAACTTACTAACTCTAAGAAGGGGTGGGGGCGCACAAATCATTATAGTACCGAGGCTGCACACAACCAACTCGATTACTGATTTTCAGACGGGACCCATTTTCATGACAGTACCATAAATTTAGTGCGCCAATATTTGTCGCCCGGACACACGGTCAATTTGTTTGTATTATGCGTGGCCGACGTGGCCTAAATAAAATAGAGGAAGCAATACCGCTGTACTGTAATCGGTAAATAATTGTGTTACAACTGTACAAGTATCATTTACTAAACCCACTCACTTCATCATCGTCATCTTTCATTTACTTTTTTTTCTTTTGTAAATTACTATATCAATTTTTAACCATAAGCGCTCGCACTGTTAATTTTTAATGAGGCATTTTATTTAAAAAAAAACACTAGTTCCGCTTCATTTCTAGATGGCGATGTAAGTACATAGTTTAAACCTTTCAAACCACAGAGTAGTTTAAACATAAGAAAATGCTTAGACACCTACAAAGAAATGTCAATATCGCACCAGTTTTACCGGCAGTGTTGCACACTTGTCGGTCTTCGCCCGATACATCATGATACGATGATGTACTGCAACTGTTATGGGCGGCCGTGTCGCTTAACATCAGGTGAACGACTAGCTGGTCACGACATTCATTCCCATAAAAAAAGGATGCGTCCACATTAGCAGGCTACGGCGAATATTCGACATTCCATTCGTCCTTTTCCCCTATTTTTTCCCCTTTCGCTTCCCTTTTCCCATGAAGAGGGTTAAGACGTAAAACTAAACCCGTGCGAAGCCGGGGTGAGTCAACTAGTATATTACATTATTGTATTATTTAAACCAATCTGCATTCAACATTTCATCAAAATCGGTTCAGTAGTTACGGAGATAATTATAAGGTAACCGACATTCACACACACACACACACACTCACACACACACTTTTGCATTTATAATATTAGTAGGATAGGATTTATTTATTTAATTCTTTATGCACAAAGGTGGACATATTGCTAACAGCATGTTCTACCAGTCAACCAAGGAATGCAGAAAGAGAAGTAGATTAGGCATGCACAAAAGGAGATGAGCAAAAATTTACAACAACAAATGACTTACAATGATTTATCACAGTTCAGTTCATCTCCACCGTCAGAGCAGTCCCTTGACCCGTCGCAGACGACATCCTCACTGACGCAGCCACCGTCACCACACGAGAACTCAGTCAGGCTGAAAGATTTCAAAAATATGTACATAAGTATAGAAAAAAAGAAAGAAAAGAAAAGAAAAAATATTTATCCAACACTATTTATCATCATCATCATCATCATCAACAACCTGAAGACCCCTCCCAAAGAGCGCTACTTTGAGCGGCTGCTCGCCTCCTACATCCATCAGCTTCCCGTGGCTTTCACAAGATCGTCGGTCCACTGAGTGGACGCTGACCTACGCCGCGTCTTCCGGTTCGTGGTCACCTCTCGAGAACCTTTCTTCCCCATCGGTTGTCAGTTCTACGAGCGATGTGGCCTGCCCATTGCCATTACAACTAGCTAATTCTAAGTGCTATATCGGTTACTTTAGTTCTCCTTACTTGTTAGCTATCCCTTAATGGAAACTTAACCTTTATATATTTTGTGTTTGTTTTTTATCATGGTCACCTGACAAAGTAATTTAGCAGGTCAGCTAACCCGGAGGCGGTGGGTTCGATTCCCGCTACAGGACAAGTATTTGTGTAGAAAAAAAAAACGCAAATACTTGTCCTGCGTGTGTGTTGTGGGAGCATGGTCCTCGTAGTTCCTGGGTCCCTAGATACAGGGAAGGGGTTAGGGTCCAGAATCTATGTATGTGATCATTGCGTGCGTTGTCTTTGTCGTAAGCGCCGCGCTGAAGTTTAGACTGAATTTATAATTAAGTCTACGACGTTAAGATTTAGGCCTGCTCATCTGGCCCTACTCGGCGGCGTAAGTTGTGTCTTACCTGCAGTAGTCAACACTCTGCTTTACGACTCCTGCAGAAAGCGGTACCACTGTGGACAAAATAGACATTACTTATATTTTAATAATAATTATTATCATAAGTCCACAATTTCAAAGTAGCTAATGCAGCTCGGTTAGCACAGACGGTGGACAAAATTATCTTTCCCCTGTTTTACTCCACTTGACAAGTACCTAAGCAAGTGACATAAAACGGGGAAAGACAATTTTGTCTATGCTTGTAGCATAATATTAAACGGAACGTTTCATTAGCGCGGCAAATTCAAATTGTCTTGCGTTCTTTTGCCAATAATAGCTTAATTACTCAACGTGATTACATGAAAACTAATTTTGCGCAAATAAATAGAATGTATCAATAAATTACAATTAAAAGTATCACGTACATTATATTGGTTTAGCTACAAATGGCAATAAACTGAAAAACTAAGATGAAAGTTTATTGTCATTTGTCGCTAAACCAATTATATCTAGGAGATACTTTTAATCGTAATTTGTTGATACATTCTATTTCATTACGTTAAATCAGTTTTAATGTTATCACGTTTAGTAATTCAGCTATTATTGGCAAAAGAACGCAAGAAAATTTGAATTTGGCGCGCTAGTGGAACGTTCCACCTTAATACGTCTGGGGATTTCACAGCTAAATCAGAAACAAAACAATGCATGATAACCTTATTGAGGTCAGATAAATACGTAATGTGAAATACTCCCATACCTACCATTCTACCACACAATTTGTCAACTCAATAAGCCAAAGCGCATCGTGTGGAAGTGCGCTGCGTACCAACCCGTACCTACATTTAAGCACTTTTTATGTCTACCGTACATTTTGAAAACCATTACAAAAAGAAAGAAAAATTAAATGCAATCTCTCAGTTGGTGGTAGCTCTGCATTCTGAACTGTTATGGGTTCGATTCCCACCCAGGACAATCATTTGTGTGATGGACATAGGTGCATGTTCTGTGTCTGGGTGTTATATTGTATTCCATGTATGTATTTACAAACGAAAACGAATCTAAGTATTGTATCAGATAGCTGGTTCCCAACTTGTAATAGCTGACCGGCCGGGGACAACCGGTTTGTGTCAATACTATACGGCATTTTTGAAAATTGGGAGAATCTATTCTAATTGACGTCATTCTGTAGAATCTACCTTCCGGTAAGTACCGCTAAGTGAAACACAGCCTTCTCCAAACACTCTCACACGTAGATACCTATACCTATACCTACTATAATATGTACACATTGTTTTTACACGTGGCTCGTATCCAACTCGTACCTATATTCGTGGATCCACAATCTCGCGTATTGCTACATTTTTGAAGATATTAAACAACTGAATTTACTTACGAAAAATCTGCCTAAACTATGTTCTCATGAATTACATTACAAATCATCATCCTCTTTGCCTTTTTCCCATTTGTTATTGGGGTCGGCTCCCAATCTAACCTGTAGCGGCGAGCTACCAGAGTTACACGAGCGACTGCCATCTGACCTCGCAACCCATATTCGATTCCCGAGACAGAACAACTATTTGCGCACAGAAAATAAAGGGCGAATACTTGTTCTGCGACTGGGTGTTGCGGGGGGATGATCCTCGTAGCTCGTAGTTCCTGGGTCCCTAATTAGGGTCCAGGGTCTCTATGTAAGTGATCAATGGGCATTACATTTTCTATTTTGGTCGTACTATACCCAGAACATGACTTAACAAAAATATATGACACAGTATTTGAAGAAACTAACTGCGGTAAATCCAACCGCAATAGGAATCCCCTTGTGACCGTACAATTGCAGTTATAAAAAGACTAGCGCAGCGCACTCTCCAATTCAGGTAAAAAAATCTGCTACCTCGACCGTAAAAAACGTAGCGTATGCGTAAGAGTAAGAAGATAATAATTTTGATATAAGAATGAAGTATTGTACGTACTTACATCATTTTAACGAAGATTTAATCTATCATTCAATTTTTTAAAATTTATTTTACTAGGGGGCAGGACTTTTCTGCAAAGTTCGTCTAGGTAAGTACCACCGCTTTGCCAGTTATTCTGCCGCCAAGCAGTAGTGTGCAACCACTACTGTGTTCCGGTTTGAAGGGCTAGTGAAATTACTGGGCAAATGAGACTTTACGAACTGATCTTACAGTCTAGAAAACTTTTTAGACTGTGTGATGTTTTAGGATGACGTGCGCAGCGCTGTGTCAGGCGAAACTTTATTGTTTTAAAGTTCCGAGTGACACTGCAACTGTTATGGGCGGCCGTGTCACTTAACACCAGGTGAACGACTAGCTCGCCACGTCATTCAATCACATAAAAAAATATAGCTCTATAGAAAGAAGAAGAGAATTGATATTTATTGGTCGATGTTTCTTTGAAAGGATTTTGACCTGCTTATCTGGCCCTACCCGGCGCCTCTCGCTGTGGCGCCATTGCCTTTAGCTTTACTCATAAAACGTAACTGTATGGGACCCGGGTGGAATTACCGGTTCGAGGAACATGTTCCACAAAACCACTTATAATGCGGACAAGCCGTGCGTCTCTTATTTTTGGGGGTCCGAACCGAAATGATAAAAACAGAACCTTTTGCTAAGCCTCCGTGGCTTCTGTAAGCACAGACTACTAAAAGATCTGTAAGTCCATGGTATGACCTACAAATGGCTATATCTGTCAAACCACAGAGCACGATAAAAATACGCTTCGTCGTTTTTTTAATGCTCTGCGCCTTGAACTAATTAACAATTAAGAGAGTCCCCATGCCAGAAACGCGTTTTACACGGTTAAATGATTTTCGCCATAATGTAGTTATCTTTTTGCTTTGCTACCGTCGATTATGTCTTGCCATTAGGTTGCGCTATGCGCTTCTTTTCGGCACAAGTAAAATAGTAAGTAAGTCTGTATCGGAAGGCGAAACGTAGGTAAATTTTTTTCGTGCCGTGGTCTAAACAAAATAATGAGTAAAAAAATGTATGTTAATAACAGAACTTCGAACAAAAACTACGTTAGACAGTTCCGGCTCAAAGAACAGGAAAATCATCACTAAATTATGAACGTTTCTTGAATAAATAGCATACACACTTACGGAAATAACAGAGATTACATACTATGTGTAGGTACATTTAACTTTCGAAACACATTCCAGAGCTTTCACCGGCAATTTACCATTTCCAATCTTGTTTTTGCGGGGTAAAAAGTATCCTATGTTAATACCGGTATCATAAACAACCCTTTTGCAAAATTTCATCAACATCGGTCTAGCCGTTTTGGCGTAGAACCCGGACAAACTTTTCTACATATACATTTATACCTCGAAAATGAGGGATATCCTTGCAAATGTGGATAGGTCATATCATTTCCTACTTACGCCAAAGTAATTGGTTTTACACCACAGGTTATCAAATCAACTTTTTTGCATGAGAATTTTTATACTTTTTCTAATAAAGAAAAGCATTGCTATTAAGTAATTATTGTTACATAAACATGTAGGCGTAAAATAAAAAAAAACAAAGTCTAAACAGTTATCATTTGTGGAAATAGCCTGCAATAAGCCGAACAAGGTCTAAAATTTTCGAAAATAAATATAAAATAATTAATATTTCGAAACAACTGGAACTTTTACTAAATTTTAGATTTTTTTAATATCCACGCAGTTGTAGGGATACCTTTCATTACGGGGACATCCTGTATGACTGGGGGGTGCTCGTCCTATTTTTTCCCCAACGTTCACATACATAGATCCCAGGACACTACCTAACTAGGATTCCCTGTATCTAGGGACCCAGGAACTACGAGGACCATGCTCCCACATTACTAGCGCCTTTTTCTCCTGTGCACAAATAGGTAGGTACTACCTGTCGCGGGAATCAAACCCGCCTCTTTTGGTGAGCCGACTTGCGTAACCACCACACCGCAGGCTGTCTGAGGCTGCTCTGCTGATAATATATACCTATCATCATCAACCGCCTGACGACGCCTACTGCTGAACATAGGCCTTCCCCAAAGCGCCACTTTGAGTGGCTGCTCGCCTCCTGCATCCAATACCTACCTAAACTGCCACCTATTATAATTAACATTGATTTTGTATCACACCTCTTTAAAGAGGATTAAAACACAAGTTTTAAAATCCCTTTTGAACAGACTATGGGGAGATTTTGACACTAACCCGTATAACAAAGCAAGTGTAAATAAATAAATATGTGTGGACATTTCACACAGCGCCGTCTAGCCCCAAACTAAGCATAGCTTGTACTATGGGGACCAGATAACTGATACAATACTTACGATACTTTTTGTTTGCAAATACATACATAGAATACAATATAACACCCAGACACAGAACAAACACCTATGTTCATCACACAAATGTTTGTTCCGAGTGTGAATCGAACCGACAACCAACAGATCAGACGGCAGCTACTACCAACTGAGCTAACAGGCCAGTCAATCCAATAAAAAACTCACCTAATATAACAAAACAAATCAATTTATCACACATCTTCATTTGTATTGCAGAACACACATCAAAATGACAATAAAAAAACGACTAGGTCCACACAAACACTAAAAATTAAAAAATTGACATTATTTATGGTGTAAATTGAGCATAACTATGACTAAATTTTAATAAATTTGTAAATAAATACGCTTGTTACGACGGACGCGACATCGCGGGGAAATCCACGCGACTACTGAGGGATACCGAGTTATTGGCTCACGTTTTCCTTAAACCGGCTGGTAATTTAAGAAATTATACTTAGGTATTAGGTATTTTCGATGACGGGGTCAGAGCGGAAATTGTTTATAACATTTATCAGTTCTGTAGATTATGTTCATTCACTGAAAATTGCCCGCATTGAAACTTCTTTCCCCGAATTTCTTTCTAAAACTTTTTAGATTTAGATTGACTAGCCTGATAGCTTAGTTGGTAGTAGCTCTGCGTTTTCAACTATAGGTTGTGGGGTTGATTCCCACTCAGAACAAACATTTGGACATCGATGTTGGTCTGTGTTTGGGTGTTATATTGTATTCTATGTATGTATTTACAAACAAAAAGTATCTCAGTATTGTATCAGTTATCTGGTTCCCATAGTACAGGCTGTGCTTAGTTTGGGGCTAGATGGCGCTGTGTGAAATGGCCACACATATTTTATTTAATGATTTGACCCTTCAACAATATACCAGAATATTATTATATTCGACCATATTTCTGATCTTCTGATGTTTAGTTTTTCTATGGTCGAAGATTTGACCTCTGTACACCGAAACTAAAGAAGAAGTTTTCCTTTTTATTGGTAGGTTTCGTTCAAAAACATTCTAGTTTACTTTTATTAAAATGACAATCGGAACGATAACCCTCTTTTTGCAGATGTCGGGTAAAAAAGAAGAAAGGTACCTACTACAGTTTTGGACTTTCATAAAACGACTAGAAATTAAAAAGCTGTCACTTAAAACCATTGGTTCCAATCAACACTTTACTTAGCAAATCAAATCGCAAGTTATTGGAAAACTCACTAACGTTCAATCACTCCATGAAATTGCATCAGTTAAAGTCTAGAATTTATCAAATATGCTATTTTTAGCGCTTTCTCAGAATAATAAAAACAATATAAATTAGTGTTTTTAATTTAAATTTTTTGTTGTATTCTTATTCCAATTAAAGTAGATTATTAATGTATTATAGGTATTATCTGTGGTGTTAATATGTCCGGGTAGTAAGGGTATATATACCTACAGAGGAACCGTTGCCTGCAGCTACTACAGGAATAGAGACGTTCTAGATTTACTTAGTTATTGTTTTAATATTTATTTTGTGTTTAGAATTATGTGTATTTTTATTATTTTATCCATAGCAATATAATTTGAGCACCCGACCTCTATCACTCCAACAGTTCTTTCCATCCAAAGCTTGACTGGAAGAGATAGCTTTTAGCGATAAGTCCACCCATTGTACATATAACTTTAAGATATTTCTTTCTGTTTTTCAGGGTACCGTTCCCAAAGGGTTAAACGGACCCATTACTAAGGCTCCGCTGTCCGTCCGTCTGTCCATCTGTCACCAGGCTGTATCTTATGAACCGTGATAGTTAGACAGTTGAAATTTTCACAGATGATTTATTTCTGTTGCTGCTATAACAACAAATACTAAAAAACAGAATAAAATACATATTTAAGGTGGCTCCCATACAACAAACGTGATTTTTTTGCTCGTTTACCAGATGAGTCATAGATGGCGCTGCTTTAAATAGTACTGCTACTCAACACTAGATGGCAGGGATAGATAAATGTACGGAACCCTTCGCGCGTGAGTCTGACTCGCACTTGGCCGGTTTTTTGTTCCTCAGATAGGTCTGCAGTTGACTACTGTCTCTCCTGATGGTAAGTGACGACGCGGTCGAAGATGAAACATGCGTAGAAAGTATACGTCCTGTTCACTCTTGACTTGAAGACATGAGTATTCATCCCTTTATATCCTTCTGTACGTATTTTTCATGCCTTGTGTACAATAAATAACTTTTGTATTGTATTGTATAAAATTAATAAATTATATACTATCTGAGTTTGAATTCGTATATTATCCAGAAAGGGGTAAATCTACTCCCCAAGGTAGACAATATTTCTTCTACGACTTTTCTAAATTAATAGTTATTCATTGAAGAAATGCCATGTAAAGTTTACGTTATAGTTTTACCCAACGCTTATCTACATTTTTCTTCAGTATTTTACGGCTCAATACTCTATATTCACAGTCTATAATGTCTTAGTACAAAAAAAACATGTGATGACGAGTTACGTGTCACGGCACCGTCAAAATCTGTCAAAGTCACGCTCAAGTTTATGTTCCAGTCTTTTCATATAAGATTCTTTCTTATCAGATTTTTAGCATTATATACCAAAGAGAAGAACAATTCTCCCTCTACAATTTCCTCATACATTGTTAGTCTGTGCAAACACCATGGAATTTACTATTGGTGAAATGTTCACCCATGGCGCGTGCCGTAACATAATTGCGCCTTACGGTCCAAGGGTAAAATGAGTTCGACGACCTGTGTTTAAAAAATCTCGTAGCAATCGCATGTGCAATATTGTGAGTGGATTTGTTTTTTAGTATGGAAGTTTGGAAACACGCAGTTTCAAGTAAGGCTCTCACAGCTCGTGGGCTATCATAGTCCCAGTTTCGGGATAAAATATACCAATTCAAACTCACCTTGTATACAGTACAATATTATGCACCCTCAAAGTTTACCTACATCTGTGTAAAATTTCCGCACTAGCAACACTGAATCTAATGACGACGAAACGGGTTATTTAAGGTTACGGCCACTCAGATAACCTAGGCAAATAAAAAAGCCATTAAGTGGCGATTGACCTTCTGTTTTACTCTTTTTGGTGATGTCTTCACTTTTTTCATCATCATCCTCTTTGCCTTTTCCCATTTGTTATTGGGGTCGGCTCCCAATCTAACCTGTAGCGGTGAGCTACCAGAATTACACGAGCGACTGCCATCTGACCTCACGACCCATAAGGAACCAGTAACAGGGATGGTTAGATCAGGCTTCAGATTCTATCAGGCGTCTGACTACCCGTGACGATTGCCATAGATGTTCTTATGACAACCGGGACCGACGGCTTAACGTGCTTTCCGAGGCACGGAGCGATGGCATCGATAAGTATAGGTATAACCATTGACTATAAATCCAGTAGACCAATGATAAAACTTCCCCTCATACGAAAATTAGTGGTGTATTTCAACCACTAATTTCTAATAAATACTATGAATTTTTAATAAATCACGGGAACCCGTTGATGTCTTTTGTTCTATCCTGCTCTGTTCTTTGTAATTTCGTATGACTTTGTCTCGTTTTGTTGCCTCGCCCTCTGCCCGCGCAGGTGAGTCGTGTTTGTACGAGAAATTTTGTTCACGAGCTATCAACGGGCTTTATAATCTTTGGGTATAACTAAAAAAAAGATCCAACTTTCAATTGAATCCATTTTGATGCAGTTTTTAGTTTAATTTAATTTGTTTCAATAGTCAACGTAGTTTTCTTTGCACATAAAAAGTATACTAAATATTTATTATTATATTTATAAATTTATTAACCTTTTTGTAGACTAGACTGGCTCGATGGCTCAGTTGGTAGTAGCTCTACCTTCTGAACTATAGGTTATGGGTTCGATTCCTACCCAGGACAAACATTTGTGTGATGAACATCGATGTTTGTTCTGTGTCTGGGTGTTATATTGTATCCTATGTATGTATTTACAAACAAAAAGTATCTAAGTATTGTATCAGTTATCTGGTTCCCATAGTACAAGCTATGCTTAGTTTGGGGCTAGATGGCGCTGTGTGAAATGTCCATATTTATGTATTTATAACGTAACTCAGTATTAGGTATATGAATTTTCGTTCTAAAAAAGAAAGCTCAAAACTGTGTAGGATTTTTTATTTGTAATGTCTTCCCACGGGTGCCACAAGAGCTGGTAAATGGAATGGGTAGTTCCCATCTGTTCTACTATTTGTTCTACCAGTAGAAAATAGGTATCCAGGGAATGGGCAGTAGAAAATAGGTATCCAGGGAATGGGCAGCAGCATTCTCCACGGTACATTATAATCTTCTGCGATCACCAAGCCGCGTGCTAAGCGTGGTGATTATGGCAAACTTCCCCTATGATAAGTGTCCAAAGTGGCGTTTTATGGGGGAGGCTTATGTTCAGCAGTGGACGTCTTAATAAATAAAATCATAAAAAGGAAATAATAAATAACACGGGATATAAATATTTAATATATTGTGTTCCAAGTACGTTCGTTTTGATTATACAGGTCCCGCTCCAATATTGTGGTTAACTCCATGATCCGCTGCTCCTCAAATGTTTTCTTTGTTTTCTGCTATAATAAAAATAGTGTACACTCATTAAAAATTATTACGGAAAATATGCAACCATCGCTGCCCGTGCTAGTACACGACCGTGCCGCGATCGCCTGCAGCGATGGGTGCCGAATAGTTTAACTTAGTTTAACTAGGTGGTAGGACTTTTCCGCAAAGTTCGTCTAGGTAGGTACCACCGCTTTGCCAGTTGTTCTGCCGCCAAGCAGTAGTGTGCAAGCACTACTGTGTTCTGGTTTGAAGGACACTGTAGCTAGTGAAATTACTGGGCAAATGAGACTTTATGACCTGATTTCACAGTCTATTAATCTGATTACTAGACTAGGTGTAATGTGTCAGGATGACGCAGTCAGTGACACGCGAAACTTAAGTTTTTTTTTACCTATTGATTTACTATCTACTTTTTTCTCTGTACAAGATATAAATATTTTTGTATGGTCTATGTGTTGTACACAAATAGTGCCTCAAAAAGGGAAGGAGCTAGCCCCCAAGATACGGGTATTATAACCAGGCGCGGATCCAGAAATTTCTTAAGGGGGGGGGTCCAAGAGGGGAATTTGGGGATATGGTGGTAAAACACATAAGTATATGATACAAGACCAATTTGTGCTCTTTTCTTTAAATGATGAATTCCATGCACCTATATCTTCCTGGTAAATTGGCTTATCACCGCGCTTGGTGCTGGACTGCTAACATAAGTACTCACCTGCCCCGATGGACCTTCGCTTTTGCTATCTTTCACCGACACAGCCCTAAGGATCCTCTCCAGGAGGAAGTACAGAATCTCCACGAAGCTGATGAAGCTTGCTCCAAGGAACAGGCCAGCTGCTCCACCGAACGACACTGCACAACAGGAGTTCAAAACACACGTAAAGGTCCAAAGTAATGCATACAAAAATGTTGCTAAAATGTGGCGTTTGTGTAGTCAGAAATGATGGGTACTCCACGCCCTTAACGGATCTAGCACGATTTTTCCTGTAACCCTGTATAATAGTAAAATTTTCTCAAGCTTAAAAATAAAAATAAATTTTTATTTAGAAAATCACTGACATTTAAATAATTAGATATGAAAATTAGGTTTTAAAAAAAGGCAATACTATATTATTTTTCATTTTTTTTCTCTGTCTGTATTTTGGCTGAGCATTACGCCACAACACAAAAAAGCCTGATAGATTTATTTTCATCTCCTGCACTCAATATTCTGTTGAATATTTTTAGCCACTTCTATGTTAAAACGAAAAGCGGTGCCTAATCGCTTTCCCTGTGATTTCCCTGGAACTATGAAAGTGAACAGAGAAAAAAACGTAATCGAAAACATTTTTTGATCTCCTGAGATCTCACTCTACACCAGCGCCTCTAGCGGCAAATTGAAACGCTATAGCCCTCATTAATAAGTTGCGTCGAAAATGGGAACTAATTATGCCTTGCGTTTGTCTCAGTTTGCATTAAATTAAACTAGGTGGCGCCCACCATTTGAAATAATTATTTCTGAATCGCGGTGACAAGATTCTCATAGAGGCCTATTACTATTAGGCATCCACGTATATCAAGTTTTTAGAATTATCCCTTAAATATATATTCAAAAATTTTAATAATAATGCAATGCAGTAGGTAATTATCTGTTATCTGATTAATAGTATTCTCTATTGGTATTTGGTAATAACGGATACTTTAATTTTATAATAATTTTTATTTATAATTTTAATGATGTAGGTATTTACTATTTATTATTTACCTACGTGGCAATTATAATGCGGATAAGTTGTAGATTTATTAATTTTCGTAATCGCATTATATTCAATTTAATTTTGTATGTCAGTTTCTGGTTCTGGGGATTGTTCCCAACGACCCCCACCTAAACGGCCCCCACTGGGGATGGTTGATTGATGCTGATTCTTCATTCTTGTGCTCCCACTCCTTCACCTCTCCCTTATTTCCCCCACCTTCCCCTCAATTCCCCGATAAGGTGGGAAGAAGTAAAGGGGAGGTGGGGGAAGTAAGTGGGAGTGGGAGCACAATAATTAAGAATTTGAGAGCTTTAGTAGAAGGGTAACCCGCCAATTTTAAATGAAGATAAGGGTGGAGACAATGGAAGGAGATCATTTTACCTCGCGGGGTACCCATGAACCCTAGGTACCTATTATTTATTCACAAAACTTATATCTACATTCTAAAAACAATTTTGAACTAAAATCGGTATACTTACCAACAAGGTCCTGGAAGTGGAAGATAATCTCCCTGGTGTACCGGACCTTCGGAGGCTGTACAACGTACTTGATCGACGGCTGCAGCGTGAACGGACCACCGTTCCTATAGATATTACGGTTATAGCACAAATACCTGGAAGACGCAGCGCAGGCCAGTCCCCCGCTAGGTGAATACCGCTTTTTTAAAGTCACTTTTTGCGTCTGTTTGATTTATTTTTCACACGCAATAAGAGAGGTAAAAAAATCAACATATGTAGTTTATATTTGAAACCCCAATAAATAGCGGTTTCCTTTTTCTGATTTTTATCATAATTTCCATTTCAACCGACTTCAAAAAGGAGGTTCTCACATCGATTGTATTTCTTTTTATTATTTATTTTTCTATTTTTTATGTTTGTTACCCCATATCTCCATCATTTATAAGCTGATAATGGCAAAATATTTTTTTATTTGAAATGGTAGTTTTGGATTGGTCCTATACAAATTCCTAAAATCGGTTAAGTAGCTTGATTTTAAATCAAATAACTAAAAAAAAGTACCTACTTAATATCTATTATGTTACAATTACGGGCAACCGTTTCTCGTGAAGTTTTAGCGATATGTTGAGGCGATAAGCCGGACATCCCCTTGACAGACACACGAAATCATTTTAGCCAAAGCTTAAACTCAGTGGCGGATTTACCAGTAGGCTGAGTAGGCTGGCAAATTTTAGGGGGCGGCATAATTGGCTTTAATTATTTATATTCTTACATATTGTGTCTATGAACTACTGAAGTTTTTGTGTTTTCATGTCAGTCATTTCATTATGATTTGGAGCTCTTATTTTCAAAATAGCTGATCTTTCCCGTGTTTTTATCTACATTTTATTTTAAAACATGAAAAGCTTTGGCGCTCGCTGTGCTCGCGCATTATTGACGGCTGTGTGATATAGCACATGGCCGTAGGCAGGAGACAGGAGGATTTGGGGATTCAATTCCCCCCCCCAAAATTAGCGCCGGTCCAAGGGTAGAGCAAGAATGTTTTAATTGCCATACGTATTTTTTGAAATACAACACGGCAAATATTCGCCGGTATAATATTGGTAAGTATAAAATATTCGCGCTCGCTGCGCTCGCGCGTTTTTTATGTTTTTACGGTAGGTATTTTGGTTTTTAGCAAGCGCGTTTATACTGACTAACATGTAATTCATGTTTGAATTACCATACGTGTTTTCAGAAATACACTACGGCAAACATTTAATCATCGCATGCGTTTTCATATCAGTCATTTCATTAAGATTGGGAGCTCTAATTTTTAATACATATAGTTAAAATATTACGAGTATTCATATCTTAGGCATAATAAGTAGCATTATTGTGCTTTTTTAGCTCAGAAATAAATCCAAAAACTACTGATACAGGAACTGATACAAGCGATATTTTAGTTCACAATCACACTAATAACGAGAAAAAGCTGATGTAATGATGACGATAGAGCACACAACATCAAAACCGATTTCATTGGTAAAAAATGTAATATTATTGTGAATTAGGGTATCGAATTGCAGATATTAGTAGGGGCGGCAAAAATTGATTAGCCTATTGGCAGCAAATGTGTAAATCCGCCACTGCTTAAACTAAAGCGCTTCGCTCGCGCTTCATTGCACTCGCGCTTCGCTCGCACTTCGCTCGCGTTTCGTGCTCGCTGTGTCAATACAATTCCGTCAAACCTACCACTTCTGGTCCTTAAGAGCGACCTGCCTAAACACGGAGTACAAGCACTGAGAAGCACACAGACATTTGAGTTTTCTGATGCTGGCCAGGTCTTGCGCGTGCTTCGCCAGGCAAGCCATGCCAGCGGGTGTGCAGAATGGACCACCTGTATCATAAAAACGGTTTACGAAACTGAGCACACTTACGCCCGTAATACAGAACGATGCTCAGTCATCATTGACTATAAATCCAGTTGACCAACGATACAACTTCCCCTCATACGAAAATTAGTAGTGTATTTCAACTACTATTTTCATACAAATCACGGGAGCCCGTTGATGTCTTTTGTTCCATCCTGCTCTGTCTTTTGTAATTTCGTATAGCTTTGTCTCGTTTTGTTACCTCGCCTCGAGTCGTGTTTGCACGAGAAATTATGTTCACGAGCTATCAACGGGCTTTATAATGTTTGTCAATTATCGATCGGCGGGGTAATTACGTAAAATTTGCTTTAATTACTAGGTGGTAGGACTTTTCTGCAAAGTTCGTCCAGGTAGGTACCACCGCTTTGCCAGTTATTCTGCCGCCAAGCAGTAGTGTGCAAGCACTACTGTTCCGGACGACCGAGCAGCAGAGGAAAAATAGTGCTAGTGAAGTGTAAATAGCGTGTGGGATTGTGTTTCTTAAGTCTAGTTCGTTCATATTATTGTTTATATTTATACACCTTTTTATAGTTTTTGTTTTGCTCTGTAACTTTGATTGTATTTGACTTGTGTATGTAATCAATGTAAATAAATGATTCTGGCGGCGGGAGTTTTATTCAGGGCAAAAGAGGCTGCAAAATAGATAGGTAATAGGAGCGGGAAAGGGAAAAATAGGTAAATCTAGGTCCGAAATCAAAGTTAGGTAGACTAAAAAATAGTATAGGCATGTCCCTTTCCCGCATCCGAACCTCTCGCTCAGCGCCCCGTCTCGTTTTCGCGAACTGTTGCCATCTCCCTCTAACAGGGCCGATATTTACTCGGCTAGGCGGCGCTTACTCGCCGCCTTGATAGACCACGGGGAGATGGCATAAATATAGAGAGGCGAGGCGCTAGCGACCACTCCACTGCTGGCAGCGAGACCGACCACATCTCAAGAAGAATATAGAAGCTTGCCTCCGCCCTGAAGAACTCCCGCTGGCCAGATTCCTAGTTTCATAACAAACTCTTACTCTTCCTCGACCAATCCCAGCCGAAAGAGCCGTAACCCCGGGTCGGTGCCGAGTCCGACCGCCCGCCATAGTCTACAGTCCTACGATCGAAGAAATAGTTGGTTGGACTCCTGGCCCGGGGCGCTCCGGTTTATTGGTCCATCGCAGCCGAATATCGTCGGGGAAGAAAAGAAGCCTCAAGAAATGCCAGGAACACGGTCGGCCAGCGGGAAGAGGCCCGTCACGCGGAGTCAAGCGGGGTCAGCAGTGGCTGTCTCGACGGAGGAGACGTCCTCCAGCGACGCCACCCTGCGCACAGGGGGCTCCAGCACGACGCATCGTGCAACACCAGCCGCGGCGCACCGCGCGGCGCCGGCCAGAGCCGCGCCCGCGACCGCGCCTACCGCCGCGGCCCACACCGCTCCGTCGCCCGGTGCAGTGGTGCACACATCGCACCATCGCCATGCACCGACGCACGCCGTCGCGGTGTCCGCCGCCACCGCGGCGGCCCACGCCGAGGTACCTGCCACCTCATTCGCCGCGCCGCAGCAACGTGCTTATGTCACGCCACCGCCTGCGCTCGCCGCCCACCTCGCCGCGAACGCAACGCTGCAGCCGCCATACACCATGGCACCACCAGAGGATGCGCCGTACACCACGACGCATTACGCCGCATCGAGCCAACCGATGCGCGACGTCGCACCGAACAACGTCGTGACTCCCGTCGCCGCAGCGACGCCCGCCTTCGTCACGACGCCCGCGACACTCACCGCGCCGACGCCACATGCAACGTCGACGCCGAACAACACCGCGGTCCCGAGAAGAGCCAAGACCGCATCGCATAGAAGCACCCACTCCGTGCGCTCGCT
Source organism: Ennomos quercinarius (assembly GCA_910589525.2). NCBI lineage: Eukaryota > Metazoa > Arthropoda > Insecta > Lepidoptera > Geometridae > Ennomos > Ennomos quercinarius. The sequence continues at coordinate 6,658,416 of OU342515.1, forward strand.
ACGTTTAGCGCGCGCCAAAGAAGAACATATCCGCTTGCAAGTTGAACTCGCCGCCGCCCGTATAGCCACTATAGAAGCCGAAGAGTGTGAAGATGAACAGATCGACGCGCGCACTGAAGCCACGGAACGCGAAGCCACACAACGAGTCGACACGTGGCTGGACCTCAATGAAACTCACTTCTTGGCACTACCTGAAGAACCACACGTTGCCGCCCCGGGGGCCAGAGCCGTGCCTCCGGCCGCCACGCACCATCGCCAGTACCAGCCGCCGAGTTTCTACGAACCAGAGACCACCCACGCGCCGCTCCGCAACAGCGACGTCGCCCTGCCGCAGCAACCGAAGATTGACCTAGCCGACTTAGCAGCCGCCCTCACGATGGCCAACTCGCAGCCGCGCCCATGTATGCCACGATTTTATACCGAACTTCCAGTCTTCAATGGGGCGCATCAAGATTGGCTGGCATTCAGGGCTGCATACATAGAGACTGCCGGTTTCTTCAGCGACGTCGAGAACACAGCGCGCCTACGACGCAACCTGCGCGGAAGAGCGCGCGAATCCGTGGACAACCTGCTCATCAACTGCGCGCACCCCCAGAGAATTATGGAGTCTCTGGAAACCCGCTTCGGACGCCCGGACACCATTGCTACAACAGAACTGGAGCGACTTCGGCAGCTTCCCCGACCAATCGACTCGCCGAGGGAAATATGCATCTTCGCGAACAAAATCTCCAACAGCGTAGCGGCGCTCCAAGCACTCAACAACGTGCACTACCTCTTCAACCCAGAAGCGATCAAGATGCTGTCAGAAAAGCTGCCTTCTTCACTGCGCCCAAGATGGTTCGAGTTCGCCGCCACCCAGCCTCAAGGGGAACCTGACCTCCCGAAGTTCGCCCGCTTCCTTGAACGCGAAGCAAAGTACCACAGCCCGTTCGCGCAACCGGAACAAGTCACCACATCGAGCTACGAGGGCCGGCAACAACAACGCCGACCGCCGCCCCCGCAACGGACGCACGCCGCTCAAGAGCGTCCGACCGGCAAATGCTCGACGTGTCAGGAAGCCGGTCACGTGATCACCGAGTGCGACAAGTTCAAGAACGCCGAGGTCAACGAGCGCTGGGATATGGCAAAGAAAGCACGCCTATGCTTTCGCTGCCTGCGACTCCGTACAAAAAACCACACGTGCAAAACAAAGAAGTGTAAAGTCGACGGATGTGTATATACACATCATCAGCTGCTGCATCACATGAAGAGGACAGAACAGCCGTCACAGAAGACAGAATCAGTCGCGTCAACGTGGACAAAGAAGATGGGACACGCCTATTTGAAGATAGTGCCGGTCACAGTTTCCGGACCGGCGGGAGAAACGGACACATGGGCGCTCTTAGATGACGGATCCACCGTCACCCTCATAGACTCGGCGATCGCAGACGAGGTCGGCGCGAAAGGACCGGTCGACCCACTAGCCATAGAAGCCATCGCCGACACAAAGCTGAGGTTATCGCGGTCTCGCAGGGTCTCCCTCACCATACAGGGGCGGACTCGCGAGCGCCACCGCATCCAGCTGAGAACGATAGAACAATTGAAGCTCTCGCCGCAGAAAGTCACAGAAGAGGACCTGAAGTCGTGCGATCACCTCCAGGACCTGCACGACCAACTGAAGACCGACTGCGCGACGCCGAGACTTCTCATCGGCCAGGATAACTGGCACCTACTCCTCGCGGAGAAAACACGAAGAGGAAGACGGAACCACCCGGTTGCCTCGCTAACACCACTCGGCTGGGTATTACACGGGGCGCACACGCGCTCACTGGGACAGCGCGTCAACTTCATCACCGAACGCGAAGACAACATGGATGAACAACTTCGAGAGTACTTCGCGTTAGAAAACTTGACCATTAACCCGAAGTCACCACACAGCGACCCCGACCGCCGAGCCTTGGACATACTGAAGAATGAAACGAAACAAATAGACAGCGGCCATTACCAAACTTCGCTTCTATGGAAAGAAGACAACGCGAAGATGCCAGACAACTATGACGCCGCCTTGAATAGGTTGACTTCGACAGAAAAGAAAATCAACAAGGACCCTGCACTAGCCGCCAAGTACAGGGAACAAATGAACGCCCTTATCGAGAAGGGCTACGCCGAGCTCGCCCCACCGAACAAGACACCAGGAAAAACCTGGTACCTACCTCACTTCGCCGTCGTGAACCCAATGAAGCCAGAGAAGTTACGAATAGTCCACGACGCCGCCGCGAAGACCAAAGGAAAGAGCCTCAACGATCATCTCCTCACCGGGCCAGACCTCCTGCAATCACTTCCGGGGGTCCTGATGCGCTTCCGCCAACACGCCGTCGCCGTCTCCGCCGACATCGCCGAGATGTTCATGCAAGTGAAGATACGCCCTGAAGACCGAGACGCACTCCGCTACCTATGGCGCGAAAAGGTCACCGACGAACCGACGGAATTCAGGATGACGTCACTCATCTTCGGCGCCACATGCTCACCGTCGACGGCAATATACGTGAAAGACGCCAACGCGAGAAAATGGGAAGAAACGGAACCGGAAGCAGCCGCCGCGATAGTCCGTAACCACTACGTCGACGACTATCTCGCCAGCTACAAGACAGCAGAGGAGACCATCAAGATCGCCAAAGAAGTTAAGAACATACACAGAAGAGGCCACTTCGACTTAAGAAAATGGACATCGAATTTAGAAGAGGTAGTAGAAGAGCTCGGCGAAGAAGAAAACAAGACTACAACAGTCAAGATCACCGACGGCGGGAACACCGAGCGCGTCCTGGGTCTTGTCTGGAGGCCAGCCACCGACGAGCTCGCCTTCAATCTAGACTTAGCCAGGGTACCTAGGGAGGTACTAGACAGCAGCGCGCCGACGAAGAGGGAAGCCTTGAAGATCGTCATGTCCCTGTACGACCCACTCGGCTTCGCATCGCCCGTCACATCAAGAGCCAAGCAGCTGCTACAGGAGCTATGGCGACGCGGGACCGACTGGGACCAACGCATCGACGCAGACCTCGCCGACCAATGGCAAGAATGGATGACACATCTGCGCGATCTACGGCACGTCTCCATACCGCGCTGCTATCTACAATACAGCGACGCCGTGTCCCTCCAGTTGCACACGTTCACCGACGCAAGCGAATCTGCATACGCCGCCGCACTCTACTGGCGCGCGGTCACTCCAGACGGGCGCATCACTACGTCACTCATCATGGCGAAATCGCGGGTTGCACCACTGAAGCTACAATCGATTCCCCGCCTCGAACTGCAAGCCGCCGTGATGGGAAGCCGCATGGCCGCGGCCGTCATAGAAGAACATGACCGGAAGCCCGACGCCAAGTACTTCTGGACCGACAGCAGAACGGTGCTTACCTGGCTCAAGACCGGCGCGCGCTCCTACCGTCCATTCGTCGCGCATCGCATCGCCGCCATAGAAGAACATAGCACCGTGCAAGAGTGGGCGTGGGTGCCCACCAAGACGAACGTGGCCGACGACGCGACCAGAGACGTACCACGTGACTTCAACAGCCAACATCGCTGGTACCACGGCCCGGACTTCCTACGCGACGATGAAGAGAGATGGCCCGCCGAGAAACTCGCGCTCGACGCTACCACCGGCGAAGAGAAGTGCAACGTCCTGAACATAAAGAGCAAGACGGGGGAAGCCATCCCCAACCCGGAGCGCTTCTCAAAGTGGGAGCGATTTCTACGAGCGACAGCGCGAGTACTCCAGTTCATTGACCTCTGCCGGCCTAAACGTCATCGCGCACACTACAAACCCACCAGGAAGAACAAACAAGAAGATCCGACGTGGAAAAGACAAATAACATCAAACACAGCGGCGTTACCTATAAAGAAGACAGAAGCACCGGCGTCGCGACGCTTCTTGCAAATCGACGCCGACACTCAACGTCGCGCCGAACTTCTCATATGGAGATATAGTCAGCAGGAAGCCTTCGCCGAAGAAATAGAAGATTTGAAAAACGACAGACCGGTCGCAAGAAGCAGCAGGCTACGCCCTCTATCGACAAAGTACGAAAACGGGCTCATTCGACTCAACAGCCGAATAGAAAATGCAAGAGGAATCGCCGAAGCAATGAAGACGCCACCAGTACTCGACGGCAACCGACCAGAAGTGAAGCTCGTCATCGACCACGCCCACAGACAGCTGCTGCACGCGGGACCAGAGGCCACCATCAACGAGTGCCGACAACAATATTGGATCCTCCGCCTGCGACCAGTCACCAAGATGGTCATACATCGTTGCCTCCCGTGTCGCATCAGAAAAGACACACCGCCGCAGCCATCAACGGGAAACCATCCACGATGTCGACTGGCGCACCATCGGCGCCCCTTCACCTTCTGCGGGATAGACTACTTTGGCCCCCTCCTAACGAGCGTGGGTCGGAGTACACAGAAGAGGTACGCGGCCATCTTCACCTGCCTCACGACGCGCGCGATACACCTAGAGCTCGCGGCGTCCCTCAGCACCGACTCCGCCGTGATGGCGCTTCGCAGAATGATAGCGAGGCGAGGCGCCCCCACCGAAATCTGGTCCGACAACGGGACCAATCTCCATGGCGCCGACCGAGAACTCCGCAAAGCCATGGACGAAGCCACAGAAGAGGAGGCGTCGAAGAGGACAATCAACTGGCGCTACATCCCTCCTGGCGCCCCATTCATGGGAGGGGCGTGGGAGCGACTGGTCCGCGCCACCAAGACGGCGCTCGCAGCAACCCAGCAGAGCCGCCACCCGACCGACGAAGTCCTTGCCACCCTGCTCGCCGAGGCCGAGTACACCGTGAACAGCCGGCCACTCACCCACGTCTCCGTGAGCGCTGACGACCCCGAGGCCATCACTCCAAACCACTTCATCCTCGGTGGGTCAGCGCGCGTGCCAACGCCCGGCACATTCGACGACACCGATCTGATGGGACGCAACCAGTGGCGCGCCTCCCAGCGCCTGGCCGACATCTTCTGGAGCAGGTGGCTCCGGGAGTACCTGCCTGACCTACAACACCGGCGGGAGCCCCTCAGCCAAGGTCCCGCTATCAACGTCGGAGATGTCGTCTTCATAGCGGACAACACACTGCCCCGCAACACATGGCCACGCGGGGTAGTGATCGCCACATATCCTGGGACAGACGGCATCACCAGAGCAGTCGACGTGAGAACGCAGGGCGGTATACTCCGAAGACCGACCAAGAAACTCGTCATCATCCCCACGAGCTCAGCCGCCCTCCTGCCAGGATGCAACGTCGCGGCGGGCGTTGCACGGCGGGAGGATGTTCCGGACGACCGAGCAGCAGAGGAAAAATAGTGCTAGTGAAGTGTAAATAGCGTGTGGGATTGTGTTTCTTAAGTCTAGTTCGTTCATATTATTGTTTATATTTATACACCTTTTTATAGTTTTTGTTTTGCTCTGTAACTTTGATTGTATTTGACTTGTGTATGTAATCAATGTAAATAAATGATTCTGGCGGCGGGAGTTTTATTCAGGGCAAAAGAGGCTGCAAAATAGATAGGTAATAGGAGCGGGAAAGGGAAAAATAGGTAAATCTAGGTCCGAAATCAAAGTTAGGTAGACTAAAAAATAGTATAGGCATGTCCCTTTCCCGCATCCGAACCTCTCGCTCAGCGCCCCGTCTCGTTTTCGCGAACTGTTGCCATCTCCCTCTAACAGGGCCGATATTTACTCGGCTAGGCGGCGCTTACTCGCCGCCTTGATAGACCACGGGGAGATGGCATAAATATAGAGAGGCGAGGCGCTAGCGACCACTGCCCTCCGACCCCCCTCTCGAGCTTATTAGGGCCGCTGAGGTTGAGTCTGTTGTCAAGGATCTCATTACCCGTAAAGCCCTCGGCGCTGATGGTATCAGCAACAAAGTGGTCAAACACTTTTCGGTCCCCTTGATCTATCTCCTAGTCAGCATCTTCAATGCGGCTATGAGTAATTGCTCTTTTCCCGTTGCGTGGAAGTCCGCCGACGTCATCGGCATCCACAAGCCAGGCAAGAAGGCTACCGAGCCCTCTAGCTACCGGCCTATTAGCCTCCTCAGTACTCTGGGGAAGATCTACGAGCGTCTCATTCGGAAACGTCTCTGGACCCATGTTCACGAACATAAACTCCTTCCCGACGAGCAGTTCGGCTTTAGAGCCAGACACTCTTGCGTCCAACAAGTGCACCGCATCACGGAGCACATCCTTGATGGCTTCAATTCGAAGCCAAAACCCAAAGGCACTCTTGCAGTCTTCTTAGACGTAGCGAAAGCTTTCGATAAAGTCTGGCACGACGGCTTGATATTCAAGCTGTACCACATCGGCGTGCCGGACCGTCTTGTGCACATCATACAAGACTTCCTTAGGGATCGAAGCTTTCGCTACCGCGTTGAGGGGGAGCGATCCTCTCCCCATCCTATCAGAGCCGGAGTACCCCAGGGCTCCGCGCTCTCCCCCTTGCTATTCTCGTTGTACACCAGCGACATTCCGCGGTCATTTCATCCCAGTGTGCAGCTTGCACTCTTTGCGGATGATACCGCCATCTACTGCTCCGGATGGCAGAGAGTCCATATGCGTGGTCGTCTCCAACGAGCCCTCACCGAGATCGGTGCGTGGTTCAGGAAATGGCGGATCACGGTTAACCCAGATAAGAGTGCAGCGATGTACTTTTCTGACTATAAGCGTGGTCCGCCATTGCGACCGCTGTCCTTGTTCGACAAGCCCATCCCTTGGGTTCCGTCTGCCAAATACCTGGGGGTTACCCTTGACACCAAGCTCAACTTCAGAGACCATATTAAGCGAGTGCGCGATAGGGCGGCCTTCGTCTTAGGCCGCCTACACCCTCTCCTCTGCAAGGGTAGTAAAATGTCCCTTAGAAATAAGGTGACACTTTACAAAACTTGCGTTCGCCCGATTATGACCTATGCATCTGTCGCGTTTGCTCATACATCCTCAGTCCACCTGGATCGACTTCAGGTTATCCAGAACCGCTTTATCCGCAAGGTGGTCGGAGCTCGCTGGTACCAGCGTAACTCCGACCTCCATTGCGATCTCGAACTCCCATCCATCCGTCAGTTTATGAAGGATGCATCCCGCCGCTATTTTGACGCGGCACCCCATCACCCCAACCCTCTCGTAGTCCAAGCATCAAGTTACTCTACAGACATGACAGACCCGCCACCCCGTCGTCGCCGCCCAAGACACGTCTTGAGCGATCCGGATGATCCTATAGCAGCCGTTGTGTCGGCTGCGCTAGGATCACCGGATCAGTCTAGCCCTCCTGGCTCAGGTACCGCTTTCGGCACCGGTATAGGTTACCAGCGTAACACAATCAGACACCGACCCCGCCGGCGAGGTCGACGTACCCCCCGTAGGTTAGCTAGAACGGTCGCGACTTTCCATAGGGTCCACTCTTCCAGTGGACGTAGCCTTCTCGATCCTCTTATCCCGGCAACGGCCCAAGCCGAGGCTCGCACCCCAGGGGTGCCCTTGTGCTAGTTGTCTCCCACTTTTAACGGTTGGGCGCCTTAAGCGCCTGCCCTCCTGCCCGGTGACGCTGTAAAGGTCGGTAGAGACCAACAGCATTAGCCCGTTCAAAAAAAAAAAAAAAAAAAAAAGCTAGCGACCACTCCACTGCTGGCAGCGAGACCGACCACATCTCAAGAAGAATATAGAAGCTTGCCTCCGCCCTGAAGAACTCCCGCTGGCCAGATTCCTAGTTTCATAACAAACTCTTACTCTTCCTCGACCAATCCCAGCCGAAAGAGCCGTAACCCCGGGTCGGTGCCGAGTCCGACCGCCCGCCATAGTCTACAGTCCTACGATCGAAGAAATAGTTGGTTGGACTCCTGGCCCGGGGCGCTCCGGTTTAACTACTGTGGTGTGTTTGACGGGCATTGTAGCTAGCGAAATTACTGAGCAAATGAGACTTTATGCTCACTCAGTCTAGTAATCTGATTACTAGACTGTGTGATGTCTCAGGATGACGTGCGCAGTGCAGTGTCACGCGAAACTTTACTGTTTTAAAGTTCCGAGTGACACTGCAACTGTTATGGGCGGCCGTGTCGCTTAACATCAGAATGACTAGCTCGTCACGTCATTTAATCGCATAATAAAAAAAAAAGATTCACGACTGAGCGTAGTTCTGTAAATACCGATCTAAATCAAAAATTACATGTCCTCGGTGCGCAAGCCTGCTGCCCTAGCATGGACGGTGGACAAATTTGTCTTTCCCCTGCTTTACTCCACTTGACAAGAAAGCAAGTATGAAGAATGTGACATAAAGCGAGGAAAGGCAGTTTTTTCTACCGTCCGTGCTAACCCAGCTGATGCACTTATATAGCCCGTTAAAACTCCCATACCTTCGTAAAAGTAATAGAACGGTCGACACCCACACGCCTCCATTGCTAATTCACTTCTGCAGGCCTTCCGACATGAGTTCGTGCTGTACACCTGCAAAACAGATAGAAAATCAACCTGCTAATATTGAACAATTAAAACATTGTACCTACCAAATAGAGATGGGATTAAATCACTCTTAATTAAAGAATAAATAATATTTATTGCCGAAACTACAACAGACTTGCGACAATTTGTAATAGATAGGTACACTATTCTTAGCTGGCAAGAGGGGTATGCTCAGCACTGTGCTGCGTAAACAGCAAAGTCTACGCAGGGCTGATTTTCAGCATACCCCAGTTCTCGAACAGGTGTCAGTCGAGTTATGGCGAGAGTGCGAGTCAATAATTTACATCAACTCATAATTGCACAGCTTACATAAAATACAACTATAGGAAACGTAGCGCTCATAGCGAAGCACGACTAGCCTTTTCTAACCGATCGGTCGCTGCAGTCACTACTCTGATAGGTGACTGCTACAGCAAAAAGTATGGTATTTAAATAAAACAGAGCACTACCGTGCTTCAGAGGGCACGTTAAGTCGTCGGTCCCGGCTGTAAGACAATAGTCATTAAGCCTGAAGCCTTTGAGCACTTGCCTATACGAGAAGAAGAAGACTAGTAAACGGCTAGCATTCACGAAAGTTCAGTCGAATAACTCGACCGGTGTTTGGGTCAGTGCGGAGCCGTCGTCACGTACTCCTTGAGGATGGGCATCTATATTCCTCGAACACCGGTTGAGATATTCGACTAAATTTCCGTGAGTGCTGGCCGTTTACTAGTTTTATAAGTACTATACTCACGTTGCTCTGTCATACTAAGTAGTACAGATATTTGAGTGTGGCTCAAGAGCGAGTGATAGATCAGCAGAAGCCAGTGGGGTCTTTCAAACCGAAGCGACGATGGTGATGCACCCTGGTTCAACTTTCTAAAATGCAGTTTAAACATCTCGCCATTTAAATGAAACAAAACCAATCGTCTATACCATTTAAACGCTCAAACTTAAAAAATCACGTGCTTACTCCGTTAATAAACGAGCCGGAAGACGCAGCGTAGGCCGCGGCCATGCACTATTGGTGGACCGACGACGTCAGAACCATGGGGAGCCGATGGGTGCAAGAAGAAAGCAGCAGCTGGGAGTCTTCGGGCTGATGATGATGATGAATAAACAATTCTCCAATGGAGACGTTACCTTTCTACCATTGGCAGGCTCATCAGTGAAGAGGCAGGCTCGTCTCGCTGGGTTTAAGTCCTTGACTCCCTTTCCGCAACCAGTCTCTATGACACTGACTTCCATGGTTCGGGTTAGCCCATAAATCACGAAGGTGGCTGGCTCAGCGATGTCCATTACGTCGTATGGCGAGTGGTAATATACCTGGAATACAGCATATTTAAGAGGCCTATTGGATGCAAGAAGCATGCAGCCATTGGTACTCTATGGAAAGCTCTATATTCATCAGTGGACGTCTTCCGGCTGAAGATGATGATGATGATAAACAAAATATAATATTTCACATAAGCACATACCATATTGCACATAATATAGTACAAAGAATTGACCCTGCAGCCCAACTGCCATCGCAACGTCTGCTGTCTGCGCTTTCTTACCTTCGAATTGTACTTGCTATTGACTTCCAACATAACGAAGCAAGAAGAAGACGCTCCGTACTTACAAGTTAACGGGTAAATCTTTGTATTATTTGGATTTGGTATGCTGTAAAAGAAATTCTGGATTGAATGGGATCTGAAACATGATGCATAAGATTGAAAGTTGCAAGAGCTCGCTCCCGTTCAGAGATTTTATTGTCATCCTCAGCCTAAAAAAGTCCACTGCTGGACATAATCCTTTCCCAAGGTTCCGGTCTTCAGCTCATTCTTTGAGTTAATGCCTGCTTTTGTGTATGTTATCGTGCATCTCGGGCGTCCTACACTATGCGTCTGCCGTGCTCGTATCTCCACTCCAGAACGTCTAAACCAAAGGTTCTTCGGAGGAGAGACAAGAGTTTATATCCACAGTAAAATGAGATCATTTGCTTACGCTAATGCAACGTCATCGATGGCCAGAGAATTGATCGAGTAACACGCTCCAGCCTCTGTCATGACTGGAGTCCATTTCAACGGGACGCTCTCTGATGACTTCGTCTTGGCGTCTAGTTCTGGTATCACCTATAAATATTAAACAAAGGTTTACCCACAATTTATCCGGTTTCTAGCGGGCACTGTTGATTATCTGAGACAAAGTTATTGGTCTTGATAGCATATAGCATCAGAAATCAGGGTGTAATTTCATCCGAATTGGATCAGCCGCTTTTACGTAAAAGATGATCAAACAGACAACGCTGGTATTTGTATATATCTACTAGCTGATCCGCATTTAGCTTTGCATAGGTTATCTGAACCATGGGCGCCACTCGAACATCATCATCAACAGCCTGAAGTCGTCCACTGCTGAACATAGGCCTCCCCCAGAGAGTGCCATTTTAAGCGGCTGCTCGCACCCTGCGTCCATCGGCTCCCCGTGGCTTTCACTAGATCGTCAGTCCACGGAGTGGAGGACCGGCCTACACTGCATCTTCCGGTTCGGTTACGGCCACTCGAACGCGTGCAATAAATTTCATTAAAATTGACCCATCCCCGTATTAGGTAAAAGTTACAACAGCGGTAGCAAAACAACAGCAGTAGCAAAGCGACAGCAAACACTTAGCAATCGGTCACAAGATGTTACAGGAAATCGTATGTTGCCCACCCGCTGAATGCACACCCTCCCTGCCTTTGATACTAGCGCCACTAGCAACAATAGCAATAGATGGAAACAAATAATGCACATTTTAGTTCATCGATTGTCCGACAGTCGGTGATCTAGCGCTCGATCGCTTTCTGCTCTGCCAAAGTGACGTTTGACAGCAATGATTGCGAAATTCACGCCTGTTGAAAACTTGTTGCGAGTTACGTAATTAGCTAGTCGGTCGTCTAGGCGAAGTTCAGTGCCATACCTAGCAAGCAAAGGTTGGTTAATACAAGCAACATTCATTTGAAACAGCATCATAGATTTGTACTCACGTCTAAAGCCAACTGGTACAAGTCCACCTCCAAGGTCTTATCTTCCTTATACTCTTCGTAACCTTCCAGGTGTAGCAGGTCGGAGTTGGCCACCACTTCTATAAAGCTTTTGTAGTATTCGTATTTTTCGTCGGACGGTTCCACAGCCCATAGGTTTCTGATCACGTTTTCAAGTTTTGATGGATTTGTGCGATTCTGTGAATAAATATATCGTACCCTAATAATAATTAATTGTCACTGATGTTTAAGTGATACCTAAATGGCATCCTGACCGAAGTTTCATTTAAACAGGGGAAATGCAAAATACGCCAAAAGCGTCTCAGTGGACTTATCCTCCCCATATATATGAGAGTAACATTTGTAAATTGTCCAAAACGCAAAATGACTCAAAGGCATACCTAACTAAATGCCTAGATTAAAATTATAGATGCCTAAAATAACGTTGGAGACAACCACTTTTTAAACGTCTCGATCGGGGAAGTGGCAAAAGAATGATGCGACGTTTGTTGTTCGCCTTAAGTTAGACGTCATGGATGCCCATAAAAGTTGCAGTGCCGCTCGGAACTCGTCCAAGTCTTGCGTGACACTGCACTGGGCACGTCTTCCTGTGACATCACCACATTCTAATTACATGATTTTTAGATTGTGAGTGTACTTATCGTCAGGTGAGTTGCAGTCAAAGGTTGGACTATTCGTAGAAAAACATAAATCCTCGAAATCGAGCTGGCTGAGTGACTGGCCTGATAGCTCAGTTTTTAACCCTGCCTTTGGTTGTGGGTTCGATTCCTACTCAGGACAAACATTTGTGTGATGAACATCGATGTTTGTTCTGTGTCTGGATGTTGCATTGTATTCTATGTATGTATTCACTAAAAAGTATATACATAAGTATTGTATCAGTTATCTGTTTCCCATAATACAAGCATTGCTTAGTTAGGGGCGCTGTGTGAAATGTACAGACATATTTATTTTAATTTATTTATTTATACCGTGTTGCAAGTAGTGACACCAGGCAGGCTGAACCTCCAAGATTTGAAGTCCTTCTCCAGGGTTACTACAGTTGGGTTCTCGTTGTATCGCTGGAGTTGACCCAAGGATACGTCGATTGCCCCCCAGATTGCTAGACTGGTAGCGGCTACCCATAGCAACCTGGAAATTTCAAAATTTAAAGAAATAATAAATCAGCGGAGATTTCGAAATATATCGGAAAGTTTCAATTCCGGATCTATAGGTTTTTTTTGAACGGGCTAATCCTGTTGGTCTCTACCGACCTCTACAGCGTCACCGGGCGGGAGGGCAGGCGCTTAAGGTACCCAGCCGTCAAAAGTGGGAGGCAACTAGCTCAAGGGCTCCCCTGGGGTGCGAGCCTCGGCTTGGGTGGTTGCCGGGATAAGAGGATCGAGAAGACTACGTCCACTAGAAGAGTGGACTGGATCTATCATCATCATCATCATCATCATTACCAGCCTGAAGACGTCCACAGCTGAACATAGGCCTCCCCCAGAGCGCGCCACCTTGAGCGGCTGCTCGCCTCCTGCATCCATCGGCTCCCCGCAGCTTTCACCAGATCGTCGGTCCACCGAGTAGGAGGCTGGCCTACGCTGCGTCTTCCGGTTCGTGGTCGCCACTCGAGAACCTTTCTTCCCCATCGGTTGTCAGTTCTACGAGCGATATGGCCTGCCCATTGCCATTTCAACTTGCTAATTCTAAGATCTATATCGGTCACTTTAGTTCTCCTGCGGATCTCCTCGTTCCGGAGCTTATCTCGCAGGGAAACACCGAGCATAGCTCTCTCCATAGCTCGCTGCGCGACTTTGAGCTTACTAATAAGGCCAACAGTAAGAGACCATGTCTCAGTTCCATAAGTCATCACTGGCAACACACACTGATTGAAAACTTTCGTTTTCAGGCTCTACGGTATTTTGGACGAAAAGATAGGACGAAGCTTCCCGAACGCTGCCCAGCCGAGTTGGATTCTTCGTGCCACCTCTTTATCGAAGTTGGACCTACCTAATTGGACAGTCTGTCCTAGGTAGACATATTTGTCGACAACTTCGAGAGTATCGTTCCCAACAAATACCGGTACAGGTGGATCATAAGCATTAGACATGATCTTCGTCTTGTCCATATTCATCTTACGATCAACCTGTTGGGAGACTTTACTGAGGTCGTTGAGCATGGTGCTAAAGTCCTCGAGCGATTCCGCCATTATGACTATATCATCGGCAAAACGAAGGTTAGTGATGTACTCGCCATTTATGTTGATGCCAGAAACAAACATCCTCCAATGCGTTTGTGAACAGACTGGGCCTATAGGTTTCAAATAGGCTGAATGTAGATAAAAAGGAGAAGAGTGGAGAAGAAAGTGCCGTATTGTAGAATTCAAAGTACAAGTTTTTAAAGGGACTTTGAATTGGAGTGCAAGTGCAATTTGGTCAGACACCATATGCTGAGTTGATAGATATAGGTAGCTACCTACGTTTCTAAGAAAAGATGTCAAAATAAACGCAAGAAGCAAATGGTCTCATAGATATGGCGACAGAACATGGTGCGAGAAAGTTGGATGTTTAAGCACCACAAAGATTTTTGCAGCTCGTAACTTAGGTAGCGTGGTAAAGAAACAATTTTGTATATCATAACTTGAAAGAAGCCTTTATTCCTGTAGTAATAGAAACGTCATAATGAACTAGTAAAGTGTCATGTTTACCCTAGATATATTAATTAGAAGACCCTCCAAGGACTGATGATATTGCACTAATTGGCTTGTGAAGCCTCAAAGTATAGGTACCTAATCAGATTTGTTTCCGTAAGTTAAAAATTTTGTCAAGACCTCTTGTAGCTAAAGGTAAGTTCTTTTCAGAGACCATTTTGTCCGCCCCACATAACAAATCACAAATATCGTTACACCTTCATAGATTCATCGTTTACATACCTCTCTACCCAGTGCCTCCTTGGAGCAGCAATGTGTTGAAAACCATGCATGCTGGTCTCCAAGCAGAAGTCTTTCCCGAATGCCACCACTGGATTTGCTAGCGCCGTGCCTTGAGGACACATGCTTTTATGGGCCTTTGGCTTATCATATGTGTACATTTCTGCGTTTCGTTCTTTAGAACAGTTAAGCCGTCGATCCAGGTTGTCGTCGTAAGACAGCAGTCGTTAAGCCAAACCTAAACGTTGTCTTAAAAAATCTAACGCCAGGGTGTGGTGTCTACTAACTTGCTATAGGAAGGAAAGGGAAAGGAAGAACTCCTGTGTTGTACAATTCAAAACATTTCTGTTTTATGAAATTAGTAATATCTGGGAGATTATTATAAAACTGGTTCAATTGAGTTAGTTCACGTCGGTGTACAACCTTTTACTGTAGTAACATTAAACATCGGTTATCTTTAACATGATAATAACTGCAGTATTACCGCAAAAAGCTTTTAAATATGATTAAATTGCATAATTTATTTATCGCACTTTTATTGCATGCTGCATGCATTAAATTATCCAATAGCCGAGGCTTACAACTTCATAAACTTTTGTCACGCTATCCTAAAACATAAACCCCTTTATTTATAATCATTGCGCAGCGGAGGAGTTCTCTATCGAATTTAAAATAGACAAAGACAGAGACAAAACAAAAATAACCGGCCAAGCGCGAGTCGGACTCGCGCACGAAGGGTTCCGTGCCATTATCTATCTCTGCCATCTAGTGTTGAGTAGCAGTACTATATAAAGCAGCGCTATCTATGCCTCATCTGGTAAACGAACAAAAAAATTACGTTTGTTATACATATAGGTATAGCTTGTATATAGCCTTCTTAAATATTTCTATTAATCTTTTTTTTAATGTTTAATATTATAGCGGCAACAGAACTACATCATTTGCGAAAATTTCGACTGTCTCACTATCACGGTTCATGAGGTACAGCCTGGTAACAGACGGACAGACAGACAGACAGACAGCCTTAGTAATAGGGTCCGTTTTACTCTTTGGGTAGGGAACCCTAAAAATGTATCTAAATAATTATCTGGGGTCGTATCTTGGGTTGCAATAAAATATAATTTAAACAACGACATAATCTTTTTTTTTTAATTATTATCATTTAATCACAAAAAAATCAATTATTAAATTACAGTAATAGTAACAATTTCACAGCTGGCTCAATTAATACCTTATTATAACATGATATCTTTCTATTTATTTAAACTTATAATAAATCTGTACCCACTCTCACTGTAAATGTATAGTGAGACTCTTTCATTGTTAAATCAATCATTACTTATATTAGAAAGGCGATAAAAATCGTTTTTGATTAAAGATCTCTAGACAGAACATCTCTAATAGTACTATCGACCACAGTGAGCATGCCAGTATACTTTCGCTCATACAAAGCTGGGGGTCTAGCAAAGATATCTTTCCATTAGCGTTAACGCCAAACGATAACTCATAATGTGTGGAAATGACATTAGCTATGACATTACCTGCGGAAAAGTTTTCCGCAGATAATGTTGTGACGGACCTACAGGCATACCTACCGGCCGCACACGCACACCAGCGTATCTCCCGACAAACACCGACACGACCGCGCGACCCCGCGCGCCCCCGTCCACCGCGTTCAGCAGACCGTGACCGCCAAATGATATAAAAGCCGTCCAGCGCGCGAGTAAGTCAGGCATGACCATATTAAGCGAGTGCGCGATAGGGCGGCCTTCGTCTTAGGCCGCCTACACCCTCTCCTCTGCAAGGGTAGTAAAATGTCCCTTAGAAATAAGGTGACACTTTACAAAACTTGCGTTCGCCCGATTATGACCTATGCATCTGTCGCGTTTGCTCATACATCCTCAGTCCACCTGGATCGACTTCAGGTTATCCAGAACCGCTTTATCCGCAAGGTGGTCGGAGCTCGCTGGTACCAGCGTAACTCCGACCTCCATTGCGATCTCGAACTCCCATCCATCCGTCAGTTTATGAAGGATGCATCCCGCCGCTATTTTGACGCGGCACCCCATCACCCCAACCCTCTCGTAGTCCAAGCATCAAGTTACTCTACAGACATGACAGACCCGCCACCCCGTCGTCGCCGCCCAAGACACGTCTTGAGCGATCCGGATGATCCTATAGCAGCCGTTGTGTCGGCTGCGCTAGGATCACCGGATCAGTCTAGCCCTCCTGGCTCAGGTACCGCTTTCGGCACCGGTATAGGTTACCAGCGTAACACAATCAGACACCGACCCCGCCGGCGAGGTCGACGTACCCCCCGTAGGTTAGCTAGAACGGTCGCGACTTTCCATAGGGTCCACTCTTCCAGTGGACGTAGCCTTCTCGATCCTCTTATCCCGGCAACGGCCCAAGCCGAGGCTCGCACCCCAGGGGTGCCCTTGTGCTAGTTGTCTCCCACTTTTAACGGTTGGGCGCCTTAAGCGCCTGCCCTCCTGCCCGGTGACGCTGTAAAGGTCGGTAGAGACCAACAGCATTAGCCCGTTCAAAAAAAAAAAAAAAAAAAAAAAAGAGTAAGTCAGGCATTTGCTCGCGGCTCTCACGGCGGATGGATGTGCACACCATACACCAGAGCCCCTAGCAAATCGCCTACTCCCGTGTTCCTTACTAACACGGTGAACGGTACCCTCTGCGCGTGGCCACCATACTTATGCTGCAATGAGACACGTCCCTGATCCTTAGACCCCGTCCCGTCGTACCAAGGACGCATAGCGCGTGGCTACCATACTTATGCGCTGGGCCTTGGGTACCCCCTGCATGCACTAACCCCCGCGCTGCGCACCGCCGCGCAATCTCGTTTCCCCGCGTCCCGGACGTCGCCTGGCTCCAAGGGCGGAAGCGCATAGCCACCATACTGATGCCGCTTCTTCCCTCCCCGAGCTAGACGCCCTCCGCGCCCGTCAATCATCCGCCCGCGTGGAATACTTCTCGCAGGCCGCCGCGCTCCTGCTGGAGAACTCGCCGCGACCCGCACCCTGATTTCGTACCGCAGACGACCGGCCTGCTGTTCCGAGGCTAGAAAGCGCGTGGCCACCACACTGACGCTGCTTTTCCTCATTGAACAGGACGCCTCCCGTTCCCCCAACCGTTCGTCACGCGTATACTGCTCGCAGGCCGTCGCGCTCCTGCTCGTGAGCCCACCGCGACCACGTCATCCCGGGGTCCGTCACTCTCCCGTAGATGTAAACTTAGGATAAGCCGTTTAGATGCCCTAAGCACATAATTACTGTGATACCATAAATATATACCCGTGTATTGTAACTGATAACCGCGTGTTTCCCTGGACTCATATTCCCCATAGGTTACCCTATCTTAGGTATTCCATCCCTTGCCACAACTATCGTAGCACAAGGGCACGACTGCCAACATAACAAGGCGTCTGGTCAGCTAGCCGCAAGACGCCACGTTACAATGTCATTCCCATAAATTTTGAGTTATCGTTTGGCGTTAACGCTAAAGGAATGGGATCTTTGCTAGACCCCCGGACACTAAAGGCGACGCTTTTATTTGTTTTCTCCGACTATCTGAGCACGCACGATTGCATTTTCGGATCATAACTTTTTTTGCAACACACGTGCAGTCGCTTTGAGTGCCCAGCTTTGTATGAGCGAAAGTATGCTGACTGGCATACCGTCTGCGTGATCGACACTGTCGACAGTGCCGTTAGAGATGTCCTGTCTAGTATACATAGAGGTCTTTGTTTCTGATACCATACCATACTAGTACCACATTGCTGATGATGATTGATCTCCCACAAACGCGCTGATGGTAAGTAATATTGTAATATTATAGGGATTCATGCACTTGTAGCAAATGCCAACACATCACCACACCATGCATGATTTGCTGCCATTCCTCCACATCCTGAAATCATAAACCACAGGAGTTAAAAGAAGCTACACTGCTACGATGATAATGATGATGGGGAGCCGATGGAGCAGGAGGCGAGCAGCCGCACAAAGTGGCGCTCTCTGGGGGAGGCCTATGTTCAACAGTGGACGTCTTCAAGCTGTTGATGACATTGCTATGACATGGGGCACACTATAATGTGGAAGGACTTTTCTGCTAAATTCGTCTAGGTAGGTACCACAGCTTTGAAGCTGTTGACGGTTTGAAGGGCACTATATCATCATCATCATCAGCCTGAAGTTGTCCACTGCTGAACATAGGCTTCCCCCATAGAGCGCCAGTTTGAGCGGCTGCTTGCCTCCTGCATCCATCAGTTCCCCACGGTGTCGTCATTCCAACTAGTGGTATTGTAGCTAGTGAAATGACTGTGGACAAATTAAACTTTATGACCTGATCTGACGTCTAGTAATCTTATTACTAGAGTGCTGAAATCTCAGGATGACGTGCCCAGTGCATTTTTTTTATTGTCACGTGAAACTTTATAATTTAGAGTTCCGAGTCACACTGCAATCTGTTATGGGACTTATGGGCAGCCGTGACGCTTAACATCAGGTGAATGACTAGCTCGTCACGTTATTTTAGTATTAAAATTCTCATGAGTGTGATTCATTTTAAATAAATATGTATCCGACTGTTACTCACGACACACACACACATTGACACACTATTCGCGAGTAACAGTCGGATACATATTTATCGTCACGTTATTTGTTTACATTAAAAAATACCAATCACAATTTCGTCCATTAAGTTAACTTTCTGAAATTGAAACTTGGAGTTGGTAGTAGGTATTACCTAGGTACTTAATGAGGAGATCCGTAGGAGAACTAAAGTGACCGATACCTATAGCTCTCAAAATTAGCAAGTTGAAATGGCAATGTGCAGGCTACATCGCTCGTAGAACTGACAACCGATGGGGAAGAAAGGTTCTCGAGTAGCGCCCACGAACCGGAAAACGCAGGGTAGGCCGGCCCCCCACTCGGTGGACCGAGGATCTGGTGAAAGTCGCGGGGAGCCGATGGATGCAGGAGGCGAGCCGCTCTGGCGCTCTCTGGGGGAGGCCTATGTTCAGCAATGGTCTTCAGGCTGCTGATGATGAACTACATTTCATTCTTACACTGCCTAAATGCTGGTTGATGTCCAGGTGTACAGATGACTACGTAGTTCCACACTCCAAACATACAACACTGTGCATTATTGTAAGCGTCGCGGTCGCATCAATCCATCGATTTATTAATTTTCTTTTATACATTGGTGAGTTCTACGGTGTGTCACTGAAATTCGTAAATTAAATAAATGAGTCATTTCTCCAAAATATAGGCAATTGTGAAAACACTAGTTAAATATCTCAAATTAAACGAGCCAAGTGCAAAGCGGAGTCTCGTACCGTGGGTTCCGTAGATATACAATGTGCTTTTTACATATTGTGATAAGACCAAATAAAGTAGCTCCCTAAATCTTTATTGGAAGATTTTATCGCAAGTTCAGCACGCACTTGGCCGGGGTATAATTTTTTTAGGGTTCCGTACCCTAAGAGATCTGTGTTCACTGGCAAAATGTTTTTTGTGTGTGGCAAACAAGCAGATGGCCCACGTGATGGTAAGTGGTTAATTGCGTCACTGGACATCGCAAGATCGCAACACCGAGAAATGCGCGTCACCATCGCGTCATTTATATATTCCATATCAACGTTCATATCTTACTTTAAAAGCCTATATTAAATTGCCACAGTACATGAATATACTAAACTGAATAAAAACATATTTTATAACCTTAAACTCACCTGAAATAACTGTAAAATCGTCGTCGGTACACTTATTAAACTAGAAAAAATATTGACTAATATTGGTCACCTCCTACCGAAGCCTGCTTTTTGGCTACTGAACTGAATGACCGAAGAGCCATAGCATAGCCTGACTAGCTTTACTATTAAGTATTCTGTGCCCTGACCGACCAAACCGGAGCCGTGCGCAGTGAACGTCTTTTTGTGTTGTGTCCTTGAATGGTGGAACGTTTCACTACCGCGGCAAATTCAAATTTTCATGCGTTCTTTTGCCAATAATAGCTTAATTACTAAACGTGATTACATTAAAACTGATTTAACGTAAAGAAATGCAATGCATTAATAAATTACGATTAAAAGTATCTCCTAGACATCATTGGTTTAGCGACAAATGGCAATAAACAAATTTCGTCTTAGTTTTTCACCCTATTGCCATTTGTCGCTAAACCAATGATATGTAGGTGATACTTTTAATTGTAATTTATTGATACATTCTATTTATTTGCGCAAAATTAGTTTTCATGTAACCACGTTGAGTAATTAAGCTATTATTGGCAAAAGAACGCAAGAAAATTTGAATTTGCCGCGCTAGTGAAACGTTGCACCTTAACGGGAAAATCTGTGTTTTGTTTCTTATGTCTTGTAAAAGTGCTATGAATAGCTTATTAGAAATAAAACACTTTGACTTGATTTGACTTACAAGAGCTTTATTACGAGAATACTGACGCCATAGACTGTTCGGCAACAGTTGCCGAATCAACTACCGTTTCTCGAATGAAGTGCTCGTGTTTAAGAACGTGCGTGAATGTCCCCCAAGCAAAGGTGTTGCATAGATTCTCGTTCCTGGGTGCGGCTGAGACCACGCCTCGGAGGAAGTACCGGGTTCTGTCCCGGACGGCTTTGCTGAATGACAGTCCACCGCCGCTGTCGCCTTTGCAGACAGATGTACCTGGAGGCAACGGGCTGTATTTATATTTACTAATGGTGCGAGAGCCCACTGCAAAAATACCTACGTCGTCGGGTACCCCAACAGGCTATCTTTAGATCATTAACCGACACCTAAACATTACATGTTTAGGTGTTTTTTACAAAAACAGGTCTGCCAGTTCCGATCCTGCCAGGTTATGGAAATAATCCACTTGCACCAACTTCAAATGTCTTGAATACTAAGTTTCGCCAAGTATAGACCTGGCAGACCTTTTAATCTATTATCAGGGTCACCTTGGCTATTATTAGGCGTAGGTTTCATCGGGGTATTCGCTGAGGTAGGTAAAGGGTGTGAAGCGCACATTCTTAGGGGTCTGCCAGGTACTTCCGGCAGGGTGCGCAATGGCAGACCAATTTTTCTTTACATAATTAATCAATGGTTAACTGTTGCCAGAACTTTTGTTCCGGACGACCGAGCACCAGAAGACAAAACGGTGATGACGAACAATAGTGAAATGTAAATAGTTTAGTTTTGAGTCTATTTACTCGTGTTTTATAAATTAGTTTCTAAGTTTAGTTCGTTCATATCGTTTTATATACTTTACACCCGTTTATAGTCTTAAGATTGCTCCTTTTCATTTGCTCTGTAACTTGTAATTGTATTGTCTTTGTATGTATTTGATGTAAATAAATGATTCTGGCGGCGGGAGTTTTATTCAGGGCAAAAGAGGCTGCAAAATAAATAGGTAATAGGAGCGGGAAAGGGAAAAATAGGTAAATCTAGGGCACAAAACTAATTAGGTAGCCTAAAAAATAGTATAGGCATGTCCCTTTCCCGCATCCGCACCTCTCGCTCAGCGCCCCGTCTCGTTTTCGCAAACTGTTGCCATCCCCCTCTAACAGGACCGATATCCAGTCGGTTAGGCGGCGCTTACTCGCCGCCTTGATAGACCACGGGGGGATGGCATAAATATAGAGAGGCGAGGCGCTAGCGATCACTCCACTGCTGGCAGCGAGACCGACCACATCTCAAGAAGAATATAGAAGCTTGCCTCCGCCCTGAAGAACTCCCGCTGGCCAGATTCCTAGTTTCATAACAAACTCTTACTCTTCCTCGACCAATCCCAGCCGAAAGAGCCGTAACCCCGGGTCGGTGCCGAGTCCGACCGCCCGCCATAGTCTACAGTCCTACGATCGAAGAAATAGTTGGTTGGACTCCTGGCCCGGGGCGCTCCGGTTTATTGGTCCATCGCAGCCGAATATCGTCGGGGAAGAAAAGAAGCCTCAAGAAATGCCAGGAACACGGTCGGCCAGCGGGAAGAGGCCCGTCACGCGGAGTCAAGCGGGGTCAGCAGTGGCTGTCTCGACGGAGGAGACGTCCTCCAGCGACGCCACCCTGCGCACAGGGGGCTCCAGCACGACGCATCGTGCAACACCAGCCGCGGCGCACCGCGCGGCGCCGGCCAGAGCCGCGCCCGCGACCGCGCCTACCGCCGTGGCCCACACCGCTCCGTCGCCCGGTGCAGTGGTGCACACATCGCACCATCGCCATGCACCGACGCACGCCGTCGCGGTGTCCGGCGGTGGCCCACGCCGAGGTACCTGCCACCTCATTCGCCGCGCCGCAGCAACGTGCTTATGTCACGCCACCGCCTGCGCTCGCCGCCCACCTCGCCGCGAACGCAACGTTGCAGCCGCCATACACCATGGCACCACCAGAGGATGCGCCGTACACCACGACGCATTACGCCGCATCGAGCCAACCGATGCGCGACGTCGCACCGAACAACGTCGTGACTCCCGTCGCCGCAGCGACGCCCGCCTTCGTCACGACGCCCGCGACACTCACCGCGCCGACGCCACATGCAACGTCGACGCCGAACAACACCGCGGTCCCGAGAAGAGCCAAGACCGCATCGCATAGAAGCACCCACTCCGTGCGCTCGCTACGTTTAGCGCGCGCCAAAGAAGAACATATCCGCTTGCAAGTTGAACTCGCCGCCGCCCGTATAGCCACTATAGAAGCCGAAGAGTGTGAAGATGAACAGATCGACGCGCGCACTGAAGCCACGGAACGCGAAGCCACACAACGAGTCGACACGTGGCTGGACCTCAATGAAACTCACTTCTTGGCACTACCTGAAGAACCACACGTTGCCGCCCCGGGGGCCAGAGCCGTGCCTCCGGCCGCCACGCACCATCGCCAGTACCAGCCGCCGAGTTTCTACGAACCAGAGACCACCCACGCGCCGCTCCGCAACAGCGACGTCGCCCTGCCGCAGCAACCGAAGATTGACCTAGCCGACTTAGCAGCCGCCCTCACGATGGCCAACTCGCAGCCGCGCCCATGTATGCCACGATTTTATACCGAACTTCCAGTCTTCAATGGGGCGCATCAAGATTGGCTGGCATTCAGGGCTGCATACATAGAGACTGCCGGTTTCTTCAGCGACGTCGAGAACACAGCGCGCCTACGACGCAACCTGCGCGGAAGAGCGCGCGAATCCGTGGACAACCTGCTCATCAACTGCGCGCACCCCCAGAGAATTATGGAGTCTCTGGAAACCCGCTTCGGACGCCCAGACACCATTGCTACAACAGAACTGGAGCGACTTCGGCAGCTTCCCCGACCAATCGACTCGCCGAGGGAAATATGCATCTTCGCGAACAAAATCTCCAACAGCGTAGCGGCGCTCCAAGCACTCAACAACGTGCACTACCTCTTCAACCCAGAAGCGATCAAGATGCTGTCAGAAAAGCTGCCTTCTTCACTGCGCCCAAGATGGTTCGAGTTCGCCGCCACCCAGCCTCAAGGGGAACCTGACCTCCCGAAGTTCGCCCGCTTCCTTGAACGCGAAGCAAAGTACCACAGCCCGTTCGCGCAACCGGAACAAGTCACCACATCGAGCTACGAGGGCCGGCAACAACAACGCCGACCGCCGCCCCCGCAACGGACGCACGCCGCTCAAGAGCGTCCGACCGGCAAATGCTCGACGTGTCAGGAAGCCGGTCACGTGATCACCGAGTGCGACAAGTTCAAGAACGCCGAGGTCAACGAGCGCTGGGATATGGCAAAGAAAGCACGCCTATGCTTTCGCTGCCTGCGACTCCGTACAAAAAACCACACGTGCAAAACAAAGAAGTGCGAAGTCGACGGATGTGTATATACACATCATCAGCTGCTGCATCACATGAAGAGGACAGAACAGCCGTCAGCAAAGACAGAATCAGTCGCGTCAACGTGGACAAAGAAGATGGGACACGCCTATTTGAAGATAGTGCCGGTCACAGTTTCCGGACCGGCGGGAGAAACGGACACATGGGCGCTCTTAGATGACGGATCCACCGTCACCCTCATAGACTCGGCGATCGCAGACGAGGTCGGCGCGAAAGGACCGGTCGACCCACTAGCCATAGAAGCGATCGCCGACACAAAGCTGAGGTTATCGCGGTCTCGCAGGGTCTCCCTCACCATACAGGGGCGGACTCGCGAGCGCCACCGCATCCAGCTGAGAACGATAGAACAATTGAAGCTCTCGCCGCAGAAAGTCACAGAAGAGGACCTGAAGTCGTGCGATCACCTCCAGGACCTGCACGACCAACTGAAGACCGACTGCGCGACGCCGAGACTTCTCATCGGTCAGGATAACTGGCACCTACTCCTCGCGGAGAAAACACGAAGAGGAAGACGGAACCACCCGGTTGCCTCGCTAACACCACTCGGCTAGGTATTACACGGGGCGCACACGCGCTCACTGGGACAGCGCGTCAACTTCATCACCGAACGCGAAGACAACATGGATGAACAACTTCGAGAGTACTTCGCGTTAGAAAACTTGACCATTAACCCGAAGTCACCACACAGCGACCCCGACCGCCGAGCCTTGGACATACTGAAGAATGAAACGAAACAAATAGACAGCGGCCATTACCAAACTTCGCTTCTATGGAAAGAAGACAACGCGAAGATGCCAGACAACTATGACGCCGCCTTGAATAGGTTGACTTCGACAGAAAAGAAAATCAATAAGGACCCTGCACTAGCCGCCAAGTACAGGGAACAAATGAACGCCCTTATCGAGAAGGGCTACGCCGAGCTCGCCCCACCGAACAAGACACCAGGAAAAACCTGGTACCTACCTCACTTCGCCGTCGTGAACCCAATGAAGCCAGAGAAGTTACGAATAGTCCACGACGCCGCCGCGAAGACCAAAGGAAAGAGCCTCAACGATCATCTCCTCACCGGGCCAGACCTCCTGCAATCACTTCCGGGGGTCCTGATGCGCTTCCGCCAACACGCCGTCGCCGTCTCCGCCGACATCGCCGAGATGTTCATGCAAGTGAAGATACGCCCTGAAGACCGAGACGCACTCCGCTACCTATGGCGCGAAAAGGTCACCGACGAACCGACGGAATTCAGGATGACGTCACTCATCTTCGGCGCCACATGCTCACCGTCGACGGCAATATACGTGAAAGACGCCAACGCGAGAAAATGGGAAGAAACGGAACCGGAAGCAGCCGCCGCGATAGTCCGTAACCACTACGTCGACGACTATCTCGCCAGCTACAAAACAGCAGAGGAGACCATCAAGATAGCCAAAAAAGTTAAGAACATACACAGAAGAGGCCACTTCGACTTAAAAAAATGGACATCGAACTTAGAAGAGGTAGTAGAAGAGCTCGGCGAAGAAGAAAACAAGACTACAACAGTCAAGATCACCGACGGCGGGAACACCGAGCGCGTCCTAGGTCTTGTCTGGAGGCCAGCCACCGACGAGCTCGCCTTCAATCTAGACTTAGCCAGGGTACCTAGGGAGGTACTAGACAGCAGCGCGCCGACGAAGAGGGAAGCCTTGAAGATCGTCATGTCCCTGTACGACCCACTCGGCTTCGCATCGCCCGTCACATCAAGAGCCAAGCAGCTGCTACAGGAGCTATGGCGACGCGGGACCGACTGGGACCAACGCATCGACGCAGACCTCGCCGACCAATGGCAAGAATGGATGACACATCTGCGCAATCTACGGCACGTCTCCATACCGCGCTGCTATCTACAATACAGCGACGCCGTGTCCCTCCAGTTGCACACGTTCACCGACGCAAGCGAATCTGCATACGCCGCCGCACTCTACTGGCGCGCGGTCACTCCAGACGGGCGCATCACTACGTCACTCATCATGGCGAAATCGCGGGTTGCACCACTGAAGCTACAATCGATTCCCCGCCTCGAACTGCAAGCTGCCGTGATGGGAAGCCGCATGGCCGCGGCCGTCATAGAAGAACATGACCGGAAGCCCGACGCCAAGTACTTCTGGACCGACAGCAGAACGGTGCTTACCTGGCTCAAGACCGGCGCGCGCTCCTACCGTCCATTCGTCGCGCATCGCATCGCCGCCATAGAAGAACATAGCACCGTGCAAGAGTGGGCGTGGGTGCCCACCAAGACGAACGTGGCCGACGACGCGACCAGAGACGTACCACGTGACTTCAACAGCCAACATCGCTGGTACCACGGCCCGGACTTCCTACGCGACGATGAAGAGAGATGGCCCGCCGAGAAACTCGCGCTCGACGCTACCACCGGCGAAGAGAAGTGCAACGTCCTGAACATAAAGAGCAAGACGGGGGAAGCCATCCCCAACCCGGAGCGCTTCTCAAAGTGGGAGCGATTTCTACGAGCGACAGCGCGAGTACTCCAGTTCATTGACCTCTGCCGGCCTAAACGTCATCGCGCACACTACAAACGCACCAGGAAGAACAAACAAGAAGATCCGACGTGGAAAAGACAAATAACATCAAACACAGCGGCGTTACCTACAAAGAAGACAGAAGCACCGGCGTCGCGACGCTTCTTGCAAATCGACGCCGACACTCAACGTCGCGCCGAACTTCTCATATGGAGATATAGTCAGCAGGAAGCCTTCGCCGAAGAAATAGAAGATTTGAAAAACGACAGACCGGTCGCAAGAAGCAGCAGGCTACGCCCTCTATCGACAAAGTACGAAAACGGGCTCATTCGACTCAACAGCCGAATAGAAAATGCAAGAGGAATCGCCGAAGCAATGAAGACGCCACCAGTACTCGACGGCAACCGACCAGAAGTGAAGCTCGTCATCGACCACGCCCACAGACAGCTGCTGCACGCGGGACCAGAGGCCACCATCAACGAGTGCCGACAACAATATTGGATCCTCCGCCTGCGACCAGTCACCAAGATGGTCATACATCGTTGCCTCCCGTGTCGCATCAGAAAAGACACACCGCCGCAGCCATCAACGGGAAACCACCCACGATGTCGACTGGCGCACCATCGGCGCCCCTTCACCTTCTGCGGGATAGACTACTTTGGCCCCCTCCTAACGAGCGTGGGTCGGAGTACACAGAAGAGGTACGCGGCCATCTTCACCTGCCTCACGACGCGCGCGATACACCTAGAGCTCGCGGCGTCCCTCAGCACCGACTCCGCCGTGATGGCGCTTCGCAGAATGATAGCGAGGCGAGGCGCCCCCACCGAAATCTGGTCCGACAACGGGACCAATCTCCATGGCGCCGACCGAGAACTCCGCAAAGCCATGGACGAAGCCACAGGAGAGGAGGCGTCGAAGAGGACAATCAACTGGCGCTACATCCCTCCTGGCGCCCCATTCATGGGAGGGGCGTGGGAGCGACTGGTCCGCGCCACCAAGACGGCGCTCGCAGCAACCCAGCAGAGCCGCCACCCGACCGACGAAGTCCTTGCCACCCTGCTCGCTGAGGCCGAGTACACCGTGAACAGCCGGCCACTCACCCACGTCTCCGTGAGCGCTGACGACCCCGAGGCCATCACTCCAAACCACTTCATCCTCGGTGGGTCAGCGCGCGTGCCAACGCCCGGCACATTCGACGACACCGATCTGATAGGACGCAACCAGTGGCGCGCCTCCCAGCGCCTGGCCGACATCTTCTGGAGCAGGTGGCTCCGGGAGTACCTGCCTGACCTACAACACCGGCGGGAGCCCCTCAGCCAAGGTCCCGCTATCAACGTCGGAGATGTCGTCTTCATAGCGGACAACACACTGCCCCGCAACACATGGCCACGCGGGGTAGTGATCGCCACATATCCTGGGACAGACGGCATCACCAGAGCAGTCGACGTGAGAACGCAGGGCGGTATACTCCGAAGACCGACCAAGAAACTCGTCATCATCCCCACGAGCTCAGCCGCCCTCCTGCCAGGATGCAACGTCGCGGCGGGCGTTGCACGGCGGGAGGATGTTCCGGACGACCGAGCACCAGAAGACAAAACGGTGATGACGAACAATAGTGAAATGTAAATAGTTTAGTTTTGAGTCTATTTACTCGTGTTTTATAAATTAGTTTCTAAGTTTAGTTCGTTCATATCGTTTTATATACTTTACACCCGTTTATAGTCTTAAGATTGCTCCTTTTCATTTGCTCTGTAACTTGTAATTGTATTGTCTTTGTATGTATTTGATGTAAATAAATGATTCTGGCGGCGGGAGTTTTATTCAGGGCAAAAGAGGCTGCAAAATAGATAGGTAATAGGAGCGGGAAAGGGAAAAATAGGTAAATCTAGGTTTTTTTTTTTTTTTTTTTTTTTTTGAACGGGCTAATGCTGTTGGTCTCTACCGACCTTTACAGCGTCACCGGGCAGGAGGGCAGGCGCTTAAGGCGCCCAACCGTTAAGAGTGGGAGACAACTAGCACAAGGGCACCCCTGGGGTGCGAGCCTCGGCTTGGGCCGTTGCCGGGATAAGAGGATCGAGAAGGCTACGTCCACTGGAAGAGTGGACCCTATGGAAAGTCGCGACCGTTCTAGCTAACCTACGGGGGGTACGTCGACCTCGCCGGCGGGGTCGGTGTCTGATTGTGTTACGCTGGTAACCTATACCGGTGCCGAAAGCGGTACCTGAGCCAGGAGGGCTAGACTGATCCGGTGATCCTAGCGCAGCCGACACAACGGCTGCTATAGGATCATCCGGATCGCTCAAGACGTGTCTTGGGCGGCGACGACGGGGTGGCGGGTCTGTCATGTCTGTAGAGTAACTTGATGCTTGGACTACGAGAGGGTTGGGGTGATGGGGTGCCGCGTCAAAATAGCGGCGGGATGCATCCTTCATAAACTGACGGATGGATGGGAGTTCGAGATCGCAATGGAGGTCGGAGTTACGCTGGTACCAGCGAGCTCCGACCACCTTGCGGATAAAGCGGTTCTGGATAACCTGAAGTCGATCCAGGTGGACTGAGGATGTATGAGCAAACGCGACAGATGCATAGGTCATAATCGGGCGAACGCAAGTTTTGTAAAGTGTCACCTTATTTCTAAGGGACATTTTACTACCCTTGCAGAGGAGAGGGTGTAGGCGGCCTAAGACGAAGGCCGCCCTATCGCGCACTCGCTTAATATGGTCTCTGAAGTTGAGCTTGGTGTCAAGGGTAACCCCCAGGTATTTGGCAGACGGAACCCAAGGGATGGGCTTGTCGAACAAGGACAGCGGTCGCAATGGCGGACCACGCTTATAGTCAGAAAAGTACATCGCTGCACTCTTATCTGGGTTAACCGTGATCCGCCATTTCCTGAACCACGCACCGATCTCGGTGAGGGCTCGTTGGAGACGACCACGCATATGGACTCTCTGCCATCCGGAGCAGTAGATGGCGGTATCATCCGCAAAGAGTGCAAGCTGCACACTGGGATGAAATGACCGCGGAATGTCGCTGGTGTACAACGAGAATAGCAAGGGGGAGAGCGCGGAGCCCTGGGGTACTCCGGCTCTGATAGGATGGGGAGAGGATCGCTCCCCCTCAACGCGGTAGCGAAAGCTTCGATCCCTAAGGAAGTCTTGTATGATGTGCACAAGACGGTCCGGCACGCCGATGTGGTACAGCTTGAATATCAAGCCGTCGTGCCAGACTTTATCGAAAGCTTTCGCTACGTCTAAGAAGACTGCAAGAGTGCCTTTGGGTTTTGGCTTCGAATTGAAGCCATCAAGGATGTGCTCCGTGATGCGGTGCACTTGTTGGACGCAAGAGTGTCTGGCTCTAAAGCCGAACTGCTCGTCGGGAAGGAGTTTATGTTCGTGAACATGGGTCCAGAGACGTTTCCGAATGAGACGCTCGTAGATCTTCCCCAGAGTACTGAGGAGGCTAATAGGCCGGTAGCTAGAGGGCTCGGTAGCCTTCTTGCCTGGCTTGTGGATGCCGATGACGTCGGCGGACTTCCACGCAACGGGAAAAGAGCAATTACTCATAGCCGCATTGAAGATGCTGACTAGGAGATAGATCAAGGGGACCGAAAAGTGTTTGACCACTTTGTTGCTGATACCATCAGCGCCGGGGGCTTTACGGGTAATGAGATCCTTGACAACAGACTCAACCTCAGCGGCCCTAATAAGCTCGAGAGGGGGGTCGGAGGGCGTCAGGGAGCTACGACGTTCAACTTCACTGACCACCGTATGGAGGTGGACAGGGTCAACGTGATCGGGGGAAGGTAAATCTAGGTCCGAAATCAAAGTTAGGTAGACTAAAAAATAGTATAGGCATGTCCCTTTCCCGCATCCGAACCTCTCGCTCAGCGCCCCGTCTCGTTTTCGCGAACTGTTGCCATCTCCCTCTAACAGGGCCGATATTTACTCGGCTAGGCGGCGCTTACTCGCCGCCTTGATAGACCACGGGGAGATGGCATAAATATAGAGAGGCGAGGCGCTAGCGATCACTCATTCGTAATGATAGGCTTACCAATGCCGGAGGCGGTACGCTTATCTATTACAGAAGGTCTTTTCACTGCATCCCAATTGATACTCCCTCATCCTTAGTTAACTTAGAAGCCTCTTGCTGCCGCTTAGCTATGAACGGCCATCAGCCGATCATACTAGCGTCTTGTTACCTCCCTCCCGACAAACGTTTGCTCAGTAGTGATATCAACGCACTACTTTCTCTGGGAAGCTCCGTCATACTGGCGGGAGACTTCAACAGCAAACACGTTATGTGGAATTGTCACACTTCCAATACCAACGGTAGGATACTTGAACAACTAACTGACCCACGACCAGACGCAGACCACCACACCTTTGACATTATCGCACCCATGACTCCGACCAGGTTCCCCGGGAATCTCTCCCAACGACCAGACATACTCGACATAGCACTTTTAAAAGGCGTAACCCTCAGGTTAGGCTCGATAGAAGTGCTCCACGAACTTGACTCTGACCACCGCCCTGTTCTCATGAGACTAGGCTCGGACTCTACTGAACTTCCACCTCAGACTAAGACAGTGGTGGACTGGAAGCGATTGGGGGAATCCCTGAAAGCTATCAGTTCACCTGACTTAGACAAGATACCCGACGACATACAGACACTAGATGACGTTTCCTCCGCGATCGACGCTCTCACCAGTCACCTCAACACCGTAGTCGGTGAGTCCTCGAAGCAGGTACCAGTGGTGGACCACCGCTGGGATCTGCCCGAGGACGTGAGGAGACTGATGACAGCAAAGAACGCCGCCACTAGGGCATACGACGCGGCCCCGACCCAACGTAACAAATCCACCTTGAATTTCTTACAGCGTGCTGTTAAGAAACGCATAGGTGATCTTCGCGCTCAGAACTGGACAGACCTACTTTCGGGGCTCGAGCCAACCCACCAGGCATACTGGCGATTGGCTCGAGCCTTGAAAAGTGACACACTTAGAACGATGCCCCCTCTTGATAGGCTGAACCAAGTCCCTGCGTTCGATGACGAGGAAAAAGCTGAGTGTTTAGCTGAGAGCCTCGAGGCCCAGTGTAACCTTTCCCCCGATCACGTTGACCCTGTCCACCTCCATACGGTGGTCAGTGAAGTTGAACGTCGTAGCTCCCTGACGCCCTCCGACCCCCCTCTCGAGCTTATTAGGGCCGCTGAGGTTGAGTCTGTTGTCAAGGATCTCATTACCCGTAAAGCCCCCGGCGCTGATGGTATCAGCAACAAAGTGGTCAAACACTTTTCGGTCCCCTTGATCTATCTCCTAGTCAGCATCTTCAATGCGGCTATGAGTAATTGCTCTTTTCCCGTTGCGTGGAAGTCCGCCGACGTCATCGGCATCCACAAGCCAGGCAAGAAGGCTACCGAGCCCTCTAGCTACCGGCCTATTAGCCTCCTCAGTACTCTGGGGAAGATCTACGAGCGTCTCATTCGGAAACGTCTCTGGACCCATGTTCACGAACATAAACTCCTTCCCGACGAGCAGTTCGGCTTTAGAGCCAGACACTCTTGCGTCCAACAAGTGCACCGCATCACGGAGCACATCCTTGATGGCTTCAATTCGAAGCCAAAACCCAAAGGCACTCTTGCAGTCTTCTTAGACGTAGCGAAAGCTTTCGATAAAGTCTGGCACGACGGCTTGATATTCAAGCTGTACCACATCGGCGTGCCGGACCGTCTTGTGCACATCATACAAGACTTCCTTAGGGATCGAAGCTTTCGCTACCGCGTTGAGGGGGAGCGATCCTCTCCCCATCCTATCAGAGCCGGAGTACCCCAGGGCTCCGCGCTCTCCCCCTTGCTATTCTCGTTGTACACCAGCGACATTCCGCGGTCATTTCATCCCAGTGTGCAGCTTGCACTCTTTGCGGATGATACCGCCATCTACTGCTCCGGATGGCAGAGAGTCCATATGCGTGGTCGTCTCCAACGAGCCCTCACCGAGATCGGTGCGTGGTTCAGGAAATGGCGGATCACGGTTAACCCAGATAAGAGTGCAGCGATGTACTTTTCTGACTATAAGCGTGGTCCGCCATTGCGACCGCTGTCCTTGTTCGACAAGCCCATCCCTTGGGTTCCGTCTGCCAAATACCTGGGGGTTACCCTTGACACCAAGCTCAACTTCAGAGACCATATTAAGCGAGTGCGCGATAGGGCGGCCTTCGTCTTAGGCCGCCTACACCCTCTCCTCTGCAAGGGTAGTAAAATGTCCCTTAGAAATAAGGTGACACTTTACAAAACTTGCGTTCGCCCGATTATGACCTATGCATCTGTCGCGTTTGCTCATACATCCTCAGTCCACCTGGATCGACTTCAGGTTATCCAGAACCGCTTTATCCGCAAGGTGGTCGGAGCTCGCTGGTACCAGCGTAACTCCGACCTCCATTGCGATCTCGAACTCCCATCCATCCGTCAGTTTATGAAGGATGCATCCCGCCGCTATTTTGACGCGGCACCCCATCACCCCAACCCTCTCGTAGTCCAAGCATCAAGTTACTCTACAGACATGACAGACCCGCCACCCCGTCGTCGCCGCCCAAGACACGTCTTGAGCGATCCGGATGATCCTATAGCAGCCGTTGTGTCGGCTGCGCTAGGATCACCGGATCAGTCTAGCCCTCCTGGCTCAGGTACCGCTTTCGGCACCGGTATAGGTTACCAGCGTAACACAATCAGACACCGACCCCGCCGGCGAGGTCGACGTACCCCCCGTAGGTTAGCTAGAACGGTCGCGACTTTCCATAGGGTCCACTCTTCCAGTGGACGTAGCCTTCTCGATCCTCTTATCCCGGCAACGGCCCAAGCCGAGGCTCGCACCCCAGGGGTGCCCTTGTGCTAGTTGTCTCCCACTCTTAACGGTTGGGCGCCTTAAGCGCCTGCCCTCCTGCCCGGTGACGCTGTAAAGGTCGGTAGAGACCAACAGCATTAGCCCGTTCAAAAAAAAAAAAAAAAAAAAAAAAAAGCTAGCGATCACTCCACTGCTGGCAGCGAGACCGACCACATCTCAAGAAGAATATAGAAGCTTGCCTCCGCCCTGAAGAACTCCCGCTGGCCAGATTCCTAGTTTCATAACAAACTCTTACTCTTCCTCGACCAATCCCAGCCGAAAGAGCCGTAACCCCGGGTCGGTGCCGAGTCCGACCGCCCGCCATAGTCTACAGTCCTACGATCGAAGAAATAGTTGGTTGGACTCCTGGCCCGGGGCGCTCCGGTTTAACTTTCATTCGGGTAAATTTTGACAAAAAAAAATACGTCAAAAAATTTCAATTATTTCCATGACCCGGCAGGATCGGAACTGACAGACCTGATTTTTTTTACATATTTAGATGTCGGTTAACGATCTAAAGATAGCCTATTGGGATACCCGATGACGTAAGTATTTGTGCAGTGGGCTCTCGCACCATAACTAGCTGACGAGCGATGCGATGTGGCCTGCCCACTGCCACTTCAACTTGCGAATTCTCAAACAATACGGGCTCGTAGAACTGACAACCGATGGGAATGAAACTTTTTCGAGTGGCGACCACGAACCGGAAAACGCAGCGTAGGCCGGCCCCCACTAGGTGGACCGACGACCTGGCCAGAACCGCGGAGAGCCGATGGATGCAGGATGCGAGCAGCCGCTCAAAGGCGCTCTTTGGGGGAGGCCTATGTTCAGCAGTGGACGTCTTCAGGCTGATGATGATGATGATGATGAACTAGCTGACAGTTAATTAGTTGTATGTCCTAACCCTGTCGAAGGAAAGAGAGAAGGGAAAGGGAAAAGATAGGGGAAAAGGATGAATGGATTCGCTTATCTTTTCCCTTTCCCTTCTCTCTTTCCTTCGACAGGATGAGGACTCCGGGCGAATATTTTTTATTTTTTTTTGTTTATCAAACCTAGACTAACATTTGACCACGGTCTCACCTGATGGTAACTGACGACGCGGTCGACGATGGACTATGGATGACTTGGCTATCTTTTACTTAAAAGTTTTCCTGTTCAATTAGTGCTTATATTATTGCCCTTACATCGCAAATATACTTACCATTGTGATACCCAGCGCAGATCTTGTCACTGGTGATATAGGCTCTAAAAGTTAGGTCAGATTTCTCGATGCAATCATCTATGTTTACCACAGGCAATTCTACCACCTGCAGAACTGGAGACGCCCGACCGTTATCGCTGGTGAGACCCCAGCCAGCTACCTGGAATCATCACAATAAAAATAATAATAGGTCATGTTATAGAAGGCATATTCCCAGTTGCCCCCACATGGATCGCCCCCGGGTGGCAATCGAGAATTAAATCCCCAGTTGGCACCCGGTGGAGACTGGGAAGCTATTGTTCCCACTTCATTCGCTGTACATTGCTGCGTAGATCGCCAACCTCCTTCATTACTGTCCAAATGTAATCTATACATTCTATTCTTTTGTATTCTTCTTCTTCTATCTCTTTTACAACATCACTGGAATGGAACAGCTGTGCCAGAGACCCAAGGCCCTGCAGGAGCTAAGCTGGCTGAGGGAAATGCTGGCAGTGGGAAATGCACAATAATACACTTCGTGCGGGATATCAGTGCCTTACCGCTCCCAAATAGAATAATAATAAATGCGAAATTTGCATTCAATCTTACAATGGAGAAGGAAAAATATCGGTAGACAACCGGCAAATTCAAGAATCCAAAATTCCCTTCAAACCGGAACACAGTAGTGCTTGTACACTACTGCTTGGCAGTAGAATAGTTGGCAAAGCGGTGGTATCTACCTAGACGAACTTTGCAGAAAAGTCTCCTACCACCTAATAAAATTAAGTGCGCCTAAATGACCCATTTTAGACACATTTATCGAGAAACCCTTTGCCAGTTTTCTCGACAAATGCGTCCAAAATTGGATGAATTCGAATAGATGGGATGAAAAGTAAATTTGCTAGAACACACTGTTAGGTGCGTTGCGACAAATAATTCTTAACTCGACGGTTGTTAAGCGAGCACTAAGAAAATACCCCACCACCATGATCCGATCCCGACGCAACGTTTAAAAATTCTTTGTTGTGACCTTTAATGATAAATGACAGCCTTACCTTTCCCAAGTTTCCAGTCTCCAACTGCTTCTTGTCAAGCTCGATATCAAAGTCGAGGCAGACTGGAGAAACACTGGAACTGAACTCAAAGGGTTTGCTGGTGATGACAAGAGCAATGTCATCTTGAAGGTTTGTGGCGCTGCCTTGGAAGCGAGGGGGGATTTTGATCTCTGTTACCTGGGGAATAAGATGGAATTTGAAATTCTTCATATATAGGCTCCTAAAGTACGAAGCAAAGTGCAGACTCAGCTGAGGCACCAGGTCTAGAGCAGGCACTGAGCTGAGTTGCCTCTAACACTGTCCGCGCTTGACTCGCACTTAAAGTTACCTAAATCTGAGAAAACCGTTTCCACAAAACCTAAAAACCTCTCTTATTTAAGTCACACATTGATGAAGTCACCCAAGGAAGCTATATAAAATTGACAGTCAAAACGATGACAAAAAAGAAAGAAGTACAAAATAATTCATTGGATTCTTATTTTTCATACAACTTTTCGGTGCTTTGTAAATTGGTTTGAAAATACCTCAAAACCACCAATAGGCTTCTCTCATAGTAGAAAAACACTTGCTTTCTTCTAGTCATGTGTGTGTATGTGTGTGGTGTTGGCTAGTCGTAGTATGTAAAGGTTTACATCAGATTTCTGGGCATCCTCATCGTGAGGGTCGTTCCAGGGACGGTACAGCTTGCCGACAGCTACAGCATAGTTGGAAGCTGGTAGCTGCTTCTCCACCTCATCCCAGAAGCAGTGGGCAGCTGAGGACAGCATGTTAACATCTTCAATCCAGCAGGTCAAAAATCTTATATAAGTAGCTTGACCACGTTTCATCCGATGGTACGTCACAATATTAAGGTCAGAAATGGTAATAGCAATACGTAGCGAGCCCCATTGTCATAACTATATGCGGTGACTAAACCTTAGCTCGTGGTCGCCACTCGAGAACCTTTCTTCCCCATCGGTTGTCAGTTCTACGAGCGATGTGGCCTGCCCATTGCCATTTCAACTCCCCGGAAGACGCAGCGTAGGCTGGCCCCCCACGGTGGACCAACGACCTGGTGAAAGCCACGGGGAGCCGATGGATGCAAGAGGCGAGCAGCCGCTCAAGGTGGCGTGTTCTGGGGGAGGCCAGCAGTGGACGTCTTCAGGCTGATGATGATGATGATGACGATGATGAAACCTTAGCAGCACAAGGGTGGACGGGTGTATGATTGTGATGTCAAGGGGATTAGAGCGGGTGGTAGGGCATAGATTTCTAAATTTTGAAACCTCATAGTTTCGAAATTTCAGACCATATTTTCATGTTCTCTAATTTCGAAATTGATACCCTAAGTTTCGAAATTTCGAAACTTGCTTTTATTTCAATACGGTCTAGTAACCCAACGCAAAAAAAAGAAGACTCGTAAACTCTGAAATAGTGGGTGGTGGCACTAATTTATCTGTTCAGGACCCTAATTCTATATGACCACTTTACGATTCCTTACTTCGAAACCACGCGAATTCCTTGTCTTATACTGGGTGGCGCAAAAGTAAAGACCCTATTTGGTTCAGCTATAACATTTTTTCTAAATTAGAAAACTAGATTTAGGTTTTTTTAAATGTATATTTGTGCCATTAAATTTCGTACCATTAGGATTTAAAGATGATGTCTTTTAAATGGTGACCTCCAGAGTTGATACACATTTGAGCCCTATTTATGACATTTTGCATAACTTGCCGTAACACTTCCTGCGATATGTTCGTTATTTCTTGACGAATGTTTTCTTTTAGAGCTGCGAGAGTCTGTGGCTTGTTCACATACACCCGAGATTTCAAAAAACCCCAAAGAAAGAAGTCTGGACTGGTCAGATCGGGTGATCTTGCAGGCCAAGGCAAATCGCCAAAACGAGAGATAACTCGGCTTGGAAAAGCGTCCCTCACTAAGTCCATAGTGTCGCGCGCTGTGTGTGCCGTAGCGCCGTCTTGTTGAAACCAGATGTGCTCCAGCCCCAATTCGTCCAAACTGGGTATCAAAAACTCACGTAACATGGTTCTGTAGCGTTCTCCAGTGACAGTTATCGCATTGCCTCCAGCGTCTTCGAAAAAATAGGGTCCGATCACTCTGTCAACACAGATGCCACACCATACAGTAACTTTTAGTGGGTGTAGAGGTGTTTCTTGAATAATGCGCGGATTATCAGTGCCCCAGAACCGAGTATTCTGCTTATTGACATGCCCTGAGAGATGGAAATGCGCTTCGTCACTCATAACCAATTTTGAAGGAAAATCATCCTCTTCAAGGTTGAGGTTTATGACGCGCTGGCAGTAATCTAGACGAGCTCGGTGGTCAGCAGGCAGCAGTTGATGAGTCATTTGAGTTTTATACGGGAACATCTTTAAGTCTTTCACCAAAATACGCTGCAGGGTCCGTCTGGAAATGCCCAATTGCGTGGCACGTCGCCTCGTTGATGTTTCTGGACACTCTTCCACATCTTCGCGCACAGCATCGATATTTTCAGCTGAACGGCCTGTTCTTGGTCTCCCAGACTTAGGTCTATCCAATGTTGAGCCAGTTGCTTCAAGGCGTGTGGCAAAGCGTCGAATTGTGCGACCAATCGGTGCCGGACGGTGGCGAAATCGTCGACGAAATTCACGTTGTGTTCTTATCACTGATGAATTATTCCG
Source organism: Ennomos quercinarius (assembly GCA_910589525.2). Taxonomy (NCBI): domain Eukaryota; kingdom Metazoa; phylum Arthropoda; class Insecta; order Lepidoptera; family Geometridae; genus Ennomos; species Ennomos quercinarius. Next base: position 6,696,960 of record OU342515.1, read on the forward strand.
TAAGAACATTGACACAATTATTCCACGTTCTTGGGGAGTAAAACGGTCCATGTTTATTTTCAGTGTATTTTACATTTGTTCACTACACAATTTTCAACAACAGAATGACAGAAAATGTCATATAAAAAAAATAAAAGTATTTTCTTTAGTGCCAGTACTTTTGCGCCACCCAGTATAAGAAATCTGCAAAAATCTATTCTCTATGAAATGGAAACAAAACCGCGCGAAATGAATTTGGAAATGACGCGATTTGAACTGTCAAAAATCATAATGTTCCACTGAGACACGTTCCGAAACATCAACACGTCAAAAGTTACCACCACTTAATATATCAATATTTATTCAAATTAAAAATAACATAATGTAATGAGAAGGTATTTCTAATGCTGTGACACGATTTGAACAAGACACGATAACGACGTGGTTTCGTATCGTGTGGAATCTGAGTTTTCATACAGAATTAGGGCCCTGGTAGATTTTTCACCATCTCTATCTAATTAATAGTGCTGGTAAGTAACTTAATAAAAAGAGAATAGAGTATTCAACTGAATAAATAATTTGGTGGCACTGTAGGTAGCTACATAACCAGAGGAGCAGTGAAACTACCGTCAAGCTAAGTTTCATTATGGTGTTTTCATTCATCGACGGCTAAGACTGCCGAAAATATTACCGGCATATTTTTTCACGTGTTATAATAAAAGCGAAGGCGGTGTTACGGTAGACCTGGATAAGAAATTAATTATAAGGCTGTAGGTACACACTGTTTTAGGGGCGCGAGAAAGGTGATTCTTCTTGGCAACTTGGAATTACACGATCTTATTCCTCCATCGCCCTTCTTTCACTGGACATCAAGGAGCACAAAAACACGGCATGGCACTCATATATGGTTGAAATTCCATCAACCCGCACTAAGCGATTTGATATGCACTTTATAGTGCGAACAGCCAAAGAGTGGAACACCTTGCCGGTGTCCTTGTTTCCAGGTATGATCTGGGAGTCTTCAAGTCGAGAGTGAGCAGGTATCTTCTAGGCAAGCATGCTCCATCGTCGACTGCGACATCACTTTCCATCAGGTGAGACAGTGGTCAAATGCTTTGCCTATAAAAAAAAATAAAAAAATATAACGATAATGTTACTCAGTGCGCGACGCAGATCTACTGTGCTTGTAAGTTTTTTTTTTAATGGGAAAATTGCCTTTATTACTCAAGCTAACTACTACAATAATAAAAACTAAACTAAACTAAACAAAACTAAACTAAACTAAACTAGCTACACTACCTACTACAAAGAACACTTATGGACTGTATAATAGCCGCGATGGCACATAGACAGTCCAAGTGCTCCAGCCCACTACCGGTAGGTAGCGTACCCAACATGCTGGCCGCATTGCCACGTTGAATTGCAATGCTGATGCGTTGGGCCAAATAAGTGCCAGCATTTTGGTCACGCGTCGCATCGACCAGGCGCTCTGATAGACTTTGGTGCTCGCGATGAGCTCCCGGTCCCCACGGAGCCAGGGTCTCAACACCAAACGGCTCAAATATGTAACCGCTACCGAGATTACTATATTTGCGCCGTTTTAGCTGCTCAGCAGAATTAGCCGTGGCACCGGCCCTAACGTGTGTCTCGGGAAGATGTGACGGCGCCATAGTATCGACGCAAGTAGCGTCTCACACTAAAGGCCTATATATTTGTAAGTTGACAGATTCAGATTCTGATATTTTATTGCTTCCATAGTGTACATAGGTGGAATAAGTATAAAATTAATTAAGTAGGCTTATTATGAACCCCATCGGGCGCAGCAAATTTGGAGAGAGGAGGACGACTTCACAAAAGAGTCAATATGAGTCTTTCACACTTACCAGAGATGATAACAGTCTGAGAAACCAAGCTCCCGCCACATATTTGCATGTAAGGTCTTTTTGTCTTGATGTAGATACCAGCATGCCAGGGCAACTCCTGGTTCACAGCTGTTTGACCTCCAGCTATGATACTGATTGATGCTGGTCCGGTCAAGCCGCAGTCTGCAAAAGAATTGTAAAACAAGTGTTAATTGAAAAATTAAGTTTTTTGTTTAGTACATTTGTATCCATACTTATTCCACACTGCCAAATACCAAAAAAGTCAACTCACGGCCTGGTGACAGTCACTAGTGATTTTCGGCGTGGCGTGCATTCGTGGTTTAATGATTCATAATCACAAACATAATCCCCCACTCGGTGGACTGACGACCTGGTGAAAACCGTGGGAAGCCGATGGAGGCAGGAGACAAGCAACCGATCAAAGCGGCGCTCTTTGGGAGGCGCCTATGTTCAGCAGTGAACGTCTTCAGGATAATGATGATGATGATAAATCACAAACATTCGCGGTGTTATTCGTGATGTTGATATTTTGTTATTAAGTTTTTCGTTGCTTTAAACATTCGGCGATATTTTATTCGCAACTTCGAGTTCCGGCACCATGTAACGCACTCGATATCCTATTTCTGATATTTACAGGATTTTACTAATCCTTGTGATACCTATATTTAACTAGCTGACCTAACAGACCTTATCCTGTCCAAATAGGAATATGGATTATGGAATCCTAGAGGTACTTAGTGCATTTACTCAGTTTTGGTTCCAGTGGCCTCGGCCCAGCCCTAGAAGTGAAGTCTTCCAGCTGTATGGGGACTATGCACTTTGTTTCTTGATCCTTTTCTCCCACGCCGCATGACATGACACTTGTTGTTACCATACTGCATTCCCCTGGAGAAAACATGATAATACTTGCTGAGTATGTGGTGTATTTGTAAACCGTGAGAAGGCACGTGAGCATTTGGCTCACGCAATATTTTTTGCGTGTATCTTAGATGTAAGCGGGATGGTTCAGGTATCAGATTCTATCAGGCGTCTTACTACCGTAACGATTGGCATAGATGTTCTTGACAACCGGGACCGACGGCTTAAGATGGAACGTTTCACAAGCGCGGCAAATTCAAATTTTCTTGCGTTCTTTTGCCAATAATAGCTTAATTACTCAACGTGATTACATGAAAACTAATTTTGCGCAAATAAATAGAATGTAGGTATCAACAAATTACGATTAAAAGTATCCTAGATATCATTGGTGTAGCGACAAATGGCAATAAACAATTTTCTTCTTAGTTTTTCGCTCTATTGCCATTTGTTGCTAAACCAATGATAAGTAGGTGATACTTTTAATTGTAATTTATTGATTCACTCTACTTATTTGCGCAAAATTAGTTTTCATGTAATCACGTTGAGTAATTAAGCTATTATTGGCAAAAGAATGCAAGAAAATCCACCTTAACGTGCTCTACGGAACGGAGGACGGTACGGAGCGATGACGTCGAAAACTGCACATACGAGGGGAGTTAAATGTATTCTCGGTATAGACATTGACTGGTCTGATAGCTCAGTTGGTAGTAGCTCTGCCTTCTGAACTGTAGGCTGTGGGTTCGATTCCCACCCGGGACAAAGATTTGTGTGATGAACATAGGTGTTTGTTCTGTGTCTGGGTGTCATATTGTATTCTATGTATGTATTTACAAACAAAAGTATATAAGTATTGTATCAGTTATCTGGTTTCCATAGTACAAGCTATAATGCTTAGTTTGGGGCTAGATGGCGCTGTGTGAAATGTCCACACATATTTATTATTTATTATTAGACATGAAAAAATAAGCAGAAAATTCTGAATAAAATTTATTTTTCAATGTAGTCCGGTTTTTGGCGCGAGTACTTGAATTGAAACCTGAGCAAGCGAAGGATTCTAGGATTGAACCACGAGCGTAGCGAGTGGTTCAAATGAAGAATCCTGAGCGTAGCGAAGGTTTCAAAGGTACGAGACGCAGAAAAACTTTGCTGCCGAGTGCAACACACAACTTTTCACCTCACTACAGTGTGGAAAATGTAAGAAAAACAGCTAAAAGGCTAAGAAAAGATTAGTTTTTAGCTTATTATTTTGGTAAGGGTGGCGGTAACGCTTGACATCAGGTAATAAACGACTAGCCAGTCACGTGATTCATGGAAAATTAAAGAAAAAGTGTTTTTCATCCATTTTCTATGCAGTCGCCGTGCTGGATAACGTATTGGTTTTATACTCTTTGGTGCTGGACAGTGCGATTATTCTAAAAATGAGGTTGGTGAACGAGAAAAAGATGGTATCTTTTAGGAGGTAGTCTGTGGTATTAATGAGTTTTCAGTGGACTGGCGATATCAAGAAGGTTAAATTCGGGCAGATCTGTGATTAAAATCCTCAACTCTTGACGAGAAAATTATTGAATAGAAACGTTCGAATTTTAAAAACACTTTCCACGCTAGCGAGCAAAATGCGTTTTTGCGCCCAGATTTTGAATGACAAAGAGAACCTTTCCGAGCTAGTGAGGTGAAAATAACTATTTTCTTCCTGGTCTGAAAAATGATCGTTAATTGCTGCCTTTAACTCTTCATTGTCGGAAAAATGCTTCTTTTTTGAGATTTGGGAACAGAAAGTAATCACTAGGAGCTAGGTCCGGGCTGTAGGGTGGATGGTTAAAGAAAAATAGACGGTCGCGGTCTAATAATGCGTGTACTTTATGTCAAAAATTATTACTCTGTACGGAGCACGTCACGTTTATGTGTCAGTCGTGTTTACAGGCACACTTGTGAAAATTTGATGGAACAGTGATTTTTTTGATATTTATTGTAATTATTTATTTTTATATAATTTTTTTATTATGATATTGGCAAAAAGTGAGGCTAAAGTTTACAAGATTTTTATTTGCATTGTAAACTGTATTTATGTTATTTTTTTTTATAAAACACTTAAGTTTATACCAAACATAAGCTTCTTTAATTTAAATCAATCATTTTTTAATTAACTTATATTACAACTAGCTGACCCGCCCCGGTTTCGCACGGGTTAATTAGTTTTACGCCTTATCTCAGTCTAAAGGAAGATAGAAGGAAGTGGGAAAAAGATAAGGGAAAATGCATCTGCCTCCTTTCACCTTCAACCATTCATCCTTTTCCCTTATCTTTTTTCCCCTCCCTTCTCTCTTTCCCATAGTACAGCATAGGAGTGGCTTTGGACCTAATACTGAAGGTTGAATGTCTGTAATTTCTGAACCACAAAACCGACGACCTTGAAATATGTACGGGACAATATTTAAAACACCCCCATTTTAACAAAAAAAGAATGAATGAAATCGGACCACGCGTTAATGAATTACAAATTAGTATATATTTTAACTTTCATCCCCTCTCCCACGGGAAAAAAGCCAAAGCCACTCCTATCCTATGATATGGAAAAGAGAGAAGGGAGGGGGAAAAGATAAGGGAAAAGGATAAATGGGTGAAGTTGAAAGGAGGCAGGTGCGCCGTTTCATGCATTCATTCTTTTCCCTTATCTTTTTCCCTCTTTCTTTAGACTGAGATAAGGCGTAAAACTAATTAACCCGTGCGAAGCCGGGGCAAGTAGCTAGTAAACAATATTTGAGTAAAATTGCTTAGACATATTGTAGGTACTCACGTAAGCAATCTGATAGCGGCACGTAGATCTTCCCATCAGCACAAAAGCTTACAGGACCATCAGTACGCTTAAATCCAGGGTCACAGGTCGCCTCTATAGTGTACGTGACCACTTTCTCCCCTGGAGATAAGTTCGATGTCTCTGGTTCCAGAACTTCATAGTGACCGTTTCTGGGTTGTGGCGGGAGAATGCAATTATTGGTCGGTCTATAAGAAACAGAAAATAACATATTTTATACATTATGATTTTTTTGTAAAAAAAATCATAATAAATAATAGTTAGAAAATAATAATTTTTTAGATAAACAATTTTTTTTTTATTTTTTTTTTTTTTTTATGTGATTGAATGACGTGACGAGCTAGTCGTTCACCTGATGTTAAGTGACACGGCCGCCCATAACAGTTGCAGTGTCACCCGGAACTTTAAAACAATAGTTTCGCGCGACACTGCACTGCGCACGTCATCCTGAGACATCACCCAGTCTAATAATCAGATTACTAGACTGAGTGATCAGATCATAAAGTCTCATTTGCCCAGTAATTTCACTAGCTACAATGCCCTTCAAACCGGAACACAGTAGTGCTTGCACACTACTGCTTGGCGGCAGAATAACTGGCAAAGCGGTGGTACCTACCTAGACGAACTTTGCAGAAAAGTCCTACCACCTAGTAAAATCTTTTATTCAAGTAAAAAATAATAGACTTTAGACTGGCCTGATAGCTCAGTTGGTAGTAGCTCTGCCTTCTGTACTATTAGGTTATGGGTTCAATTCCCACCCAGGACAATAATTTATGTGATGAACATCGATGTTTGTTCTGTGTCGTGGTGTTATATTGTATTCTATGCATGTATTTACAAACAAAAAGTATCTAAGTATTGTATCAGTTATCTGGTTCCCATAGTGCAAGCTATGCTTAGTTTGGGACTAGATGGCGCTGTGTGAAATGTCCACAGATAATTAAATCTATTTATTACTACTAGACTATTGCTGATAGTGATGTCTTAGGATGACGTGCGCAGTGTAAAGTCAAGCAAAACTTTATATTTTAGAATTCCGCATGACACTGCAACTGCTATGGGTGGCCGTGACCTTTAACGCCAGGTCTAGCCAGAGACTAGCTCATCAACATAAATAACCAGCCGTCGTGCGAGTCAGACTCGCGCCCGAAGGGTTCCGTACCATTATCATTTCCTGCCATCTAGTGTTGAGTAGCAGTGCTATTTAAAGCAGCGCCGCGCCATCTATGACTCATCTGGTAAACGAGCAACAAAATCATGTTTGTTATATGAGAGCCCCCCTAAATGTTTATTTTATTCTGTTTTCTAGTATTTGTTGTTAAAGCTGCAACAGAAATACATCATAAATATGTGAAAATTTCAACTGTCTATCACGTTTCATGAGATACAGCCTGGTGACAGACGGACAGACAGACAGACAGACAGCGAAGCCTTAGTAATGTGCTCCGTTTTACTCTTTGGGTACGGAACCCTAAAAAGGGAGATTTTAATCTTACGAGGTATAAAGATCACAACATTTTGACTTACGTTTTGGCTTGAGCATCATTGCTGGATACCTTGTTTATACTCGAAATACCTGTGAAATAATTACCAAGGATCGTATTATTATAAAAAACTTACGACTGCTGATGATGATGATGATGACAATGATGACCTTACAAACGTTCCGGTTAAAGCAACCTTTTCATAGTCGAAAAAACTTAAGAGTTACATGTACCTATCTATCCCAATTTAATGATCAGTCTAGGTCAGGTGCGGATACAGGCGGGGCGCAGGGGGCGCGCGCCCAACCCTTGACCTAGGCAGTCCAGCACCAAGCGCGGTAATTACCCAATTTACCAGGAAGATATAGGTGCATGGAATTCATCATTTAAAGAAACGAGCACAAATTGGTCTTGTATCGTATACTTATATGTTTCTACATCACAATCTGACGCGCCGGAGTGAATCCCTTTCCCTCCAAACATATTTAAATTGCAACCCCCCCTTAAAAAAATTCTGTGTTTCCACGCGTCTGGGATCTGCATAAAATGTCCACTTGGGAGCAGACCCAGTGCCCCGTACCCCCCGGTTAGCTAGAACGGTCGCGACTTTCCATAGGGTCCACTCTTCCAGTGGACGTACCCTTCTCGATCCTCTTATCCCGGCAACGGCCCAAGCCGAGGCTCGCACCCCAGGGGTGCCCTTGTGCTAGTTGCCTCCCACTATTGACGGTTGGGCGCCTTAAGCGCCTGCCCTCCCGCCCGGTGACGCTGTAAAGGTCGGTAGAGACCAACAGCATTAGCCCGTTCAAAAAAAAAAAAAAAAGGCCCCGTGCCCGCTCGACGTTGAGTTTTGGGGCACAGTTTTTCCGCAAGAAACGGATGACCATTATACATAAAAACCATACAATCGCACATAGAGTCTCTTACTTTTTAAATCAGCCTATAAAATCTCCTGTATAATATGTAAGTACAATTTAGCAACAGTATAGCGTCTCATCTACATAAATGAATATGAATAATAACAACACTTACATATGACGAGCACGATTGACGATAACATGTTGATCCTAAGTTTATCGTTAAAAGACTGACCACCGAGAGTAGGTAGTATTATGTTGAAATGACTACGGGATTAAGTTTATTGTATCTCTAAAGGCGGGTTTTGATACTAGATTACGCTCGTTGTATCACTCGTGCTCTCTATTAATTATTTAAATAAATACACGCAAAGCTTTGCTAGCACCGGTACCGGGACAGAGAACTTCTTTTGTTTTTAAAATATAGGTAATCTGTTCGCTTAGGCTGTCTAATATGGCGCTTGGCGTGACCGTACTTTTCAAATAACTGATTTATCAGAATACACATAAATATATCAGAGCAGATAAATTATCAGAAAGTAAAATAGGCTATAATTTAACTTTAAAAATGAGAGATTCTTAAGAAAATTGCAATAATGTATGTAACCCAAAGTAGCAAATTTTTGGCATGCGCCGAGAAAACTATTCATGATAATTTATTATGTATTGAGGTAGGTGCATGACTAAAGTAGTTACCAACGTTTTGTTAACGGGCGATATGCCGTTTGTTCCTTGACGGAATGACTCTGGTTCCCTGGAAGATGGGGCGGCCTTTAGTGTGGGACGTTACTTGCGTCAATACTATGACGCCGGCCGTCACATCTTCCCGAGACACACTTAGGGCCGGCGGCGCCGCGGCTATTTCGGCTGAGCAGCTAAAACGGTGCAAATATAATAATCTCGGTTACATATTTGAGCCGTTAGGTGTTGAGATTGTTGGGACCCTGGGTCCGTGAGGAGCGGGAGCTCATCGCGTTTTCCAAAGTTTATCAGAGCGCTGGTAAGCATTGCAATTTAACGAGGCAATGCTGCCAGCATGTTGGGTACGGTACCTACCGGTAATGGGCTGGGCCATTTGGACTGTCTATAGGCCATTGCGGCTAGTATACAGTCCAAATGTTCTTTGTAGTAGATAGTGTAGCTAGTTAAAAAAAAGGTTAATTCTATTTAGATTAACTTACTTCAGTACACGTAGACAAATTATTAGTAGGTAATGCATAGGTAGATACATATTGTACAGTCAGGAAACTTCAATCTAACTAATTAAGATTTCAATGGCAACTCTTGCAGAACTGGTTTTTAAATTACATAGGTAATCTTTTTATTTATAGATGAATAAGATTAAGTAACTTTTAATAAAAAAGTAACATCAATACATTCCCGAAGCTGTAAAAACGCCACTTGACTGCTAATTCTACTTCCATGCATCAAAAAACCTAATAATTCGTTTAGGATACAGATTAGAGAAAAAATAATTGCAAGCAGTAGTGTGCAAACACGATGAAATGATCATTGTTATTCCCAGATCCCAACAAAACTGCCGTCGCCCGGCGGGCACAGTCACACGCAAACTTATAGAAAACTAGCTGACCCGCCCCGGCTTCGCACGGGTTAATTAGTTTTACGCCTTATCTCAGTCTAAAGGAAGAGAGAAGGAAGAAATCTTTTTTAGGCTATGTGATGTCTGAGGGTGACGTGCGCAGTGCTCAGTGTCACGCAAAACTTTAATTTGGAGTTCCGAGTGACACTGCAATCTGTTATGGGTGGCCGGGACGCTTAACACCAGGCGAACGACAAGCTTGTCACGTCATTCGATTACATAAAAAAAAACAGAAGGAAAAAGATAAGGGAAGAGGATGAATGCATGAAACGGTGAATTTGAGACTCAACAAACTGATAAATAGCCTTTGTTTAGAAAAAAACGGTTTCTATTTGAACTCGTTATCAATAATACTATTCTACTTAATTACGTACGACTTTAATAACAATGATATTAATTTTATTATACACAGAAGAGGAAAATAATTTCAAAAACTTAGTGTTCAGTGTTTACTTTACGTTAGTAGCTTCGCGGATTTCGAGGCTATGACCCGTCTATCATTATTTTAATAATAAGTCATCGCAACATTTTCTAATTAATCATAACTCTTATACCTCTTTTCAATTTTTGTTGCTTGTTTCGTGTGTGGAAATGTTTGTAAAGTTATGGTCCTGTTTGGTTTTCTTAGGTGAGTTTTTTTACTTACTAACTTTTTCCTCATAAATTGAAATAGGTAGGTAGTTTTGTCGAAGCTTGTAACTCAGAGTATGCTTGTAACTTGTAATTGTAGCTTACATCAGAATGTCAAAGCAGTAACGGAACATTTGGTTACCAATAGCACATTTAGGGCGGGTTCCAGTTGCTGCCAAAAACGCACAAAATGATTTCACATCAACGGCTGGAAGACGTCCACTGCTGAACACAGGCCTCCCCCACAAAACGCCACTTTTGACGCTTATCAAAAAGGGGTTTGCCATAATCACCACGCTTGGCAGGAGATTTAGTGATCGCAGCCTGTTAGCTCAATTGGTATGGTAGTAGCTCTGCCTTCTGAACTGTAGGCTGTGGGTTCGATTCTCACCCAGGACAAACATTTGTGTGATGAACATCGATTTTTGTTCTGTGTCTGGGTGTTATATTGTATTTTATGTATGTATTTACAAACTAAAAGTATCTAAGTATTCTACCAGTTATCTGGTTCCCATAGTACAAGTTATGCTTAGTTTGGGGTAAATGGCGTTTTGTGAAATGTCCACACATTTTTTTTATGCTGTATATTATAGTTTCCGTTCTTGTCCACAGTGGTGCCGCTTACTGCATTGGTTGTTAGGGAAAAAGCTAACTCCTGTAGGTAAGATGAATAAATACCAATTCATAATAATATTACTCTTTATGTCATCGGCTAAGGTGCATTTATTTGTCATGGGCCTCACCCATTGACTATAAATCCAGTTGACCAATGACACAACTTCCCCTCATACGAAAATTAGTGGTGTATTTCACTTTCTAATAAATACTATGAATTTCTAGTAAATCATGGGAACCCGTTGATGTCTTTTGTTCCATCCTGCTCTGTTCGTATGACTTTGTCTCGTTTTGTTACCTCGCCCCCTGCCCGCGCAGGTGAGTCGTGTTTGTACGAGAAATTATGTTCACGAGCTATCAACGGGCTTTATAATCTTTAGCCTTACCATGACCTGTTAGCGCGATTTACATGTATATGCCTAAAGTGAATTGCCACTGTGCAAATTGTATAGAAATTGGAAACGATTTACTTTCAAGAGAAGTTCAAGCGCTAAACGAATAAGGGAAAAAATCCAGGGAAAGGTCAGCAGCATTCTCCTCGGTGCATTAAAATCTTCTGTGATCACCAAGCCGCCTGTCAAGCGTGGTCATTATGGCAAACTCCCTAGGAGTGGCAAATCTTTTCAAAGTGGCATTTTATGGGAGAGGCCTATGTTAAGCAGTGGACGTCTTCCAGCTGGTGACGTGATGTGTGATTTACTTTTAGTCTTCCATTGAATCGTGCTAAGAGGTGACAGTAAGGCCCTAGCAAGGTCTAGCAAAGATCCCTTTCAATTAGCGTTAACGCCAAACGATAATTCAGAATGTATGGGAATGTCATCCCTATACATTTTGAGTTATCGTTTGGCGTTAACGCTAAAGGAAACGGGGGGTCTAGTAAAGATCTCTTTCCATTAGCGTTAACGCCAAACGCTAACCCAAAATGTATGGGAATGGTTATTATTCTTCTTCGTTTATGGTTTTCTATCGCTTTTTAGCAATAATTCTGCCAATGTCAAGTGGGTAAAAATTTGTACGGTTATGTCATGTCAAAGTCCTATTTTGTCAGTCAAAATGCCATAAGTAAAATGGAGGATATTTTACTGAAGGCTCTAAAAAGCCGTTGAAGAGAAAACGAGAATGGATGGTTTTATAAACTTGGAACCATTTGCCAACACTCGTGCACGTTCACGAACACTGAAGGAATAATAATCCTTAATTAAATAATTACACATTATAATTCAAAAATACACAGGTTTTGGTAAAAAATTCAAAATTCACAACCGCCATTGTCGGATTTTCTTCAAAGACCCTCTGAGCAGGGAATGACATTGCCTGCGGAAAACCTTTTCCGCAGCTAATCTCGTAGCTAATGTCATTCCCATACATTTGGAGTTAGCGTTAACGCTAATGGAAAGGCATCTTTGCTAGATCCCCGAATCTTTGCTAGACCCCCAGGACATCTCAAGATCGCTCTCAGGAATAAGACGAAGCTGACGCCAGTCGACTATCTCTCTTTTTATGGCTCGAAGACCTTTATATTAAACTGTCATTTTATTTTTTTTAGTACACACCAATGGTTATGTCGCGATGGGTCTTGCATTTCGCTTGATGGCGTGTGCGATGGCATTGTAGACTGCCCAGATCGTACTGATGAAACTCACGCCCTCTGTCGCAATACAGTGTAAGTATGAGTAAACAATTCACTAGAACCGCTAAGGAATGGAATGCCTTGCCAGCGTCTAGCAAAATAAAACCCCAGGGGGTCTAGCAAAGATCCCTTTCCTTTAGCGTTAACGCCAAGCGATAACTCTAAATGTATGGGAATAGACCCCCTGGTGTGTTCAAAAGAGAGTGAATATGTACCTGCTTACTATATACCTATCATGCTGCACCTTCGATCGGATCCTTTCATCAGGTGTGGTCCAAAATATTTTATATTTTATACTCACTATTACCACACACCACACACACACCACACACCACATCCACACACACCACACACACACCACACACACCACACACCACACACACACACCACACCGCACACACACCACCACCACACACACATACACACACCACCACCACACACACATACACACACACACACACCACCACACACCACACCACCACACACCACCCACACACCACACACACACACACACACACACACCACATCCACACACACCACACACCACCACATCGCCACATCGCTCGTAGAACTGACAACCGATGGGGAAGAAAGGTTCTCGAGTGGCGACCACGAGCCGGAAGACGCAGCGTAGGCCGGCCCCCCACTCGGTGGACCGATGACCTGGTGAAAGCCGCAGGGAGCCGATGGATGCAGGAGGCGAGCAGCCGCTCAAGGTGGCGTGCTCTGGGGGAGGCCTATGTTCAGCAGTGGGCGTCTTCAGGCTGTTAATGATGATGATGACTCACTATTAAAATCAATCGTTGTCTCACTAAAACTGAAAAACGGCTTGACCGATTTGAGTTTTTTGTTTTGTTCGCTTTATTAAAGGCCGGTTTAAAACAAAAATAATGGAGAAAACCCGGCACACACCATGGCGGCGCCCGGTTATAAAAATCATAATCTGTTTAACTTTTGGCACTTTGATGATAGACCTATCGATTAAATAGCTTTTTAATGGCATTGTGGAAATGGGCTTCGCTAAATTGGCTTTCGATATTAAGTAGGTACTTACGAAACCCATTTTAATTTTAGTCCATGTCTTTTTTTTATGAAAGTTAATGACGTGACGAGCTAGTCGTTCGTCTGATGTTAAGCGTCACGGCTGCCCATAACAGATTGCAGTATCACTCGGAACTCTAAATTAATAAAGGTAGTTTTGCGTGACACTGCACTGCGCACGTCATACTGAGACTTCACATAGTAATAAGATTGTGTGATCAGAACTGTGTGTCTGTGTGTCTAACCATAAAATTAACAAATCATACAACAATTATTGTTATTATCCTGTTACAGATGCCCGCAAGGTTCATTTAAGTGCACGTACGGTGCATGTGTCGCGGGAACAGCTCTCTGCAACAACCTCCAGGATTGCGCTGACAACTCTGATGAGCTGCACAAAAGATGTAGAAACACCACCACAAAAGCAGACAGGTAAGAATTTTATTAACAGGTAGATTGTTAAAGCATTCAAGTTTCGCGCCTATGTGGTTATTGGAATGTATCGTTCTCATGGCCGTAGGCAGGGGGGGTTTTGGGGGTTCAAACCCCCCTGAAATCAGCCCTGGTCTAAAGGTAGAGCTAGAATGTTTGAATTGCCATACGCATTTTTAAAATGCAACACGGCACATATAAAAATTATGACTCTTAGGTTTTCCGCAAATCTACAGCCAAGTAGGAAATGTACCGGCAATGGCAGTATTGCAGAAATCCATAGGCGGCGGTGACCTGATCACTTACCATCAGATAGGCCTCCTGCTTGTTTTATTTAAATTAATAAAAAAATCTTTTCTCTTTCAGCTACCAATTCACATGTGAAGACGGTAGTGTCATACCAGTGGAGAACCAGTGTGATGGGACACAGCACTGTGCGGATGGGTCGGATGAGACCGTTCGATCATGCGCTGCTCAGCAATGCTCATCGCATTTGTTCCAGTGTGCTTATGGTGCTTGTGTGGACAAAAACGCTGACTGTAACGGAGTATGTATTACGTCTGCTGTCTCTTAATTTATGATTATATAGATAGTAAGTATTTAGTGTCATACTCCGTAAGTGTTAGATATTTACTGTGCACCTCTGGCCTCTCTAGTTTATCTGTATTTCTGTCCATTCAAAGGTTGTCTGGAAGAGATCGCTTTAAGCGATAAGACCGCCCATTGTACTACCTTTTGGAAATATTTTTGTTTGTTAGGTACTTACTTGTGTAGTATCTTTTGTGTATAGTTATTTTGGTGTGCAATAAAGTATTATTCTATTCTATTCTATTCTATTCTATCTTATAGTGTTAGCGTTGTTAGTGTTTATTTTCTTCAGAATCAGAATCAGTTGTTGAGTAGCTCACTCAATAATGTGCCTTTATTCTTTAAACTACTACAATAATAAAAACTAATAAACTAGCTACACTATTTACTATAAAGAACATTTAGACTGTATACTAGCCGCGATGGCCTATAGGCAATCCAAATGCCCCAGCTCACTACCGGTAGGTAGCACCCAACATGCTGGCAGTATTGACTCGCTGAATTGCAATTCTGATTCTTCACTTTAAAAATAAAAAATTAGGTATTAAAAAAAAGTAAAACTAAATATAAAAAAGGGTTGTCAACATTCATAAAGAGAATAGGTATAGTGAGAAAAGGTACTAACAGCATGGATAGATTTATAAAAATCTAAAGGTAGATTTCCTGTACATGACATTATTCTTCATAACGAAATCGAAATTTGGAAACTACAGAAGTTAAACCGAGAATGATAGATGACTTTGTACATTGTTTTCAGGTCCAAGAATGCGCTGACCACTCTGATGAAGCAGAAGATCTTTGTCGCAACAGTTCAGCTCAGACAAGACCGTCAGACGAGTAAGTCTACCGTTATAATACTTGATATTTTTGTAGAACCGTTTTAAAACAAGATTAATTTTGTTCTTTTGCAGATCACAACCAAGAAACTGCATTTTACCTCCGTATCCGGCAAATGGAATATACTTAACAAATCGTAACGCAAACCCAGGCGACGCTATCGATAATGTTACCATCGTAGTGATATGTCGAGAAGGATATGGAGTGGCTGGATCCAATTATACCAACTGCGTTAAAGGACAGTGGCGTGAGCAGATGCCCAAATGTGTTCGTAAGTTTCAAATTTGATTAGATTTTTGATATTTATAAAAGGAGTTCCGCAGGGCTCTACCTTTGAGCACGTATTGTATATAGGTGCACGTAACTATAAGGTTTTAGTAAGTACCTACCCATTTTAGAATAATTATCAAATTGTGTTTGAGGTAAAAGTAATTGAATTATTGGAGAAGGCACCGATGTAGAAACAGAACAATCACAAAGCATGAAAAAAATGAGCGTAATATTTTTCCTACTCTGTGAGAACAATGAACAAAGAAACTAAAAAATCTGAGACAGGCTATAAATTAGGTATGTAATTAAATTGAAATTAATATGTTCACTAAAACTTCTTCTACATTGAACTATGCACCCTACCCCTACCTTTCATACTAAAATAATAAAATTTTGTCATCGTAAATGAGTAGCGTAGGAATCCAAATCAAAATAATAATATTATGATATCGCTCATTAAAGCAATCTCTTTTTCTATAGCCACGGAGTGCCATCTGATCCCACATGCTTCCATTGAGTATCGCTGCTTCGACACTGGATTCACCGAAAACTCTAGGGTCTGCAACGAATACGAACGTAACAATACTGTGGTCAAACCCGAATGCAACCATAACTACTACGCTGCAACTCCACTTACTAACATGTGGTGCATCGACGGCAGTTGGAATTATATCGCAAGGTGCTCTCCTGGTTTCACCAAAAATGGAACTAGAATCACCATTCTCGTCAAAGACATTGTAGAAGTTCATATTAGCGATTTTCAATATGTAGTTTCTAATAGTAACAATAATAACTTATCTGCACTTCCTGTTACCATTAAAAGAGAGTTCAGTAGTAATATACCTGGCAGAGATGAGGTTACTAATGAGAATCCTGGTGATTATGTTGCTATAACTGTTAAGCCTATTAGTAATAGTAGCAGTGATACCATCAATGGTGCTAGTGCGAATGTAACTACAGATACTAAAATAGATGAAAGCGATTATGAAATAGATGAGATAGACTTCAGGCAAGGATCCCCAGCCGTTGTTATAAATAAAAACAGTAGTAGCCAGAATAGCAAGCGTCCAAATCAAAACCAAATCGATAACAATGATAAAGTTATGTATAACGCCAAAACTGAAGGAGCAAATATATATGTTAACATATCGAATAACAATGTACATATCTACACCAATGAAAATTAAATTTTATTAAATAATGCCGTGTGGTCCCGGTTACGAATAGGACCACCCCATCTCTTCCCGTGGGTGCCGTAGAAGGCGGCTAAGGGAATATCCAGGGAATGGGTCGCAGCGTTCCCCTCGGTCTTGGTGGCAATCAATCTTCACCTACTGCGATCACCAAGCCGCCTGCCAAGCGTGGTGATTATGGCAAACCCCCCCCCCCCCCCCCTAATGACAAGCACAAATAAAAACGGCCCCCAGTCCCCGGCAGCTCTGCTATCCCGTGGCTACGGTAGCGGCCACGGTAACGGCAGGGCAAGGGGTGCGAAGAATCCCCGGCAGACGCCCGGCTACCAACCCCAACGACGACCCCTGGCCCTGGCAACACATAACGTGCGCACACTGAAGGCTGACGAAAGGATGGTCGAGCTAGAGGCGGAGATGGGTAAGTTACGCTGGGATGTAATGGGATTGTCTGAAGTCCGAAGACAGGGACAGGACACGATAATCCTAAATTCCGGTAACTTATTCTTCTACCGGGAGGGAGACCAACTCTCCCAAGGAGGTGTCGGGTTTCTCGTCCGCAAGTCTCTCGTCAACAACGTGGTCAAAGTCGACAGTGTGTCGGCCAGGGTAGCGTACCTGGTACTCCGAATAACCAAACGGTATTCGTTGAAGGTTATACAGGTATACGCGCCGACGTCGGCACACTCAGACGATGAAGTAGAAGCTATGTATGAGGACATATCCGAAGCCATGCATACTTCCGAAACATACTTCACCGTTGTGATGGGAGACTTCAATGCGAAGTTGGGCACAAGGAATAGCGATGAGCTGAGAGTGGGGCCATTTGGATACGGGCAGCGGAACCCTCGAGGACAGAGGCTGGCTGACTTCATGG
Organism: Ennomos quercinarius; assembly: GCA_910589525.2. Taxonomy (NCBI): domain Eukaryota; kingdom Metazoa; phylum Arthropoda; class Insecta; order Lepidoptera; family Geometridae; genus Ennomos; species Ennomos quercinarius. The sequence goes on from OU342515.1 coordinate 6,714,543, forward strand.
AGAAGGAGGAACTCTTTATGATGAACTCCTTCTACGAGAAGCGGCCATCCAGGAAGTGGACGTGGATAAGTCCCGACGGTTCCACTAAAAATGAGATAGACTTCATCATGACGACCAAGAAGCACATATTCGATGATGTCTCTGTGATCAGCAAGGTGAAAACCGGTAGCGATCACCGTATTGTTAGAGGCACATTGAATATCAATGTTAAGCTCGAAAGGTCACGTCTGGTGAAGTCTACGCTCCGTCCAAATCCTGTCCAAATCCAAAACCCCGAAGGCTTTCAGCTGGAACTCCAAAATCGCTTCCAGTGCCTAGCCGACTGTAACACAGTGGACGAGCTAAACGACGGGTTGGTGGAAACTGTCCAAGCTGTTGGATCGAAATTCTTTAAGACCCAACGCCGAAAGAAGACTCAAAAGCTCTCAGAAAAAACTCTTGAGCTAATGGCCGACCGGAGCGAAATGAAGCTGCAGTCTTCAGTTGATATGTCAGCCTACGGTGAACTCAATAGACGAATCTGGAGTTCCTTGCGACACGACTTGCGTGCTCTTAGTACTTCACGTATTGAGGCCGCAATTGAGCGGAACCAAGGCTCTAAAGTGTTCGCAAAGGATTCGTCTATTGGGCAACACCAAATGACAAAACTGAAGACCGAAAATGGTAGCATCATTTCATCCAAGCCTGAGATTCTGAGAGAGATCGAGAACTTCTATGGACAGTTATACACCTCGACACGTAAGCCCGCTACTAACACAGCTCAGGACATCAGAGCCAAGTTAGTCCGACACTATACCGAAGATATCCCGGACGTCAGCCTGTACGAGATTAGAATGGCCCTCAAACAGCTTAAAAACAACAAGGCACCAGGTGAAGATGGAATTACGACTGAACTTCTGAGAGCGGGTGGTAGACCGGTACTTTTAGTCCTCCAGAAGTTATTTAATTCTGTCATCCTTGAAGGTACAACGCCAGAGGCATGGCACAAGAGCGTGGTGGTGCTCTTCTTCAAAAAAGGCGATAACACCTTATTGAAGAACTATAGGCCCATCTCGCTCTTGAGTCATGTGTATAAGCTGTTTTCGAGAGTCATTACGAATCGTCTCGCACGCAGGTTTGATGAATTCCAGCCTCCCGAACAAGCCGGTTTCCGAAAAGGCTTTAGCACCATAGACCACATCCATACGCTGCGCCAGATTATACAGAAGACCGAAGAGTATAATCGGCCGTTATGCCTAGCGTTTGTGGACTATGAGAAAGCCTTCGATTCAATCGAGACTTGGGCGGTGCTGCAGTCCTTGCAGCGATGCCAAATTGACTATAGGTATATCGAAGTTTTGAAGTGTTTGTACAGTAAGGCCACTATGTCAGTCCGACTACAGGACCAGAGTACGGAACAAATTCCATTGCAAAGAGGCGTGAGACAGGGAGACGTTATTTCTCCGAAACTGTTCACAAACGCATTGGAGGATGTTTTCAAGCTCTTGGAGTGGAAAAGATCTGGCATCAACATAAATGGCGAGTACATCACTAACCTTCGTTTTGCCGATGATATAGTCATAATGGCGGAATCGCTCGAGGACCTTAGCACCATGCTCAACGACCTCAGTAGAGTCTCCCAGCAGGTTGGTCTTAAGATGAATATGGACAAGACAAAGATCATGTCTAATGCTCATGTTCCACCTATACCGGTAATTGTTGGGAACGATACTCTCGAAGTTGTCGACAAGTATGTCTACCTAGGACAGATTGTCCAATTAGGTAGGTCCAACTTCGACAAAGAGGTGGCGCGAAGAATCCAACTCGGCTGGGCAGCGTTCGGGAAGCTTCGTCCTATCTTTTCGTCCAAAATACCGCAGAGCCTGAAAACGAAAGTTTTCAATCAGTGTGTGTTGCCAGTGATGACTTATGGAACTGAGACATGGTCTCTTACTGTTGGCCTCATTAGTAAGCTCAAAGTCGCGCAGCGAGCTATGGAGCGAGCTATGCTCGGTGTTTCCCTGCGAGATAAGCTCCGGAACGAGGAGATCCGCAGGAGAACTAAAGTGACCGATATAGCTCTTAGAGTTAGTAAGTTGAAGTGGCAATGGGCAGGCCACATCGCTCGTAGAACTGACAACCGATGGGGAAGAAAGGTTCTCGAGTGGCGACCACGAACCGGAAGACGCAGCGTGGGCCGGCCCCCCACTCGGTGGACCGACGACCTGGTGAAAGCCGCGGGGAGCCGATGGATGCAGGAGGCGAGCAGCCGCTCAAGGTGGCGTGCTCTGGGGGAGGCCTATGTTCAGCAGTGGACGTCTTCAGGCTGTTAATGATGATGATGATGAAATACTACACGAGGTAACTAGGTATAATTAAAACATAGTATGCCTATTCATCACTTACCAAATGCCTAAAGACCTGAAAACCGAGTTCAGCAGCATGCAGTTGGAGAAACTACGTTATCCCTGTCCTCCAATCAGCACTCTGGAAGAGCAGGAGTATTTTTCCCACTACTAGGGATACAGTGGTCCAGCAGGGCTACAGGTACAGCTCTGGGAAAAGACATAATTTTTATGGCTACAAACTATTTTAATTATAGTCTATGCGTGCGAATTCGTAGGAACCACATAGCGTAGGTACTATAATAAAAGAGACTTGATGGTATTTACTGTATTGTTTTATGTGCTTATGTTACAATTTTTTTAGCTCGTTATATAAATATGATGATATTATTAAACTGTATTTATTTATAATAGCTGACTCTGCCTTATGGGGGAACGTCACACTCGCGCAGCAAATTCAAATTTTCTTGCATTCTTTTGCCAATAATAGCTTAATTACTCAACGTGATTACATGAAAACTAATTTTGCGCAAATAAATATGGTGTATCAATAAATTACAATTAAAAGTATCACCTATTTATCATTGGTTTAGCGACAAATGGCAATAAACAGTTTTCTTCTTAGTTTTTCAGTCTATTGCCATTTGTCGCTAAACCAATGATAAGTAGGTGATACTTTTAATTGTAATTTATTGATACACCATATTTATTTGCGCAAAATTAGTTTTCATGTAATCACGTTGAGTAATTAAGCTATTATTGGCAAAAGAATGCAAGAAAATTTGAATTTGCCGCGTGAGTGTGACGTTCCCCCTTAATGTATCAAAATCAGTTCACAAGTAATCGGCCAAGTGCGAGTTGAACTCGCGCACGAAGGGTTCCATATCATTATCTATACCTTACCATCTAGTGTTGAGTAGCAGTACTATTTAAAGCAGCGCCATCTATGAATCATCTGGTAAACGAGCAACGTTATCTATCCCTGCCATCTAGTGTTGAGTAGCAGTACTATTTAAAGCAGCGCCATCTATGTCTCATCTGGTAAACGAGCAAAAAATCACGTTTGTCGTATGGGAACCCCCTTTAAATATTTATACAATTTTTTTTTTAGTATTCATCTGTGAAAATTTCAACTGTCTAACTATCACGGTTCATGAGATACAGCCTAGTGACAGACAGACAGACAGACAGAGAGAGGAGCCTTAGTAATAGGGTCCGTTTTATCCTTTGGGTACGGATCCCTAAAAACGACCAAAACCCGTTAGCAAAGTCACAGGAAAAACATTGCGTATTAGATTGCGTAGGAAACATATTGCCCAACAATGCAAATTGCAAGCTAGACACACTTTTGCTTACACGAGGCGCGGTAACGAGGATCCAGGTGGCGAGTCAGCGGGATGGATGGCGACACATTGCTGGAAGCTGACACCGACATTGCAGAGGCTTCACTTTGAGTTCTCACGTCGAATGGAGTAGAGTAATTTTAACATAGAATATTTTACTGTAATTTTGTATTTAATTACTAATAATAATAATTCTTTATTTCACAAAATATAGACAAATAAGACATAGATATTAACACTAAGGCAAAAATATATACACTTGCAATTTGTGTTGGGTAGCTGCTGCCGAACTAGACTTATCGTCTGTGTTTCAGCGTACAGTGCCCTCCCCCGAGAAGTTGTTTAAAACTAGCCTTATTATTATAGATTTTGGTACAGTTTACTTAATTACGTTATGATAGAAACAAAGAAGAATATAAATATAATGTGGGTAGGTATACAAATTTAGGCATAAAATAAAACTATATAACACTAATAATACGGTATTAGATGCTAGGATATTATGTATATTATGTTCCTCTCTGTGTGTATGGTGAGTATGAATGTATGAGTGTGAGAGGGTGTTAGTATTGTAAGTATTTAAGATTATGTGTATTTTTATGAAAAATGAGTGTAGTTTTTGTATTGGAGAAGTTGTAGGTACTAGCTGATGAATTTTATGGTCCACAAAAATAAGCAAAGATTGATGAAAACAAAAAATACAAAAATAAGTAAGTAAATGCTATGTTATAACTTTTAATAAATCCTCTGTCTTTTCGTAGGTAAGCGTTTTTAGCCAACTTGTGACTTTAAATTTGACCTCAGTTTTTGATAACGAATATATATCTAGAGTTTTATTAAGTTTGTTGTAAAGGAAGGGACCCAAAAAATAGATGAATTTTTGAATGAAAGAGGTATGAATTTGCTTTGGTTGGTTACAAACATTATATTTACGGCGTTGGGTTTGCGTTAGGGGATCATATACTAACATTGAATGTTGCTTTAAGATTACGCTTAGAATAAAAAGCTGGCGAACGGTAAGGACCTTACAATATTTGTATAAAAGCGAGGTTGGAAACAAAAACGGCCGGCCCGTACTTACCTTCAACACAGCTCTCTGGGAGATTTCGAGGGGCAGCAAAATGGTTTTTGCTGCACCCCCCCATGAAGATATACAATAAGTGATTATGGATTGGCCAAGGGCTAAGTATATTTGCATAACTAAGTCTGTATTTGCTACAGGCCTAATCTTTTTAAAAACAAACAAAATTTTTCGAATTCGCCCGCATAAAGTTGAAATGTTATTTTTGAAAATGAAATTATTATCGATCGTTATTCCTAAATATTTTGTAGAGAAAGTGGATTTTAAAGTTTTGCAGCAACAATGAACTAACTTTGCTGAGAGGCAAGAATAACTGTGTGCATATATACTTGAGCGAAAGTTTTGTAGTGGATTCCTTAGTGAGAAGGTGATATATTTTGTTTTATCTGTATTAAGAGACAAAATATTATTATGTAGCCATGTAGTAACTGTGTTAAAACCTCTTTGCGCGGCACCATACACCTCATTCCATGTGTCAGCAGCAAACAAAAGCACTGTGTCATCCGCATAAGAAATAAGTTTACCTTTTTGTGGCTTGAATTGGCAAAGCTCATTAATATAGATTAAAAATAGGGTGGGGCCTAATATGCTGCCTTGTGGAACGCCATGAGAAACCTGCAGTTTATCACTAGTGTATTCACCAACCTTTACGCTTTGAAATCTGTCTGCCAGATAGTTTTTAAATAATGCCAGTTGAATACCCCTGACACCAATGCTTTCCAACTTAGAGAGAAGAATAGGGACAGAGACTGTATCAAACGCCTTTGCTAGGTCCAGAAAAATAGCAAGACATTTCTTACCTCTATCCAGGCTTGTTGAAATAAAGTCCGTTAGATCGTGAACTGCGTCGTTGGTGGATTTACCAGTACGGAAGCCAAATTGTTGACTTGACAAAATATTATTATTTTCCAAATAATGTACCAATCTATTATTTAATAAGCGCTCTAATAGTTTGGAGATAGAGGGAAGAATAGAAATTGGTCTGTAATTGTTGATACAGTCTCTGTCTCCATCCTTATGTATTGGTACAACTATAGACTTTTTTAGGTCATTTGGGAAAATACCTGTAGCAAAGCAACTGTTAAAAATATACTTAAGAGGTGGCACAAGAAAGTTTTTGCAATCTTTAAGAAATTTGTTAGAAATTTTATCCCACCCAACAGAACATTCACTTTTTAGACCCATTATTAATCTCTCAACCTCTTGGGCATCAGTTTCAAAGAGCACAAAAGAGTGCAGTTCACTGTGAGCAAGTAAAGGATTAATAGATTTATTCTCGTCATGTGTGTCAGAGGAAAAGCCTTTAGCGAGATTTTTACCAACATTTATGAAATAATCATTGATTTTATTAACTGAGGATTTAGGGGAATCGCAGAGAGCAAGCAACTCCTTGGGATGTTCATGTGCTACTTTCGTACCAGATATTTCACGAATAGCAGACCATATTCTTCTACTATTGTTCCCAGCTTTATCTAACTTATTCTTCTCATAAGCCCTATTAACCTTCTTTATAAGAGAGTTACAAAAATTCCTGTAACGTGTGTAGGTGAGTTTTAATATTTCATTGTTTGGGGAGCGCTTGGATTTTTTATGTAAATGGTCTCTGTTTCGGATACACTTAAGAAGTCCAGGTGTCATCCACGGTTTTATGATTTTTTTACGCCTAGGTAGGATTATTGTTGTCGTGTTATTATTTATCGCTGCCTGAAGTCTACTAATTAAATATGACATAGCAAAATGTGGATCACTCGATTCATAAATAGGACTAAGATCAATATTCAACACGTCTGAATTTAGTTTCACATAATTAACTTTGGCAAATGTAGATTGTGAGTAATTTCGAATAACTTTTTTTTCTAAGCATAATAACGTAGGCCTGTGATCTGTCAAAGTCGCGAAAGGAACCAAAGTAAGAGCAGGATAACTTGTCCTTAAGATCACATGATCTAAACAGGTACCGCTAGCTTCACGGGTTATAAAATAATGCGCTGGAAGGAGCCCATGAAATGCTACTAAATTTAAATATTTATGAGAATTGTCATCACATTTATCGGAATTGATAGGTATGTTTATATCTCCTGTAATAACAAGGTTTGCAAAAGATGATAGGCTACTTAGTACTTCATCCAGCGATACCAAAAACTTGTCGATGTTTTTAAATGCAGGCGAGCGATATATTGCAAGAACCACAGTATCCTCATTAATCTTTATTATCATACAATTTCCTTCATGAAACTGTGGTTCTTGAAAAGTTACCCTAAGTTCTTGCCTAACATAGACTACCACTCCATCATTTTTATTTGTATTTTGTCTTGTACTTTGACAACAGTACCCCTCAAGAGTGGGAATTATAGGTGCGCAACCAAGCCAGCACTCTGTCAAAACCATTACGTCGCATTGAACTTTAAGTCTAGTCATAAGGACTTCAAATTCCGCCATGTTACGTCCAATACTTCGTATGTTTTGTGCAAGTACCGTAAAACATTGTGTTACAACAGGAATAAGTTGTAAACATTGTTCCACGTCACATTCAAGCGCTCTTGAAATTGTCAAATTATCGATGTCTTGCGACAATTCACTGATGTTACCAAATTTTAAAGCAAGAAAAAAGTGATCGATTTGATTGTTCAACGGTGGTCCGAGTTGGGCTTAAGTTTGTTTCCGTTGGAATCCTTGCAGCAAAATAATATGGTAGACATATAGCAAAAATAAAGTGTAAGTAGTAAGAAGATTTTTGCCGAGTACCGTTAGTGTAGTGGTGTGTAAGTTGTGAGTGTACTACTAAAAAGCCACCATAAAAATGGCTATAACCAAACATTAAGTTACAATTTATCATATAAAACAGGTAGCGAATGAGCAACATCAGTAGTAAAGCATACGATGCTACATTATTCCATAAATAGTACATAATAATAACAGAATGGCACCGTACATCGTTTGTGGGCAGGCCATATAGTCATACCAGTTTCCTTAAGTTGTCTAGATCTGCCTCACAGTCAATTCTCGTCTGAGGTAGGTTCTCCTCCTTGCGCAAGTAGATTGATCCACGCGAGGTCCAGCAGTACTTATAGCCGGATGTCTTTTGGAAATTACGAGCCAAAAAGAAGAGTCTTTGCATTTTTTGTGTCAGTAATTCTGACACAAAGATTGGTTTTATCGGTTGTTTAAAGTTGAGGTGAGAAGTATTAAGTTTTTCGACCTTAGGTTTATTTTTATTGAAAGTTTTCACAGCTATCAATAGCTTCTCTTTTAATATTGTTGTGGTAAACTCAGTGATAACCGGTCTTTGCAAAGAGTCAGACGAGTGCGTTCTGTAAATATCCTTGATGTCCGAGGTATGAATGTCAATATTCAAGGATTTTCCTAGAGACTTCACGACTTCAACCAGTTCGCTTTTTGATTCTGGTTTTTGATCAATCTTGGGGATATTGCGTATTTCAATACCCGACGATCGAGACCACTTTTCTGTCCTCTCTAATTTGTCCTCCAGTTGAAGAATGTACTTTTTGTCATCTCTTATCTCTCTCTCCAGTTGCTGAATTCTTTTAATAAAATCGTCATTTTTCTGAGAGAGCAGCTCAACTGTTTTCGTAAGTTCGCAGTTTTGGTCTTTTACCGAACACACAATGGATTTTAGCTCAGCAAATTGTTGATCTTGTTTTTTTGACAAGGCATCAAACGACTCCTTGATGGTAATAGCAACACTACTTTCCTCGCCTTCATGTTTCCTCTTTTTGGTTTGTGCCGCAATGCGCAGGTCCGGTTCAGAATCATAGTGCAAGAAGTCACTGATTTTTGTGCGTGCACCATGGCGCGCGGCACGCCCAGAGGTTGACTCGGTAGGTTGTGGTGACGTCGCGGTGGGGGCAGAGGGCGAAGTGGGCTTTAGAGGCATTCTGACTCGATGCTTGGTACTAGGCGAGCAGTTGATATTAGAGTTAATTATGTTCTGAATCTCTAGAAAAAGAAATGAAAAATACCAACTTTGTCCGTCCGGAGTACCAGGGGCTCAGATAGTTGTAAGAGTAGGTTGAACTGACCGTTGGGTAGTATGTGCAGACAGGTGGGCAAGGACGTCACTTGATTGGTCAAGCTATTAAAATAGTTGTATCAAATTTTGCTTTTTTTTAAGTCCTTCGGCTGCTGCTCTCATAATTATCTCAACATCAAGGATTAAGTGTCAAATTAAAGTTTAAAAACAAAAAAATAATAATACAGTTTGCGATGAAATATAAGATCAAATAAAGATACTAGTCGCGTGTGACCGCCCCTAATGAAAGTGGTGTAACTCACATTAATACTGTTTTACAAGTCTATTAGGAGCAGGGTGCTATGGTTCATTATTAAAATAAAAAAAATGCTTGTGGACTATTTTATATTAGCTGGAGAGGTATATATCGGTATGAGTGAGCATTGCCGCGGGGACACTTTTGAGGTTTGATTTTCATAGAGACTGTATCTACAGTATATTTGATTTAAAGATACAGTGGTCAAAACTTCAAAATTAGGGCTTTCAGTCTCGTTATATTTTACGAGTCCCGGGAAAAAGTATTATAATTATATTAACTAGAAAGTGCTGATGATGATCATCAAACGCTTGCACTGTTTTTTAAGCTTAAGGTGACGAGTAGAGCCAGATAAGCAGGTCCAAATCCATTCAAAGAAACATCAACCTTAACATCGTAGTCTTAAATATCAATTCAGTCTGCACTACAGCGCAGCGCTTACGACGAAGACAACGCATGAAATGACTGATTTTGACAGTTTTTAATTAATATCTATTTATATATAGTATTTTTCAAAGTTTTTAAGTCATCACGACCATGGCCGTAGGCAGGGGGGGGGGGGTTTTGGGGGTTCAAACCCCCCCCCGAAATCTGCGCCGTTCCAAGGGCATAGCCAGAATGTCTGAATTGCCACACATATTTTCTAAAATACAATAAGGCAAATATAAAAATTTCTGCGCTCGCCTTAAAAGAAATCGGTCCATCCGTTGGGGGCTACAATGTCACAGACAGACACGCTAAACTTATAACACCCCGCTGTATGGTCCGTGGTTAAAAATAATAATTGAGTATTTAGGTGTGGTCCGTCCTAGTACCATATTTACGAATGTCGGACCAATTTACGTGTCCCAGTTTATTTCAATAAAAATATTATAGCTAATACTTTTCTTATCATTTTTGTAATACCTATAACAATTCTATACAACTTCCTCAATTTAGATAATCTTACAGTTATTTTTAGCGGAATTACACTAGATATAATTTTTTCTTTTTGTATTCCGTCCTAGGAATCCTAGAGATTGAATAAAAAAAGGGAGGGAGTAAGAACGAAAAGAGAAGGGGTATGAAAAGGTTTGGGGAAGAGATGGAGAATGAGGGAAAAGGGTAGGAAAGGATGAATGAAGTGGATGGTTTAGGGAACAAATTAATTAACCCGAACGAAGCCGGGGCGAGGCAGCTAGTTATTATTAAATTGGTATCTAGACTGTGAAATACTCGATAACCAGGTCAAGTAGGAACCATTTTAACAATAATATTATATAAAGACATTATCAGTTTGTAAAGTCCCGAATTGCTCGTATACAGCTGACTCATAAGTCTTCACTTCTACTCTCTTAAGGTGGGACGTTTCAACAGACAAACAGACAGACAGACAGATCCAATTCTGTTTAATAAATGATGATAATGATGAGGATGACGTTTAGAAATAACGAAGAAGTAAGGAAGATTAATTATGTAACTAACATAAAGAAAATTAAAAAAAGGAATGCAACCAAATTCTGACCCTTTTTTAAAGTTAGAAAAACAAAAGAATCACCATCTATAAAGTATCTAATTATCATTACACATTACATTATTTATTTAACTCTATACCAATAATTTGTTACTTTACTGATTATAGCTTTGATGTTATTAGAAGAAGGGTTCAGTCTTACTTGACCTGATTATCTAATATGTCACCGTCTTGTTACCAATTTAACAACAACTTGCCACGCCCCGACTTTGCATGGGTTATAGTACATTACTGCAGCGGCCGGCAGCAGAGGCATTGATGGACGAACATGTAAATGTGGGCCGAGGCGAAGCCGAGGCACACATACGTAAGTTCATCAATGCCTAGTTGTGGCCAAGGCTTGTATAGTACTTTTCTCAAATAATGCGCGGAAATGAAAGCTATCATCTATTCTCGTCTATTCTCATCTATTCTCATCTATTCTCATCTATTCCCATCTATTATTATCTATTCTCACCAATTCTCATCATTTCTCACAAAGTATCATCAATTGCTATCAATCCTCACCAATTCTCATCAATTCACATCAATTTTCATCAATTCCCATCATTTTTTACCAATTCTCATCAATCATCATTGATTCTCATCAGTTCTTATAACTTATCACCAATTTTCATCAATTCTCACCAGTACTCATCTATTCTCATCAATTCTCATCAATTTTCATCATCTTATTAGTTCTCATCAATTCTCGTCAATTCACATCAATTTTCATCAATTCCCATCCATTTTCACCATTCCTCATCAATTATCATCACTTACCACCAATTTTTATCAATTATCATCAGTTCTCATCTATTTTCATCAATTCTCATCAATTTTCATCATCTCATTAGTTCTCATCATTTCTCATCTATTCTCATCAATTCGCAGCAATTTTCATCAATTCCCATACTTTTTCACCATTCCTCATCAATTATCATCACTTATCATCAATTTTCATCAATTATCATCAGTTCTCATATATTTTCATCATCTCATTAGTTCTCATCTATTCTCATCAATTCTCATCGATTTTCATTAGTCCTCATCTTTTATCTTCAATTCTCATCTATTCTATTTGCAAGCCAGCTCGAAAGATTTTTTTTTCAATTTTCAATTACACGACAGATATGAGTTTTGTATGAAATTTATTTGGCCGCTAAACCACGACAGATATGGAATTTCATACAACTTTTGCCGGCCGCTGCTCGCCAGTACAGCAATTTCGATTTATCCCGAAGAAGGTTGTCAAAATAATACTCACATTTCCAAGCATGTTTGAGAAAATTAATTTTATGCCATAAGAAGAGCGTACACCTTGTCTATTCAAAAAGTGTCAACATTTACTACCCCTAAATGTTATTTTATTTCAATGATTTCAAGTATAGAATATAATTTTAAAAATGATGTACCTATGGACGTTTCACACAGCGCCATCTAGCCCCAAACTAAGCATAGCTTGTAGGTACTATGGGAACCAGATAACTGATAGAATGCTTAGATACTTTTTTGTTTGTAAATACACATACATAGAATACAATATAACAGATAATTTATCCAAAATTTACATCAAAATCAAGATTTTGTTATATTCAGAAAGCGATAACCATTTTAATGTTCGTAAACTCACTCACTGGCTCTATCGTCTCTACTATTATACGCGCAGATAACAGAGCGACGGCAATAACATTTTCAAATACCAGGGGGCGTACCGTGAGCTATTAGCGCGATTCAAAACTGAGCCTATATTGGATCGCTTTGTTTTTTTTGTACGGGGATTTTGACAAGCGATCCAGTATTCGAATCGCGCTAAGAGCTCACGGTACGCCCCCAGACGCCATAAGACACTGACAGGGCCCAATTCGAGCACGTTTATTACAGCAGTCGAACATGAAACGTATACTGTATTATATACGGTCATTTTTTGCGTAGCAAAAATATGACGATTACGTTACGTTGCGCTTCGACTTTTCCATTTTGCGGTACAAATAATTAGTTATAAAATAAATGACGAGTGAGTCATAGATGGCGCTGCTTTAAATAGTACTGCTACTCAACTCTAGATGGCAGGGATAGATAATGGTACGGAACCCTTCGCTCTTCTTCGACTCGCACTTGGTTGGTTATTTATATTTTCTTCAATGTACCTACAGACAATTTTGTACATTTTATTATATATATTATATAGATTACATGATGAAATAAAGATTAATTCATGAATTCGTAGTCACATTAGTTTCACGGATTTCGAGGCTTTGACCACTGTATCAATAATTCATTATTGAGTTTGCATTAATAAGTTTTTTTACTTTAACTGTGTCACTTAATTCTTGTGGAGATGTTTACAAAAACATCGATTTATTTGTTCTTTTTAGGTGAGTTATGGCAACTTTCTTTGTTCTCTATCATCAACATCCTTAAGACGTCCACTGCTGAACATAGGCCTCCCCAAGAGAGCGCCACTTTGAGCAGCTGCTCGCCTCCTGAATCCATTGGCTCGCCGCGACTTTCACCAGATCGTCCGTCCTCCAAGTGGGGGGTTGCCTCTCGTTCTATCGCTACATCGCTGGTCTTCTAGCACGTTACCCGTAACAGACCAAGCCGTCTAGACCCTCGGTTCTATGTACTTGTAGCTTCACACCTAAAGCGCGGAGTGAAACAGGCCTGTTCAAGCTGAAACAGCTGAACTGGTATTGATGAAATTTGCTTTGCGGCTTTAAGTCCTGGACAGCATATAGAATATCTGTTGTGTTAGAAAATCATGTGATTCAGCTAGATAAGTTACTTACTTATATATTTCTTTTTTGTTCGCAGTGGTGCAACTTTCTGTATTCTATACAAAAAGTGATGACTCCTCCCGGTAAGATGAATGTAATAGGGGATTTTCTGACAGCTGGACGGAACGTAGTTCTACAGCTACAGATAGATGGCGTTGACGAGACATGGCGGACATGGCTTTTTTTTCACAATGTGGCTTTGCCCTGTTTCATTTTTCTTTCTTTTCTTTTTTCTCTAATCTGTGGCTTAAATCTTCAGAACCACAGACATGGTAGTGATAATTATTCACGCCATGTCTCGTCAACACCATCCAACGGATTTTTAAGAACTAACTAATTTTGCGCAAATAAATAGAATGTATGAATAAATTACGATTAAAAGTATCTCCTATTTATCATTGTTTTAGCGACAAATGGCAATAAACAATTTTCTTCTTAGTTTTTCAGTCTATTGCCATTTGTCGCTAAACCAATGATAAGTAGGTGATACTTTTAATTGTAATTTATTGATACATTCTATTTATTTGCGCAAAATTAGTTTTCATGTAATCACGTTGAGTAATTAAGCTATTATTGGCAAAAGAACGCAAGAAAATTTGAATTTGCCGCGCTAGTGAAACGTTCCAGTCAACTACAGATTACAGCAAAACAATTTATTTTACTACTTCAGATGATATTATCGTGCGTTCGGATTTTATACAACTAAAACCTATCTAGAAAATGAACGAAACTTATTTTTAATTTCCGTACCTATAAACCATGCAAATTTTTTTTTAAACCACAATAGTATTACATAATCATCCTCATTTATAGAAAACACGTATAGTGTGTCGTTTCTTTGTTTAGAGGTAGGCTAGTACCTATCACCGGGATTCATATTTATTTATTATTATACGCCTTCATACAATGTCATTTAGTTTTACTAATCTATATAACACCTAGTCCTAAACATTTAATTGTATGAGCCCTGTGAGGGCGTTGCACTTTAGAGTTGTGCTGGAGCCACAGATAACCCCCAATAGATACCGCATTACGCGATTTTTGTTCGGATCCTAGCTCACCAAAACTGGCGGAAGGCGCGGGTAGCGGGGACTGGAGCCAATGCGCTATTATTGGCTGTTTCGAGTGACGCCCTAATAATGAACTCTAATAATTGGTCGAAACTAAGGCCGTGCTGCGATGCGGCGATTTATATAGACCCATTTACGCCAATGCGTGGTGCGCGGTCGTCGTCTGTCATGCGGTATCTATTGGGGTTTATCTGTGGCTGGAGCTTACATTTTCTTTAAAGTAACATTTATACGATCCTTATTAAGGCTGCTGTATACGCAGATCCACTATCTCGCTCGCGCATTGCGACATTTTTGAAGATATTAAATAACTGAATTTACTTACGCAAAATCTGGCAAAACTATATGATCATGAATAACATTACAAATTGTCAACAAAAATCTCATATTAATCCAAATAAGTTTTCATACACAAAAACGGTTACGATTGAAAAAATCTTTTTTACCGTTGTATTTATGAAATCTTGTTTGGATTAATATGATATTTTTGTTGAACATTTGTAATGTTATTCATGAGAACATAGTTTAGCCAGATTTTGCGTAAGTAAATTCAGTTATATTATATCTTCAAAAATGTCGCAATGCGCGAGCGAGATAGTGGATCTGCATATACAGCCCCCTTAAAATGGCAAATTATTCGTGGTTTTATTGATTTTGTCGCCTTACAATTTAGATTAATGATTCTTTCGAAAGTGGTAGAACGAAAGTTTTATTATGTTTCAGTGATTATGCCCTAACTAAAAGGTTTATGGTAAATTAAAATAACTGAATACAGGTGAGTTTGAATTGGTATGTTATCCCGAAAGGGGCGGGCTGAGACCATAATAGGGCACAAGTTGTGAGAGCCTTGAAACAGCGTATTTCCAAACCGCCATACAAAAAAATAAATCCACTCACAAAATTGCACGTGCGATCGCTACGAGAGTTAACAGGATACTATAAATTCATTTGTAAACACGGGTCGTTAAACTCATTTAAGTGCATTCGGTCAAGAACAAATTTCAACCACCCAGCTGCGCTAGGGCTATCTTCGAACGTAAACTTTACATGGCATTTCTTCAATGAAAAACTATTAATTTAGAAAAGTCGTAGAAGAAACATTGTCTACCTTGGGGAGTAGATTAACCTTCTTTCGATATAATATACCAATTCAAACTCAGATAGTATTATAAAACATCATCATCATCATCATCATTAATAGCCTGAAGACGTCCACTGCTGAACATAGGCCTCCCCCAGAGCGCGCCACCTTGAGTGGCTGCTCGCCTCCTGCATCCATCGGCTCCCCGCGGCTTTCACCAGATCGTCGGTCCACCCAGTGGGGGGCCGGCTTACGCTGCGTCTTCCGCCACTCGATAACCTTTCTTCCCCATCGGTTGTCAGTTCTACGAGCGATGTGGCCTGCCCATTGCCATTTCAACTCGCTAATTCGAAGAGCTATATATCCGTATAAAATCATACCTAAGTTGTATTAATTTGTTTTAGCGCCTCGGGTCAACATGTCCGCAACATGGCGGCGCGGCGGCGGTCACAGACCATAGCCGCGCGTTCTGGGATGAACGATATGTATATTATATACGTTATTGAGCTTTTCAATTCTACACAAATCATCGGCTGGAAGACGTCCACTGCTGAACATAGTCCTTTTTTATGTAAAAGAATGACGTCACGAGAAGTGCATTCGGTCAAGAACAAATTTCAACCACCCAGCTGCGCTAGGGCTATCTTCGAACGTAAACTTTACATGGCATTTCTTCAATGAAGAACTAATAACTTAGAAGCGTCGTAGAAGAAACATTGTCTACCTTGGGGAGTAGATTTACCCCCTTTCGGGATAATACACCAATTCAAACTCAGATAGTACTATAAAACATCATCATCATCATCATTAATAGCCTGAAAACGTCCACTGCTGAACATAGGCCTCCCCCAGAGCGCGCCCCTTGAGTGGCTGCTCGTCTCCTGCATCCATCGGCTCCCACCAGATCGTCGGTCCACCGAGTGGGAGGCCGGCTTACGCACACATGGCTTAAACACATGAGTAAGCAATTCACTAGAACAGCTAAGGAATTGAATGTCCTGCGTGCTCAAGAGAAGAGTGAATAGGACCTACTTACTTACTATGCTACGCTTTGCCTTCCATTCGTGGTCGCCACTCGAGAACCTCAATCGGTTGTCAGTAATTCTGCGAGCGATGTGGTCTGCCCATTGCCATGTCAATTTGCTCATTCTAACAGCTATAAGTATCGGTCACTTTAGTGCTAGAGTATCACCATCATTATCATCATCAATAGTCTGAAGACGTCCACTGCTGAACATAGACCTTCCCCAGAGTGCGCCACTTTGAGTGGCTGCTCGTCGCCTGCATCCATCGGCTCCCCGCGGCTTTCACCAGATCGTCGGTCCACCGAATGGGGGGCCGGCCTACACTGCGTCTTCCGGTTCGTGGTCGCCACTCGAGAACCTTTCTTCCCCATCGGTTGTCAGTTCTACGAGCGATGTGGCCTGCCCATTGCCATTTCAACTTGCTAATTCGAAGAGCTATATCCGTATAAAATCATACCTAAGTTGTATTAATTTGTTTTAGCGCCTCGGGTCAACATATCCTCAACATGGCGGCGCGGCGGCGGTCACAGGCCATAGCCGCGCGTTCTGGGATGAACGATATGTATATTATATACGTTATTGAGCTTTTCAATTCTACACAAATCATCGGCTGGAAGACGTCCGCTGCTGAACATAGTCCTTTTTTATGTAAACGAATGACGTCACGAGCTAGTCGTTCGCCTGGTGTTAAGCGTCACGGCCGCCCATTACAGATTGCAGTGTCACTCGGTAATCTAAATTAAAGTTTCGCGTGACGTTGCCCACTGCGCACGTCATCCTGAGACATCACACAGTTTAAAAAGGATTTCTAGACTGTGAGATCAGCGCCCAGTAATTAATTTCACTAGCTACAATGCCCTTCAAACCGGAACACAGTAGTGCTTGCACACTACTGCTTGGCGGCAGAATAACTGGCAAAGCAGTGGTACCTACCTAGACGAACTTTGCAGAAAAGTCCTACCACCTAGTAAAACTCCTCCCCCATAAATCGCCACTTGGGCGCTTATCATAAAGAGGGATTTGCCCATAGGGTGGATTTGCCATCGTAGGGAGTTTTTCCATCATACGGGGAGATTGGCCATCATAGGGGGAGATAATTCAATTACACAACACATACCAATGATTGGTGGCCGAGCGGTAGCATGTGCGCTTCGCAATCTTGCGGCACCGGGTTCGATCCTCGGCCTTGTACCAATGACTTATCTAGTAAGTTATGTGCAGTTTTCGATGCCATCGCTCCGTGCCTCGGAGAGCACGTTAAGCCGTCGGTCCCGGTTGTCATAAGAACATCTATGGCAATCGTTACGAGTAGTCAGACGCCTAATACAATCTGACGCGTTTTTCTTTTTTTTTTGTTGACGAGGGGGAAATCTTTTAAAGATACCCGACTGCAATGGGGCTGTAGCCGGGTTATGTGAGATTTCCACTCACTAAAACCCCCCCGGTGGCCTTCCTCGGCGCATGGCAGAGGGCTCCGGGATCTCCTACGGAACGCACCGGTGCCCTCCTCGCACTTGTCAAACATCCCGTGGGTAACTGAGGGCTGTCACCTACGAAGCCTCACGGCGCTAACGCTGACGCACGCCACATGCGTCACTGACCTTCCCAGACTCATTTGAGAGGATCGTTGGAGTCCCCATTCCAATAACCCATGAGTCTAAAGGTCCCCTTCTAAGTAAGGGAACAAAAGCAGCCCCTTCATGGGGCAGACGGCACGGGGTGGCTGTTTCCAGCACCCCGGCGTCTTCTTCTCCGAGCGGGATCGGCCCTTTCCCGATCTCGCTCCGCGGTCTCCTTTTGGATCATTATGATCTCACAAAAAGAGACAACCTCCTGCCACGTGCTTTCATCTGCAAGCATAGCCGCCACTACGCTTGGCAGAGAAAGGTCTCGTCCGATTTTGTTTGCCAGGATCCGCCGTTCTGAGCTCCACGCTGGGCACTCCGCACAATCTGACGCCTGGTTTAACCTTCCCTGTTACTGGTCCCTTATGGGTTGCGAGGACAATTATAACTTGGTTTTCTAATAGGAATACACGGAATATAATATACATATGTTTTTTAATAAAATGAATGGCAAACAAGCAGGTGGTCCACCTGGTGGTAAGCGGTCACCACCGCTTATAGACATCTGCAACACAAAGGGTATTTGTGAGGCAAGGCAAAATATATACCTTTTCCATCATCACTAATTGGTGGGTTTTTGATCAGTGGTTAAGGTAACCAATATTTAATAGTTATTTTCAACACATTTGCTCAAAAAATGCATTTACAAAGCCTGTACACATTGTTCGAAAGTTAAACATTACGCACCATAAAACGAAGCGTGCGGTAAAATAGGTACTCTCACCTAAGTACCTATTTTACCGCATCGTTCCTTGTATAGCGCCGTGCGTAACCTTTACGGTTTTTTTTTAGTTTCAATAAAACATATAAAAGAATTTCACCAAGGAGTTTCACAGTACGAGAATAAATAAGCTGAATGATCGAAACTCCTTGGAAGAGATTTTGCTCAATACGTTTGTCTCACTTTAATACTAAAGAGAAAATGAAACTAAAGATGTAGTTCTACTTTTCACCACACGCACGTGGCGCCATTTGCATTGTAAATTTTTTTTTTTTTCCTATTCCTAGAATGCCTTGTTAGACACTCTATTTATATTACAATCTAGCCATCTGTTTGACTAATGAGTAATTTAAATTTAACCTAAACTTCTACTGGGTGGCGCAAAAGTAAAGACCCTATTTGGTTCAGCTATAACATTTTTTCTAAATTAGAAAACTAGATTTAAGTTTTTTTAAATGTATATTTGTGCCATTAAATTTCGTACCATTAGGATTTAAAGATGATGTCTTTTAAATGGTGACCTCCAGAGTTGATACACATTTGAGCCCTATTTATGACATTTTGCATAACTTGCCGTAACACTTCCTGCGATATGTTCGTTATTTCTTGACGAATGTTTTCTTTTAGAGCTGCGAGAGTCTGTGGCTTGTTCACATACACCCGAGATTTCAAAAAACCCCAAAGAAAGAAGTCTGGACTGGTCAGATCGGGTGATCTTGCAGGCCAAGGCAAATCGCCAAAACGAGAGATAACTCGGCTTGGAAAAGCGTCCCTCACTAAGTCCATAGTGTCGCGCGCTGTGTGTGCCGTAGCGCCGTCTTGTTGAAACCAGATGTGCTCCAGCCCCAATTCGTCCAAACTGGGTATCAAAAACTCACGTAACATGGTTCTGTAGCGTTCTCCAGTGACAGTTATCGCATTGCCTCCAGCGTCTTCGAAAAAATAGGGTCCGATCACTCTGTCAACACAGATGCCACACCATACAGTAACTTTTAGTGGGTGTAGAGGTGTTTCTTGAATAATGCGCGGATTATCAGTGCCCCAGAACCGAGTATTCTGCTTATTGACATGCCCTGAGAGATGGAAATGCGCTTCGTCACTCATAACCAATTTTGAAGGAAAATCATCCTCTTCAAGGTTGAGGTTTATGACGCGCTGGCAGTAATCTAGACGAGCTCGGTGGTCAGCAGGCAGCAGTTGATGAGTCATTTGAGTTTTATACGGGAACATCTTTAAGTCTTTCACCAAAATACGCTGCAGGGTCCGTCTGGAAATGCCCAATTGCGTGGCACGTCGCCTCGTTGATGTTTCTGGACACTCTTCCACATCTTCGCGCACAGCATCGATATTTTCAGCTGAACGGCCTGTTCTTGGTCTCCCAGACTTAGGTCTATCCAATGTTGAGCCAGTTGCTTCAAGGCGTGTGGCAAAGCGTCGAATTGTGCGACCAATCGGTGCCGGACGGTGGGGAAATCGTCGACGAAATTCACGTTGTGTTCTTATCACTGATGAATTATTCCGTAAGAACATTGACACAATTATTCCACGTTCTTGGGGAGTAAAACGGTCCATGTTTATTTTCAGTGTATTTTACATTTGTTCACTACACAATTTTCAACAACAGAATGACAGAAAATGTCATATAAAAAAAATATAAGTATTTTCTTTAGTGCCATTACTTTTGCGCCACCCAGTACAATCAAATTATCTAAGAATGTGTCCAATAACACGTTTCTTATTTCTCTATTAAGGCGAAGACACATTGTTCTTGTGTTCTTTTTAAGTAGCACTTCTTTGCACTGAACTACACTATACTAACATTTAATACACTATGACACTACACTAACTCAAAAGGTTTTGTTCTTTTCAATCTCCTAACTATATCAGTGTGATCGAGCAGCTGGATTGCCTCGACGTTCACGTGATGGTGAAGTCTGTAATGATGACTTTCTGCGTACTTCTTTATAACTTTGACGACAACCTCTATATTAAGGTCCCGATGTAGGTCATCATTCCGTATGTACCAGGGTGCATTAACAATTTCCCTTAGTACCTTGTTCTGAAAGCGTTGGATCATGAGGATATTACTCTGTTTGGTACAACCCCACAGCTGTATACCATAAGTCCATACTGGCATCAGGACTTGTTTATATAACAATATTTTGTTGTGTACTGACAGAGTAGAGTGCCTTCCAAGCAGCCAGTACATCTTTTTAAATCGTTTATCAAGATCTTCTTTTTTTTTCTTGACGTGTGCTTTCCAGCGAAGCTTTGCATCAAGAGTCATACCTAAATATTTGGCTGTATTCTCATATGGGATTTGGCGCTTGTTAATATAAATCGGAAAATACTGATGTTGTTTGTTACTAAAATCAATATGGATCGATTTGGATTCGTTAAGTTTAATCCGCCATTCTAAAGTCCAGTCATGGATTTTATTGACAGCCATTTGCACCTTTTCTGTTGCTTCTTCGTAGGTATTTCCCACACCCATTATTGCAGTATCATCAGCAAAGGTTGCCATGGTGTTATTGTCTAGTTCAGGAATATCACAGGTATATATCAGGTACAGGACCGGACCTAAAACACTACCTTGTGGTACACCAGCTTTTATTTCTTTTATATCTGAGTATGTATTCTCTTGCCTTATTCTAAATACTCTATTCGATATATAAGATTCCAAGATGTCAGCAAATTGTTTTGGTATCATAGTTCTTAGTTTGTATATAAGGCCTTCATGCCAAACTTTATCGAATGCTTGCGCTACATCTAGGAATACAGTGGAGCACACTTTCTTATCTTCAAGAGATTTTTCAATGATGTTTGTAATTCTGTGCACTTGATCAATGGTTGAGTGGCTTTCTCTAAAGCCAAACTGATGCTCTGGGATTAGGTTGAGTTTCTCAATTACAGGTTTCAGCCTTTTGAGTAAAAGTTTTTCCATTAACTTTGACATAATAGGGAGCAAAGAGATCGGCCTGTATGATGATACTTCATGAGGCGGTTTCCCTGGTTTTGTTATCATAATAACCTCAGCAACTTTCCAAAGATTTGGTATATACTTCAACCTCAGTGAAGCGTTGATAAGGGTTGTTAGTTTAACAAGTGCTTTTTTTGGGAGATTATGTAGTATTTCTCCTGGTATTAGGTCATACCCGGGAGATTTTCGAGGATTAATGTTTCGTTTGATTTCTTGTATAACTTCTCTTGGAGTGACCAGCGTTATAGTGTCACTTTCATGTAACAGCATGCGGTTATTCTCCATGATAAAAGCTTCATTGAAGTCACTCTCATTAGGTTGAAATATGTTTGCTAAATGATCCGCAAATCTTTTAGCTTTCTGTTCGTTATTTACCGCCCATTTTCCATTTTCACCTCTTATTGGTGGAATTTGAGTAATTGGTCTTTTAAGGTTCTTTGTAGCCTTCCATAACGAATAATCTGTGTTGCGGTCACTAGTTAGCTTCAAAAGATACCTGTTCATCGAATCATCATTATAATATTGAATTTGCCTATTAACTTTTCTTGTCAAATTATTAAGTTTTCTTTTATCAGCAGGGTCCCGTGATTGGTGCCATATATTTCGTTGCCTTCTCTTTTCATAGATAAGCTGTTTAATTTTCAGTGGGTATATATGACTTTTAGTTTTGTTGTTGACTTCTGGCGTATTATTCCAAGCTGCTTGTTGGATATGCCGTATAAACTTTTCTAACTCTGTATCTAAGTTCTATGGTGTCTTAAGTGGCACTTTCAGATCTATGCTACATTCTAAGTCTATCTTAAAGCTATCCCAGTCTGTATGCTTATTAATCAGCGTTATGGGTTTTTCATTGTCCAGTACATTCTCATTTATTATTAAGTATATTGGAGAATGATCGGAGTTCAAATCATAGCTTTGCTCTGTTGTTAAGTAACTAGATGATAAATTCTTATATATGAAAAAATCAATTAAGTCAGGTATTTTAAGAGGGTCCGTTGGCCAGTATGTTGGTATTCCCGTGGATGTAACTTCACATTTCATGTCTTTTACGGCACGAAGCAGTTCTTTTCCTTTGGTAGTGGAAAGTCTGGAGCCCCAGTACGTATTTTTGGCATTGAAGTCTCCCCCCAAGACAAATCTACTACCGAGGAGCTTTAGGAAGCTCATGTATTGCTCCTTTTTTATCGTATGCCGTGGTGGGCTGTAGATGGCTGATACTGTTATAGGATACGTTTTAGTTTTCAAACATATTGCCACAGCTTGAATTTCTTTATGTTCATGACGAATTTCTTCGTGGTGCTGCAAGTTTTCTTTTACAATAACGGCACTACCACCCCTTGCAGTATTTTCCGGGTGTAGGGCATGGTATATTTTATAGCCCTTAAAATCTATATGGCATTGATTGGTGAAGTGCGTTTCTGAAACTAAACACACATCCACATTTTCTATATTAAGGACAGCTTGCAATTCGTTATGGTGTTTTTGAAGTCCATTTGCATTCCAAGCCATAATTTTTAGTTTTCTCGTCATTTTTGTGTCTTAAATAAAGCTGTTTTAGCGCTATTTTCGATCTTTCTGAGACGTTCTTCAAAGGATGACATGAACCTTAGAATTTCATCTAACTTTTTGTCACTGGTTACAGCCTGAGGGACTGCATGCGCTTTTACTGTATCTCTAGCAGCTGCTTGGGCGTAAGAGATGCTCTTAGTAACGTGTGTTGGTGTTTTGGCACTTGGCTTGAACTTAGAGCCAACTTGTTTCTCTACAGCTGCACTGTGGTGTGGTGCTACCGTAAGTTTTTTCGAGTTCTTGTTGCGTATTAACTGAATTTCTTTTGCTATGGCACAACCTCTGTAGTTAGCGGGATGTGGAGCACCACAGTGAACGCATTTTGGCTTTTCCTCTGGAGACTTTTTACAATCCTTTGTTAAGTGTTTTCCCGTACATTTAACACACCGAGGTTCCTTGGAGCAATACTTTTGCGTATGCCCGTACGCCTGACATCTCTTGCACTGAGGGACCAGTTTGGTGGTTTTCAGCGACTGTATTTCCACTTGACATCCCATTCCATTCCATTGTAAATGCGCAACATTTTAGACCATTTTCATATTAGTTAGATAAGGAACGTCAAAGGTTGTTTGTTGCGACTTTCCCACTAATAAACGAAAGTTTGTTTCTTTACCTGTTGTACTGTTTTCTCGCGAATGTGTTGAAAAACGTTGTATGATACACGTGCGGAAATTGGTTTCTACAAACTCGTGACTATGGTAAGCCCTCGACTTCGTCTCGGGCTTACAATCGTCTACTCGTTTGTAAAAACCAACTTACCGCCCCTAATATCATAAAAATACTAACAATTTTTGACCATTGGTTAGAATTTATTTGCATTTGTAACCATTGGTTACCTTAACTGCAGATCATAAGCCCACCCTAAGTCCAAAATCCTGCCCTTAGCCCTTAGCATTCAGAACATTATTTCAAATCATTTACCTAACAAATGCAAAAATCAATAAGAGAATTATTTAAAAAAAACTATTATGTCAGCACCACGGGGAACCGTTGGATGCAAGAGGCAACTAGTCAAAGTGGCACTCTATAGGGGACACCTACGTTTTTTTTTATGCCAATGAATGACGTGACGAGCTAGTCGTTCACCTGATGTTAAGCGACACGGCCGCCCATAAAAGCTGCAGGGTCACACAGTTTAGTAATCAGATTACTAGACTGTGGACTACTGTTCAGCAGTGGACGTCTTTCGGCTAATATAAAATATGATGCATGGTGCAATATTATTCTCGCTGTAAATAAGTGAAAGTGTGGGTATTTTGATTAAAAATGTTAAAAAAATGTGCATTAAAAATGTTTTTTTTTTAAATAATGTTCTTATCGATTTTTGCATGTTAAGCAAATGATTTAAAATAATCATTAAACCAATGCTAACCATGAATGGTTCTCAATCACAATAAATGAATACCAATGAATGAATGAATGAATGGTGGTGTCATTTTGAATGGTTTTGCAATGGTAACAAATTCTAAAATTTTTTAGCATTTTTAACCATTATCCTAACCCATTATCATCTTCTTTGCCTTTTCCCATTTGTTGTTGGGGTCGGCTTCCAATCTAATCTGTAGCGGCGAGCTACCAGAATTACACGAGCGACTGCCATCTGACCTCGCAACCTATAAGGAACCAGTAACAGGGATGGTTAGACCAGGCGTCAGATTCTATCAGGCGTCTGACTACCCGTAACGATTACCAAAGATGTTCTTATGACAACCGGGACCGACGGCTTAACGTGCCATTAAAAATTAACTCACCCTAAATGTTGCCCTCTTGGCGAAATATACTTACGTTACGTAATAATTATTTTTCTTTCCGTAGCCCATTCAAATGTTCTGATGGCAGTTTTATACCATGGGTGAATCAGTGTGATGGGGTAATACAGTGCGCGGATGGGTCTGATGAAAGTTTTAGCTGGTGCAAGGGAAACCCATTATACCCTTGCCCGTCGGGTTCATTCCACTGTACTGATGGTGGTTGTGTGGACATAAAAGCAGCATGTGACGGTGTACGTACTATATCTGCAATACTGTATCTATTTTTTTAAACAATTCATAGGCATAGCATTTGACCACAGTTTCACCTAACAGCGTGGAACAAGGAGGAGAGGAAGAGAGAGAGAGATGCCAATACACCAAGAAAACAGCGTAGATCAGATATAAGCAAAAAACGTTTTAAACTAGATGGCGTTGCAAAATGAGTGGACTACTTAGACGAACTTTGCAGAAAAGTCCTGCCACCTAGGTACCGAGGAGAATGCAGCTGCCCATTCCCTGGATATTCCCTTAGCAGGCTCTTACGGCACCCACGGGAAGAGATGGGGTAGATAGTCTTATTATTACAGGGCGCCGGGACCACACGGCATTATACAAGGTGAGTTTGAATTGGGGTATTATCCAGAATGGGGGTAAATCTACACCCCAAGGTAGACAATGTTTCTTCTACGACTTCTCTAAATTAATAGTTTTTCATTGAAGAAATGCCATGTAAAGTTTACGTTCGAAGATAACCCTAGCGCAGCTGGGTGGTTGAACTTCTTCCTTGACCGACGGCGTTTACATGAGTTTAACGACCTGTGTTTAGAAATAAATAAATAAATATTTATGGACATTTTACACAGCGCCATCTGACCCCAAACTAAGCAAAGCTTGTACTATGGGAACCAGATAACTGATAGAATACATAAATACTTTTTGTTTGTAAATACAGACATGAATTTATAGTGTCTTGTTTGTTAGCTCTCGTAGCGATCGCACGTGCAATTTTGTGAGTGGATTTATTTTTTAGTATGGAGGTTTGGAAACACGCAGTTTCAAATAAGGCTCTCACAACTTGTGGGCTATCATGGTCCCAGTCTCTCCCTTTCGGGATAACATACCAATTCAAACTCACCTTGTAATTACAGTACATTTAGCTGAATTTAGTTGCCCTAATATGATATGTAAATAATTGGGAACCTGCAGAAAATAAGTACAGGATGAATAACTTCGAACTTTTTTTAAGGTCCAAGATTGCGCTGACAATTCAGATGAAGATACCTGGTGTTTGAAGAGATCGTAAGTGTACTTTACTTAGGCACTAGATTACACACAGTTTAATAACAAAATCACGGGCCATAATGATTTCATATTGAGCAAGCAAATAGCAAAGTTGGTATTGGTAGCTTGGTATTTTTTGTTTTTTGAACGGGCTAATGCTGTTGGTCTCTACTGACCTTTACAGCGTCAGGGCGGGAGGGCAGGTGCTTAAGGCACCCAGCCGTCAAAAGTGGGAGACAACTAGCTCAAGGGCACCCCTGGGGTGTGAGCCTCGGCTTGGGCCGTTGCCGGGATAAGAGGATCGAGAAGGCTACGTCCACTGGAAGAGTGGACTCTATGGAAAGTATTGGTAGCTTCGATGAATCAGCGTATTAATAACTAGCTAACCCGCCCCGGCTTAACACGTGTTGTTGGTACGTCTTAACCCAGTTCATGAGAAGAGGGAATCGAAAGAGAAAGAGATAGGATGAGGGCTTCCAAACTCCGTGCGACTAGGCTATCTTTTACTCAAAAGTTTTTCTCTACTCAATTAGTGCTAAATTGCCCTTTACAATTAACGTGAGTGGCGACACGCAAATGATATGTACGAAGGAAATATTTTCAAAGAAATAATATAATGAGAGTGCAATTTCTGACCGAGGCCATCTAGCGTTCAGTCGCAGAACTAATATAAGTCATTTCTTCCACGGATGTAGTAGAATTTATTGTCAATGGATCGGTGCAATGGTACAATACTACGCTTCCGCTATACGTCGATAGATGGCGGTGGTAGGCTTACTTGGAAAAAAATTATTAGGAATCATACTGAATTTCGGGTTAAAAGTATCCTACGTCCTATTACGTTCATAGTAGGAACGCAAATCATGCCAAGTTTCATTGGAATTCATTCAGTATTTTCGCCGTGATGCACAGATATGCCAAGATAGCCAAGATGCCAAGATATGCTCCATGGTCTCGTTCTCCAGCAAACAACCCTGACAGAGCGGACTGTCTGTCGCTCCATGCTATTACACATAATAATACGTTTTCAACGAATAACTCAACATCCACGTAATAGTGTTTTTATTCCGACCTAGGAAACTCATTAGGTCCTATGAAGAATTCTAACTTTCTAGAAAAAAAACAAAAAATATAACAGATTTTTTTGATTTTTGTTTATTCATTAGTTCATTTGAACCACGAAGCTGCATTTTACCGCCGTATCCAGCAAATGGAATATACTTTACAAACATAACTAACGCAAAACCAGGCGATGCTGTCGACAGCGTAAACATCACAGTCATCTGTCCAAAAGAATACAGCGTTACTGGATCCAACTATATCTCCTGCGATAACGGGTTGTGGCGAGATGAGATACCGGAATGTGTCCGTAAGTATTACATTTTATTATATTTGTTATTTTATGAGAGCTATGCTCAGTGTTTCCCTGCGAGATAAGATCTGAAATGAGGAATTCCGCAGGAGAACTAAAGCGACCGTTAGCATGTTGAAATGACAATGGGCAGGCCACATCGCTCGTGGAACTGACAACCATGACAACCGATTGGGAAAACGGTCCTCGAGTGGCAACCAAAAACTGAAACACGCAGCGTAGGCAGGCCCCCACTAGGTGGACCGACGATCTGGTTAAAACCGCGGGGAGCTGATGGATGCTGGAGTCCAGCAGCCGCTCATAGGTGCTCTGTGGGGGAGGCCTATCAGTGGACGTCTTCAGGCTGTCGATGATAATGATTATATTAGTGTAACGCGGGCTTAAGGTGGAACGTTACACTAGCGCGGGAAATTCAAATTTTCTTGCGTTCTTTTGCCAATAATAGCTTAATTACTCAACGTGATTACATGAAAACTAATTTTGCGGAACTAAATAGAATGTATCAACAAATTACGATTAAAAGTATCTCCTAGATATCATTGGTTTAGCGAGAAATAGCAAAAAAAAGTTTCTCCTTAGTTTTTCAGTCTATTGCCATTTGTCGCTGCTAAACCAGTGATAAGTAAGTGATACTTTTAATTGTAATTTATTGATACATTCTATTTATTTGCGCAAAATTAATTTTCATGTAATCACGTTGAGTAATTAAGCTATTATTGGCAAAAGAACGCAAGAAAATTTGAATTTGCCGCGCTATTGTAACTTTCCACCTTTTACCTAAAACTGAGCATAAATAGTTCCCGTAAGGCAGGTGGTGTGTCCACAGATTAGAAAAAAAAACAATCGTTACTCTGTGGTTTTGTTCCAAATCTCCCTATAATTAAAAATATTATAGAAGTTCCATTCCATTCAAGATTTTTTCATTCGTCATTGATTTATATTCTCCACAAACTAAATAGGGATATTAAGTAGATAAATATTGCATCTTGTATAACATCCCATGTTTTTCAGAATTCGTTTTGTCTAATTTGTTGTGGTTATGTTAAATATTTCATAAGAATTAAAATACTATACCCACCTTGTATTATAGAGGTCAGTGACAAAACTAGCACAAAAGCACAAAATAGTACAGAAGTCAATCACATGTTTGTACTTCACTTTTCATACCTACGCTCGGCGCTCGCGCTAGGGATGGCGGCGCGGTGGCTGCGCGGGCGGCCGCCCGGCCAGCTCGCCGCGCCGAGCAGTAGGCACCTACTTATCATAACTATAATGCGGAAGATGACCGTATTTTTTATCATCCATACGTAAATACAAACATACATACATAGACTGCTAAAACCATAACCCTTCCTTTGATATCGATATAATTTTTTCGCAGTTATTCATATAAGTAGGTAAAAGGTTTACATGAAGGCTAAAAAAATGCGGTTATGTTACATTTACATCTTCCTCGTTAGATTATTGAAAACAAGCAAACCCTACCTACTTACCTCTCTGAAACAACTGATAGCTTAAAAAACGACAATTCACCGTTTAATGTTGAATTTAAACAACCGTCCACTGTTACAGTTATAATAACTGTTTTTAGTTGCTCCATTTTTTTCACAAGAAAGTTCACAGACGCGTGTCTTAAGCGGATGGCACTCGCGCTCGCACTACTCCGAAAACTCCGAGACATCGTGTCGGTGAGCGGTGTCTATGTGTGCGTTGCTCGAGCGCACTTACTATGTTGATTGATTTCTGTACTTTTCTATTTTGTGCCAATTGTAAGAATAAAATAACAGTTTATGGTAGGCCTCACTTTTAATGTTTCTACTCGACGCTAGATGTCACTAATTTAAATAACGCTATTAAAATTATTTATTC
This sequence comes from Ennomos quercinarius, assembly GCA_910589525.2. Classification (NCBI taxonomy): domain Eukaryota; kingdom Metazoa; phylum Arthropoda; class Insecta; order Lepidoptera; family Geometridae; genus Ennomos; species Ennomos quercinarius. The sequence continues at coordinate 6,744,193 of OU342515.1, forward strand.
CTTCTCACTTTTAGGGCCGCTTGCGTGAGAATCCTTCTTTAATTTTGTTTAGTTAAATGCGTTTAACTGCTAAAATACGTTTAAGACAAAATGCGTTTAAGATCGACTTGCTTAACATGCTCACCGACTCTGTTTAACTAAATACATTTAGCATAGACGTAAAAAAGTCCTACGTTCCGTTTTACGCGCATTGCGAAACTTGTTCATCAAGCCGCCGTCAAGTCCGTACAATTCCCTTGAACGTATAGATAAAATTTTGCGTGAATAGAAATTTGGATGTCAGTGGCATTAGACGTCAAATCTACTTAACGTTTTGCAATATTACAATTTACAATAATCGATGATCAGCTGGAATTCCAAAATAGCGCTAAACGCTCGTTTTTGGGTATTTAAATTTGACAGATCTTTAATTATGTTTAGTCTCAAATTTTATATTGTGGAAGAGGGTAATTGCATTTAAACCTCTAAATGCATTTAGGTGGGTCACTAATTGCGTTTAAGAACGCTTACGCAAGCGGCCCTTACTGTTTCTACTCGAAGCTATACCTAGATGTCAACTAACTTAAGTAATGTCATTAAGGAATACAAATAAAATTATTTAGTTGAGAATAACACCTTGATTGGTTGATAAAAACCTAGGTATAGGCTAGGTCTTCAAGACGGAGAGTGAACAGGTATCTTCTAGGCAAGCATGCACCACCGTAGACTGCGTCATCACTTTCCATCAGATGAGACAGTGGTCAAATGCGTTGCCTATCAATAATAATAAAAAAAATAGTGCAAGAGGAACCATAGAGTCACACACAGAGTTAGACTTATGATATCGCTTATTAAAGTAATTTCTTCGTTTACAACAGGGCAGTGTCATCTGATTCCACATGCGTCCGTTGAGTACCGCTGCTTCGACTCCGGATCCACGGGAACCTCTAGAGATTGCAACGAGTACGAACCCAACAATACTGTGGTCAAACCTGAATGCACTTCTAACTACTACGCTGCTACTCCACTTACCAATATGCAGTGCATCGATGGCTACTGGAACTACACTGCAAGTTGCTCTCCTGGCTTGACCAAAAACGGAACCAAGATCACCATTGTTCTCAAAGACACTGTCGAAGTTACAATTAACGATATTCAATATGTTGTTTTCAATAGAACTAATAACAACCTATCTGTAGAACGTGAAACTACTAAAATAGAATCTAGCAGTAATGTACCCAGCTATGATGAGGTCTAATCCTTGATATGGTGGGCATGGAATACTTTTTTAAATGGCTAGCACAGAGCATTAAAAATAATGACGCTTCGCACCAATTTTTTTCGTGCTATGTGGTGGCTACTTAGAGTATAGACTGAAGCATAGAGAGAACTTGATTATCTGTCAAGCGTGGACACTTTTTATATGATGTGGACACTTTGATGTAAATGAGTCTGACAGATTTGTATAGAAAAAACAGTTGACTCGAGTCGAAAATAATGGTACGGTGACTTTTGCAAGCGTAGCTAATTACTATATGTTTGTTTCTTTCCTTCGCCACTGACTAGTGATACGTGTGAGCAGTACCTACATATATAATATCGTTTTGATGATTTCTCTTTGCTTTAGTCTATACTCTAAGGGTGGATAGTACAGTCCAAATGTTCTTTGTGGTAGGTAGTGTAGCTAATAACTTTTAATACATAGCATATTTTTTATTATTGAGTAGTTAGCAGAATATAGGCATATTGCCCGTTAAAAAAAAGCAAAATATCTCCAGGAGTAGTTCACACGAATCACTTGTTTTGTACGGTGCTGTCGCTGCTGTGCCGGCATAATCTGTCCAGTATAGTTTCAAAGGAACAGACAGACAGACGAAAAAATAACAAAATATATACATATATCGAATCACACTAATATTATAAAGGCGAAAGTTTGTGCGTATGTGTGTATGTGTGTATGTTTGTTACTCTTTCACGCTCTAACAGCTAAACAGATTTGGATGAAATTTGGTATGGAGGTAGCTTATACCCTGGATTAAAACATAGGCTACATTTTAACCCAAAAACGGGAACGGTTCCTGTAGAAACGCGGGTGGAACCGCGGGGCGCTGCTAGTGTTATATATTTAAAGCTCAGTTACTGTTTTATTATTATGTATAGATGACTGATTTCGTTCAATCTAGATCTAATTATGGATGAATGGGAATCTTAGTAGCTGTAGCACGGGATCCTATAGAGTGACACGCCTAGGTGTGGTCATTAATAGTTATTTATGATATAAGGGCGGAAAGTTGGTTTTTACAAACGAGTAGACAAATGTTACCATAGTCACGAGTTTGTAGAAACCAATTTCCGCACGTGTATCATACAACGTTTTTCAACACATTCGCGAGAAAACAGTACAATAGGTAATGAAATAAACTTTTGTTTAATTAGTGGGAAAGTCGCAACAAACAATCTTTGATGTTCCAAATCTATGATATGATATGAAAATGGGCTAAAATAGCGCGTATTTACAAATGGCGCCACGTGCGTGTGGTGAAAATTAGAACTACATCTTTAGTTTCATTTTCTCTTTAGTATTAAAGTGAGACAAACGTATTGAGCAAAAACGCTTCCAAGGAGTTTCGATAATTCAGCTTATTTATTCTCGTACTGTGAAACTCCTTGGTGAAATTCTTATACATGTTTTATTGAAATTAAAAATAAACCGTAAAGATTACGCACGGCGCTATACAACGAAGGATGCGGTAAAATAGGTACTTAGGTAAGAGTACCTATTTTACCGCACGCTCCGTTGTATGTTGCGTAATGTTTAACTTTCGGACAACGTATACAGGCTTCGTAAATGCATTTTTTGAGCAAATGTGTTGAAAATGTATTTTGTATAGTAACAGTAACATCAGTATAGTATCAGTAACATTATTAAGTCTTGTAATAATTATAAATAAATATTAGCCATCGATAAAACCAACATAAGTTAGGAACGTTTATGAAAAATTAATTTATATATATATTTTTAAATAAATACAGTAATTTATATTACTTATATTATAAATTTATGAAAGAATATCAGCAAAACAGGCCTACGTCCTCTAAAAAAATTACACGTTGTCCCTTTTCTATAAATGAGGATATTCATGTAATATCAGTGGGCGAATTGGAAAACTGTAATGGCATGTTTTGTGATAGTAAATATGTATTCTTGCTTTATTTTATTAATAAAGATATTTTAAAAAACTAGGAATTAAAAATAAGTTTCGATTCTTTTTCTACATAAATTTTAGTTGTATGAATCACACTAATATTATAAAGGCGAAAGTTTGTGCGTATGTGTGTATGTGTGTATGTTTGTTACTCTTTCACGCTCTAACAGCTGGACAGATTTGGATGAAATTTGGTATGGAGGTAGCTAATACCCTGGATTAAAACATAGGCTATTATATTATTAGTGTTATATATTTAAAGCTCACTTACTGTTTTATTATTATCTATAGATGAATGATTTCGTTCAATCTAGATCTAATTATGCATGAAGGGGAATCTTAGTAGCTGTAGCACGGGATCCTATAGAGTGATATTGAGTGGTGTTGATATTGTTCGTGTCTCTAATGTGCTATTATGTCTGTCAATGTTATGCATTCATTTCATTGTTCATTAATTTCTATGGTTCACATAACTGTTTTTTTTCTTTAATCTGTGAGTATTTCTACATATTATTATTAGGTATTATAATTAACTCTTTGATTCCTATCCTAACTGTGGTTCCTAACGTAGTTGTGTGTGATTTGACGAGAGGTTTTCTAATAACTTTTTTCTCCCATCTTCTACACAATTTACGTAATAATATTCTATTTAAATATATTTTAACAATACTTTCAATACGCACAAGATTCATTCAGGCACGTAGCTTCTTTCTGCTACGCTGAAAATGCATAGGATTTGCCATCCTTCTTTATCAACCAATAATTATGGTTGATAAAGTGACAGTGTATATATATATATATATGACAGTGGTCAAATGGCCTATAAATTGTTAAAAAAAAAAATATTGACCGAGCGAACGAAGTGACCCTACGTCTCTTGTTCAACTCGCCAAAGCTTTCGTCTGTCCAGATCAGGGTTTCTACTCTAGTAGACCGACTATATTGGTCAAAGAAATCCACGGGGAGCTTATGGATGCAGCAGTCAAGCAGCCGCTCAAAGTGGCGCTCTGTGGCGGTGGACGTCTTCAGGACGATGATGGTGATGTAAACTTACATCATTTAGTTGGTACCTATCTACTTGTACAAAAACCACCACCAACCAAATTTTTGCAAAAAACTTTGCTTGCGAGATCTATAACTGTTCGCAGAAATACTAGTTTATTTAGGTACCTACCTAATTTGTATCCGATCAGTACCCATCACCACCTTAAGGGTCATTAGTATCAGAAATACCTGTTCCGCATGGTACTTAATACCTATTATCAAAGGTACCTACTCAATACGTGTTACACTACATTTTTGAACAAGAGAGATAAATTCAAATAAATTATTACGACCGCGGCCGTGGTGGATGGTTGTACGCAATCGCACGGGTAGATTTACGAGTAGATTTTTTGAAGTGTTTGCTCAAAATTTTACACCTTTGTTTTTTTATTTGGCGCCTCTGCTTTGAACATGTTCAGTGGATTCTTTTATTTGGCCGTCTTAGGTGAGTTTTTGATGTAAGATGTTTTTAAGAATCTACTATACCACGACTTTTAATTCGATTTACAAAGGTAGGATAATATTTTTTTTTTTTAGTTAAAAGTGAAAGTGAGTGAGTGTGGGGGTGTGAAGTGAGTGAGTGGGAGTGAATAAGTGATATAATATAATATGCTACAGTAAAAACCCGTTTTACCGAACCGGAAGACACTGGTCAAAGCCGTGGGGAGCCGATGGATGCAGGAGGCGCGCAGACATTTAAAGTGGCGCTCTCTGGGGGAGGCCTGTCTACAGCAGTGTACGTCTTCAGGCTGTTGATGATGACGATGATGATAATGATGACCTAGATATGCTCGTTTGCTAACTGTATCATAAAAAAATCGCCGCTTGTCTAGACCACGTTTGCGTTACGCACGGGTCAAGCTCCAACCCCTTTTCCTTGCGAGGTACGCGGTTTTTGTTAGACTGGCAAATTAATTATTTTTTTTCGTATTTTTCCTAACGGTTCTTTTTTCAGAAACATCCTCCTTTTTATAGTAAAACAAATCCTCTTCTTTTCTATTTTTCATCTGGCAACCCTATTCCTGAGGCATTGGGCTAGAGAAGTCATCATCATCATCCTCGTTGCCTTTTCCCATTTGTTATTGGGATCGGCTCTCAATCTAACTTGTAGCGACAGGCTACCAGAACTACACGAGCGACTGCCATCTGACCTCGCAACCCATAAGGGACCAGTAACAGGGATGGTTAGACCAGGCGTCAGATTCTATCAGGCGTCTGACTACCCGTAACGATTGCCATAGATGTTCTTATGACAACCGGGACCGACGGCTTAACGTGCTCTCCGAGGCACAGAGCGATGGCATCGAAAACTGCACATAACTTACTAGATAAGTCATTGGTGCAGGGCCGAGGATCGAACCCGGTGCCGTAAGATTGCGAAGCGCACATGCTGCCGCTCGGCCACCATCGCTCCGGCTTCGGCTAGGGAAGTAGTAGTAGGTAGGTAGGAAGTTTATTAAATACCCTGTAATGATAGTAATATCCTGTTTTAGGTTATTTATCATTTGTAACGTCTGTGGCACCTTCCGTTGCATCAGGTAGTAATTGCAAGTAAGTACTAAATTACTTATTACACGACCGCTGGGGAAGAAAGGTTCTCAAGTGGCGCCCACGAACCGGAAGACGCAGCGTAGGCCGGCCCCACCACCAGGTGGACCGACGATTTGGTGAATACCGCGGGGAGCCGATGGATGCAGGAGTCAAGCAGCCACGACTTTTAAATCGATTCACACAGGTACATAATAAAATAATAAATAAAATAAATATGTGTGGACATTTCACACAGCGCCATCTAGCCCCAAACTAAACATAGCTTGTACTATGGGAACCAGATAACTGATATAATACTTAGATACTTTTTGTGTTTGTAAATACATACATAGAATACAATATAACACCCAGACACGGAAGAAAGAGCCAAGTAAGAAAAAAGAGGCGGTGTAAGAGCCAGATGAGCGTAACTACCAAAAATTTAAAAATCGTTTTTTTTTTTCATATATAGTCTTAAATGTGGTCCTGTACGATGTGCCAAAACGACGTAACTGTACAGTCAATATTTCACTGATTCAATTATAACGTAATGGTAAAAAAATGTTTTTTATCGAACTAAAAGAACGTAACTTGAATACCGCTAAAAAAGTTTTAAATTAGTTGATAATATGTACAAAAAGAACGTATTTAGGCAAAAGTCTTTATTTGAATCCTATATTATTATTGCTGGGTTGATGATTTTAAGAGAGCCGTAACAACGTATAAACATATACGTTATTCTGGCTGGATTTATATTTGGCTTTATGATCTAATTTTATTCTAATTAACTGCAAAAACAACGAATTAACTAACTGCCCAAACAACGTAATATGTAAACCAGTTAAGAATAACTAAGAGCCGAAATAGCATATGTCAACCAATTTGTTAAAAAATATAAATACTTTCTATAATAAGTGTGCATACAGTATTTTTTTGCTTATTTTCAGTCCCTAATGGTGTGAGTGAATTTCTGTATACTTTTTTCATTAATCAAATTTTTTTTTAACGGGCAAGTTGCCTTTATTACTCTAGCTAACTACTACAATAATTAAAACTAAACTAAACTAAACTAAGCTAAACTAAACTAAACTAGCTACACTACCTACTACAAAGAACACTTATGGACTGTATAATAGCCGCGATGGCCTATAGAGAGTCCAAGTGCTCTAGCCCACTACCGGTAGGTAGCGTACCCAACATGCTGGCAGCATTGCCACGTTGAATTGCAATGCTGATGCGTTGGGCCAAACAAGTGCCAGCATTTTGGATGTACGTATATATATATTAGGTACCAAGTCTTTCTTTTTATAGACTTTGGTTTTTAAATTATTTATCTGTATTTACTTTATCTATTAAATTGTTTTGCACCGCCGTTTCTTATCTCTCTACTGATATACTGTCCATCCAAAGGTTGTCTGGAAGAGATCGCTGTCAGAGATAAGACCGCCCATTGTTACACTACTTCGTAAGATTTATTGTATTCCTGTTTGTTTATTTTATTGGTGAAGCAATAAAGAGTTCTCTATATATCGATCTATCTTTTGGGTGCAGTGACTTAACTGTTTTATGTTTTCCAGCAACCGCCAATGGGCATGTCGCGATGGGTCTTGCATCTCATTCGATGGAAAATGCGATGGTGTTGTGGACTGCCAGGATCAAAGTGATGAGACTCACGCACTCTGCCGAAACACCGAGTAAATATTTTTTAATTAAGTAAACGACTTGACGAACTAGTCGATTGGATGTTAAGCGCCACGGCTGCTCATAGCAGATTGCAGTATCACTCGGAACTTTGAATTAATCTGCCCCGATCGCCGCCTCGAAAACGGCACCGTCAAAACAAGGCATATGCCTTATTTTTCCTCTCAGTCGCGTGTGACCGTGCCTAATGAAAGTATGTAACTCAAATATTATTGTTTTACAACCCTATCACAGGTTGCTATGGTTCATTAAAATGAAACAACCGCTTGTGGACTATTTTATATTAGCAGGAGAAGCATATTATTTGTGTAAGTAAGCATTGGCGCGGGGACACTTTTGAAGTTTGATTTTCATAGAGACTAAAGTAATATTTGATTTAAGGTGGAACGTTACACTAGCGCGGCAAATTCAAATTTTCTTGCGTTCTTTTGCCTATAATAGCTTAGTTACTCAACGTGATTACATGAAAACTAATTTTGCGCAAATAAATATGATGTATCAATAAATGACAATTAAAAGTATCACCTACACCGGTTTAGCGACAAATGGCAATAGACTGAAAAACTAAGAAGAAAATATTTATTGCCATCTGTCGCTAAACCAGAGATATCTAGGAGATACCTTTAATCGTAATTTGTTGATACATTCTATTTATTTCCGCAAAATTAGTTTTCATGTAATCACGTTGAGTAATTAAGCTATTATTAGCAAAAGAACGCAAGAAAATTTGAATTTTCCGCGCTGGTGTAACGATTAATAAAGTTTCGCGTGACACTGCACCGCGCACGTCATCCTGTGACATCACACAGTCTAGTAATCAGATTACTGTCTTACCTTATTGTCTACCCATTTTTTATAAAAAATCGGTTCTTACAAAAAGACGGTAATAATTATAAATAAGAGGTTAGCACAAAAGGCCAATTCTTGAAATTTAAAACGTGCAAACACATGCTTCAATCTCGTCTTATACCCGTCTGCAAATTTTGACAGCTTCTACGGGTGGGTTTTATAACCGGCCCCCTAATTACCTAACTTGCGACAGGCGTAAATCTCGCGGTGATTGCTGTCATACATCATTAGTGGTGTCGAGCATGTATGCTACGCTACACCACTAATGATGTATGACAGCAATCACCGCGAGATTTACGCCTGTCGCGAGTTAGGTAATAAGGGGGCCGTAGACAAGGTAAAAAAAAAATCAAATTTAAATTCAAATTGGTAAAAATTCTAACAAACTCTAACCACTCAAACCAATAGTCAAGATTTGTTAGAACTTTTAACTATTGGTTAAGCTTAGGTGTAATAATAATTTGTTAAAATTGTGTAAACTAATAGGTATCTCATATTAAAAAAAAATATTTTAGATGTAAATTATGAAGGTATATAAAAAAAGATTAAGAATAATATTAAGTAAATAAATTTGCAAATTCTCGCCCGGAGAATATAAAAAAAGCAGCGTATTTGAAAAAAAAATATATGCAGAAAAAAAGATAAAATAAAAGATAATGAGTAACAAATGGTGCGGACTTCATGTCTGCAGTGATTAATAATAGGGAGAGAGCTTTAGTCCGTAGGTCGCCATGGCGGAATTGGCGGAGTCGGACATACCCGCGGGCCCGTGCCCTGCGGGATTCATGAGGATTACTCCCCACCCTCAGTAGAAAAAAAAAACTATTGGTTACTTAAACTAGGGATACAAAAACCCACTATTAGTTCACACTTATCTCTCTAGCCCTTGGTTACAACGTTTGTCAAACTTGTGTCAAGTCAACGCACCAAATACCGTATTGGTTGAATACAGCCGGATGATCAACAGGCAACCAATGAGCATTCAGTATTTTGTGTGCCAAGTTGACACGAATTTAACAAACGTACGTGAACTCGGGGGTAATTGCTTAGCTAAGTTAGACTTTACTGCAGACGGGTATCAGTCATTCTGTTAAAAAAAACGTATCAGATTTTGCGAGCTAAAGTTAAACTTAGGGTGGATTTTTTTATTCGTAGTTAAGGTAACCAATACTTAAAAATACTAACAAACTCTAACCAATGGTCACCGTTAGTCATCATTACCAGAATTTATGCTTTACCTTGTGTCAGAATTATGGAGCCGCCCAAAGGCTAAATGCTTCTAACTTGGCTTAACGCCTTTTACGTCAACAACCGGGACCGAAGCACGGTAGTGCCCAGTTCCATACCACTTTTTTGGAGCGGTTTTCCATCCAATAGACCACTTATGTGTGCTCCAGATGTCAGCCCAACTGGTTCAGATGTACGTACGGTGCGTGCGTGGATGGAACAGCTCCCTGCAACGGCATCCAGGAGTGCGCTGATAACTCCGATGAACTCTTGCCACGATGCAGAAATGGGATTAGAGAAGAAGTGGGGTAAGTACCAAATACTCGATTAAATATTCGATAAGACAGGAACCACATATAAGCAGAATTCTACATTAAGCGACGTTTGATCCACTTGGGGGTGGAATTTGCTTTTATAGTACAACCCTGTACCATAAAAGAAGATATCACAGATCACGAAAAAAATGGCGTTTGGGTTGGAAGCGTCACTTTTTTGGTGCTCTGTGGGAGATGCCCTCCAAATAACATCTTTTCATCTAACTTTTTGAGCTATACGTTGACTGTCAGACAGTCAGGTCAAGCTTTTGATTTATTTATTTATTTATCTAAGATTCACTTAGCTTATTACTATTTCCACTATAACGCAGTTACATACTATGTTGCGCTTAAGCCAAAACGAATCTACACTTTGTCGTTTGAACATAATACGTTATGTATAGGCAATTAGGAGAAGCGAAGTAACTTAGCTTATTACGAAAAACAAATTAAGTAATGATAACTATAGGCAAAAAAAAACATTGATTTGGCTCGAGGTAGATAGGTACATACGGACACGGAGTGGCATAATGAATTTCTGCCACTAAAAAAAGTGCGGCGGAAAACGACAAAAATAATTACTAGGTAAGTTAAATATTAAAATACAACACTATTAATAGTAAATCAGTAATCACTAATCACAAAGTAATACAAGCCGACTTGAAACCAGTGAAATATTTAAAACTCTGTTAATTCCTATTGAAACATTAATCACGTTAGGTATAGGTAAGCATTAGGTATATACTAAACGAACCAATATTAATTTATGATGATTTTGATAATAAATACAGAAATATAATTGTTTCACTAATATACATCACCCTCTAGGGGCAGTTTAGAGCGGAATATAAAAATAAATAAAAAAACAGAACTGTTTGGGCTTATTGAAAAAGCAGGTACGTGATAAATAAAAGGTACGTGATAGATTGATAGTAATATTTATATACAAAAGGTATGGTCCCGGTGGGCCACCTCATTTCTTGTTGTGGGTGCCGTAAGAGCCGGCTAATATTCAGAGAACGGCAGCAGCATTCTCCTAAATTTGCGATCACCAAACCGCCTGCCAAGAGTGGTTATGCCAAACCCCAAGCGTTTTATGGGGAGGCCTGTTTTCAGCAGTGGACGTATCCCGCTGATGAAGTGTACATAGTCTTACCCAGGTTTCTCTTACGCTTGTTAAAATTAAACTCATGCCATTGGTTGATCATCGGCTGTCTTCAATTAATGAGCGTTGTTATGGAACCTGTCAGTTATGGATCCTGTCATCACTCATCCCCTGTCTTGCCTCATGGTTTTTTTAAATTATATCTTCGAGTGTCATTTCTCTTTCAGTGGGCGATTTAAATGTCATGATGGCACTACCATACCAGCAGAAGACCGCTGCGACGGCGTCAGAGACTGCGCTGATGGATCTGATGAGATACTTGACGCCTGCGCTGATATGGTCTGTCCCTCGTACCTGTTCCAATGCGCTTATGGCGCTTGCGTAGATGGAGACTCGGAGTGTAATAATGTACGTAAACCGACGTGTAAACTTAGTTTATTAATAAATGAGTATTTGAGTATTTGAGTACGTATAGTATAAAACACTGATACCTGTCAGCTCAGCATTAACGTTTGACAGCTTCTAAGTTAGCTCCAACCGGTGTGAGTATAGATTAGTCTAGTGTCTAAAACAGGACTTCCCAACCAGGGGGGGAGCCCCCCCGGGGAGGCGTAGAGAGATCTTAAGGGGGGGCATGAAGTGTTCGGATATTTTAATCTAATTACCGTAAAACCTTGCAACTTTGCCCAAATTGTTGGTTCTTTTGCATTCAAAGTTAGTAATATTTTTTGAAAATATTAATGGGTATGGGTATTAATGGGTGGGTTTTAGTTATCTTGCTAAATAGCTGTAAAATGTACCGCTCTTTCGATGGAATCAATGATAATGCCAAGAAAATACCATTTAATATGACAAAAACCTAAATTTAGCGAGCGCGGGCGGGCCAAATACCAACAGCTTTTTGCAAACAGAATTTCACCGATATTACAGAAACGTTAATTCAAAATCACCAATATGGCACATGACCAGAAATCCATTTGTGGTCAATGTTCTGCAATTACCAGAAGATGTCCAAGATGAATTTCTGGAAATGAAGGCAGATTCGAAGCAATGAAGAAAAATATAGGGCATGAAGTTTCTTTTATACCTAATCCGGGGGGCACCATGCAAAAAAGGTTGGGAAAGCAGGATGGAACTAAAGACATCAACGGGTTCCCGTGATTTATTAGAAATGTATAGTATTTATTAGAAATTAGTGGTTGAAATACACCAACACACTAACGCACACACTATTTACACACACAAACACTAACACACACACACACACTAATTACTACACTAATTTTCGTATGAGGGGAAGTTGTATCATTGGTCAACTGGATTTATAGTCAATGGTAGCAACCCACTGTCACTGCACTGTCACTGTCACTGTGCCTACTGGCACAGCTGCTCCAGTGGCACTGACGTTGGGTTGTTGAGTGATAAGTTATATTTTAATAAACTTTTTTTTTTTTTTTCTTATAGTTTGGCTCCACACATAGTGTATTTAGCCAATGTCAAGTATTATAGTTTTTTTTTTTTTTTTTTTTTTTTATGGGATTGAATGACGTGACGAGCAAGTCGTTCACCTGATGTTAAGTGACACGGCCGCCCATAACAGTTGCAGTGTCACCCGGAACTTTAAAACAATAAAGTTTCGCGTGACACTGCACTGCGCACGTCATCCTGAGACATCACCCAGTCTAGTAATCAGATTACTAGACTGAGTGATCAGATCATAAAGTCTCATTTGCCCAGTAATTTCACTAGCTACAATGCCCTTCAAACCGGAACACAGCAGTGCTTGCACACTACTGCTTGGCGGCAGAATAACTGGCAAAGCGGTGGTACCTACCTAGACGAACTTTCGTCGTATTATGAAATATTTCATGTAAAGTCAAGTCTTAGTCACAGTCAGTCAGGGTAGTCATAGTCCAGTCTAAGTCAGGTAGTCATAATCCAGTCTAAAACTTTAGTGCAGACTGCAGACGGTCATGCATGAGTAGCTATGCCACTGTTGTGCAGAGTTTATTGATGAGCGAGTAATATTAAATACTAAGGGGAAAGTTTGCTAATTACATATTTGTATGTCTGACTCCAGATTTTTTTTATGTGAACAAATGACGTGACGAGCTAGTCGTTCGCCTGATGTTAAGCGTCACAATAGTACTTTCTTGTAAGTGGAAAACAAGCATACTTTTGTAAACGGTCAGCGTCGCTTATCGACAGCTGCCCAGCACCTGGGCTCTGATGATGCATTGCTGTGATCCTTAAGGATCCTAATACTACATACAACCCCGCTCTTTCTTTCCTTATTTTTCTTTTTTTTTCTTTCTACTGCACCAATTCTGAATAGTCTTCGCTTGATCGAGTACCACTATTATTAAAACCGTACCATGAATTTGACGAAATAAGATCTATAAGCCAATACAAAAATAATTAGACAGCGTGTTCACACTTTGAACGTGCAAGGTAGAACTGTGAATTATTTGCTCTACAATAAAAGGTTTTTTTTATGTGAACAATTGACGAGACGAGCTAGTCGTTCGCCTGGTGTTAAGCGTCACGGCCGCCCCTTACAGATTGCAGTGTCGCTCGGAAATCTAAATTAAAGTTTCGCGTGACACTGCGCACTGCGCACGTCATCCTGAGACATCACACAGTCTAAAAAGGATTTCTAGACTGTGTGATCAGTTCTTAAGTCTCATTTGCCCAGTAATTTCACTAGCTACAATGCCCTTCAAACCGAAACACAGTAGTGCTTGCACACTACTGCTTGGCGGCAGAATAACTGGCAAAGCGGTGGTACCTACCTAGACGAACTTTGCAGAAAAGTCCTACCAGCTAGTAAAACTTATACATTTTGAATTTTTTTTTGGACTTTAAACATTTTGGTTATAATCTGAGCTAGGTAAATCACATACCGATGCAAACGCATCTAAATGTTATCTATCTAAAGTAGCTTATAGCAATATCATTAAGAAACCACGATTGACCCAAATTACAGAAACACTTAAAAATCAATTTCATTCTAATAGCGGATGGAATTAGAAACAGATCGATTGATAACAAATATTTTGAAAAGATATTTAATATAGTTCTTTAAATTTTAGCAACCAGCTGGATTTGTACCTAACTAACTATAATATCTTTATAGATATACCTTTATATACCTATATACACTTTAAAATCAATCCATGAAATTAGGTAGTTATTTTTTGGAGTTTTCCGCTTCCCGAGTCCCGCGGCAAATTCAAATTTTCTTGCGTTCTTTTGCCAATAATAGCTTAATAACTCAACGTGATTACATGAAAACTAACTTTGCGCAAATAAATAGAATGTATCAATAAATTACAATTAAAAATATCACCTACATTCATTTGGTTTAGCGACAAATGGCAATAGACTGAAAAACTAAGACGAAATTTGTTTGCCATTTGTTGCTAAACCAATGATATCTAGGAGATACTTTTAATCGTAATTTGTTGATACATTCTATTTCTTTACGTTCATCATCATCATCATCAGCCTGAAGACATCCACTGCTGAACATAGGCCTCCCCCAGAGTGCGCCACCTTGAGCGGCTGCTCACCTCTTGCATCCATCGCCTCCCCGCGGCTTTCACCAGGTCGTCGGTCCACCGAGTGGGGGGCTGGCCTACGCTGCTTCTTCAGCCGGGCGTCTGCCGGGGATTCTTAGCACCCCTTGCTTCCCCATTACCGTGGCCGCTACCGTAGCCACGGAATAGTGGAGCTGCTGGGGACTGGGGGCCGTTGTTTTCTGTGCTTGTCATTAGGGGGGGGGGGGGGGGGGGGGGGAGGGGGGTTTGCCATAATCACCACGCTTGGCAGGCGGCTTAGTGATCGCAGTAGGTATGATTGATTATCATCTAGACCGAGGAGAACGCTGCGACCCATTCCCTGGATATTCCCTCAGCCGTCTTCTACGGCACCCACGGGAAGAGATGGGGTGGTCCTATTCTTTAGGCTAAATTAGTTTTGATGTAATCACGTTTAGTAATTAAGCTATTATTGGCAAAAGAACGCAAGAAAATTTGAATTTACCGCGCGAGTGTAACGTTCCACCTCAAGATTTTCGCAGTCAGCGGTCATGCGACCATAGCTTAATTGGTAGAGCGTCAAATCCGGTGAGTTGGAAGGCGCGGCTTCAAACCCCGCTGGTTGCTAAAATTATAAGAGCTATAATATCTTTATAGATATACCTGAAGTGTGGTTTACACTTGAAAATCAATCCATGATAGTTCCCATAAAGCCAGTAGCAAACAATCAGGGCTCGCATCAAACGCTTATTCTTGCATAAAGACGCCTAACTTGACGTTATGCAAGAATAAGCGAAAAGTGCTAGATGACACTAACAATGATTTTGAATTTTAATTGCAGATCCAAGATTGCGATGACAATTCTGATGAGAAGGATGATCTCTGCAACAAGAATCCGCCTACTTCTAGCCCAAATACTTCTAAAACCACGAAACCAACCACGAAACCCAAGTAAGTATTCTTATCATAATTTATCGAACTAAGAACTTTTTTACTTCATTATAATAATTTTGTATTAAGAGCTTGTGCAAGGCCAGCGCGAATTCAAGTCAAAGCCACAGAATAGATGTATAGTACTAGGCCAAAGCCGGGATGAGCCAGGGGCCGAGCGGCAGGGGCGGTCTAAGTTAAACTGGTTCCAACGCGCAATAGTTTAGGTAATTTATTATTACACTGAATATAAAGGGTATTTTAAAAATCCACTGTACATAAGCCCTCCATTATATTTAGTTCAACTACTACACAAAGTTTCATGATCTTATTTAAAGTATTCATTGAATAATCGCTGTTTATTTACTACGGTTTGGAGGTAACTTTGTAATTTTTTTCTATCGAGAAAATTTTATTAATTCGTGTTTTCACTATACATTTGCGGTAGCATTAGTCCTGAACTTTACCATATATTAATTTCAAAATCATTGTTGCAATATTGTTGACAGGATACTGCTTCAAGCTAAGCCGTTTTAAGCAATTTGGCGTTGTATTGGCTCTTAACTTAGTTTGATACTATACAAACATTTACAATATTTAAGTACCTACATTTAAAAACAATATTACAATTTCTATTCTATATACAAATAAGTTCGTAAGAAAAATAAATACTGAAGTAGTTACCCTGTGCGGTACTTCTTCACACTGATTATATTATAGCTTAGTTGGTACGTATAGTAGCTCTGTATTCTGTAGGTACTGGTAAGCTGTGGGTGCTAATCTCATGCAGGACAAACATTAATTGTGTGAAAGAAAGAATTGATGATCACGTGAAACAAAGTTAATGGTAATTTTGTTTTGTTTCAAGCCCAAAAGGTGACTGTGAATTACCCCAGTATCCAGACCACGGAACGGACATGCCTAACGCGTCTGAATGTGTCAGTAAGTACGAAATCAGAATAACTATATACTGTGTTCGAAAAGGTGTCACACAAGGCAGTATGCTTAGACATGCGTTTTATATTTTAGCCAAATATTAATAATATTTATTTTTAAACGTATATATAAAGGTTACATAATTTTAAAATCAAAATGGAAATCTGTTTAGAATAACTGTTACGTCAAAGTTTTTTTTTTTGACAGGACAGTGCCATTTGAAAAGTCATATTTCCATTACATACACCTGTGTCGCCTCCGGATCATCCGGTACCATTACCAGGGATTGCAAAGAATATGAACCCAATGGCACAGTGGCCAGCCCTAAATGCAATTACCCTAACTACTACGCGCCCACTGAGCTTTCCTTAATGCATTGCATCAATGGCTCTTGGGACTACACTCCAACATGCACTCCAGGTATGACCAAAAATAGAACCTAAATTATAAAATACACGGCATTCATTACGTACTAAGCACACAATAAAAATAGTTAAGAGTTCTAAGTTAAATTAAATTAATATTTATACTTTAATGGGCTCACGTTTGATATCATCTCATCTAATGGAAAGTGATGATGCGGTCTATGTTAGAGGACGTGTGCCTATGAGGTGCCTATTTACCATTGAATCTATCTATCTGTATAGATTTTATAAATATCTAGAGATAGAATCACACTATCATTATAAAGGCGAAAGCTTGTATGTGTATATTTGTTACCCCTTCACGTTCAAATGGCTGGCCGTGATTTGGACGAAATTTGGGATCAGGATACGTTATATATATATAGATATAGCTAGTACACTGGATTAACACATAGGCTACTTTTTATCCGCGGGTGAAACCGCGGGGCGCGACTAGTAAATAAAAAAAATATTATTCAATCTACGAAAATTCTAGAACTACCTATTAACTGTTTTGTGATACAGGTCTATTAGTAGGTAATACTTAAATTCTCTAAAGTGTCTAAATGCGTATTTTAAGAGGCTCTAGTTTATGAATAAAATATTATTCCACAGAATGTGGCACTGTGACCTCGGAAGGGAAACAACTTGTCTTCAACGGGTATACGGCGAAGCATGGGGAGGTGCCGTGGCATGCTGGTATTTATAATAAGACGTACGAGCAGATATGCGGTGGATCAATTATCAGCGACACCATTATTATATCAGGTAGTACCTATATTATATCAGCCAAATTCAAGACGCAATATCAACTAACATTGCACTGACAGCAGAATCAGCTGATTGCAGGGATTACAACATTTTTAGGGCTGTGGCGTACTCGCCCATGCAAGTGTTCATACCAGCTTCATAGAGAACTTCTTGGTTGCAAGGGGCGACGGACCTTGTCGATTCTATGAAATTTCATTCAAATTTCCCTCTTGGACTCCCCTACTATAATGTGTGCCCCCCCTCTGTATCCGCGCCTGCGTGCAGCTAGTAAAATTAACTTGTAACCCGTTTTCTCTCGAGAATAATCATATCTATCTATTATAAATTCTATCTCATGCCCGTCATCTCTACTCGCCTAAGCCGTTGTAAACATTTAAATATTTAAACTTATTAATTGGCAAAAATTGGCCTTCTGATCTCATTGTCTAGAAATCTTATTGCTAAACTGTGATGTCTCAAAATGACGTGTGCCATGCGCCGTGCAGCAGTTTCACGCAAAACTTTAACATCAGACAAAAGACTAGCTCGTAACGTCATTCATTAAAATGAAAAATGTATAATTCTTTATCTTCACACAGCTGCCCATTGCTTTTGGGACAACTTCTTGGGAAGGGCAGAGAACGCTAGTGATTACGCGGTGGCAGTTGGCAAACTGTATCGTTCTTGGAACGACTCTATGGACACAGCGGCACAGCGGTTTGATGTAAGTAATTTATTAGTGGCTCTGTGAACTGTAGACATCGCGAGTCTGTCTTTTCATAGCTTAAAACTGAAAAACTTTTTTATCACGTTTCCAACTATGGCTCCGCCATTTTGAGAAACTTCTAATAATTGAATCGGCAAAAGAACGATATTTCATATTCCATCAAACCTGCTCACAAAATATCACGAGAATCTGTTAGAATTGCGAGAATAGAGTAGAACAGTAAGGCAATACAATTATTTTTGCCCAATGAAACTGAGAATGATGAAGGGCATGTTTACCTATGGTAGCCACGGCATGTCGTCTATCTGACAGCATGTGAAAGATGCATCACACCGCTATTTCAATGCATATATACGCATAACAGGAGAATCAATGCAATACTTTATTGATGAAGAAGGAAACAACTGGAAGACACATCGTCGCTTGTTTGACTATGGCCCGATTTCACCAAACTAGAATAAATTTTATTCCAGGTATTACTTTCCGAGAACAACCGAGTTACGCGAATATAGCCCTTATATCACCAATTTTGTGAAGGAATAAGACTTGTTCCTTGGATACAATAAAAATCTCTTGTCTCTTTTGTTACCTCGCCGCCTGCCCGCGCAGGTGAGTCTTATTTGTACGAGAAATTATGTTCACGAGCTATAAACGGGCTTTATAATCTTTGGCAGAGACCAATGTACATCATCCATCAAAAGTTCACCACAATAGCCCAGATTTATTTTTTACCTTTATACTTATACAAAATAGTTTATCATATGTCATACCATGCCTTGTCAGTTATAATTAATTTTGTACTCAACAGGGCCTCTTGGTGGTAGCTTCGGCCCCACCAATGCCTCCCAAATGTCTGGGCTAGACCCGAGAATCAAATTAAATAGGAGAATAATAAATAATAAATATTATTATCTTGTTTTACTCAACTCCAGGTAAAGGAACTCCACATACCGGTGCTTTTCCGAGGTGCTGCAACCAACTACCAAGATGACCTGGCAATTTTGGTATTATCAGGTACAATTAAGTACGAAACCTACATCCGGCCCGTATGCCTCGACTTTGATGTAAATCGAGACAGAGTTCAGCTGGCGCCAGGGAGTATGGGGAAGGTAAATACAAATACAAATACAAATACAAATGGTTTATTGTAAAACAGTAATTAGGTACATAAAAAAGTGAGCTCTGCCTTTCGCTTTTATTCAACTGTGTTGTAAAAGGCAGGTCTTCCCATAATTGATCTAGAACTAGTTGTTTTACAATAGTAGACCGTATTATACCTATAAATCAAAACTCAAAAATGTATATCATAAACCTTATAGCCTAAATTTAAAAAACAGAAATGGATCTGATGAGTATGGTATATTAAAGTAGGTTAAGAGTACTTAAGAGTAAAATTAATGTATAGTCGGTAGGTATTTTTATAGAGGATATGCTTTCGGGTATGTGTATGTATGTTATAGGGTGTGTGTGTGAGTGAGTGAGGATATGTATGTGTGAATAATGTATGTTTTGTTTGTGTATGTGTAAACATTATGTAGATGTGTGTATAATAGCTATGTAGATCTGTATGTTTGTGAATGTGTGTGCTATGTTTTGAGTAATTCGCACGATTGTGAGCAACAGAAAATGTATGTATGTATTACAAACAAAATGTTAATGTGTGTGTATGTGTGTGTGTGTGTGTGTGTGTGTGTGTTTAAATATATTCCAAATACTACAAAAAGGTCGAAAAATCACGGAATGAGTTTCAAAGTAGGTATAAACCACGGTAAATTACCTATCTACAAAGTTGTCATGTTATAGATATGGTTATAAAGGTGTTTGCAGTCACTGGGGAATGCAACTATAGGTCAGATCGGAGAGCGTCTAAGTCTATGTGAATCTTTTTAGGAACTTTTTTTTTTGTTTGTTAGGCTTGCGCTTAACCACTATCTCACCCGATGTTAGGTATCGATGCGGTCTAGGCTGTAACGCGCTTGCCTAGAAGATACCTGTTCACTCTCGATTTGAAGACTTCAAGATTGTAGTCCTCGGGAAATACAGACGCCGGCTGGCAAAGCGTTCCACTCTTTGGCTGTTCGCATGATAAACTAATAACTACCTAGTACTACTTTGATAACTAATTTATGTTTGCGGGTTAAAAAGTTTTGGTACGTTATTTTCAACTCAGCCGGCCATTGTCTTGCCAGCCATAATCTCGGTTACAAATCACAAACTCAATCACGATCTCGATCACATGTCGGTCATATCATATTCTCAATCACAAGCTTGATCTTAGAATACAGGCTCGATCGATGCTGAAAGTTAATCTTGAAACGTTTTCATGCATCCTGTATTCTTGTTTTTAATGTAAACGAATAACGTGACGGGCTAGTCGTTCGCGTAGCGTGTAGTGGTGTTAGGCAAGCCATACACGAAGATTGACGGAAGTGATCTCGTCAATTTTATTGATCAGTAAAACTGACGAGATCACTTCCGTCAATCTTTTCTCCATACTGTAAACCGAAAAAGATTGACCAATACTAACCCTACACGATCAATAAACTAGATTAACTATAAAGATTCATCAATAAAATTGATCGTGCATGTATGCAGGCCTTAAGCGTCATGGCCGCCCATAACAGATTGTAGTGTCGCTCGGAACTCTAAATTAAAGTTTCGCGTGACACTGCGCACTGCGCACATCATCCTGAGACATTACAGAGTCAAAAAAGATTTCAAGACTTATGAACTGATCTCACAAGATCAGTTCATAAGTCTCATTTGCCCTGTAATTTCACTAGCTACAATACCCTTCAAACCGGAACACCGTACCGCTTGGCGGCAGAATAACTGGCAAGGGGTGGTACCTACCTAGATGAACTTTGCGGAAAAGTCCTACCACCTAGTTCTATCATGCAATGGATTTTAAAGTGAAAACCGCACTCATTATGTATCTACAAATATGTTTAGTTCTTAGAAATTTTAGCAACCATTCAATAGCCGCAGCCATTCCACGTTTCTATTTTTTTAATGCTAAAATGGGCATACATTTGACAACAACTCACCTGATGGTAAGTGACGAAGATGTCTAAGGTGGAGCACGTTTGCCCATGAGATGCCCATTGCCTCCTGACTTGAAAAGACCCAGGTTATACCCAGGAGGAAATACTGTCTGATCACATATTTGTCTTCATCAATATAGGTGGCAGGCTGGGGTGTGACAGAGAATGCCGACGCCTCTGAGGTTCTAAAGGTGATAGAACTACCGTACGTCGATGTTTCCACATGCATCAAAGAGTCCCCGCCTTCATTTATAGCGCATATTACTAGCGACAAAATCTGTGCAGGATATAAAGATGGTGGGTAAATTATTATCTTCTAAAACTTTTAGTAGATTTTTAAATCACTTTTGTTGTATTTTGTGATCGTTTTTATAATTAATAGTGGCTCCGTGCTGTTGGGCGGTAGCGATCCTCGAGCGACTTACCGACGATAACGCTGCGACAACGCGGCGCGTTTTACCAGCGTGCCGCGTGTGTCGCCGCGATATCGCGTGAAGTCGCTCGAGGATCGCTACCGCCCAATGTGTGGTAAGACTAAACCTCGCGAGTCTGTTTGAGTGGTGTAAAACTGAAAAACTATTTTTTACGTTTTCAAGCCCCTTGGCTTCGCCATTTTGGAATATTTTCAAACGCTGAATCGACAAAAGAATTAATTATATTGCAATGTCAGTTTTAATATTACCTACTACGAAAATATTTTTTCAACTAATTACTACAACGATTATCTACTAAATACCTAGTCACTAAAAATGATATATACAGGGTGATTGGTTCGTAGACCGTATCCTTTCAGGGTATGTTTAAACAGGTCTTGGGCTGTATTTTAAGCGTAACATTAGTTCAGCGACTTTTTTATATTTTTGAGTTATTCAACATTTTGTGGAAATAAGAAAAAATCCCCGTTCTTGACCTTAAATCATTGATTTCTGAAAGTACGGGTATTAACTAATAAGTTATTGATTTTAATTAAATAAAAAAAACCTCAATGACTCTACTGACAGTTAAATTTGATCATAATTAGCCACAATTTTTAAAAACAGAGCTAAAACGTAATACATTTTTTCCCTGAAAATATATGACCCTGGCATGAAAGTTGATTTATGTCAAAAAGTAGACTGAAGTTTTTTTCACACTCGGTGGACCGACAATCTGGTTAAAACCGCAGGGAGCCGATGGATGCAGGAGGCAAGCAGCTGCTCAAAATGATGCTCTGTGGGGGAGGCCTATGTGTTTAGCAGTGGACGTCTTCAGGCTGTTGGTGATGATGATGATGATGTTTTCCCATTTTGTCTCCAGCTGGTTCTGCAGTATGTCAAGGTGACAGTGGTGGCGGTTTGGCGTTTCCAAGGTCGGATGGAGTCACACAACGGTACTACCTTCGAGGGATCGTGTCTACGTCACCTAACGACGGCACCTTTTGCAATGCGGACACCTACACAGCTTTCACATACGTTATAAAGCATAAGGATTTTATCAAGGAGTATTGGAGTTCTTTTTGATATAGATCTCTCATAAGTTTAACATGACGTAATGCCCTATAATCCATTTACGAGTCATCCAATGTTTTGCCAAATTGTGACCTTAAGGCTCAGCGCAAACGGGTAACCGGCAACAGCGACCGGTCGCTGTCGCGCGCTACTTTCGCAGCAGTAGCGGCAGCACACGAGAGCGACCGGTGTTTTTTTTGAACTGGCTAATGTTGTTGGTCTCTAGCGACCTTTACGGCGTCATCGGGTGAGAGGGCAGGCGCTTAAGGCCCGCAGCCGTAGGGCACCCCTGCGAGCCTCGCCTTTGGCCGTTGCCGGGATAAGACGATCGAGAAGGCTACATCCACTGGAAGAGTGGACCCTATGGAAAGTCGCGACCGTTCTAGCTAACTTACGGGGGGTACGTTAACCTCGCCGGCAGGGGCCGGTGTCTGATTGTGTTACGCTGGTATCCTATACCGGTGCCGAAAGCGGTACCTGAGCCAGAAGGGCTAGACTGATCCGGTGATCCTAGCGCAGCCGACACAACGGCTGCTATAGGATCATCCGGATCGCTCAAGACGTGTCTTGAGGCTCACGAACACAGCTGTAGCGCGTAGTGCCTTCGCTTAGGGGAAAAATAGTTCACTTTGTGATACCAGCACCAAATTTTAGTATGTTGTTAAACATCTTATTCAATGTTAAAAACCGTCGGGACCCCACCTGTAAAGTAGTCGGATCCGGAGATATGACGTCATCAAAATGGCGGCTACCGTATTTTGAAAATTGCGAATATTTCTGATTCTATGAACCCTATATACATGTGTGGAGTGTCAAATGAAAGATAATTAAATGCCCTATAATGTTATAATACACAAAATTCGTTCAATAGTACAGTTAGGAAAATATTTGAAATTATATGTAAATAGAATCTACAAAAATGACCTATTTTCAATTACAGCGTCGGAAGTATACGCTATAGGCAAAACTTATGATTGGCAGACATAACGAGCAATTTATTAGATATCCAATAAAAAAAACCGGAACTCAATCGAATGAATAATGTCTTAGTTAAGCCGTTGTTAGTAAGTCACTCCCTCAAGCCCGCACGAGTGTTATTAGGTGAAAAATAATTCACTATGTGAATACCAGCACCAAATCTGTAACATATTTGAGTATATTGTTAAACATGTTATTCTATATTAAAAATCATCAGGACCCCACCTGTAAAGTATTTGGATCCAGAGATATGACGTCATCGGAATAGTGGTCACCGTATTTTGAAAATTGAAAATATGGTGTAGTCTATGAACCTTATACACATGTGTGGGATGTCAAATGAAAGATAATTCAATGTTCTATAATGCTGTAATACACAACATTCGCTCAATAGTACAGTTACGAAAATATTTTAAATTATATGGAAATAGCATTTATAAAAATTACCTATTTTCAATTACAGCATTGGAAGTTTTCACTATAGGCAAAAAATATTTATGGTAGACATAACGAGCAATTTATCAACTATCTAATAATAAAAACCGGAACTCAATCGGATGAATACTGATGACTGTGTTAAGCCGTTGTTAGTAGGTCACTCCCTCAAAATCCCACTGGTGTTATTAGATAAAAAATACCAGCCTTTATTCATCCGATTCCATTGCAAAGAGACGTGAGACAGGGAGACGTTATTTCTCCGAAACTGTTCACAAACGCATTGGAGGATGTTTTCAAGCTCTTGGAGTGAAAAAGATCTGGCATCAACATAAATGGCGAGTACATCACTAACCTTCGTTTTGCCGATGATATAGTCATAATGGCGGAATCGCTCGAGGACCTTAGCACCATGCTCAACGACCTCAGTAGTCTCCCAGCAGGTTGGTCTTAAGATGAATATGGACAAGACAAAGATCATGTCTAATGCTCATGTTCCACCTATACCGGTAATTGTTGGGAACGATACTCTCGAAGTTGTCGACAAGTATGTCTACCTAGGACAGATTGTCCAATTAGGTAGGTCCAACTTCGACAAAGAGGTGGCGCGAAGAATCCAACTCGGCTGGGCAGCGTTCGGGAAGCTTCGTCCTATCTTTTCGTCCAAAATACCGCAGAGCCTGAAAACGAAAGTTTTCAATCAGTGTGTGTTGCCAGTGATGACTTATGGAACTGAGACATGGTCTCTTACTGTTGGCCTCATTAGTAAGCTCAAAGTCGCGCAGCGAGCTATGGAGCGAGCTATGCTCGGTGTTTCCCTGCGAGATAAGCTCCGGAACGAGGAGACCCGCAGAAGAACTAAAGTGACCGATATAGCTCTTAGAGTTAGTAAGTTGAAGTGGCAATGGGCAGGCCACATCGCTCGTAGAACTGACAACCGATGGGGAAGAAAGGTTCTCGAGTGGCGACCACGAACCGGAAGACGCAGCGTAGGCCGGCCCCCCACTCGGTGGACCGACGACCTGGTGAAAGCCGCGGGGAGCCGATGGATGCAGGAGGCGAGCAGCCGCTCAAGGTGGCGTGCTCTGGGGGAGGCCTATGTTCAGCAGTGGACGTCTTCAGGCTGTTAATGATGATGATGATGATGATGATTCATCCGATTGAGATCAGGTTTATTGTTCATAAAGCCTACCATATTTGCAATTTTCAAAATACGGTGATCACCATTTTGATGACGTCATATCTCTGAATCCAAATACTTTACAGGTGGGGTCCTGATGGTTTTTAACATAGAAAAACAGGTTTAACAATATACTCAAATATGTTACAGATTTGGTGCTGGTATTCACTATTAACTATTTTTCACCTACTAACACCCGTGCGGACTTGAGGGAGCGACTTACTAACAACGGCTTAACTAAGACATTATTCATCCGATTGAGTTCCGGTTTTTTTTATTGGATAGATAATGAATTGTTCGTTATGTTTCTCATACATAACTTGTGTATACTTCCGACGCTGTAATTGAAAATAGGTCATTTTTATAGATTCTATTTACATATAATTTAAAATATTCTCATAACTGTACTATTGAGCGAATGTTGTGTGTTACAACATTATAAAGCATTTAATCTTCTTTCATTTGACACCCCACACATGTATATAGGGTTCTTAGAGTCAGATATATTCGCATTTTCAAAATACGGCAGCCGCCATTTTGATGACGTCATATCTCCGGATCCAGGCACTTTACAGATAGGGTCCCGACGGTTTTTAACATAGATTAATATGTTTAACAACATACTAAAATTTGGCGCTGGTATCACAAAGTGAACTATTCGGGCCTTTTTTGAACCTAAGCGAAGGCACTAGCGTCGCCGCGACCGATGACTCTTGTGCGGCGAGTTCCTACAAAGTGTCTGAAAAAGCATGTAATGTGAACAGTTCGCCACTTGTCGCCCGTCTGCACTGAGCCTAAAGTGAAACATATTAAGCAAATAGCCTATTTTTAGCACTTTTACAAGACATATCACAATACTATAAACAAAAATATTACATTACTGCAGCGGCCAGCAACAGAGGCATTGATGGACGAACGTGTAAATGTGGGCCGAGGCGATCCCGAGGCACACATAGGTACGTAAGTGCATCAATGCCTAGTTGTGGCCAAGGCTTGTATAGTACTTTTCTCTTCTCAATTAATGCGTGGAAATTAAAACTATTTAGTACCTAGGCAGAACATTTGAATTAAAATTATTTTTTCCTAAGATAAAGTGTAATTTTTTTCAATAAACAGCTTTCTAGTTGAATGCCAGTTCGAAAGTTAAGGTGGAACGTTACACTAGCGTGGCAAATTCAAATTTTCTTGCGTTTTTTGCCAATAATAGCTTAATTACTAAACGTGATTACATTAAAACTGATTTAACGTAAAGAAATAGAATGTACCTATCAACAAATTACGATTAAAAGTGTCTCCTAGATGTCATTGGTTTAGCGACAAAATGGCAATAAACAACTTTTGTCTTGTTTTTCAGTCTATTGCCATTTGTCGCTAAACCAAAGATATGTAGGTGATACTTTTAATTGTAATTTATTGATACATTCTATTTATTTGCGCAAAATTAGTTTTCATGTAATCACGTTGAGTGATTAAGCTATTATGTGCAAAAGAACGCAAGAAAATTTGAATTTGCCGCGCTAGTGAAACGTTCCACCTTAAATAAAACCTTTGTTATTACCTCCTTGGTTGCCATGTTCCGAAGTAAAAGATTTTTCCATTTTTAAATTACACGACAGACAGTTTACTATGTAATTTATTTGGCCGCTAAACCACGACAGATATGTATTTTCATACAACTATTGCCGGCCGCTGTTCTTCAGTACAGTAATTTCGATTTATCTCGAAGAAGGTTGTCAAAATAATGCTCAAATTTCCAAGCAAGTTTGATATTGTTGTAGGTAAAAAAAAAATATGAAATGCTTAATGTCAAAATAAAGCAAGACTTGAGTTGGAAAAAATGGAGTTGCTTTTCAAATACTAGGTAGTTTAACTAGTAGGATAGAGACGGACGGGACTGAAACTGATGCACCCAACCCAACACAACATTGTATATATTCCGATCGACCGTTGTTTACACTTGTAGAGATATTTTCTGTAATATACATATTTTTTTACAAACAGCAATATACCTACTACTAGCCAAAGTTTGTTGTAAAAATATAAGAGAGTCCCTTTGTAAGGAATTCCAACCCCATCAATTGGGATTTGGCTCACGCGGTGGCTGCGAGGCAGCGGTACACGCACTGCGGATTTTCTTAGCCCACCAAGGAGGTGAGGTGCTGGTGAAGGTGGATGTCAAAAACGCTTTTAACTCGGTAGGAAGGAGCGTTCTTCTGAACCGAGTAAAAGACAAAATCCCCCTCATCTACAACTTTATTTGGCAGTGCTATGGTAAACCTACAAAATTGATATATAAAAATAAT
Organism: Ennomos quercinarius; assembly: GCA_910589525.2. Taxonomy (NCBI): domain Eukaryota; kingdom Metazoa; phylum Arthropoda; class Insecta; order Lepidoptera; family Geometridae; genus Ennomos; species Ennomos quercinarius. Next base: position 6,771,861 of record OU342515.1, read on the forward strand.
CTTATTTCATCTGAAGTAGGATGCCAAAAAGGCGATCCGCTCGGGCCGGCTCTCTTTAGCCTAGCTATACATCCTATCATTAAAAAATTAGAATCGAAATTCAATGTTTGGTACCTAGATGACGGAACTCTAGGAGGCGATGTCAATACAGTTTATAATGATTTAAATTCTTTAGTAACTGATTTTGACGCAATAGGCCTGACGCTTAATTTATCAAAATGTGAAATTTTTATTCCCAACGTTTTGACGACCTCACAAAATGATACCTTAAATCTTTTTGAAAAAATCACCCCCAAAGTTAAGTTGCTAGATAGCCAATCTCTTCGCCCCTTAGGGTCTCCTATCCTAGACGATTCAATACCAAATTTTGTAGATGAAAAAATTCAAAATTTCCGTTCTGTTTCTTACCGACTTGGAAAAATTAATACACATGTGGCCTACTTTATTTTACGCTATTGCCTATTTGTCCCTAAATTTATGTATGTCCTTCGATGTTGTCAGCTTTGGAATCACCTATACTTTTACAACAGCTTGACAACATTCAAAGCGATACAATCACCGCCATACTGAACATACCTGTTGACGACCGCGCTTGGCGCCAGGCCTCACTGCCTATAAGGTTTGGAGGTCTTGGCATACGCAAAATTTCCAGTGTATCATTGCCAGCTTTCCTTTCTTCAGCCTACATCACTCAAAAATTAGTAAATGCTATTTTATCCCCATCACTTCAAAATTATAATTTCGGTTTTCTTGCGGAGGCTAAGGAGAGCTGGAGAACAGCCTGCCCAAGCGATCCCTTGCCCAAAACCCCCGCTTCTCAGAGGCAGTGGGACGGGCCGCTCTGTGCTTTAGAATATAAAACACTCTTAGATACAGCAAGTTCTTCCACAGAGCGTGCTCGCCTACTCGCAGTCGCTCGTTGGGAGTCGGGGCTTTGGCTGCATGCTTTGCTTTCCCGAAATTTCGGTAACCTTTTAGATGACAATACCTTCCGGTTAGCCGTATCTTTACGAATAGGTGCACCTAGCCAAATCCCTCATCGCTGTCCTTGCGGTGAAATGGTGGACGGGCTCGGAGTTTCATGGCATAAATACTAACCGCGGTATTTATAGGTTCACGCGCTTAGTGTTTGGTTTAGCCAGCGCACCATCAATTTTCCAGCGCACGATCGAGGGCGTGCTTTCGGGTATAGATGGAGTCCTGTGCCTGTTGTATGACATTTTAGTGACAGGGAAGGACACAAAGGAGCATCTTGAAAAGCTAACTACCTGTCCTTTTTTTTTTTTTTTTTTTTATTATTTCTTTGGTTCACAGTTTGGACGTAACACAATAGTAATATTTAACAAAAAAACACAGTAACATTCAGTGTCCGTCCTAAAATTAGTGAACACAGCATGCAACACTGACCGTGCTAATTTGCCTAAAAAAACAAAAATAGAAGTTATAAAGTTATAAAGCCTATATAAATAAACATACAGTGAAACCACAAATCAGTACTAACTGCGTGTGGTAAAAAAAAAAAAATTTAGATAAAAATTAATACAGTTGAAACAACCTAAGTACCTTTATTAAGATTAAGGCTAAGTACTTGTACTAATAATAATTAACCTTAAATAAAACCTAAACAGTAAAATAAAACTATGAAAAAGTTAGAAATCTAACATTCTACATGCTACAACCTGTCAAAATATAACTTTTATAAGTTTGGCCTTAACTAAGGCCAAAGAATCATCGAAAATGTCTAAGGAAGAGCGAATTCCATTATAACACCTGAAACGGTTGCAAGATGCAGGGCTAACGTTGCAAAAAGAAAAATACAGTTTCTTTCAAGACGAAGTCCATTATCTTGGTTACGTCATCACAAAGGAGGGTTTGAAAAAATCACCGGAAAAAATTAAAGCCATGGTTGAAGCACCGGTCCCTAAAAATGTGAATGAGTTACAGTCTTTTCTAGGGCTCATTAACTATTATAGAAATTTCATACAAAATGCATCCGCGATCCTCAGTCCGTTATATGAATTACTAAAACAAGGTTGTAAGTGGGAATGGACTGAGGTTCATGGCGCAGCATTTCAAGCAATTAAAACGGTAATGACGTCACCACAGGTACTTGCTCATTTTGATCCAAGCGCAAAGATAATTTTAACTGTCGACGCTTCCCCTAGGGGGTTAGGAGCTATTCTTTCTCAAGTTGGTGAGGACGGCGTGGAACGGCCCGTGTCGTTTATGTCGCATACGTTGAATACCGCGGAAAAAGGTTATGCTCAAATACAAAAGGAAGCAACTGCCATTATCTATTGGGTGCGACGGTTCCATCAGTACTTGTATGGCAGAAGCGAACCTTTTATATTACGAACGGACCACAAGCCACTCTTATCTATTTTCGGACCGCATAAGGGCATTCCAGAGATGTCTCCAAATAGGTTACAACGTTACGCTTTGTTCCTGAGTAGCTATAACTACATAATAGAATACGTGGGTAGCGCTGATAACAGCGCGGACTACCTATCGCGCGCGAGCTTGCCGAGTGCACGTGCACCGAACAATGTAAGTGCTGCGACTGCGAGGTAGCGTATGATTGAGCGACGTATGTTTGTTTTGTAGTGGATGAAAGCATGCCTGTCACTTTAGAAAAACTTCGCGAGGAAACGAAAAGTGATGGAATTTTACGGCTTGTGATTAATTATATCATGAACGGTTGGCCGCCTAAAGTTAATGATATTAGGCTAAAACCGTATCACTTGTGTAGATCTCAGCTATCATATGAGAATGGATGCGTCATGAGAGGTCATAAGGTCGTCATTCCTGTAAATTTACACCAGACGTTGTTAAAAGAATTGCATTCCTCACATTTAGGTATCGTTAAAACAAAGGCCGAAGCACTTTCAAGATTTTGGTTGCTCAACAGTCGCATGATGACGTGCTAGCCCCGTCTAACGACTTAGGTGAGGAAGCTGTAGAAGGGCAGTTAGACTCCAACGATGAGTTCCATGAAGCGGAACCCGTGGTCGAGGATCAGAGTGACACACAAGACGCTGTCCCAGTTGTACCAGACATTGTTACGTCGGCGTCCCGAGGTGTCATTTAAAAAGTACATGTAATTTGTTATTTAGTATAGTTATTAATTTAGGTTATTGTACTAGGGGGAGGGATGTTATGTATGTGTGTGTGGCTGCGCCCACCCCGACATATGCATCGGACAATAAATCAGTGCTCTGTCCTTATACGGAACATATACGTAAATATACGTAATTAGTTTTATTAATAGTAAGCTATTATTTATTTCAGGAATTAATCTAATTTTTATTTAAACTTGTAAAATAAACAAAGTATCGTAGCTTAGTATGCTTTTATTTTTTTATTATAAATGTTTAAATAATACATAAATAAAATATATTTATCTACCTTCTATATTAATTTAGAGTTCTGAGTGAAACTGCAATCTGTTATGGGCAGCCGTGACGCTTAACATCAGACCAACAACTAGCTCGTCACGTCATTCATTTACATAAAAAAAGTATGTTGATCCTGTGTCACATTCTCTATAAAAATAATTTAAATTATGGTGGTACTCTTCTGGTAAAGGAGAAATGAAAGAGACGGAGATATTATAATTTACACACAAGATCGACACCAATGTTCCTTAACTTTCTGTTTTAATTATTATTTTAATTATAGGTACTTCAATTTTTATTTTAGATGTCCAAAAAATAAAAAAACCATAGAGCCACAATCCCGGCTCAAGGGTACTTGTACTAATTATAAAGAAGAACGTATCCGGTTGGACCCAATATATTTTTTTTTACTCCTCGAACATCTTTCAATGCAGTGACGATAGTACGGTCAGAAAAATCACAGATCACTGAAAAACCTCTTAATAAAGTGTTCATGCACGAGTAGCTGTGTAAAAACTGTGAAAGTATCCAAAAAACAGCTCCGAAAGAAGTTTGGCCCTATAGAGGCGACCCCCCTTAGGTAATACCGTTGCTTGCCACCTGCATCAGAAGCTGGGAAAGCCCAACCTACGCCGCCGTCCACGCATAGATCGCTCTCTGAAAACAAGACAAGAAGATTTTAATACGTATTTTTTTTGTCAAAATTTACCCAAACGAGAGTTCTGGCAACAGTTAACCATTGATTAATTATGTAAAAAAAAATTGGTCTGCCAATGCGCACCCTGCCGGAAGTACCTGGCAGACCCCTAAGAATGTGCCCTTTATACCCTTTACATACCTCAGTGAATACCTCAATGAAACCTACGCCTAATACCTAATAGCCCTGACAATAGATTGAAAGGTCTGCCAGGTCTAAACTTGGCGAAACTTAGTATTCAAAGCATTTGAAGTTGGTGGAGGTAGATTATTTCCATGACCCGGCAGGATCGGAACTGGCAGACCTGTTTTTTACATGTTTAAGTGTCGGTTAACGATCTAAAGATAGCCTATTGGGGTACTCGATGACGTAGGTATTTTAGCAGTGGGCTCTCGCACCATAGGTAGTTACCACCGCTTTGCCCGTTATTCTGCCGCCAAGCTACTGCAAGCACTACTGTTTTCTGGTTTGTAGGGCATTGTAGTTAGTTAAATTACTGGGCAAATAAGACTTGATGATCTGATCACACAGTCTAGTAATTGATCATCAAGTCTTGTTTGCCCAGTAATTTCACAGTCTTCTAGTAATAAGATTACTAGACTGTGTAAAGTCCGAGGATGACGTGCGCAGTGCAGTCACGTAAAACTGTATTATTTTAGAGCTCTGAGTGATACTGCAATCTGTTATGGGCAGATGTGACGCTTAACATCAGGCGAACGAGTAGCTCGTCACGTCATTTATTTACATTTTAAAAAAGTACTTACCGTTTAAGTAACCGGCGCAGACTTTGTCGCTAGTGAGGTACGGCTGGTCCCAATCAGCAACCGCAGCTATGCAAGTTTCGACGTCAACGTATGGGAGCTCCACCACCTGAAGATTATTTTGTGGTTTCTCGTTCTTAATACCCCATTCTGCAACCTGCGAGTAATACGTTTCATTAGAAACTCTAGGCTCCTGTATTCGTGGATCCTCAATCTCGCTCGCACATTGCGACATTTTTAAGGTTCTGTACCCAAAGGGTAAAACGGACCCTATTACTAAGGCTCCGCTGTCTGTCTGTCTGTCCGTCTGTCACCAGGCTGTATCTCATGAACCGTGATGTTTAGACAGTTGACAGTTTCACAGATGATGTATTTTTTTTTATAGTTATTTGTTATACAAGGCTGCAAAGTTGGTTTTTGGCGCGAGTACTTAAATGGAAGCCTGAGCAAGCGAAGGGTTCTAGGATTGTACCACGAGCGTAGAGAGTGGTTCAAATGAAGAATCCTGAGCGTAGCGAAGGTTTCAAAGGTACGAGACGCAGAAAAACTTTGCTGCCGAGTGCAACACACAACTTTTCACCTCACTACAGCGAGGAAAATGCAAGAAAAACAGCTAAAAGGCTAAGAAAAGATTAGTTTTTAGCTTATTAATTTAGTTATGGGTGGCGGTAACGTTTAACATCAGGTAAACGACTAGCTCGTCACGTCATTCATTGGAAATTAAAGAAAAAGTGTTTTTCATCCATTTTCCATGCAGTCGCCGTGCTGGATAGCGTATTGGTTTTATACTCTTTGGTGCTGGACAGTGCGATTATTCTAAAAACGAGGTTGGTGAACGAGAAAAAGATGGTATCTTTTAGGAGGTAGTCTGTAGTATTAATGAATTTTCAGTGGACTGGCAATATCAAGATGGTTAAATTCGAGCAGATCTGTGGTTAAATCCTCAATTCTTGACGAGAAAATTATTGAATAGAAACGTTCGAATTTTAAAAACACTTTCCACGCTAGCGAGCAAAATGCGTTTTTGCGCCCAGATTTTGAATGACAAAGAGAACCTTTCCGAGCTAGTGAGGTGAAAATAAATATTTAAGGGGCTACCATACAACAAGCGTAATTTTTTTGCTCGGTGTTATAGATAATGATACGGAACCCTTCGTGCGCGAGTGCGACTCGCACTTGGCCGGTTTTTTGAACATAATAATATTAAATAACTGAATTTACTAACGAAAACTTACACTATTCTCATGTAATAAAATTAGGTACAAATATTCAACAAAAATATAATATTAATCCAAACAAGTTTTCATACATAAAAACAGGATAAAAAGAAAAAAAACTTTGCTACTGTCGTACATTTATTAACGCCACCGACCAATTTCCAATAACTCATTCCATCCAAAGGTTGACTGGAAGAGATCGCTTTTAGCGATAAGCCCGACGATTGTGGTATATAAATTCTGTATTTTTTGCCATGCTTGGTGTACAATAGTTTTTTTTTTATGTGATTGAATAACGTGACGAGCTAGTCGTTCACCTGATGTTAAGAGACACGGCCGCCCATAACAGTTGCAGAGTCACCCGGAACTTTACAATTACAAAGTTTCGCGTGACACTGCACTGCGCACGTCATCCTGAGACATCACCCTGTTTAGTAATCAGATTACTAGACTGAGTGATCAGATCATAAAGTCTCATTTGCCCAGTAAATTCACTAGTTACAATGCCCTGCAAACCGGAACACAGTAGTGCTTGCACACTACTGCTTGGCGGCAGAATAACTGGCAAAGTGGTGGTACCTACCTAGACGAACTTTGCAGATAAGTCCTACCACCTAGTAAAAGTACACAAAACATGAAAAATGTACTTATTGTTCCAACCTTTCCTTTACTTCCTGGCTGCAGCTGCATGGAATCAAAGTCCCCATTAAAGTTGAGGCATATGGGTCGAACGAATGAGTTGAACTTGAATGCGTCCTTTACAATCAGTATTGCGATATCATCTTGATAGTTTGCTGCGCGACCTTGATAGCGAGCTGATATGTGCACCTCCTTTACCTAAAAAGTTTTAGTTATCTTTCTATATTTACCAATTTTGCAATTTTGTAATTTTCTAAATACACTTCCAGTCGAGTTAAAAAAAAATTGTTCCACAACTTCTTTGATTTTCGATACAAGGAACAGCTTTCAGGATGATCAGGTAGAATTGGTCAAAACCGCGAGGAGCCGTTGGATGCAAGAGGCGAGCTACTCAAAGTGGCGCTCTATGGGAGATGCCTATGATCAGCAGTGGACGTCTTAAGGTTGATCATGATGAACAGCTTTAAGTTTTTCGAAAATCTCAAACCACTTTAACACTAATCGATCTCAGAGCTCTCGATTCGAATACATTTGCGAGATTGATCTTTTAACCAAAAGTTTGACTCGCATCACGAGCTGCCTAATCTAAATTCTTCCCTAATTATAATACTTCGTATTTTTCATTCATCAACGTTCGTGTGACATTTAGACCTTAGCGGAAATCACAGGTTAGAGAAAAAAAACAAAGGGGAAATCAATTCAAGTAGTGAAATTCGTTTGTTCTTTTGGATTTGTTTTTCTTACCGGCGGCGGCGCTGGTATGGAATAGATATTCTTTTATTTATTTATTTATTTATTTATTATTCAGTTTATAATAGTTAGCTTACAGTATTACCAAAACGCTAACTATTGCAATGGTGACAGGTATAAATCATAAAGTTATTACATATGGTCCGTAAATTATCGTGAAATACATCAACATGCTGGCACTTGTGAGTGAATGCATTTAGTAAGGCTAGTGCCCGCAACGTGGGTGCATTATTGCAGTGGTGCGTCCGCGGTACTGGACAAGCGAACAACTGGTGCCGACGACGCCCAGTTCGCAAATACTTGTTAGGAACGTATAAATTTATAGAAGCTAGTATATCCGGGTTATTAATTGTAGCATGCAATATCGAGAAATAGTGGATCACAAGAAGTAGTTAACGCCTGGATTCCAATGTATCTAGTCCAATCATTCCTGACACAAATAAAGATGGGTAGAGGTAAGGATAAAACCCATACATTCTTTTATAGATATATCTGGCAAACTTTTGTGAAACATTGTCAGGGTAATGTTGGATTCTTTACCTAATAATTATTAAGTACATCCTAAATCAAATCAGGTGATTGCGTTTTGGTCCGGTTATGTAATTGAAAACTTTTGCAGAAAGAAGTTAAAGGATACAAAATAATACTCACGTCGGATACCTGCTGCATATTTATATCCCTGGTGTCATTCCAAGAGCGGTACAACTTACCGACACCTACCATAGATTGGACAGCTGCCTTTTGAGTTTCCTGTCGAGATGGTCCGTGGAAGCAGTGCGCGGCTGGAAAAAATTCCATATGTTCAGAATTTTCTGATGTAGAAAATGATATGGGATAAACTTTATTATTGACGTCCATCGTTGTCGAGATTTTAATGACCTGACTGTAGTACATTGACCAATATATGACAGAAATCTTGACTTGGGTACAGATTCATGACCAAGCAGAGTTCTGTAATACTGGTTAAGATTATAAAGTTTTCTACTTTACTAGGTGGTAGGACTTTTCTGCGAAGTTCGTCTAGGTAGGTACCACCGCTTTGCCAGTTATTCTGCCGCCAAGCAGTAGTGTGCAAGCACAAGCACTACTGTGTTCCTCTTTGAAGGGCATTGTAGCTAGTGAAATTACTGGGCAAATGAGACTTAAGAAGTCTCAGTCTAGAAATCTTTTTTAGACTGTGTGATGTCTCAGGATGACGTGAGCAGTGCGCAGTGTCACGCGAAACTTTAATTTAGATTTCCGAGTGACACTGCAATCTGTAATGGGTAGCCGTGACGCTTAACACCAGGTGAACGACTAGCTCGTCACATCATTCGTTTACATAAAAAAAAATACTTGCTATTGTATGAATCATTGATTCTACCCCAAAACCCAGGTACGATTGGTGGCGGTCGTTCCATTCGACGAAGATTCTCATGGAGGATTGACGTTTAATATAATAATTTTCGTTTTTGTTTTTTTAGTACCTACCATAGTCATGCAGACATGTTGCACCGACCCCACTCATTAGGATAAGGGGGGTAGTGATGATGACGAGTCTTTTCTGAAAATTTAATTATGAAAAAATGCTATAAATAACAATTTACCTGTCAAAACCATGGTGTTGCTGATCAGTGATCCGGAACAAGACCTAAATGTCTCGTTAGAGTCGGTCTTGTTGTAGATACTGGCGAACCATGGCACTTCACCGCGTTTAGCTTTTCTCTTTCTGATTGTAGTTTGGGGGTCTCCTGGAGTCGATATACCGCACTCTGTGATGCATATGTAGGAATTAATATTACAGCATTATTTGAATTGAAAACTGTTACTACATCAAAAATCGACTCTGCCGTTTTGTAGTAAAAAGGTAAGGTAGGTATTAAACTTGATACCTACAAACTTGTTTGTTTCTTATACTGTTCTTTATATCCATCTGTAAGTTTGCACAGACGTGCTAAGTTTTAAAATTACCAAAACGTAGGATAGTATTAATATTTCAATGAAAAAAATAGGTTACATGCAAGATTATGCAATATACAATAGTTTCAATTGTTTTTGGTAAGTTACTTATATTATTAAATCACGTTTACAACCATGCACTACTAGGTGGTAGGACTTTTCTGCAAAGTTCGTCTAGGTAGGTACCACCGCTTTGCCAGTTATTCTGCCGCCAAGCAGTAGTGTGCAAGCACTACTGTGTTCCGGTTTGAAGGGCATTGTAGCTAGTGAAATTACTGGGCAAATGAGACTTTATGATCTGATCACTCAGTCTAGTAATCTGATTACTTGACTGTGTGATGTCTCAGGATGACGTGCGCAGTGCAGTGTCACGCAAAACTTTAAAGTTTCTGCAACTGTTTTAGACAGCCGTAACGCTTCACACCAGGCGAACGACTAGCTCGTCAGGTAATTTGTTTACATAAAAAAAAATGTGGCTTTATGTATCTAATCACAAAGTCTTGTAATCTTATTAGCTACGCCGCGTGTGCCGCACGTCATCCCGAGACTCCACACAGTATAGTAAGTAGAGTTCCGAGTGATACTGCTGCTCGTCACGTCATTCATGTACATAAAAAAATAGACAAGAGTTATAATATTAATTTGATGAAGCGCGTTTTCCAAAGTCTATCAGAGCGCCTGGTCGATGCGACGCGTGACCAAAATGCTGGCACTTATTTGGCCCAACGCATCAGCATTGTAATTCAACGTGGCAATGCGGCCAGCATGTTGGGTACGCTACCTACCGGTAGTGGGCTGGAGCACTTGGACTGTCTATAGGCCATCGCGGCTATTATACAGTCCATAAGTGTTCTTTGTAGTAGGTAGTGTAGCTAGTTTAGTTTAGTTTTTATTATTGTAGTAGTTAGCTTGAGTAATAAAGGCAATTTGCCCGTTAAAAAAAAATTTGATGAATCAGTGTGGTACACAACAACGTTCAGATAATCTTCAATCAAACTTAAACGAGTTTTATCTTACCTGGAGAGCATTTCGCGACATGGTCCCAAGTGCCATCGATACATCGCATGTCGTTGAGAGCAGTCATGGAGTAGAAGTCAGGACTCCGGCACCGAGGGTTAACCACAGTGCTTGTAGGTTCGTATTCATTACAAACTCTAGAGCCTCCGTCAGATGTAGAGTCCAAGCAAATGTATTCCACTGATACGTGTGGAACAAGGCGGCACTGAGCTGTTTAAAAGAAGAAATATATGAATATACCTGTTAATTAATGACATAAAAAACGTTATCATCATCAACCAAAATAGGTAATAGCTGCTGAATATGATGTAATACAATAATCAAACACTGCAGCACATAACTTAATGTTTTGCCGTAACCGCTACGGCTGGTCATATCGAGGACTATTGCTGGTCAATTGGTATTTGCGAGGCAAAAAGAGGTGGTCCTTTTTATACCTCCGTTCGAACTACAAACATGGCTGTTATGCTGTAACTTATAGTCAATTTGCAACAACTTGCTCCATGATTTGAAAATTAAACCAGTATTTAATAAATTATGAAAAATCAGTACAAAGTTACTACCCTGTGGGAACCTTTTCTAGAAACCAAACAGAGTTAAGAAAATGTTTTACTTACGAACACATTTAGGTATCGGATCCGGCCACCACCCATTGTAGCAGTGGATCAAGCTGGATCCATTAATTTCATACTCTCGTTGGCAAGTAATGTTGATGTAGACATAGTCGAAAGCATCTCCAGGTTTCCCATTCGTTACATTAGTGCTGTATGTACCGTGGTCAGGGAACGGGGGCAAGATGCATTTATGTTTATGTGGCCTAGAAAAAAGAACTAAATTAGATTTTTTAAAATCTAAATTAATACAATTCATTATAGCGCACTCAGCTAACATAATTTTGCAAAAATTTCATAATCACTGATAAGAAATTAAAAAATAAAATGATCATTGGCAAATCACACTGAATGAAACCCTTTGTTTCAGGCTCTGCGGTATTTTGGCCTGTATTTAATTCGTCTGTATTTTTTTGTGTATGTTACACGATACCTCCGTCAATTGTCAACCGAACCGAGAGCCTTAGGTATCAAATGACAATTTAAAGGATCTTAGTTACGTACATGTAGAATTGCTTGATGAACTGCTCGTGATTGATGACTTGCGTGAAAGTGGTATACATGATGCAGTAGTTCTCGTCCCCGCGCGCAGTGGAAGCCACTCCGCGTAGGAAATACCGCTCTCCGCCGCGCCCATGAGATGGAAAAACCAGCCCACCGCCCGTATCACCTCGGCACAACTCACGTGCTGTATCTATTCCAGTATTTTTAGGATAGTCATCACAGATGCCAAATAACATAAAAAAACTAATGACTAAAATACTTTTGAATGGATTCTGATCTAATGTAACAAACCTAACTTTCTGTTGAAAACTGTTATTAAAATTGGTGCCTTTAAAATACACTGATCATGATTTTTTTCTGATATGCTCAGCTTCTGAATTTATTTTACTAGAAAAAAGTGCACATTGAACCTTGCTGCATAGGAACCTAACTGTTAAGGATGGCCACTTGGTTTAAATACTGATGCATACGAAATATTTCAAGTGGTTTTTGTAGAATGAATTTCATGAAGTAATGAATAAATTAATCGTCTATTACCATTATTGTATGCGCAGAACTTATCTACTGTGACAATGTCTTGAAAACCAGGCGCTGCCTCAGCCAAGCACTGCTCGACGTTGAGGTAGGGCAGACTAACTTCTTGCAAAAACTGCGTGTTCTCATCCAACCCGTCTTCCGCAGAGTGGCCCCAGCTTGCGATCTGAAACAAACGACGTATGGTGGCTCACTTGAGTGCGATGTCAGTCAATATTGGAAGCGCTGTGCAAAGCGAATTTCCGATACTCCATCGACGCAGAAATAATCAAATAAAATTTAACGATGTTAGATTTATTCTCGTAAAATATTATTATTCTTAACACACTAGCAGCTGTTTAGCTGATGCGTGTATATATAATATTATCAGTTCACTTGTAGTTTATAATGTAAAGTTGAACACCTTAGCTGTCAAAAATGTATTTACCTTTTATAATTAATTACACTTGTGAGAATTTTAACACTAAAATGTATTTACCTTTCCTTTTTTACCAATTGCTAACTGGCTCGTGTCGAAGTTGAAGTTGAAATCTATGCAAACGGGGCGAACATACGCCCCAAACTTGAAACTCGTGGTGAGCGTTAGGGCTGCAATATCATTTTGATAGTTCGTCGCTAAGCCGTTGAATGACTCCGGGAGCCTGATCTCTTGCACCTAGGACAGTAAAATTTGTTTGATTGCGTGGACTTATTCACCAACCATAACGAAGGCAATCCTTTTTTATTCGGTGTATCGGAATTCGGTGCTGCATTTCAGTGGTACGAAATCACGAAAAACCGTATATAATGGTGGAACTTTGTAGGAGAAGAAGAAAAAGTACAAAGTTATTGCCCTATGGAAACGTGCAGTGGAAATACCGCATGAAAGACACCCATTTTACACTTGAAAGACAGTTAATTATTTGGACGTTACCGCTAAATGGTTAAAGTGATGATGGTTCATGTAGCATTGGTTGGGTAGTGATTTCTATTTTATAGCATTTTATAGAGCCACCCACGTAGCTAATATTAAACATCTGTAATTATTGGGTATCGGCAGGTTCATTCGAGAGCTTGTTTTTAATACAAACGTAGCGTGGTGCTGCCTACATGCATTATAGTCGGTAGTCACTCAACAACAGGTGAGCCGTGACCAAGCGCTACCCTGCATTTTACTACCTGTAAGGTACCGTAGTTGATGTGAGCATAATAATTTATTTGACTGTGACATTCATATTATATCTACCAACACCACTACCATCATCATCATCATCATTATCAACATCACCATCATCATTATCATCATCATCATCATCAAAATCGCCATCTTAAGTTCCATTATGAAAATTCCCTAACGTTTGTAAGCTCTACGCACGTTGACCTAGGCAGTGAAGTCGGTCTCTGATAGTGTTATGCTGGTATCATAACCCAAGCTCAAGCCAATAATGCAATACATTTTTTTTTATTGCGCATGACCACTACCTCACCTGATGGTAAGTAACGATGCGGTCTAGAATGTAACGCGCTTGTCAAGAAGATACCTGTGAACTTTCGATTTGAAGACTCCAAGACTGTGTTTTCGGAAATACAGGCACCAGCAAAGCGTTCCACTCTTTGGCTGTATGCATGATAAATGTGGAAGCAAATAGCTTTTTCTCGCACATGCAGGATGTTATTATGTCATATTATAATTATTTATTATCTCAATTATTCATCTTTCTTAGGTTTATGTTTTTTACAACATTGCTATAAAAATACATTATGAAAATACGATAAAAACAACCCTAAACCTAAAGTGCCGCAAGCAGCGGGGCAGGATCTAAGCTACCTGTGGTCATGGCTACAGAGCGTGGAACCCGTTATTTATTATTATTAAGTTACATGTTTCGAGGGGACGAGGTTGATCGGACTATGTGACCCTTACGTCAGATTTCTGTGCGTATGTGTCTCGGGGGCTTTTCCAGAGACGATAGAGCTTGCCGGCGGCCACAGCAAAATCCGACGCAGCGCGTGGCTTCCCAAACTTGCGCCAGAAGCAGTGAGCCGCTAGAATTAACAGTTTTATTTTATTTATTTATTTAATATTGATAAGATAATCTTACAAGTCACAAAACATACTTAATATTACATACTTATATACGAGTGTTGCTATACCTACTAATCTTCTTCTTCTTCTTGCGTGTCAATGGGCAACAACGTAAAATGTACCTTAAACAAATAATGACCAAAATTTTGCCACCTTTACTCCGTCGTCCGTGGCTTCAAGAAGGTCGTCGCTTGTGCAGGTGGTAGGACACGATGGACACAGAAGCAAGTGGGACATTGTTTGGCAACTGTTCCTGTGTGGGAAAGCCAGGAGGAGCTGGGAATTTTTCCTTCCAGAGCGTGACCTTCTGCGTGTCTGGATGGTCTTCAATGGCTGACGTTGCGCGTAAGAAGCTTTTACGGCTTCTTAACCAAGCGCTTGGGGGCGTTCGTCCGTAGAGTGGGTGTCGGTGGTCTCGTTCTTGTTTTGATTTTTCTATTGCACATGCAATATCCCTTCGTACGGACGGTGGAGCAATGCCTGCCAACGGGTAGAGAGTATTAAGGGGAGTTGGTTTGAGGCAACCGGTTATCGTGCGGCAGGTGTCATTCAGCGCGACATCGACATGTTTGGCATGTGTGGAGCGGTGCCAGACTGGGCACGCGTATTCGCCAGCCGAAAAACATAGTGCCATGCCGGTCATGCGTAAAACGTCTGGTGATGCTCCCCATTTTGTGGTGGTTAGGCGGCGGAGTAAATTGTTGCGCGTGCCAACTTTAGCTTTTGTTTTAAGGCAGTGAGCTTTAAAACTCAAAGTCCTATCGAAGGTAACCCCAAGGTACTTCGGATGTGAAGAGTATTCGATGGGGGTACCCTGCCAGCTTATGTTGAGCATTCTTTTTGCTTGGTGGTTGCGCAGGTGGAATGCGCTGACCTGGGTTTTAGATGGGTTCGGTTTAAGACCATTTTTCTGATAGTAGTTGCTAAGGTCATTCAAACCCTTCTCAAGGTTGGCCTCCGCCTCTTCAAACGTAGTGGTTTGTGTAGCTAAGGCCAAATCATCTGCATATAAAAACCGTTCTGTTAGAGGGGTGCTAGGTTGGTCGTTGGTATATATGTTGAATAAAGCTGGGGCTAGGACGCTTCCTTGAGGAAGGCCGTTTTTTTGGCAGCGCCATCTACTTTTTTCCGAGTGCAGATAAACTTGGAAGCAACGATTTCGGAGAAGTTCACCCAGTATGCGGGTGAAGCTTACGTCATTAGTAATCGTTTCTACTTTAGTTAGGAGTCGTCTTATGTTGACTGTATCGTAAGCCGCCGATAAATCCACAAGTGCGAGACCCGTCACTTTGTTAGCTTCAAACCCATCCTCGATATGCTGCGACAGTTTGAGGATTTGACTGGAACAGCACTAGCCTGGTCGGAACCCAGCTTGTTCGGGTATCAGCTCAGAATCAATTTCTGGCGTCAGACGGTTCAATAGAAGCCGTTCGAAGAGTTTGTAAGTGTGACATAACAGTGAGATCGGCCGGTAGCTTTTGGGGTCATCGGGTGATTTGCCAGGTTTCAGTAGTGCAATCACCTTGGATTTTCTCCAGATCTTCGGGATCTTAATTTGCTCCAAACAGGCGTTGAAAAGAGCCGTGAGCCATGACACGGCCATCGGGCCAAGGTGTTTGATTTGCTCAACTGTTATGTCATCAAATCCGCAAGCCTTCCCAGTTTTCAGTGCCTTAATGCCATGGATTACTTCAGTGATTGTAACACAAATCCTGGCCAAGTGTCACTTGGCCAGGATTTTTGGCTGCGGGTACCTACTAATACAATGTATGCAATACATTATTTATTTTAACATTATTAAATTATGTATAATTATGGTGCATAGGTAATTATCCATAATTGCCGTAATTATAATAAATTTATTGTGTCTGTAATTATAATTCGTAATAATATTATATCTTTATTTACTGATATTCAGCTCGCTTAGGATATGGATCAGCGAGTGATTTGTCAGTGAGAAACTCATCCACAGAATACAAAGCTTTGTAAAGCAGTAACATTTTAAGTTTTTTGACGAACAAGCCATAAGTTTCAGCTGTAGTTATGCTTTCGGGCAAGGCGTTATATACTTTCACACCTGCAAAGTCTATATGCTTACCAGATTTGCACAAGCGTTTTTGGGGAAGTCTCAGCTGATTCCGCCCCCTGGTGTAATGTTTATGAGAGTCAGCCCACGTTGAGAATTGCCCAATGTTACGTCTAACGTACTTTGCGACTTCAAATATGAATAAGCTAGGTAACGTTAGGACCTTCTGTTTTTTAAACAATTCACGTGCAGGATGATCCCACTCAAAATTACATATGACACGCATGGCACGTTTCTGTAGTCTAGAAGCCCTATCACGCTCCGCTGCCAGCCCCCACAAGTCAACTCCATATGACAAGATGGAATGAAAATACCCAAAGTAGGCTTTTCTAACGTTGTCGACGTGGAGACTTCCTACGAGCCGAGACAATGCAAAGCTAGCAGACGACAGTCGACCACACGTGTTGTCTATGTGGTGGCTCCAAGTAAGTCCTTCATCAATTGTAAAACCTAAGTATTTCAAGTGATCAACTTGAGGTACTTGAGAACCGTTACAAACAACATTTAATTTTTGTTGGCATTTCCTACCTAGTCGGAAATGTAGGATATTAGTTTTTTCAACGTTTAACGCCATGCCGTTCGCCGTAAACCAAAGTGAGATGTCATACATTATTTTGTTTAACTTGGAGTTCAGTTGACAGAAATTCTCGGCATTTATGATAAGACATGTGTCGTCTGCAAAGATTACACACTCTGCGTCAGATGCAGCAACCGTTAAATCATTAATTAAAATTTTAAATAGATCATTTCCCATAATGGAGCCCTGCGGCACAGCACTATCACCCATTGTCTCTAGGTCAGATTTAATGTTTAGTACAGAGGTAAGTTGTCTTCGGTCTTTTAGAAAGGATGCAACCATTTTAAGGAAACTGCCGTTCAGTCCATAGTGTTCCAATTTTTCATCAGCAGTGCAGATTCACGAGCTCAAAAGCCCGCGATAGGTCGCAGAATATGGCTGCCACCTGTCGCCGGCCTGCCAGGTGGGACAGCAGAGCACACTTGTGAGGACACTACGAGTTGCATCAACCGTGGAGCGCCCTGGTTGGTAGGCTGTTGGCTATTTAATAAACTTTTGCTGTTAAAGTAGCTTATTAGTCTTCTACACATTAAGTTTTCTAAGACTTTAGATAGAATGGGTATCAGTGATATTGGCCTAAAGTTATGATTGAGTGATTAAGTTTTAGACGTAGATAGGTGCCTCAACTATTGCCAGATTATTAAATAGAAATTATTGTATGTTTCTTGCTTTTAAGTCTTTGGTATGAAATGGACTAGTCCATTCAAGATATTTAACTATTGGTATTATTTCTAGGCTAATTCGGCCGCCCATTATGCTACCCGTTATAGTTATCATATTGTTGTTATAATATGTGTGGACATTTCACAAACGGCTACAACAACTAGATGGCTAGTTTCAAGCATAGCTTGTAATATTGCAGATAATCTGATAGAATAATTTTTTGTTTGCAAATACATACATAGAATACAATATAACACCAAGACACAGAACAAACACCTATTGTGGTGAACTGTACATACACAGGTGCGCAAATAAAAGGCGCTATGGCTTAGCTTGATCCATTATTTTCCAATCGGAGGTCGATTTTCACTTTATTCTCTTGATCACTGTTCACTTAGACTGCAAAATTAAAACTGCACGAAGTGCGGGCAACCTGTTCTATTCAAAGCTTTTTGTAAAGATTGCTAATGAAACTAAATAATAAGTAAGAGTAAATTTAATGTTTGTCTAGACCATTTCTCATATACACATGCAAGAGTAGTCTCCGTACCTGATATGACCACGTTGGTGGTGATGATGGATCCACCGCAGACTTGCAGGTAAGGTTCTTTCAGCTTATAGTATATACCAACATGCCACGGCGTACTACCACGGTTGGCTGGACGCCCAGCAATATGAAGATCTCTGTGGTCTGTGATGACCCCACATTCTGAAATAGATTTATACATTTTCTGGAACGAAAATTGTCGTAAACTTTTAGAAAATCTTACGGCTACTAGACTTGAATAATATTTATATAATGTACGATTAAGTTTTGTTTAAAATTTTAAAAGAACCCACCATGGATTATGTGTATAACAATAACAATCTAAAAATATGCTATTAAAACAGCTTTTACAGTGCAATTTTTAATAAAGTAAACACCTGCGATTGATTATGATAGCGATGAGCTTATAGACGAACTTTCAACCAGATTTCTAATAAAAACTGCATTGAAATGGATCCATACGTTTGACAGCTGAATAATATGGTCAAGCTACACTTGCTTACAAAATTGCATAAATATTATAACCGATAAACGCTGTTAATTTTCTGCTATTTCAATTTGTTAGGTACCTACTCTACTCACCTGGTGTACAAATGGCCACATAATTCCATTTCCCAGCCTCACACTGCATATCAGTGAGCTCGTCTGTGTAATAAAAGTCTGGAGACTGACATTGCGGCCGCACCGTCGTGGCCTCATCCACCAGCTCACCACATTCATAAGCGTTTTTGAATGATGTCGAGTAATTTGGGAGGCAGAAGTACTTTACACTGGCATGTTTTTTCAAAACACATTGCGCTGAAAATATTTTGTAGAATAAAAGCCAATTTTACTCCCTTGGTACACACCCCGCACTATTTTGTTTGTTTTCTTAACAAATCACTTACAAAGGCACTGAGGCCGATCGGGATGGTTCCATTCTCCATTAAAACAACTTGATGATGACGGTCCTCGGAGTTTAAAGCCTGAACGGCATGAAAAGTCAAGGTTGGCTGTATCAAAAGCTTGTCCGGGGTAAACGCTGGACTGACCAAACATTGAATAAAAACCATTTTTTGGGAACTGTGGCAGAATGCAGATGCTAGATCTGCAAGAAGATTCAAATTATAAAACTGTGCCAGAGAGAATAAATAAAGCATACAGATTTCGATAGTAAAAATAACTTTAACTTACGTGTCTTTCGAAGTTACATTCTCGATAAGGATGCAGAGAGTAGCACCTTTAAAATAATTGCAATGGTAAAAATTACGTGAACAGAACAAATAGGTAATAAGATTGTCAACAATATACTTAAAAACATCTCTACTCTCATTGCATGGTTTTTTTTTTATGCGATTGAATGACGTGACGAGCTAGTCGTTCACCTGGTGTTAAGCGACACGGCTGCCCATAACAGTTGCAGTGTCACTCGGAATTTTAAAACAATAAAGTTTCGCGTGACACTGCACTGCGCACGTCATCCTGAGACATCACACAGTCAAGTAATCAGATTACTAGACTGAGTGATCAGATCATAAAGTCTCATTTGCCCAGTAATTTCACTAGCTACAATGCCCTTCAAACCGGAACACAGTAGTGCTTGCGCTCTACTGCTTGGCGGCAGAATAACTGGCTAAGCGGTGGTACCTACCTAGACGAACTTTGCAGAAAAGTCCTCCCACCTAGTAGTGCATGGTTGTAAACGTGATTTAATAATATAAGTAACTTGCCAAAAACAATTGAAACTATTGTATATTGCATAATCTTGCATGTAAACCTATTTTTTTCATTGAAATATTAATACTATCCTATGTTTTGGTAATTTTAAAACTTAGCACGTCTGTGCAAACTTACAGATGGATATAATTAGAACAGTATAAGAAACAAACAAGTTTGTAGGTATCAAGTTTAATATCGCAGCGTATAAGGAAAATGTATGTTATTATGTATGCTCTGACTCATGCTTGAAGTAAAACTGTAGCGGTGTTGGTGGTTATGGAAAATCGTGCATGTTTATCAAACTAGTAAGATGAGGCTTCAAATGAGATGGCAATACCTGAGAACGAACAGGGAGTGAGGGACAGCAAAAATTCGGAGCGTAGGGATGCATGCTAAAGTTTTACACAACTTAAAGTCACAGAAGATGTCAATCAACTCGGCCACTACCGCACAGAGTTACCGGCTATAAGAACTGATGAAATAGCCTGAAACCACGTCTGTGTATACCTATCCCTACAATTGAAACTATGCTCTATGATAAGTAGGTAGGCATTATAGTATGTTCACATTTGCATCATCAACCCTCTTACTAATAAATGCCACGAAAAATAATTCGCCGTTAGAGTAAATGTCTATTTCATGATATGCGCAGCGGGCAAATTTTTCGTAGGTAGGTACCTAAAACACCTGCACCACCCTTCCCGCTCTCCCAGAGTACCAAATTGTTGCATGTCGCACGACTTTTGTTGAGAATTTGAATTTGGGCTAATTTTATATTACCTATGTTTCATGTTATAGGTACTTTAATGTTTAGTTATAAATAAACTGAGTAGGTACATATATTTCAGGAAAATTTAGAATTAAATATCACGGTGTATAAGCTTGATTAATCCGTGATGCGAAGCCAGGGCAAACAGCTAGTTTTTGAATAAGCAGGCTTTCTCAAGGCGTTTTGCTTAACCGTTATAGCGGGTTTGAATTCTGCACATAGAAAGAAAGATGCGCACCATGATGCAGGTGAAAATAAGAAAGAGAAGAAGATGAAGATGCGCATCTTGCTCATTTTCTCTTTAACTTTTCGAATGCTGCATTTACGCATGACACAAAGTACGCATGGCTAAGATTAAGAGGAGAGTGAAACAAGATTAATAGATTGTTATTTAATTTATTCTTATAACAACATTATAATAATTATAATAATTAGTAAATGTCAAATAAAGCAGCAGCAAAAAGCAACAAAAAAAAGCAACCAGCACAAAAAGGAAGCAGCGTTATTAGAAAATGACTAATAACTTAATTTAATATAAATTCACTATACATTCTATATTTGGGTACGTACTAAATATCAAAATCCCAATATTCTTTCTCGAACATCTTTCACTGGATTTAAGAAAATAAAGTTTACTATCAGAATAATCACAGATCACTCAAAAACTGCTTAATAAAGTGTTCATGCTGCAGAAGATGTGTGAAAAATGTATAATAGTCCCAAAAGCAGTCGTAGATAGAGGTAGGTCCTATAGACACCACCCCCCTTAGGTAATACCGTTGCTTGCCACCTGCATCAGACGCTGGGAAAGCCCAACCAACGCCGCCATCCGCGCATACCTCGCTCACTGGAAACAGTACAGGAAATTCTTCATAATGAGTTCAATGAGATGTATATAGGAATTTATCGACAAAAACCTCACAGTCTCTATGATTGATAAAGTCAGACCCACTGTGCCCCTAGCCGTACCTACTTCTATAAAGTCAGACCCACTGTGCCCCTAGCCGTACCTACTGCTATGAAGTTAGACCCCCTGTGCTCCTAGCCGTACCTACTGCTATGAAGTTAGATCCACGGTGCCCCTAGCCGTACCTACTGCTATGAAGTTAGACCCCCTGTGCTCCTAGCCGTACCTACTTCTATAAAGTCAGACCCACTGTGCCCCTAGCCGTACCTACTGCTATGAAGTTAGACCCCCTGTGCTCCTAGCCGTACCTACTGCTATGAAGTTAGATCCACGGTGCCCCTAGCCGTACCTACTGCTATGAAGTTAGACCCACTGTGCCCCTAGCCGTACCTGCTGCTATGAAGTTAGACCCACTGTACCCCTAGCCGTAACTGCTGCTATGAAGTTAGATCCACTGTGACCCTAGCCGTACCCACTGCTATGGTGGTACTGAGGGTGTTATTTTTGTTAAACCTTAGCATTGTGACGTAGTGCAAACACTCCAAAATTTAAGTATTTCATTAATAAAGGAATTATAATTATATTTATGTAAATTAACTGAGCAATCGACCATTAGGACTTTCATCCGTTGTAAATGAACATAGGTGAAATTATTTTTTAATGTCTGTCCGGCGGATATCTTCTCTCATAATCAACAGCCTGCTGGGTTAGCATGGATGGTAGACAAAATTGTCTTTCCCCATTTTACGTCACTTTCTTCATAGTAGCTTGGAGTAAAACAGGGGAAAGACAGTTTTGTCAACCGGCCGTGCTAACCCTACTGAAGACGTCCACTGCTGACACAGGCCTCCCCCACAAAGCGCAACTTTGAGCAGCTGCCCACCTCCTGCATCCTTTGGCTACCCGCGGTTTCCCAAAGATCAGGTCGTCGGTCCATTTCGTGAGGGGCCTACGCTGCGTCTTCCAGTTCGTGGTCGCCACTTAGAACCTTTCTTCCCCATCAGTTGTCAGTTGTACGAGCGATGTGGCCTGCCCATTGCCATTTCAACTTGCTAATTCTATGAGTTATATCGGTCACTTTAGTTCTCCTGCAGATTTTTTCGTTTCGGATCTTATCTCGCAGAGAAACACCAAGCATAGCTCTCTCCTCTCCGCTGGGCGACTTTGAGCTTATTAATGATGCCAACGGCAAGAGACCAAGTCTCAGTTCCATAAGTCATGACTTGCAACACACACTGATGTCTTCTCTACAGGTTGTATTTCTGGTGAAACCTTGTGAGCAGGTTCGATAATTTATATGGATTTTTTTACCCATGATTTTTTGGAATTTTTTGAAAATGGCGGAGCCATAGAGGTTGATAATGATAACGTAAAATATTGTTTGTCAGTAGTTTACTCAGATATTGTCTACTGATACGTAATCTCTGCAACACGTTTAGCTGGTAGTTTCAATTAGAATACCAAACGCAACGCCAGATGTATGGCCAGGGGAGGAGTAGTGGGTCTGGAATTGAAAATGTTTATATAATTAAGTAGGTACCGTTTAAATACCCGCCGCAGATTTTGTCGCTAGTTACGTAAGGCTTTCTCCAATAAGAAACAGCAGCTAAGCAAGACTCGACGTCTACGTACGGTAGCTCCACCACTAGTTGTTCATGATTCGGAT
Source organism: Ennomos quercinarius (assembly GCA_910589525.2). Classification (NCBI taxonomy): domain Eukaryota; kingdom Metazoa; phylum Arthropoda; class Insecta; order Lepidoptera; family Geometridae; genus Ennomos; species Ennomos quercinarius. Next base: position 6,794,902 of record OU342515.1, read on the forward strand.
AATCCCATTTGCCCCATTCTGCAACCTGCGAGTAATACAAATTATAGTGCCTCCTAGAGCATGAGTCGAACGTAATGGCGGCTGCGCAGTAAAATATTAGATATGTGTGCAGAGGTAAGCGGTAAACGCAGCGTGCGGGGGCTTGCAGCGACCTTCACAGCCTCCATTACGTTTGAATCGTACTCTATCTTTAGGGTCGCTTGCTTTTGGGCCACGTTTGTTTTAAATAAAAATATTGTGTACCTACTCGTTAGGGTTCCATAGTACTCTATACAAGGAAGAGGAACCCCCTTATTAGTTTGTCATGTCCGTCTGTCTCTCTGTCTGTCTGTCCGTCTGCATCTTCTATAGCCTTTTTATAAGTCTTAAATGTAAATGTGTGAAATTTTATACAACGATAATTATTTTAAGTAGAGTACCTGAGTTATTGCCCTGCAAGTTTTTGTTTGAGTTTGACATGTCGATAATTTTTCATACGTAGGGTGAGTGAAAAGTAGAATGATATCTCGAGTGCAATGTGCAAAATTGTCGTTTCGGGAATCGTAAATCCTTCGCTACACTTCGAAATCTACTTTAAAATCCTTCGTTTCGCTCTGGATTCAACATTTCGCTTCTGCCGTAAATGCAATATTAATAACTAGATATGGATTAAATCACAAAGAGCAGGTGAAAAATCATATGATTTTACTTTTCCTAAATCACTCTGCTACTTTTTGTCCGACACTGCTACAAATCACAGTGTGACAATCACACTTAAATGAATCGTGGCTTCGGATTTCATAATACGAGAGTAGCATAAGCGGTGAATATCAAAACATATAATTTTATTTATGCTTCAGTAAACAAACAGACCTAAAAAGTATAATTTTATTAACATTGTGGTGTATCGGTGAACTTTGATCTAGCAGCGTTAGATTACTTGTAATCATTTGTAGCAGGTCGCACCTCACTCGGTTGCTCCTAAACCACACCTCTGTTCCATTTCATATAGCACAGCCAATCGCCATTGATTAATTCATTAGGCATATGAAAAATCACAGGCTGTGAAAAATCACAGGTAAAATCACAGTGACTAAAATAAATAATATGATGAAATGACAATGATTTTAAAGTAGCAATCATTTCCATGCCTATTAATAACCGCCTTGGTAAACAATCTACTATTTAATTGTTCCTACCTTTCCTTTACTCCCTGGCTGCAGTTGCATTGAATCAAAGTCCCTATTGAAGTTGAGGCATACGGGTCGAACGAATGAGTTGAACTTGAACGCCTCTTTTACAATCAGTATTGCAATATCATCTTGATAGTTCGTTGTGAAACTGTGATACCGGGCTGGTATGTGCACTTCCTTTCCCTGCAAATTGTTGGTTGTATTTCTGAATTTTGCCAATTTCATATTCAAATTTGTAAAACTAGTAGTGACCGGCAAAGTGGAAGGAAATCGATTGCGCGGGCGCAGCCCAACGCGCTGTGGTCTAGCAAAGATCCCATTCTATCAGTGGTAACGCCAAACAATAACTCCAAAATGTATGGGAATGACATTGCCCGTGGATATCGCTTTTCCGCAGGTAATTTGATTCCTACATTTTGGAGTTATCGTTTGGCGTTAACGCTAATGGAAAGGGATCTTTGCTAGACTGGTCCGACCAAATTCGCACTACATTGGACACCAGTCTGTACGATGCCATGTACCTGTACGTAGCATAAAATAGAAGATGGCATGACATCGTAAAATAGGCCATGGAAGGTGGAGGCCAGAAGTCACGACCTTCAGACATAATGGTTATGAATCAAGGAGGGATAAAAATATCCCTCGTTGATTCCTCCTTTAGCATATGAGTAAAAAAAAATTTTTAAAGTGCCAGTTCTTCTATTTTTATACTTAAATCTGCGATCAAAATTGTTCAAAGAAGTTGCTTCGTACTAGTTGAAGTTGACCAGTATTACGTTACCCACACACTCGTGCAACGTTGCGAGGTATCCGAGCAAGTAGTGTAGTGAAGGTTTAAAAAAAAGATGTATCCATCTCAAAACCCACGGTTGCAATCAATTTTATGAGATCAATCTTTTTACCAAAGGTCGGACACACGCACCGCGACCTTAAGCTATATCCTTCTTCACTTAAGGTCCCCTTTGATGACTTCGTAGTGTCATTTACAGGTGGACCACGGGCAGAAAACAATAAAGAAAGCCAATTTGGACACAATAATTTTGGTGAAAATTTGTTTTGGTAGGTAGGTCAGGCAGTGGCATTACCTATTAATTTATTCTTCTTACCACACGCCAGTAGATAGGTATAGCATAAGTCTAAGTCTAAGCAGTATAAAATCTATTTTTCAAATGAATTTCAGGGCACTTAATACTCATCATCACACCCATCAACAGCTTGAAGACGTCCACTGCTGAACATAGGCCTCCCTCAGAGCGCACCACCTTGAGCGGCTGCTCGCCTCCTGCATACATCGGCTTCCCGCGGCTTAATACTATTATAAATCAAAACAAGTGATTGCGATCTGGTCCACATATATGGAAAGCTTTTGCTGAAAAAAAATAATTAATGGTTACGAAATAGTACTCACATCGGATAGCTGCTGCATATTTTGGTCCTGGGTGTTATTCCAAGAGCGGTATAACTTACCGACACCTACCATACAATGTGCAGCTCTTTCCTGAATTTCCCTAGGACCTTTGGGATCCCAGAAACAGTGAGCAGCTGGAACGAATATCACAAGTTTTCACTTTCTGACACTATTCTATAGGAAGGGGTATCTTTCTATAGAATAGTGTCATCAGAAAGTATAAAGTCATAAAATACAAGTCATAAAAACTACAAGGCTAAAAATAATTTACCTGTCAAAACCATGTTGTTACTGATCAGTGATCCGGAACAATACTTAAATGCCTTGTTAGAGTCGGTCTTGTTGTAAATACTGGCGAACCATGGCACTTCACCGCGTTTTGCTTTTCTCTTTCTGATTGTAGTTTGGGGATCTTCTGGAGTTGATATACCGCACTCTGTGATGAATGTGGTCATTATTATTATAGCATTAGTAGTTAAGGCCTACTAAAAGTACTCTGTGGTTCCGCATGCAATTAACCCGTCTTCCCGCTGGAACTCTCAACTGCCCGGAATATAAGGTATCCAATGTTGCAATATCTTTTAAAATTACATTGAAATCGTTTGAGCCATTTTGGCATAAAATACACACAAATCATTTATTTAAGTAACTAACTAGGATGGCGCAACGACCCAAAATGAGTCTTGGCCTCCCATAATAAAGGATGCCACTTCGGCCTGTCCTGCGCCATCTCCTGCCAGTGCTCCACCTGGGGCTCGCGTAAGCCCTTCGCGGTACCTAGAACAGCCGACTGGTCTTCGGCCACTCCGCCGTCCCATGTACGCTCGCTTCACGGCTCGATCTTCTCCCATTCTCTCGAGGTGGCTGAGCCAGCGAAGCTTGTGTGCTTTTATTTCGCCTATGATATTCGTCTCTGCCACCAGTGCTTCAATTTCTCTATTTTTTCTTCTTCTCCACAATCTTCCCCAAACAGTAGTCCTTTATTTTTTCCAAGGTTTGAATGAACATCAGCTGAGCCGTTTACTTGTGCTTGTGTTGAAAAGGTGCAAACAGGCAAAGAGTGATAGACAAAGTAATATTTTAATAGGAAACACCAGTAATCAGTATTAACTGCATAATATTTGAATATTTACTCAGCAACACAAATCTTAAACTAAAATTTCGAGAATTTCTTCAATTTGTTTTAAACGATTGTCTTACATACCTGGAGAACATTTTGCGAAGTAATCCCAAGTGCCATCGATACATCGCATGTCATTGAGAGCAGTCGTGGAGTAGAAGTCAGGACTCCGGCACCGTGGGTTGACCACAGTGCCTGAAGGTTCGTATTCATTACAAACTCTAGAGCCTCCATTAGATGCAGAGTCCAAGCAAATGTATTCCACTGATACATGTGGAACAAGGTGGCACTGAGCTGTTTAAAAGAAGAAATATAACCTACTTGTAGCAAATGAATGATACAGGAAACGTTTTCATCATCAACAACTAAAACTGCTGAATACGCTGTAACACAATTATTGTCCACTGTAAAACTTTATGTCGTAACCACTAGGGCTGTTACTAAAGAGAACTGCCGGCCAATTGGCATAATGTGTAGGGTTCAAACGAGGTGTTCCAACATGCAGCTAAATAACAACAACTTGCTCTATCTATCAAATTTTAAACAAGTTGTCTTTTCTAATAAATTATAAAACATCGGTCTAATGTTACTACCCTATGGAGTAATTTTTTTAAATCCAAACTAAATTGAGAAACTTTTATACTTACGAACACATTTCGATATCGGATCCGGCCACCACCCGTTGTAGCAGCGGATCAAGCTGGATCCATTGATTTCATACCCTTGTTGGCAGGTGATGTTGATGGAGACAAAGTCATAAGCATCTCCAGTTTTTCCATTCGTTACATTCGTACTGTATGAACCGTATTCAGGGAACGGTGGTAAGATACACTTGTGTTTATGTGGCCTAGAAAATTATTATTGGTGATCGAGTTGCGTGATCCCTTTTTACAAGGTTATTATCATTATCATGAATAGAGCTGTATGTAAAATGTCTAACTAATGTCTAGGTAACGTACATGTAGAATTGCTTGATGAACTGCTCATGATTGATGACCTGCGTGAAAGTGGTGAACATGATGCAGTAGTTCTCGTCTCCCCGTGCAGTGGAGGCTATTCCACGCAAGAAGTACCTCTCTCCACCGCGTCCATAAGCAGGAAATACCAGCCCACCGCCCGTATCACCTCGGCACAACTCACGTGCTGTATCTATTTCAATATCTTTAGGTTAGTTTTCGCTTAAATACTACATAAAATCTGATTTAAAGAATCAAAGGCTAAATATATATTTGGATAGATTTGTTCACATATAGATAGATAGATAAACTCTTTATTGTAAACCAAATAAACTTAAATATACAAAGAAACTTAATTGACTTATAATGCCAGTATAATAAGCGGTCTTATCGCTTATATATATCATATATCACGAGGTGATTGAGCAAAATATAACTTCCTATGGAAAACCGTTAGTAAAATTAGTACATTTAAAATACACCGATGATTATTATCCTCTGGCATGCTTAACTTCACATTTTACTAGGAATCAGTGCACATTGAGCACAGGAATCTTACTGCATAGGAACTTAACTGTTAAGGACGACCCTTTGGTTTGTAGTATTGTTTTATAGAATGAAAAGAATGAAGTAATTAATAAATTAATCATCTCTTACCATTATTGTATGCGCAGAACTTATCTATTGTGACAATCTCTTGAAAACCAGGCGCTGCCTCGGCTAGGCACTGCTCGACGTTGAGGTAGGGCAGGCTGACTTCTTGCAAAAACTGCGTGTTCTCATCTAATCCGTCCTTCGCAGAGTGGCCCCAGCTTGCGATCTGAAACAAACTGGTTGCTCAGTTAACACACACACACACACACACACACACACACACACACACACACACACACACACACACACACACACACACACACACACACACACACACACACACACACACATAACACACTGGTATCTCAGTATCACACAATGGTGGCACCTGTGAAGCTCATCAGAGATGCTATACTGTTTCTGAAGTTATCAAAATAATGACCTATGTATTGATTGTCAAAATTATTTTCGTAAAGCATGGAAATAAAATCATGTAGAATCAGCAACGATAGATTATTAAAACAATACATAACATTATAGGACTGAGCCCTTTAAATTTTATTTTTTATTCATGCATGGGATCAACGGCCTCTGGTTTCCACTGGTTGCCCTGTTGGTTGTTAAAATGTATTACATATACCTTTCCTTTTTTGCCGATAGTGAGCTGGCTCATCTCAAAGTTGATGTCGAAATCTATGCACACGGGGCGAACATACGCCCCAAACTTGAAACCCGTGGTGACCGTTAGGGCAGCAATGTCATTCTGATAATTCGTCGCTAAGCCGTTGAATGGCTCCGGGAGCCTTATCTCTTGCACCTAGGACAGTAAAATTTGTTTTCTTGCGTGAACCATAACAAAGGTAATCCTTTTTATCCGGTGTATCGGATGCTGCATTTCAGTGGTGAAAAATGCTATTAGGTAATGGTGAAACTTTGTAGGAGAAGAAGAAAAAGTCCAAAGTTACTGCCCTATGGGAACCTGTGGTGGAAATAAACATGAAAGACAACCATGTTACTTGTGAACGTTAGCGCTAAATGTTTAAAGTGACGATGGTTCATTTAGCATTGATTGGGTTTGATCTCTACTAGCAATCCATATATCGTGGGTTTTAGCTTTGTAATGAGCTTGAGATATTTTGGTAACTTTATGGTGGAGCATTCTAGAGGGCCGCCCGCGTAGCTATCATTAAACACTAAATGTAACGTGGTGTTACTTGACACCAGGTGACAAGTGACCAATCGCTACCCTGTATATAACTGCTGTAGATGATGATGTAATTGAACTGATTGTGACATTGTTAAACCATTCATCATATCTACCAATACTACCATTCAAACAACTACAACTAATACTACATCATCATCATTATTACCATCATCATCAGCCTCGTCATCATCATAATCAACATCGTCATCATAATTACCATTATGAAAATTCCTTAACGTTTGTAAGCTCTACAAGCTATGTACAGGTGGTGGTACGTTTACCTAGCCAGCAAAGTCTGTCTCTGATTGTATTATGCTGGTATCATAACCTAAGCAGAAGGATTAGTTGGACAGATCGAACCATCTTAGCACAGCCATTGCGTTGGCTGTGGATCTAAGTAGACCACTATTACGAGGTGACGAGGTGGAGCGGACTGTGTGACTCTTACGTCAGATTTCTGTGCGTATGTGTCTCGGGGACTTTTCCAGAGACGATAGAGCTTGCCGGCAGCCACAGCAAAATCTGACGCAGCGCGTGGCTTCCCAAACTTGCGCCAGAAGCAGTGAGCCGCTAGAATTGACAGTAAGTTTTAGACGTAAAATAGGTTCCTTAACTATGCCAGATCATTCAATAGAAATTATTGTATATCTAGTCTATTTCATACCAAGACTTGAAAGTACAATATCTAATTATTGTTATTATTAGGGTAAGTCGGCCGCCCATTATGCTACCCGTTAGGCTCAATTCAGACAGAGCAGCAAAATGCTCGAGCAGTTTTTAAGTGCTGTATGAATATCAACCTTAATCTATTTAGACAAAGCTGAAAATGGTAACTTTAAAATAGGTAAGATTTTAATGTTGCATACTGTTTTCAGCTTTGTCTAAATGGAATAAGGTTTATATTCCAATAGCACTTAAAAACTGCTCGAGCATTTTGCCGCTCTATGTGAATTTACCCTTATAGTTATTATATTGTTGTTATAATATGTGTGGACACTTAACTAACGCCATCTAGCCTCAAACTAAGCATAGCTTGTAATAAGCATTCCTTATCTGCATGCACATTTTAGACTTTTTATTAATATTGCCTTTAACTATCACCTATTTCTATCGTAAAATTCAATGAAGTTAATTTTATGTTGTCTTCCTATAATTTTGTACTCGCTCACATCAAAGAATTCTTTCTAATAGAAAGTTCGCAAGCTGTCTTCACCGATAATTATATCGACACTTAGCCATATTATTATTAATTTAATTTTTAAGCATGAATTGGTGTTTGTTATGTTGGTGTTCAATTAATAAATAAATAAATAAATAAGGGGCCAGATAACTAATAGAATAAATAAATAATAATAATAAATAAATATGTGTGGACGTTACACACAGCGCCATCTAGCCCCAGAATATTTTTATACTTTTTTTCTTATAAACATAGAATACAATTATAACACCCAGACCAGAACAAACACCTATGTTCATCACGCAAATGTTTGTCCTCTGTCCATAGTATTCTAGTGTTAAGTTTTTATTTAATTTTGTATCTTGACTATAGACGCTATTTTCCTACTTATTTTGTTTTACCGTTCATGACGGAAAACTTATTTTACCTCTTGTTAGTTTAAACTTTCAATCTCATTATTCTCCTAGAATTTCAAAGCTTTGTGTAAAGATTGCTAATGAAATTAATAATAACTAAGAGTAGATTTAATGTTTGTCTAGACCTGTTTCTCTTATGCACATGCAAGAGTAGTCTCCGTACCTGATAAGACCACGTTGGTGGTGATGATGGACCCACCGCAGACTTGCAGGTAAGGTTCCTTCAGCTTATAGTATATGCCAACATGCCACGGCGTACTACCACGGTTGGCTGGACGTCCAGCAATTTGAAGATCTCTGTGGTCTGTGATGACCCCACATTCTGAAATAGATTTATAAATTTTCAATATCATATACATTTAGAAAAATTTACGGCTACTACTATATAATTTAAATACACTACTTAAATAATATTTAAAAAATGTAAGATTTCATTTTGTTTAAAATTTTAAAAGAACCCATCTCGGGTTATGATAATAACAATAATAATATGAGATCGCTCTATCATCACGGACAGGACTATTGTAGCCAATAAGCCTGATATCGTGCTGATAGACCGATCCCAACGCCGGGCAGTGCTCGTTGACATCACCATTCCGCATGAAGAGAACCTCGTGAAGGCTGAGAAGGATAAACTCAGCAAGTACCTTGACTTGGCTCACGTGGTAACCGCCATGTGGAATGTTGACTCAACGAGCATTGTCCCGATAGTCGTTTCGGCGAACGGCCTTATAGCGAAGAGCCTCGACCAACACCTCGAGAGGCTCTCGCTAGACGGTTGGATCAAGGGTCAGATTCAGAAGGCAGTGCTCCTTGACACGGCACGTATTGTCAGGAGGTTGCTCACTCTGCAGACCTAACCACCGGTAGCTTGGGCCTTGCCCCGCTGCCGGCGGCACTCTAGGTTTAGGTATTTTTATAGTATTTTTGTAATTTATTTTTATAGGAATATTGTAAATAAACTTAAATTTAAGAAATTAAAATAAATGAGGTGATAATAATAACAATATAAAAATATCCTATTAAAACAGCTTTTACAATGCAATTTATTAACAAAGTTAAATACTTAGACTGATTATGATGGTGATGAGCTTAAAGACACACTTTTTCACCAGATTTCTAATAAAAAAGTGCATTGAAATGGATCAGTTGGAAGCTAAATAAAATGCTCAAGCCACTTGCTCACAAAATTGCATATAATTATAAACCAACTAGCTGACCCGCCGCGGCTTTGCACATGTTAATTACTTTTACGCCTTATCCCAGGCCAACGAGAGAGAAGGAAAAGGGAAAAAAGATTAGGGAAAAGGATGAATTGATGAAGGTGAAAGGAGGCAGGCGCTGGCGCGCTGTTTCATCCATTCATACTTTTCCCTTATCTTTTCCCCTCTCCTTTTTCTCTTTCCTACAGTATGCAGGGTATGAATGGCTTCTTCCTCGTTGCCGACGACTATCGTAGTGTATGAATCACGTCTCGTAATAAGTATATCTATTTATGTACACTCTGTAGGCTAGCCGTATTATCTTACACCATGAAATCACCGAACTTAGTAATTTTTCGTCAATGTTTGACTATTTTGGTGTGGTCCGACTTTGACAAATAGGCCCAATCATTAAGCCTATGAAATAATATGCACATGAGTTTTGGCGGGAACGCGGAAAAGTTCACGTCGTTGCATTGTATTATTTTTCAAAACTCGTGCTTTTTCCAGTGTTAATGATTAAAATCGGTGGCGTCTTACGCATAAGTGCTGAATTACGAGCATGAGTGTGTGCAAGTGATATAATGTGGTGAAACGTGTTTTTCGTGTTGGTTCCAAAATTCCATAGAAGCCTCTAGTAAAGTTGCCACCACTTTACTAGGGCATGACTTAGACTGGACTGAGACTACCTGACTTAGACTGGACTATGACTACGCAGACTGTGACTAAGACTTGACTTTACGTGAAATATTCTATCATTATGAAAAATGACAATACTTGACACTGGCTAAATACACTATGTGTGGAGCCAAAATATAAGAGAAAAAAAATGCACATATCAGTTTAAGGTGAGCCGTGTGTTCAAAGGCTCTTGTACATTCCAGGTTTTAAGTAATTTGGACCAAATATTGAAGGTTAGATGTCTGTAATTTCTGAATTACGAAACCGACGACCTTGAAATATTTACAGTACAATATTTATAGTGTCATCTTCGTAACAAAAAAAATGAATATCGGCTTACGTGTTAATGAATTAAAATTAAGTACACATTATAACCGATTAAGGGACCGTGCTGAATTTTGGTATAAAATTTCGTCATTCCTTGTAATATGAAGTCAAATCATGCCAAGTTTCATTTGAATCCATTCATTAGTTTCGGCATGATGCTCAGCCAAGATACACAAACAGACAGACAGACAGACAGACGGACAGACAGACAAAAAAATACAGTTTTGGCTTCAGTATCGATTATAGAAAGGCCTCCAAAAAATGACAAATGTGCAGAACTGGACCTGTTACAGTTTTATTATAAGTATAGATAGATAAACGATTTTCTGCTGCCATGTGGTGCCATACTGTTATTTAAAATTTGGTACTCTACTCACCTGGTGTACAAATGGCCACATAATTCCATTTCCCAGCCTCACACTGCATATCAGTGAGCTCGTCTGTGTAATAAAAGTCTGGAGACTGACATTGCGGCCGCACCGTCGTGGCCTCATCCACCAGCTCACCACATTCATAAGCGTTTTTGAATGATGTCGAGTAATTTGGGAGGCAGAAGTACTTAACACTGGCATGTTTTTTCAGAACACATTGCCCTGAAAATATTTTATAGAATAAAAGCCAAATTTACTTCCTCGGTGCACATCCCGCACTGTTTTGTTAGTACAAATTACAAATTACTTACAAAGGCACTGAGGCTGATTGAGATGGTTCCATTCTCCATTAAAACAACTTGATGATGACGGTCCTTGGAGTTTAAAGCCGGGACGACATGAAAAGTCTAGGTTGGCTTTATCGAAAGCCTGTCCGGGGTACGCGCTGGACTGACCGGACATTGAGTAAAAACCATTCTTTGGGAACGGGGGGAGAATGCAGGTGTTAGATCTGCAAGGAGATTCACATTATAAAATCATGCCAGAGAGGAAGTAATAATCCCAAATACCTATAGACTTAGGTATTAAAAAAATTTGACTTACGTGTCGATTGAAAATACATTCCCGATAAGGATGTAGAGCGTCGCACCTTTAAATAATTGCAATAGTAAATGTAACGCTAATAAAACAAAAAGGTTTATTATATCAGCAAATCAGGATGACGTGCGCAGTGCAGTGTCACGCGAAACTTTAATGTTTTAAAGTCCAAAATTCCATAGAAGCTTCTAGTAAAGTTGCCACCACTTTACTAGGGCATGACTTAGACTGGACTGAGACTACCTGACTTAGACTGGACTATGACTACGCAGACTATGATTAAGACTTGACTTTACGTGAAATATTCTATCATTATGAAAAATTACAATACTTGACACTGGCTAAATACACTATGTGTGGAGCCATAATATAAAAAAGGGAAAAAAAAGTTCCGAGTGACACTGCTACTGTTGTGGGCGGCCGTGTCGCTTAACACCAGGTGAACGACTAGCTCGTTACGTCATTCAATCGCATAAAAAAAAATCATTTGTCTGCTTAATTAAAAAATTAAGTATAGGGGACTATTTGGTTCGCTTAGGTCAGATTCCGTTTTCGCCAGAGTAAATACTTGGACCTATTCCCTTCTTTTATTGTTTTTAACTGATTCAATAATAAAAGTAACTTTTTTTTTTCTTATATTTTGGCTCCACACATAGTGTATTTAGCCAGTGTCAAGTATTGTAATTATTCATCGAGTTATAGAATATTTCACGTGTAAGGTCAAGTCTTCAAGTCTTAGTCACAGTCCAGTCTTAGTCAGGTAATCATAGTCCAGTGTAAGTCATACTCTAGTAAAGTGGTGGCGACTTTACTAGAAGCTTCTATGGAATTTTGGAAAGCAACACGAAAAACCACGTTTCACTACATTATATCACTTGCCCACACTCACGCTCGTAATTCAGCACTTAATGCGTAAAACATCACCAATTTTAACCATTAACACTGGAAAAAGCACAGGTTTAGAAAAATAATACAATGAAACGACGTGAACTTTTTCGAGTTCCCGCCAAAACTCCTTACCAAACTTACCAAAAACAATTGTGTGATGCATCATTTGGCATGTGAACCTGTTTTTTTTCACTGAAGTACTACTACCTAAACTACTGCTACTACTGCTACTGCTACTACTGTTCTAATTAATGCATGTTTAAAAATTAGCACGTCTGCCGGACTTACAGATAGATATAATTAGAACAGTAAGTATATAAAAACATACAAGTTTGAAAGTATCCAGTAATGTCACGGTTTTTAAGGAAAAAGTGTCTTATTATGCCCTGACTCATGATTCAAGTAAAACTGCAGCGGTGTTGGTGGTTGAGGAAAATTGTGCATGTTTGACAAACTACTAAGATGAGGCTTCAAGTGAGATGGCAATATCTGAGAACAAACAGGGAGTAAGGGACGGCAATAAATTCTGAGCGTATGGAATATGGATGCATGCTCAAGATTTACACAATTTAATAGTCACAGAAGACGTCGATCTCGATCAACATGCTCGCCACCGGACGTACGAACGAATAGAAAAGACTGGACCCACGTCTGTATCTCTATAATAATATAGGCACTAGGTAAATACGTACGATGGATAGATACGAGCCATCTCACGCAGGAAAGAGTATAATAATAGGCCAAGCCACACTCGCAGACAGTCCCCACGCTGGAAAACCACGAATTGTTGGATGACACATAATAATAAATGTACGAGAATATTGTTATCTATAGACACTGGACTGTTCTGCGTTAACATCAGGTGAACGACTAGCTCATCAGGTCGTTCATTCTCATTAAAAAAACTAATTTTAATCGTTTTGACTCAATAAGCGCGGCCAATAAGGCTTTTCATAACGTCATTATTCTGCGATGCGTTTATAGCTATGCACCGTCCATGAACTGTGTGCTCGCAACAATCAAAACCTGTACTAACCTTCAAATGACACCAGATTCTAGCTAAAAATACCGGCTCAACTTCAAGAATCAGCTAGATACAAACTTTTATAGAAAAAACAACTTATAATCTACTTTAAAAAAACAAGGAGGTGCTGGTTGATTGTATTTTTTTTTAGTTTATGGCGTTTTTCAAATTTGAAACTTCACTCTAAGTACTTCTCAGGAGTTTTGGCGGGAACGCGGAAAAGTTCACGTCGGTGCATTGTATTATTTTACAAAACTTATGCTTTTTCCAGTGTTAATGTTTAAAATTGGTGGTGTTTTACGCATTAAGTGCTGAATTACGAGCATGAGTGTGGGCAAGTGATATAATGTAGTGAAACGTGGTTTTTCGTGTTGCTTCCAAAATTCCATAGAAGCCTCTAGTAAAGTTGCCACCACTTTACTAGGGCATGCCTTAGACTGGATTATGACTTAAGACTAGACTATGACTACTCTGACTGTGACTATGACTTGACTTTAAGTGAAAATTTCCATAATACGATGAAAAATTACAAAACTTGACACTGGCTAAATACACTATGTGTGGAGCCAAAATATAAGAAAAAAAAAAGTACTTCTCAGCATGATTCAACAAAGAGAATATAACCGCTATGATACACTAGGGTTCCTACTAGTTTTAGTCAATGAGAGGTTTGATTCGCTAAAGTGTAGAAAGTTGTAGTATTTTCAATAAAAGAATTCAAATTATTGCAATAGAATTACTGAGATTTTGAGTATCAGTCTATCAGTAGTTTATTGGTTTTTTTCATTGAACAAATGAGACTACCAAGTCTTAGTAGTTGAATCAATTGAACTGTTAAACTGAGCTCTCGATCCCCAAGGCCTCAGCAGGATCTCAACACCAAACGGCATATGTAACTACCTGCCGAGATTGCCTGCTTTTTACTAGTTGGTAGGAATTTTCAGCAAAGTTCGATTAAGTAGGTACCACCGCTCTGCCGGTTATTCTGCCACCAAGCAGTAGTGTGCAAGCACTACTGTATTCCGGTTTAAAGGGCATTGTAGCTAGTGAAATTACTGTACTCGTTTTTAGAGATAATGGTACCTTCGTGCATGAGTCCGACTCGCACTTGGCCGGTTATTTTACTTAGGAAGATGCATTTTTTTATACGGAGTACCATATGAAGCGGTACCTAACCTATAGGTGGAGACAGTAAAATTATTCACATATACGTTTCCTGTTGAATACATCCTTTATTAAAGTAAAGTTTAATTAATTATTAAAATGCTGATTCATAAGACAATATTACAGTCCAGCATAACCCAGGATCCTGTGACCGAATCGTTTAATTACAATTAATATACTGTTAATAACAACAAATTATAGCGGAAACAGAAATAAAACGGGCAGTTTCGGTAACTTTTTGTATTTGTTCCTTCTTATAAAATTGCAACAGGAATGAGACATAATAATGGCTGGCTTAGGCTTATATTGACACGCTCTCCCCTCCAAGGCTTGGCATGACTGGCTGGCAGGGCTGGCGGAAGGGGCGGTGTCAATATGGCGGCTTCCGGCTTGGCTATGGCGGGCTGGTACGCAGGCTGTCGTCACGTCCGTTACAAAATTTTAAAACTACGAAGTCAAACTGCATGATAAAATGCTCGTGCTTTAGAACATGTGTAAAACTTGTGCAAGTGTTTGCAATGCACAAGCTGTCGTTTTCAGACACCGGCCCCGAGGATACGATCCCTCGAAGATAGTACCGTTGTCTGCCATTCTCCAACTCAGGAAACACCAGACCACTACCGCTGTCACCTCTGCACAATTCGGCTGAAAATAAAATGGGAAAGTGTTATGCTATGCTATCGTTCTGCAAATCTTTTGAGGCATTGTCAAAAAGGCTTATTAGGCATGACAATTTATTATTGTTCAGTATAAATCCTACAATTTTTTAACTATGTATTCCTAGTTTTCTGTAACTTAGTTGAACAGCTGTTAAATTCACTCGTATTCTATAATTATGCACGCAGTCTTTACCTGTAACTGTGATGACACTTAGCAACGTTTCCTCCGAATTGTGTAACCAAACTTAGCTACGGTGTACATTATGTTGGTAATCGTAATAAATAAATAAATAAATAAATGAGGCAATGCAAAGCAGTGAATTATCCATACTCTTTGTGACAACTTAGAAGTAGTGACCGCAGACGGCTAGCCGTGCTTCGCTATGCTAGATTATTAATGATGTTGTGACTAGCGTGCCGCTTAGACTCTATTACTATTCAATAACTTAGGTATCTAATTATTATCGTTATTCGATTGTGTATTAACATTTGACAATTTAAATAATGCATGTAGAATGAAAATTAAATTATTTACTTCATGGTGGATTTATGCCCCTATTCGCACACCACGTGTTGGTTGTTTACGGTGGATCTAACTATAACATAACAACTATTGTACCCATATTCGAGCGAATAAAGAATTTGATTTGATTTGATTTCGCTTTTTAACAAATTATCATGCAATGGTTAATAATAATTATTTATTTAACTCTATGTACCAGCAATTTGTAACTTTACTGATAATAGCTTTGATGTTTTAAACAAAGATTTCTCTTGACCTGTTTATCTAATATGTCACCGTCTTGTTACCAATTTGTTAACTACTAGCTGCCTTGCCCCGACTTTGGACGGGCTTATGTGCATGGATTAGATAGGTGTACTCTCTAGCAGAAGGCTAGCTCTGGCCTCTGGCTGATTTTAACCACCGGCCAGTCTGTCAAAATATAATATAGAAAGGTAGTTTTCAATCAAAATGTGAAAATTCTTGCTATTGAATTACAGAGAAATTGAAATTGAAATAGTTTATTACATATATTATGTTTACAAACATCGGTTTAAGCATACAACAGTCCATTATGACAAATCCAAATTTTTATAATCCTAGTTGGAAAAACATTGACACCCAAACTAGGAAAACCTGTGTTTTGGCATGCCAATGCCCTCCGCCGGACGAAATGTTTACTAACTAAGTATTGACAATTTACTTCTTTTAACTTAATCACCTACGTAAAACGTTATAGGTACATAATATGTGTGAAAATGAACATAGTAGTATAAACAAACAATAAAAAAGTTTAGATGAATATATACTATAAATATATATATAATTTAAAAAACTAAAACCAAATAATTTAATTTATAGACCATTCCAAAAAGATAAATGCAAAATAAGTAGTAGTACAATACAATTTATAAATTGTTCTAAGGAGACTAACAAAGCTCTGCAGACGAGTATCAGTAGGTCAATCAAAATATTTCATTGAACTAGTGAGGATAAAAATCTCATTAGTTCAATTAATTGAACTGTTAATTGAACTACTGAGGATAGACAAGTATCAATCGTTCAATCAAAATATTTAATTGAACTAGCCAGAATAAAAAATCTCAGTAGTTCAATTTATAATTTTCACCTATTTCTATTGTAAAATTCAATGAAATTAATTTTGTATTTTCCTATAATTTTGTACTAAAAAATCTTTCTAATAGAAAGTTCGCATGCTGTCTTCACTTATATTTATATCGACACTTAGCTATATTAATATTAATTTATTTACTCAAGCATGAATTGGTGTTTGTTATGTTGGTGTTCAAATAAATAAATAAATAAATTGAACTGTTAATTGAACTATTGAGAATAAACTGTTATAAGTTTAATATCAGTGTATCTCTAGCATCGTAGATCCTAAACGGATGAACGGAGTTTTTTTTTGTTTTGTTTGTTAGATGAGTTGATCGAGAGTGATCCTTGTTGTGATTCATCTGTTTAATAAACTTTTGGGTCACCTTCGCTACACGCTCGCTCTAGCGAGCCGTTTGCTGTCCAGTGAGCAGAGTACCCTCGAAAAAAATGCCAACTTCTACCATATATCACCTATGCTACACACGCGCTCTCGAGGGCCGCTTGAGCCCTAGGGAACACAGCAATCAGAATAAAAACGGCAACTTGTCACCTTCGCTACACACTCGCCCTTGCGGCAAACAGCAACCCCGAAAAAAGACGGCAACTTCTATCACACACAGGACACGTTCTCTTTTACTTGCTTTCGAAAGCTGCTGCGTAATAATGATTATAGCCTACAGGGACCATTCCTTTTTCCGAGATGGAAAGTATTTCGATTGTTAATACACGGTAGAGCCTATCGTGTTACTAAATGTCATCCAAATTACTTGAATAATAATTTATCCTATGACATACATGTTATGTAATACTATTTTAAGCTGCTACCTAGTTCTGTTTTATTATATTTTGTGCCACTTTGGCAATGAATTGATTGTTTATTTTATTTAAGTTGTGGGATAATGCAATCCCACAGGAATCATTCATTTTTCGCGATTAAAAATATTTCATTTGTTACAGCCTCTTATATTACTTACCTGCATTCATCTCAATTAGTGCCGCCCTCCGCGCCATGCGCCCGTCTACTATGCAGCTGTGTAGGATTTTCAAATCCCTATTTGACTCCGTTGGGGGATGATATTGGAAAAACTGAGTTACACGTGTCTTATAATTTTAATTGAAGAGTACGTATACTAAGTTTCGAGTTAATGGACCCAGAGAATAAAACGTTTCACAGAAAATTCCACTCCTCATTTCACCCTTTTGAAGGGTGGAATTTCAAAAACCCTTGCTTAGTAGATGTCTAACCTTCACGAAAAATACATCCTCCAGATTTAATGTCTCTAGAACCAGCGGCTTAGGCTGCGCGTTGATTTATAGATTTTCATAGCATAAACTTCAAGACCTAGATTGACCCTGACGGGAGGTGATTTTCATGAAACTGTGACACGCGCCTAATATATTTCAACTGAAGAGTCTACACACCAAGTTTCAAACTAATCGATCATCAGAATAAAAACATTCATACAAACGTAAAACCCCCATTTTACCCCCTTAGGAGTAGATTTTCGGAAAACGCTTTCATAGTGGATCGGGCTACACTTCATAAAGAACACACCTTCCAAATTTCAAGTTTCTAGGGCCAGCAGTTTAGGCTATGCGTTGACTTATAGATTTGATAACAAAAAATTTGGAACCGTATGACCCTGCTGACATTAAGTAATTTTCCAAAAACCATGACATGAACTGAACTTTATTTTAACTGAAGAATATACACACCAAGTTTCAAACTAATCGATCCACAGAATAAAAAGTTGCATACAAACGTAAAATCCCCATTTCACCCTCTTAGGGGTGGATTTTCGAAAACTCCTTTCTTAGTGGATCCTTACACTTCACAAAGAATACACCTTCCAAATTTCAAGTTTCTAGGACCAGCGGTTTAGACTCTGCGTTGATTCCTGAAATCAGTTTAGGATTTTATATATACAGAAGAATTATCTTCTTCTCTTCTTTTATCTTCTTAGAGGTCACATATTAGTGACCTCTATCTTATCTTTTATGTACCGACAATTTGCACACTTTACATTGGAGATAAAAATAAAAATCAATTCGTAAATCGTATTCACATTAGTAGCTTCACGGATTTTGAAGCTTTAACCACTCTATCAATAATTCATTAAGTTTTTTTTAACCTTAACTTGTCTGTGAAGATGCTTACAAAAATAGCGTTTTATTTGTTTATTTTAGGTGAGTTATCCCATTTTTTCTACCTTTCTGTCCGTAATCTGTATTTAGATTATAATTAGATTTGTATATTACTCATTTTTAACAAAGGAATATCGCCATCTTTTTGGGCACGCTCTGTTTTTTTATTTATAACCTTTTTATACATAGTTTATTTTGTTTTTAGCTTAGTGTAGGTACATAGACGTATTTTTAAAGAGATCAATACAAAAACTATAATAGAAAACTCTTTATCGTATTAGGTAGCACAAAATGTATTTATGTATTTTGTTATAAGTATAGATTTCCTTTCAGTTTTGAGAACCTACAATAAAAAATAATTATTCATAATATTTTATTTGACGAATTGTATGCTTATTGTAAGGCTTGCTTATTAACCATTGTAATACCTAGGTACCACGTATAAGAAAATCGTCATTATTAAGTTTTGTTTAATTTTAACTTAAAATTAGCACAATGAGTTAATATACCATGAATATACCTAAGGCCCCCCATACACGTTTAATTTTATTGATCAATTAAATTGACGAGACTGCTTCCGTCACTGTTTTCTCCATACAGTAAACCGAAAAACATTGCTCAATAGTCTCAATACTAACCCTACACGATCAATAAAATAGATGAATCACTAAGATTGACCAATAAAATTGAATGTGTATGTGTATTTCTATTGCTCCATTTTTTTACATCTACGGATTTTTATCTATCTATACTTATAATAAAACTGTAACAGGTCCAATTCTGTACCTTTTTTTTTTATTCTACGTCTATTTGTATTGTTTCTTAAGAATATTATTCTGTACCTACATTGTAGATATTCTGAAATCTTTGTTTGGGGGGTTTCTCTCTACTATCTGAGTTTGAGTTGGGGTGTTATCCCGAAAGGGGGGGGGGGGGGAGTAGGACCATGATAGCCCACAAGTTGTGAGAGCCTTACTTGAAACTGCGTGTTTCCAAACATCCATACTAAAAAATTAATCCACTCACAAAATTGCACGTGCGATCGCTACGTTAACAAGATACTATAAACTCGTTTCTAAACACAGGTCGTTAAACTCGTTGAAAAGCATTCGGTCAAGGACGAAGTTCAACCACCCAGCTGCGCTAGGGCGCTATCTTCGAACGTAAACTTTACATGGCATTTCTGAGCATTCACTATTTTTTGATGGTTTTTCTAATGAAAAAAGTCGCAGAAGAAACATTGTCTACCTTGGGGAGTAGATTTACCCCCTTTCAGGATAATACCCCAATTCAAACTCACCTTGTATAATCGATAATGAAGCCAAAATGCGGTGCGAGCACCGATCTTCCGATCGATATATTTAACGAATTTTAATGTCAAATTTGACATAAATATTCGATAAAACGTAATCGGTAGCACGGAATGTATTTTATCGATGTCGACATAAACTCGATAAATCTTAACGATTGAGCCGATCGACATCGACAAAACCACGCATGGATCTAATTTTTGACATTTGTCATCGGTTTAATCTTGTCGAATTTATCGAATATACCGAATTTTTATCGGGTTTCCATAGTTGGTCGATAACAAATTTATAATATTTTAAAAGTGGATTTTGGCTATATTTTAATATTGTAAGCCGAAAGGAGAACGCGTCGGGATGTCTTGATGTCTTAAGAATCAACAGGCTGCGTATAAGAGATTCCAATTCCAATGATTCTTTCGACTTACCTAACGAACACTTTTGGGGTTATTTTTAGAATTCTTGAAGAAATAGCCCTTGCCCTTATTGACGGTGTCCAGAGTGATCTAAGAAGGAGCTGATCAAATGGACTGGCAGTGAATGTTATAGTAATTAGTAAGTACTTCCCGAAGTGATACCTATTTGCTTATATTATATTCTAGTTATTGTATTTTATTTTACTTATACTTGGAAATTCATTGTTGTAGATCTTACGGTACGCTTTTACGCCCGCGCCGTTGGCAGTTACCAAAAGTGCATCGGTCAAGAACACAATATCGCACTGGGTCAAAGGACTGTAAGCAAGCTTGTACAGGATTTGTCGCAAGCAGTTCTACAAAATCTCATGAGCAGTTACATCAAGTTTCTTAGCACTGCAGGGGACAGGAGGGCAGTTGCTGGTGGTCAAATCCATACAGTAGTTTTTGCATGAAGGAGTAGTAAACACCCATACATGAATATATCCTCACAAACTTGCACGTTTATAATATTAGTAGGAAGTAGGATAAATATCACTGAAAAGCAACCTCTGACAACCTTTGGATGGAGAAGAAACAAAATGTACAGTAAGTAATAGATAAAGAGTATCATAAATGTAGGCAATAGTTAAAATATAGGTATAAAATGTATAAAATAAAATGGTTTTTCAAGTTTCATATGTGTTTACTTCTATTACTTATGCACTACCTACCTGTATTTAATATAATAATACAGTTACTGTAATATCTTACAACTGAATAATTAGGTAGGTACCTAATCTATTCCTTTTGGACAGTAGGTATATTATTTCTATCCTCTTCAATAACATTTCACATGAAAATAATGAATTCTCTGTAATATTTCATAAAAATGTATTAGAATAATAGGTTATAAGGCAGACAAATTAAAAAAAAATAGTTCTTAAAAATCCGTTAGATGGCGTTGAGGAGACATGGCCGTGAATCACAGACCTACCATGTCCGTGTTAGATTAGATTAGAAAAAAACAATCCTGTGATTTATGCATAGACCATAAACAGCTACTCTCTGCATATCTATGTCCACGCTGTGAAGCAAAAGCAGGGAAGGCTGTGAGTGACAGTGTGACCATTGCAATGTATAGAACATTGCAGAGTCTGCCCTAAATAGGCTAGAAATATTCCCATACTTTGAAATCTTCCAGAAATATGCCTCGTCTTTTATAATAGCAATAATGTAAGGGAAATGATAGAAATATTTTTCGTTAGTGTTTACTTATATTAATTTTAAAATATCAAGCAATTATTAAATAGGAACCCAAAGTTCATGTAGAAATTATGAAAAAAAGAAGGAAAATTATCATCAATCACCTATTCAACATGGATTTTACATTCATATTTTTTCTAATCATGTCTTTACTTGGCGTGAGGGTGAAACCAGCTTGTAATTTGCTAGAAAATAAAATAAACCCTTTAATCATAGAGTTCAACGAATCCCAGAATAAGGACTAAGGTAAGTAGATACCTACCTACCAGAGGCCGGCCTTCGCTGCGTCTTCCGGTTCGTGATCGCCACTCGAGACCTTTCGGGTGGTCGACCTTTCTACCCCATCGGTTGTCAGTTCTACGAGCGATGTGGTCTGCCCATTGCCATTTCAACTTGCTAATTATATAGCTATATTTCTGAATTTTACTTCAAAATAATAAAAACTTGAATGAAATGAAAGTGACACTGCACTATGACAGAAGGGCAAAGCCACCTCACAAAAACAAGCCATGTCTCTAGCAGCGCCATCTACCTTTGGTTGTAGAACTACGTGCCGTCCTTGAGGTCATATCTCTTAGTCGTCTGTGGTTTAGGTGTTTTTTTTATTAATACAGGTGAATGAATGACACAATTCTATTTTTTACCTAATCTGTGGAATTTTCCGTGATATCTAGTTACTCTGTGAGAATTAAGAACGAATGATCGATAAGATGTCGACTCAATAAAGCTCTCGAAAGACGTCGACAAAAATTACCGATCTTAGATCCATGCTACAAGTTACCGATAAGATCGATAAATAAAATCGGTTTATCGACTCGATAAACTTGTCGAACCGAAGATCCATGCTCGCGCTGCTGCTGCGTAACTGGTAGCATGGATCTAAGATCGGTAATTTTTGTCGACGTCTTTCGAGAGCTTTATTGAGTCGACATCTTATCGATCATTCGTTCTTAATTCTCACAGAGTAACTAGATATCACGGAAAATTCCACAGATTAGGTAAAAAATAGAATTGTGTCATTCATTCACCTGTATTAATAAAAAAAACACCTATATGACTTCAAGGACGGCACGTAGTTCTACAACCAAAGGTAGATGGCGCTACTAGAGACATGGCTTGTTTTTGTGAGGTGGCTTTGCCCTCCGTCATAGCGCAGTGTCACTTTCATTTCATTCAAGTTTTTATTATTTTGAAGTAAAATTCAGAAATATAGCTATATAAATATGTTTTTTTCCGAAGAAATCGGCATTGCTATTCAAATGTAGCCAGCGTTCTGGGCACTTCCCCTTGCACCAAAGATCGTTTTGCTAACACTTAGTTTATACCTATTTTTTAAAAAAAAAATATTTATCATATTAATTATTCAGTATTATACATTATGTCTACAAGTTTAGTATAAAAACATTCAAAATTTGTGGCAGATTTTGAAGTTTTTATTATTTTAAAGTAAACAGAAACATAGTCACGAAATATTAATCCATTGACTTCGATATTTGGTGGGAATCATTGTTACCACCCAGATCTGCAGGAGAACTTAAGTGACCGATAAAGCTCTTAGAATTAGCAAGTTGAAATGGCAATGGGCAGACCACATCGCTCGTAGAACTGACAACCGATGGGGTAGAAAGGTCGACCACCCGAAAGGTCTCGAGTGGCGATCACGAACCGGAAGACGCAGCGAAGGCCGGCCTCTGGTAGGTAGGTATCTACTTACCTTAGTCAAGCTCATGAGATTTTGTAGAACTGCTTGCGACAAATCCTGTACAAGCTTGCTTACAGTCCTTTGCCTCAGTGCGATATTGTGTTCTTGACCGATGCACTTTTGGTAACTGCCAACGGCGCGGGCGTAAAAGCGTACCGTAAGATCTACAACAATGAATTTCCAAGTATAAGTAAAATAAAATACAATAACTAGAATATAATTTAAGCAAATAGGTATCACTTCGGGAAGTACTTACTAATTACTATAACATTCACTGCCAGTCCATTTGATCGGCTCCTTCTTAGATCACTCTGGACACCGTCAATAAGGGCAAGGGCTATTTCTTCAAGAATTCTAAAAATAACCCCAAAAGTGTTCGTTAGGTAGGTAGAAAGAATCATTGGAATTGGAATCTCTTATACGCAGCCTGTTGATTCTTAAGACATCAAGACATCCCGACGCGTTCTCCTTTCGGCTTACAATATTAAAATATAGCCAAAATCCACTTTTAAAATATTATAAATTTGTTATCGACCAACTATGGAAACCCGATAAAAATTCGGTATATTCGATAAAATCGACAAGATTAAACCGATGACAAATGTCAAAAATTAGATCCATGCGTGGTTTTGTAGATGTCGGTCGGCTCAATCGTTAAGATTTATCGAATTTATGTCGACATCGATAAAATACATTCCGTGCTACCGATTACGTTTTATCGAATATTTATGTCAAATTTGACATTAAAATTCGTTAAATATATCGATCGGAAGATCGGTGCTCGCACCGCTGTATTTTTTTAGTTTTTGTCTGTCTGTCTGTATCTTGGCTGATCATCACGCCGAAACTGCTGAATGGATTCAAATCAAACTTGGCATGATTTGGCCAAGTTTGATTTCATATTACGGGGTAGGCTATAGGAGATACTTTTGATCCCGATAGGTATTTCAGAAATTACAGATATCCAACTTTCAATATTTAGTCAGTGAAGGATGGATATCTGTAATTTCTGAAGCACAAAACTGATGACCTTGAAATATTTACGGGACAATATTTAAAGTACCCCTTTCTAACAAAAAAATAATGAATGAAATTGGACTACGCGTTAATGAGTTACAACTAAATATATATTTTTACTTTCATCCCCTCTCCCGTCTGCTTATGCTGTAAAATCGGTCACTTTGAGTAGTCATTTTAATTTTCTTTTCTGTCCACAGTGGTGCCGCTTCGGGCTGATAATTGTGGGTAAGATGAATTCAATTGACTCGGTTAAATCTATTTAATAAATAACTAAAACCAGAACGGAATAAAAACGAGACAACTGTGTCCCTCGCCACAAATACCTTTCTATTTTGTGCCCTCGCCCTCCAGTGTAGCCTTGCGCTTTACAGGTCGCGACAGGGAGCGCTCATTTTAGTTCGCAGGTTAATGGTGCACTAGGTCATTCTTTTACTTCACTAGTTCAATTTCTCTTAGCGATCTCTCGCGAGAGCAAGCTACGTAGTTCGCAACAGCCAAAGAGCTGAAGAGCTGTACATCTATTATGCTTATTTTTTATTTAATATATCGTAATAGCTTTTGTGTTGTAATAACTCTGCTATAACTAGGTACATTTCCACATATTTTATTTATTAATGTAGTAAATTTTTAGAGAACCAACGAACTAAAATCCGTCGCGACCGGGACCTAGTTTACGTAGTTCACATAAAAGAGCACTCTTCTGAACTAGGTCGTTCGCGAACTACAGAAGCCTACTCCTGGGCCTATGGCCCTCTATAATACTTTTGTCATGTTTCCCTCAAACAGCTTAGGTGCTATTTCTAGGGATTTTGTAGGTTATATTCGCCGCAAAACGCTGCGCACGCGTAGTATATATTAGATGTGCGCGGGCAGAGGTGAGCGGTGAGCGCAGCGTGAGGGGGCTTGCAGCGCACTTTACAACCAACATTAAGTTTTTAATCTCACTCTATCATACTCTACTATATTACTCGGGATTTTTAGGTACGTAATTAGATTCTTTTGGCTTCGAGAAACAACATGTTTTCATGCAGTCCTGGTTGCCAAATACGACAACCCTATCTCTTCCCGTGAGTGCTATAGGAGCCCACTAAGGGAATATCTAAGGAATAGGTAGTAACGTTCTCCTCGGTACATTCAAATCTTATGCGATCACCAAGCCGCCTGCCAAGCGTGGTGAATCTAGCAGATCCCCCTATGATAAGCGTCCAAAGTGGCGTTTTTTGGGGGAGGCTTATGTTTAGCAGTGAACGTCTTCCGGCTGATGATATGATGATGATGTGATGGACAGCATTTCATTTACACTTAGGAATGCGAGTTTATTCATGTAAAATTTGTAAGTAGTCAATTAGTCATTGTAAGCTACGTCGGATTATGGCTCAAGGAAACAATAAAAGTAAAGGGAAAGGTCTTTCGAGGTATAATTTACGTGAAAATCATTGACACAGTATATCAATCAAAAATTTTTAAATCACTTTTTTTTTCATAACTGCTCGAAGGAGGCGCGTCGCCTACATTTCTCCCCCTCAGTGCTTCAGCACTCTTCATCAGGGACCATCGGTAGCAGTGCCACGCGCGTCACCGGCCGCCGAAATGTCCCTCGACTGGTTTTGACGTTGACCACGCGAACTCGCCCATCGCCGCCTGGATATGTTTTCTCCACGACTCCCATCGGCCATGTGTTTCTCGGCAGAGTGTTGTCGACAACAAGGACGAGGTCTCCTTCACGCAGCAGCCTCTCATCTCGATTCCATCTCTGCCGGGGCAGCATCATAGGCAGGACTTCTTTAAGCCAGCGCTGCCAGTACATGTCACTCAGTCTCTGCGCGATCCGCCACTCCGCGCATCCGCTTTCGAGAACAAAGATCGCCATCACAGAAATCCCCAGGAGTAGGCATACCTGAGGAAGAACCTAAAAGAAAATGGTTAGGTGTTAGGGCTTCTTTGCTCGTCGGGTCAACCGAAACATGAGTTAGTGGTCGACTGTTGACCATGTTCTCTATTTCCGTCAATAACGTCGTGAGAACTTCTTCCCTCGGAGCTCTTTCCTTCAGAATTACTCGCAGAGCAGTCTTTACGCTTCTTATTAGTCTCTCCCAAGCTCCGCCCATATGAGGACTTGCTGGCGGAATAAAATACCAATCGACTCCTCTATTTACGACTTCAGATTGAACGGCTCCAGTCTGCAGTATCGCTTGGTACGCTCTTTTCAGCTCGGTCTCCGCACCTCTTAAATTCGTCCCGTTGTCAGAATAAAAACGTCGTGGCCATCCCCGTCGCGCTGCCATTCTTCTTAATGACATAATTAAGGAGTCCGTTGTGAGCGACGACACGACTTCGATATGTATGCCACGGATGGTCATGCAGGTAAATAAAACTCCATATCGTTTTACTCTTTGTCTCCCGACAGCGACGTCCATAGGCCCAAACAAATCTATTCCGCAATGAGAAAAAGGCCTTTCATGGTGGGCTAACCTGGCTAGCGGTAAGTCTCCTAGTCTCGCAGGTATCGGTGTAGTCTTTCTCTTTCTGCACATCAAACATTGAGAGGCTACTCTCCGGACGGTGGGTCTCAAATTAACTATCCAGTACTTCTGTCTAAGTTCATTTATCACCATCTCATTTCCAGCATGCGCAGCTCGTTCGTGGTAATGCTTTACAATCAAGCGTGATATATGACAGCGTCCATCCAAAATGATCGGATTTTTCATCTGTGTGTCAACATTCTCAGCTGCATCAACGCGTCCATCCACATGTAACAATCCATCTTCACCTATAAATGGCGTCAGTGTTCTCAGTCGACTGTTTCGCTCTATCTGGTTTCCTTGACTTAGGCGAGAAATTTAATTCTGAAATGTTTCACTCTGAGCGTGTTGCATTAGTAAGCATTCGGCGCTTTCAAGTAGTTGACAGTTGATCATCTCGAAGTTCGCGATCTTTTGACATTTCTTTGTGAACAATAAAACAGCTGCCGCGCTTCGCAGTAGTCGCAACCAAGACGAAAAGCGTTTTGGGTCTGGAACAGGTAACTCTATTTTTTCGATATTGTATACGGTACAAATTTCTAAAATATCTTTATTTATTTTTTGTTCGTTAGTAGGATCCAAAGGCCAGAACTCGTTGTCTTTAAGTAAAAAATCTGGACCTGTAAACCATCCACAGTCGTAACTGAGTTCGTAGCTATTTATCTTAGTGGCTTTATCTGCTGGGTTCATCGATGTCGGTACGTAATGCCACTCTTTAATTTCTGTCAAGCTGTCAATCTCCCCCAGCCGATTCGCGACGAACGTTTTGTAGCTTCTAGTATCGTTGCGGATCCAATGCAAAACTGTCGTAGAATCTGTCCAAAAATATCTTTTCGATACAATTATTCTGTGTGCCGTTTGGATTGTTTCAGCTAGTCGGCAACCAAGAATAGCAGCCTGTAACTCTAGGCGCGGTATCGATACAGCTTTGACAGGTGTGACTCTACATTTGCTCGCTATAAAAGAAGTAAGAATAGGCGAGAGCACATCTGTGTGCGTATGCTTCAATATAACGCGCCAATAAGCAACTGCAGCATAAGCAGTAGGGGATGCGTCGCAAAAAATGTGAAGCTCGTACGCTTTGTCTTTTATACTCCCTGATTCTAATTTAGTTTCTACGGAACGTAAGTACCATCTTGGTATGCGCAGATCTCGAAGTCTCATGAGTTGTGACATCCAGTCCTTAAATGACTCGAATGAGTTATCTGGTATCTTGTCATCCCAGTGAGTATTAGTTTTCCAGATAGATTGTAAAATTATCTTTCCTTTAATCGTAAATGGCGCTAGAAAACCGTATACGTCAAAAATTGACATGACAATTCGTAGCAACTCTCGCTTAGTCGGTTTTTGTTTTAGTCCCAGTAGATCCTTAGATATTCGCTTAAATGACAAATCAAACCCAAATGTATCGCTTGCAGGGTACCATAGCAACCCCAGAGTGCGTTCCGATAAGCTTTCCTTAAAAATGTCAACAGCTTTATCGTTCAGGGCAGTTTCAGATATTCCTTGAAGTACATTCTGGTTGTTACTGAGAAAACTTCTAATTTCAAAACCTCCTTGTGCATAGATGTAGGTTATGTCTTTAATTAACTTTTTAGCGTCATCCTCTCGTTGACTATCGACATAGTCGTCCATGTAATGGCTTTTGAGAATTGCATTTACTGCTTCTGGCATTTGAGATTTAAATCGCAGTGCGTTTTTGTTTTTGATGTACTGCGCAACAAAAGGTGAACAGTTCGCGCCAAAGATTAGTGAAGTCATTGCGTATTCTTTAATGGGAACATTTTGATTTTCACGCCAAAGGAATCTTAATGCATGTTGATCTTGTTCGATAATTTTGATTCTTAAAAACATGTCTTTGATGTCGCCGATAATTCCAACAGGCTCTTCTCTAAATCTCATCATTATGCCTAGAAGCGATTGAAGGAGGTCAGCTCCTTGTAGCAAATAGTCATTTAAACAGTGCCCTCCAGATACAGCTGCAGCATCAAACACTAGTCTCAGTTTTTTCTTATTTGGGTTATCGACGCCGAAGTGTGGCAGGTACCAAACACGTGGCTTATCAGAACTGTCATCATTAAGTTCCCGTGCGTAGTCATTAACTAAAAGGTGTTCAACTCGTTCCTTATAACGTGAAGCAAAGTCGTTGTTCATAAGCATCTTTTTCTCTACGGTTCTCAATCTTTTATATGCATTCATGTAAGAATCAGGTAACTTTGCGTCTGACTTCCATGGGAGTCCAACTTCCCAACGACCATCAATAAGTTTTGCAGTGTTTTCCAAGATCGATATTGCTCTCTGGTCATCAGCGTTCTGTCGTGGTATTTTAGTTACATCAATCGCGTCAAAGGCAAATGATCTTTTAACCTCGTCATGCAGTAAGATGTCATTATCTTCATTGGTACTTACGTGCAGCATAGAGTGCTCGTTCTCAGCAGGTAGCATCCTCAATTCAGAAGAGAGCAGGTGGGGGTTGTTTTTAATCTGTCCGTTCACTGCGCCCACAAAACCATGCACGCACCAGCCTAGTGATGTCTTAGTAGCGTATGGTTCATCGACAAGACCGGCAATAAAATTCTGTGGCGCCAGCAGATGGTAATGATCATGTCCGATAAGAATTCTTGGTTTGACGTTACCGGTGCAGGTCAGTAGCTGATCGTTGTCTCGAAGATGTTGGTATTTTATTATGTCTGAATGTGATATGGTCTGCGTAGCTAAATCCAGCTCTTTCATTTTCCGAGCGTGTAAGGTATACCGTTCTCCTTGGCTGTTAGATATAGTACAGCTGATGTTTTCCACCTCACATGTGATTTTACTGGAAGTCCATGCGCTCTTTGCATTCAGTGTAGCTATGTTACCTCTTAGTCCAGCTTCGTGGGCGATATCTGCTGACATAAGACTTAAGGCTGCACCATCGTCTAGCAGGGCATACGTCTTAACATCTCCTTTCGGTCCATGTACAGTTACCGGTACAACCTTCAGTAAAAGTCGTGAGCTCGTCTTTACTACTGCGTGAGCAACTATGTCAGTTGGAGACTCGTCATCCTCATCGTCTTTCTTCTCATTTCCATCCTTTTTTAACGGCCAGTGTAACAAGCGGTGATGACCTCGATTGCAGCCGTCAATGTCACACTCCTTTGCAGGACACGTATCTTTGTTGTGCCGACTCTCAAGGCATTTAAAACAGAGCTTATGTATACGAACGTAATGCCAGCGGTTGCGACGTAGCGCTCGTTTGAATTGCGGGCAAAATGCTAGAGCATGTTTATTTGTTTTGCAAAACTTACATTTGTCAGCCTCATCAGTCATTTTTGAAGTTGACGGCGTTGTGTGTAAAATCTCATTCACAGGGTGCAGGTTGTACGGCGATCGATAGTCATCCGGCCTCTTTCTGACAGCCTGCTCAGTATGAGTTATAATGTGGCTCACTCCAGCCACTGCAGTTTTTGAAGCTTCGATATGTAGAAACTCCGCGAGTATTTCTAGTTTCGACCTCTTTTCATCGAAGCAAGTGAAAAAGTAATCAGACCACTTACTTATGAGGGTGCTTGGACACTTCGAAATAACAACTGTTAGAAGTTCTGGGCTTCGTAAACAATCATCCTGTTTTATCGCTTTTACTGCAGCTACATAATTCATGATTTTAATTGCAAATGGAACGATGTTGGAATGATAAGCTAAAGGTAGTGGGGCCGTCTTTTTCAACTGCTGGACCAATTTCAAAATGATCGCTTCCGGACGTCCATATCTTAGCTGTAGCGCATCTATTATAGTAGCAGGCGTCGTATTTCCCATTAAAAGTGACGTAACAGTTTCTTTAGCTTCGCCGCGCAGACATTTACGAAGTCGCCATAAATTCTCAACATCTGTAAAATTGCAGGCTTCTGTCGACTCTATGTAAGATTGTTTGAATTGAAGCCACTCTAAGCAGTCACCATCGAATATAGGTAAATCTTTACAGGAACTTATTCTAGATAGGAGAGCTTTGTTTTTTACATTAGCTGCCACGGAGTTGAAGACATCTTTCAGTGTATAGACTAGCTGTTGAATGTCAGTTGGCGCCGCTCGTGTTGCTTCTACCGGTAGTTTCCTGCCGTCATAGCGCATGTGCGGGCCCTCATCATTCACGTTACTGCGCTCCATCCAATTTTCTACCTTCTCATGCATGCTCGTGGTAGCTATTGAGTGAGTTTTACGACTCCTGTGTGACTTCTCCTCCTCAAGTGCGGCTACTTCAGCGGCCAGTCTCATTTCTATAAGTTTTGTTTCCCGTTGAGCGGCTTCATTCTCAAGTCGTGCTTTCGCTTCCGCAGCTTCCAACTCGAGTCGCTTTATCCGTGCCGCTACACTTGACTGACCTGATTTCCTACTGACCTCAGACCTGGCAGTGTCTTTATCCAGCTGCTCTGATGGTACCTTACGTACTTTAGTCTGTTCAGCCTCCCTTCTCGTAACGCTTCGCGTTTTTATACCTGGTGGTGGAGTATTGAACATTTTTCCTGGCCTCGATGTTCCGGCTTATGGCGTGTACGAAGTTTGGTTTTATATAATTCGGCTCTAGGAGGACCAGCAATGTAAGCTACGTCGGATTATGGCTCAAGGAAACAATAAAAGTAAAGGGAAAGGTCTTTCGAGGTATAATTTACGTGAAAATCATTGACACAGTATATCAATCAAAAATTTTTAAATCACTTTTTTTTTCATAACTGCTCGAAGGAGGCGCGTCGCCTACAGTCATATGTGTAGGAGGAAGTTTGTCTAGGTAGGTACCACCGCTTTGCCAGTTACTCTGCCGCCAAGCAGTAGTGTGCAAGCACTACTGTGTTCCGGTTTGAAGGGCATTGTAGCTAGTGAAATTACTGGGCAAATGTGACTTTATGATCTGATCACTCAGTCTAGTAATCTGATTACTAGACTGTGGGATGTCTCAGGATGACGTGCGCTGTGCGCAGTGTCACGCGAAACTTTAATTTAGAGTTCCGAGTGACACTGCAATCTGTTATGGGTGGCCTGTCGCTTAACACCAGGCGAACGACTAGCTCGTCACGTCATCCATTTACATAAAAAGAAAAAATTAACTTAAGAGGAAAGACGGGCTGCGATTCTCCATAGAAATAATGTCCAAACGTATTCTCCTATTTCCTTTCAGTTCCGATCCTGCCGGGTCATGGAAATAATCCACCTCCACCAACTTCAAATGCCTTGAATACAAAGTTTCGCCAAGTTTAGACCTGGCAGACCTTTTAATCTATTATCAGGGGCATCTTGGCTATTATTGGGCGTAGGTTTCATTGAGGTATTCGCTGAGGTAGGTAAAGAGTGTGAAGGGCACATTCTTAGGGGTCTGCCAGGTACTTCCGGCAGGGTGCGTAATGGCAGACCAATTTTTTTTTACATAATTAATCAATGGCTATATAACTGTTGCCAGAGCTTTCATTCGGGAACATTTGGCCAAAAAAAATACGCCATAAAATTTTAATTATTTCCATGACCCGGCAGGATCGGAACTGGCAGACCTGATTTTTTTACATATTTAGATGTGGTTTAACGATTTAAAGATAGCCGCCTATTGGGGTACCCGATGACGTAGGTATTTGTACAGTGGGCTCTCGCACCATACGTGTTGCTGACAAACTTTAGTGCTGACGGACATACGTTTACTGAAAGAGTGCATCCTATGGAACTCACGATCGTTCTAGCTAACCTACGGGGGGTACGTCGACCTCGCCGGCGAAGTCGGTGTCTGATTGTGTTACGCTGTATCCTATACCACTCCTTTTCCTTTTCCACTTCCGCTCCTTTTATTCCTATAATTTTCTAATTTTAATCTGTGTTCGCTTAGTTTTTAATGATTTGCGTGTTTCAATAAAGAGTTTATCGATCTATCTCTATCATCATCATCATCATCATCAACAGCCTGAAGACGTCCACTGCTGAACATAGGCCTCCCCCAGAGCACGCCACCTTGAGCGGCTGCTCGCCTCCTGCATCCATCGGCTCCCCGCGGCTTTCACCAGGTCGTCGGTCCACCGAGTGGGGGGCCGGCCTACGCTGCGTCTTCCGGTTCGTGGTCGCCACTCGAGAACCTTTCTTCCCCATCGGTTGTCAGTTCTACGAGCGATGTGGCCTGCCCATTGCCACTTCAACTTACTAACTCTAAGAGCTATATCGGTCACTTTAGTTCTCCTGCGGATCTCCTCGTTCCGGAGCTTATCTCGCAGGGAAACACCGAGCATAGCTCGCTCCATAGCTCGCTGCGCGACTTTGAGCTTACTAATGAGGCCAACAGTAAGAGACCATGTCTCAGTTCCATAAGTCATCACTGGCAACACACACTGATTGAAAACTTTCGTTTTCAGGCTCTGCGGTATTTTGGACGAAAAGATAGGACGAAGCTTCCCGAACGCTGCCCAGCCGAGTTGGATTCTTCGCGCCACCTCTTTGTCGAAGTTGGACCTACCTAATTGGACAATCTGTCCTAGGTAGACATACTTGTCGACAACTTCGAGAGTATCGTTCCCAACAATTACCGGTATAGGTGGAACATGAGCATTAGACATGATCTTTGTCTTGTCCATATTCATCTTAAGACCAACCTGCTGGGAGACTCTACTGAGGTCGTTGAGCATGGTGCTAAGGTCCTCGAGCGATTCCGCCATTATGACTATATCATCGGCAAAACGAAGGTTAGTGATGTACTCGCCATTTATGTTGATGCCAGATCTTTTCCACTCCAAGAGCTTGAAAACATCCTCCAATGCGTTTGTGAACAGTTTCGGAGAAATAACGTCTCCCTGTCTCACGCCTCTTTGCAATGGAATTTGTTCCGTACTCTGGTCCTGTAGTCGGACTGACATAGTGGCCTTACTGTACAAACACTTCAAAACTTCGATATACCTATAGTCAATTTGGCATCGCTGCAAGGACTGCAGCACCGCCCAAGTCTCGATTGAATCGAAGGCTTTCTCATAGTCCACAAACGCTAGGCATAACGGCCGATTATACTCTTCGGTCTTCTGTATAATCTGGCGCAGCGTATGGATGTGGTCTATGGTGCTAAAGCCTTTTCGGAAACCGGCTTGTTCGGGAGGCTGGAATTCATCAAACCTGCGTGCGAGACGATTCGTAATGACTCTCGAAAACAGCTTATACACATGACTCAAGAGCGAGATGGGCCTATAGTTCTTCAATAAGGTGTTATCGCCTTTTTTGAAGAAGAGCACCACCACGCTCTTGTGCCATGCCTCTGGCGTTATACCTTCAAGGATGACAGAATTAAATAACTTCTGGAGGACTAAAAGTACCGGTCTACCACCCGCTCTCAGAAGTTCGGTCGTAATTCCATCTTCACCTGGTGCCTTGTTGTTTTTAAGCTGTTTGAGGGCCATTCTAATCTCGTACAGGCTGACGTCCGGGATATCTTCGGTATAGTGTCGGACTAACTTGGCTCTGATGTCCTGAGCTGTGTTAGTAGCGGGCTTACGTGTCGAGGTGTATAACTGTCCATAGAAGTTCTCGATCTCTCTCAGAATCTCAGGCTTGGATGAAATGACGCTACCATTTTCGGTCTTCAGTTTTGTCATTTGGTGTTGCCCAATAGACGAATCCTTTGCGAACACTTTAGAGCCTTGGTTCCGCTCAATTGCGGCCTCAATACGTGAAGTACTAAGAGCACGCAAGTCGTGTCGCAAGGAACTCCAGATTCGTCTATTGAGTTCACCGTAGGCTGACATATCAACTGAAGACTGCAGCTTCATTTCGCTCCGGTCGGCCATTAGCTCAAGAGTTTTTTCTGAGAGCTTTTGAGTCTTCTTTCGGCGTTGGGTCTTAAAGAATTTCGATCCAACAGCTTGGACAGTTTCCACCAACCCATCGTTTAGCTCGTCCACTGTGTTACAGTCGGCTAGGCACTGGAAGCGATTTTGGAGTTCCAGCTGAAAGCCTTCGGGGTTTTGGATTTGGACAGGATTTGGACGGAGCGTAGACTTCACCAGACGTGACCTTTCGAGCTTAACATTGATATTCAATGTGCCTCTAACAATACGGTGATCGCTACCGGTTTTCACCTTGCTGATCACAGAGACATCATCGAATATGTGCTTCTTGGTCGTCATGATGAAGTCTATCTCATTTTTAGTGGAACCGTCGGGACTTATCCACGTCCACTTCCTGGATGGCCGCTTCTCGTAGAAGGAGTTCATCATAAAGAGTCCCTCCTTCTCCATGAAGTCAGCCAGCCTCTGTCCTCGAGGGTTCCGCTGCCCGTATCCAAATGGCCCCACTCTCAGCTCATCGCTATTCCTTGTGCCCAACTTCGCATTGAAGTCTCCCATCACAACGGTGAAGTATGTTTCGGAAGTATGCATGGCTTCGGATATGTCCTCATACATAGCTTCTACTTCATCGTCTGAGTGTGCCGATGTCGGCGCGTATACCTGTATAACCTTCAACGAATACCGTTTGGTTATTCGGAGTACCAGGTACGCTACCCTGGCCGACACACTGTCGACTTTGACCACGTTGTTGACGAGAGACTTGCGGACGAGAAACCCGACACCCCCTTGGGAGAGTTGGTCTCCCTCCCGGTAGAAGAATAAGTTACCGGAATTTAGGATTATCGTGTCCTGTCCCTGTCTTCGGACTTCTGACAATCCCATTACATCCCAGCGTAACTTACCCATCTCCGCCTCTAGCTCGACCATCCTTTCGTCAGCCTTCAGTGTGCGCACGTTATGTGTTGCCAGGGCCAGGGGTCGTCGTTGGGGTTGGTAGCCGGGCGTCTGCCGGGGATTCTTCGCACCCCTTGCCCTGCCGTTACCGTGGCCGCTACCGTAGCCACGGGATAGCAGATCTATCTCTCTATCTCTATACCGGTGCAGAAATGGTACCAGAGCCAGAAGGGCTAAATTAGTCCCATGATCCCAAGGCATGTCTCGGGTGGGAACCAGGTGTCAGCTCACTGGATACACTGACTTATAATTAATATTTTCGA
Organism: Ennomos quercinarius; assembly: GCA_910589525.2. NCBI lineage: Eukaryota > Metazoa > Arthropoda > Insecta > Lepidoptera > Geometridae > Ennomos > Ennomos quercinarius. The sequence goes on from OU342515.1 coordinate 6,830,838, forward strand.
TTCATTGTTTTAGTGAAGACGATTGGCAATGTCAAGAAGGCTCTTGCATTCCGGCCAACAGAGTATGCGACGGCATTCCAGACTGTTCAGATGTTAGTGATGAATTAGACGAAACCTGTAATAATGCCACGTAAGTAAACCAGCAGAGACTAGAAATCAGAATGAATAGAGACGACAAATAATAATGTTTATAATTAATTGTTGTTTATGTTTTTATTATGTTTATATGATGATTATTATTGATAATTTATTTATTTATTTTATACTGCCCTCCTCCTAATATTGTTGTGCCCAACAGGGTCCATAATGATCTCAATTTTTAACTACACCATCTAATGTAACATTATGGAACGCCATAAACATTTGAATTTGAATTTGAATCAACCTTAGAGTATAGACTAGAGTATAGACTAATAGCATACAGAGAACGTCATTATCTGTCAATCGTACCACTTTTTGGACACTTGTTGTATGAAGTGGACACTTTCACGTGAATTGAGTCTGACAGATTTGTATAGAAAAAGCAGTTGACTCGAGTCGAAAAAATGGTACGGTGACTTTTCGCAAGCGTAGCTAATTAATATATGTTTGTTTCTTTCCTTCGCCACCAACGTAGCGATACGTGTGAGCAGTACAAATATAATATCGTTTTGATGATCCCTCTTTGCTTTTAATCTATACTCTATACTCTAAGGAATCAACATATTTCATCTCTCGAGAAAGCGTTTGACTCATGAAAACGTAATAAAGGTGTATGACGTGAACCGCGTTTCGTGCATCCTCTGTCTTGCTCACGCATTGTGACATTTTTGAAAGTAGGTATTTGATGGTAGAATTCACTTACGAAAAATCTATCCGCAGGAAATGCAGTAATGTATGCTGAGCCGGGACCTATTCCTGGCATCACGCAGCATCGCATAAGAGTGTGTAAGAAAGTTTCTTTTGTCCTTGGATTAATGTTACTTATGGTGCGAGAGCCTACTGCACAAATACCTACGTCATCGGGTACCCCAATAGGCTATCTTTAGATCGTTAACCGACATCTAAATATGTAAAAAAATCAGGTCTACCAGTTCCGATCCTGCCGGGTCATGGAAATAATTAAAATTTTTTGACGTATTTTTTTTTGTCAAAATTTACCCGAATGAAAGTTCTTGCAACAGTTAACCAATGATTAATTATGTAAAAAGAAATTGGTCTGCCATTGCGCACCCTGCCGGAAGTACCTGGCAGACCCCTAAGAATGTACCCTTCACACCCTTTACCTACCTCAGCGAATACCCCGATGAAACCTACGCCCAATAATAGCCAAGGTGACCCTGATAATAGATTAAAAGGTTTGACAGGTCTAAACTTGGCGAAACTTAGTATTCAAGGCATTTGAAGTTGGTGGAGTTGGATTATTTCTATGACCCGGCAGGATCGGAGCTGGCAGAACTGTTTTTTTTTTTACATGTTTAAGTGTCGGTTAACGATCTAAAGGTAGCATATTGGGGTACCCGATGACGTAGGTATTTTTGCAGTGGGCTCTCGCACCATTATGCGATATTGTGTGTTGTATGTCAGGAATAAAGTTAATTTTATTTAATTGTCATTTTGATGTTATTTTTAAGGTATTTCTGCAGATAGATTTTTCGTAAGTAAATTCTACCATTTAATACCTTCAAAAAATTTGCAAGCGCAAGCGAGAGAGGATACATGAATAAATAAGCCTTAATGATATACATCAAAATCATATCAACATTGTGCTTATTGAAATGAATACGTAAATTATTACAAAAGAAATATTGCTTGCCAATAAGTTACAACTTTGCGAAGAGAATAAATTTAAAAATAAAGAATCTGCCATTTTGACGATAACTATATGGATAGATAGATGGAGCTCAGCTGAGCACGGATCAAGGAAATTACACAGTACATTCTGTACAAAATTACCTTGGCATAGGTATATTCAAGACAAACATTCAGTGTGTCAATATAACATAGGTATAGTCGATGATAACGAAAATGAAGCCACTCCTAATCCTGTATTAGGGAAGAGAAATAGGAGAGGGAAAAGATAGGGGAAAAGAGGATGAATGGATGAAAGAAAGAAATAAAGAAATAAAGAAAAACTGTTTATTTGTAACAATAACTAAACGAGATACATAGTAATAACTAAATATACCCTCTGGCTCACACGCGAAAAGATTTGTCCGCGGCGCGGCGCATGGCGGCCGCGCCGCGGACTATTCTTTTCGCATGCGAGCCGGGCGGCGTAAACAATATGGTTAATATTCAAATATTGTAGAATGTTGCTATTTTTTGATGAATTATGAATAAAAATTATATATCTGTTTATTTGACCCCAAATTGTATTTTTCATATTCAATCGATTTATTGCAATACTTCATAGAAAATAAATATTTGCCGAAAAAAAGGCGGTTTTTGAAAAATTCCCCAAAAAATAATAAAACAGCCAGGAAAGAACAGGTATCTATATTTTTCTTCAGTATTTTACGGCTCAATACTCTATATTCACAGTCTATAATGTATTAGTACAAAAAAAACATGTGACGACGAGTTATGTGTCACGGCACCGTCAAAATCTGTCAAAGTCACACTCAAGTTTATGTTCCAGTCTTTTCATTCTTATCAGATTTTTAGCATTATACACCAAAAAGAAGAGCAATTCTCCCTCTACAATTTTCTCATACATTGTTAGTCTGTGCAAACACCATGGAATTTATTATACGGTGAAATGTCACCCGTGGCGCGTGCCGTGCGCGTGCCGCACAGAGTACCTTTTGGCGTGCCGTAACACAATTGCGCGTGACGGTGGAAGGGAACAGAAATGAACAGAACAAAAAGAAAATGTTGTTACAAATAGGCCCCAACTCAGCGTTATGATGACGGTGAAGGAAGGCATAGGTGCGCCTTCCTCCTGCCTCAATTCGCCGTTTCATCTTTAACTCTTCCTTCTCTCTTCCATTGGACAGGGTAAGAGTCTAACTAATTAACCCTGTGCGGAGCCGGGGCGGGTCAGCTAGTAAATATATTATAGCCCCATTGACAAACAACCAACCACCACTCAGCCTAACAAACTACTTTATCATCATCATCATCATCATCATCAACGGCCTGAAGATGTCCACTGCTAAACATAGGCCTCCCTCAGAGAGCGCCACCTTAAGCAGCTGCTCGCCTCCTGCATCCATCGGCTCCACGCGGTTTTCACCAGATCGTCGGTCCATCTAGAGGGGGGCCAGCCTACGCTGCGATTTCCGATTCATGGTCGCCACTCGAGAACTTTTCTTACCCATCGGTTGTCAGTTCTGCGAGCGATGTGGCCAGCCCATTGCCATTTCAACTAGCTAATTCCAAGAGCTACATCTGTCACAGTTCTCTTGTGGATCTTCTCATTCCGGATCTTATCTCGCAGGGAAACACCGAGTATAGCTCTCTCCATAACTCGTTGCGCGACTTTGAGCTTACTAATGAGGCCAACAGGAAGACACCACGTTTCAGTTCCATAAGCTATCACGGGCAACACACACTGATGGAAAACCTTTGTTGTCAGGCTCTGCGGTATTTTGGACGAAAAGATAGGTCGAAGCTTCCCGAACGCTGCCCAGCCGAATCGGATTCTTCGTGCCACCTCTTTGTCAAAGTTGGACCTATACCTAACAAACTACTTACCAATCTTTTATCTTTCAGTAACAGACATCTATTCAGATGTGATGACGGCTCTCTTACACCAGAGAAGCATATGTGTGATGGTACACCACATTGTTCGGATGGGTCTGATGAAACATATAGCTTGTGCAGGGATCATCAGAATTGCCCGCGGTATTCGTTCCGGTGTAATTATGGTGCTTGTGTGGACAGCAGCGTTATATGTAACGGTGTATGTACTATTTATTACAATATTGTAGGATCTTCTTCTACTAGACCAGCTTATAGTATAGCGGTTCTCGTCACAGTATAAAATCGTTGGCACCACAGACCTAAACTCCAGACTTTGAACTGTCGAATTTATAGTCGAGGTTGTGATCGATATTGTGATGAATATTGTAATCGAGATTGCCATCAATATTGTGTGTGAGCGATGGTGGCCAACCGGCAGCATGTGCGCTTCGCAATCTTACGGCACCGGGTTCGATCCTCGGCCCTGCACCAATGACTTATCTAGTAAGTTATGTGCAGTTTTCGATGCCATCGCTCCGTGCCTCGGAGAGCACGTTAAGCCGTCGGTCCCGGTTGTCATAAGAACATCTGTGGCAATCGTTAAGGGTAGTCAGACGCCTGATAGAATCTGACACCGGATCTAACCATCCCTGTTACTGATTTCTTATGGGTTGCGAGGTCAGATGACAGTCGCTCGTGTAATTCTGGTAGCTCGCCGCTACAGGTTAGATTGGGAGCCGACCCCAATAACAAATGGGGAAAAGCAAAGAGGATGATGATGATTGCCATCAATATTGTGATGGGAACCGTTACGCTATGCCAGAATATGAATTCTCGGTTCCGGCATCATATAAGATAAGATAGTGAATTAATTAGTCGAGTACCATCGCCGGACTGCTGGTAGCATCATCAAATCTGCTTTTGGCTAAGCCACACATCAGACCTTTAGAAGATAAGTTTCCAAGCAATGACTTTCTCAAAACGCACGCTACTTTTTTGGTGTTTTAGACGATTTAAGCAAGAAAATTAATACCTATATAATTGCCAAATTTAAAATGCAATATTTACTAACATTCCACTGACGGTTGAATCAGCTGATTTCTAGGGTTGTCGCCAGGAAATGGTTGAGCGATATCAGAATTACGATGATTTTACCTATAAATTCTATCAGATTTGTCACAAATTTTAATAGTTACGTCAATGCTATGAAAAATCTAACTATTTGAATATCTTCAATGGGTGATCGAAAACGAAAATTAAAATCACCATAAATTTATCAGTGCCAACCGTAATGAATCTCAGGTTTGAAGTCCTGGGTAGGAAACAGTTGATTAAATTTTGATTTTTGACTATGATGTTCGCTCCTAGCAGCCAAGAGGTTCTCTATGAAGCTGGTATGAAAACTTTTTCATGGCTTTTTTCACGCCACAGCTAAAAATGTTTGTAATCCCTGCTATCAGCTGATTTTACTGCCAGTGCAATGTTAGTCAATATTGCATCTTGAATTTGACGCTTCGGCCGTCTACGAAACCGGAGTTTTGTAACCAGTTACGAACGAAGACTTTTTCGTCCTTGTACGTAACCAGTTTCGATCAAAGACTTATTAATCCGTGTACGAAACCAGTTGCGATCAAACACTTTTTCGTCCTTATACGAAACCAGTTCAACAATATTAAATTTTCAGAGTTTTCTTATCAAAATTCTTTAGTAGTAGTACAAATAACTGACCACATAGAAATCCCGTTCAGGCATGTTTTTTATATACCTACTTCAGATAATGACGTTCATGAACGTCTTAATGTACTATGTCATTGAATAATACAGTTTGCGGCTCTCTACATGCTTCTGAAATGAAACTTGTTCTTGCATCTTCCATTATGTATATTTGTTGTTTCTTATACAAACTTCTAATACTAGTAATGTCATATGTCTTGACGCTACTGCTGCTCAAAGAGAATTAACTGCTTTAAGAATCAATTAATAAAATTCACGTCACTTTCTACATAAAAGTTTCGTGCCAATATAATGGGCTCAAAAGAAAGTGATCTTCAATTTATTGCGATTTACACAAATAATGTAAAAAAATAAAAACGTCCAAAGCCAATTTCCATTAATAAAATGACCAATGCTAAAAATGTCCAATAATAAAAATCTAATAATAAACATGACCAACCAATAATAAAAAAGTGCAATAAGAAAAATGTCCAACGATAAAAATGTCCAATGATAAAAATGTCAATGATAAAAATGCCAATTAATGATAAAATAGTCCAATGATAAAAATCTCGGTCATCACGGTCTCTCGTGTTCAAAAAGCGCTGGTCGAATTTCGCGCCACGCTAGTCTTAATGACATCATTCGCCGGGCTTTTACCACCGCCAATGTTGCAGCCATTCTCGAACCGAATGGTCTCATGCGTGACGATGGTAAAAGACCCGACGGAATGACTCTGGTTCCCTGGAAGATGGGGCGGCCTTTAGTGTGGGACGCTACTTGCGTCGATACTATGGCGCCGTCACACCTTCCCGAGACACACGTTAGGGCCGGGGCCGCGGCTAATTCTGCTGAGCAGCTAAAACGGCGCAAATATAGTAATCTCGGTAGCGGTTACATATTTGAGCCGTTTGGTGTTGAGACCCTGGGTCCGTGGGGACCGGGAGCTCATCGCGTTTTCCAAAGTCTATCAGAGCGCCTGGTCGATGCGACGCGTGACCAAAATGCTGGCACTTATTTGGCCCAACGCATCAGCATTGCAATTCAACGTGGCAATGCGGCCAGCATGTTGGGTACGCTACCTACCGGTAGTGGGCTGGAGCACTTGGACTGTCTATAGGCCATCGCGGCTATTATACAGTCCATAAGTGTTCTTTGTAGTAGGTAGTGTAGCTAGTTTAGTTTAGTTTAGCTTAGTTATGCTTAGTTTAGTTTAGTTTAGTTTTTATTATTGTAGTAGTTAGCTTGAGTAATAAAGGCAATTTGCCCGTTTAAAAAAAAAAAAAAAAAAAAAAAAATCTTAAATATGACATCTGTCAAAAATGAAACACCTGTCAAAAATGACATCAGCTGTCAAAAATGCAACTTCTGTCAAAAACTCAAAAATGAAACATCTGTCAAAAATGACATCAGCTGTCAAAGATGAGACGAGGCAATTTCGGTTATTATTACCGAAATTGTTTCTCTGATCCGAAGTTTTGCCTGAAAATACTGGTTTCGTATAAGGACAAAAAAGTCTTCAATCGCAACTGGTTACGAAAAATATTACAAAATCTTTGATCGCAACTGGTTTCGTACAAGGACGAAAAAGTCTTCGTTCGTAACTGGTTACGAAGCGCCGGTTTCGTACACGGCCGAAGCGGAATTTGGGTGATATATAGCTTACCAGTGTAAAATCACACCAGCTTATGCTGCTTTTCTGATGAGTTGTTGTACGATTTCACCGCGCAATTGTCATTCAAAATAATTTTCTAGGAGTTCTTCACACAGATGTATGACCGCACGAACGTCTTTACCGTGTCATATGTGGCACCAATTAAACGGCTTACATTTTCCGAATCTACCGGGATATATAGGCACTTTTCTAAGCATCAGATATTTTTGACTTCAGACAAATAATAAATAAATAATGCCCAACGATCACATACATAAATCCTGGACCCTAACTTGAATTCCTTGTATCTAGGGACCCAGGAACTGCGAGGACTATGCTCCCACAACACCCAGACACAGAACAAGTGTTTGTAATATTTTCCTATGTACAAACACTTGTCCTGTCACGTCAAGGAAATCGAACCCGCCGCCTCCGAGTTATGAGCCGACCTGCTCAACCTCCACACCACAGAGGATGTCAAAATAAACGCCTGTAGAAAATAACTAAAGGATGAAGATGACTTTGAACTATTTTTTTTGCAGATCCCAGATTGCGTTGACGGTTCAGATGAAGAAACCTACCTGTGTCACAGAAAGTAAGTGTGCCGTGACCATCTTAAATCAAATATAATATAGATACATACACAGTCTCTATGAAAACTAAACCTCAAAAGTGTCCCCGCGCCAATACACACTTACACAGATATATATACCTCTCCACCTAATAAAAACAGTCCACAAGCGGTTGTTTCATTTTAATAATGAATCATAGCACCCTGTAATAGCGTTGTAAAACAATAATAATGTGAGTTACCTACATCACTTTCATTAGGCGCGGTCACACGCGACTATGAGCAAAAACAAAGCATATAATGCCTTGTTTAAACTGTGCCGTTTTCGAGGCGGCGATCGTAGATCTACCCTATATTTCACCGCAGAGACGATGACAGCACCCAATTATTATAGCAGTCGAACATATAACGTATACTGTATTATACTATCTGAGTTTGAATTGGTATATTATCCCGAAAGGGGGCAAATCAATTCCCCAATGTAGACAATGTTTTTCTATGACTTTTCTAAATTAATAGTTTTTCATTGAATAAATGCCATGTGAAGTTTACGTTCGAAGATAGCCCTAGCGCAGCTGGGTGGCTGGGTGGCGTCGTTGACCGAATGCACTTAAATAAGTTTGACGACCTGTGTTTAGAAATTAATTTGTTTATTTATTTTAGTATCTCGTAGCGATCGTAAGTGCAATTTTGTGAGTGGATTTATTTTTTAAGATGGAGGTTTGGAAATACGCAGTTTCAAGTAAAGCTCTCACAACTTGTGGGCTATCATGGTCCCAGTCCTGTCTTTCGAGATAACATACCAATTCAAACTCACCTTGTAGGTATAGGCTCGCTCTTTGCGAAGTGACCCTATGGAAAAAGTCCTAGCCTAAATAGCCTTGGAACCGCTTTGGGGTTGTAGTAAAAAAAGAATTATTTTACTATTATATTGGACATAAAACGATGCGGACGCGGATGCGTTGTTCTTTCCTGTAACCGGAAACATAGAGTCTATGCTTTAAAAACAAACACCAGAGGCACAGGAACGAGTATTCCCAAAGTGCCAAACGGAGCGGCCTGAGTTCCCGCCAAAAAAAATAGCGCCGTTTAGGTTGCGCTCCGCGATTTTAGTGGGTAGATTTCTTTTTGAATTTTGGCGGCGAAATATTCATATGACATATCGTGCGACAAACGATACCGTGTTTTAAGGTCGAACACTGACATCTAGTTTACTTTGCTGGAACTAACTTTACATACAACTAATTTTACCTTACACAATATTAAACACCCTATGCAACCACGACTACTAGGGTACAATCAGAATAGAATATTTAAAAAAAATGTAGGTTCCAATCAATGAAGATTTTTATAATCTAACCTCATTTATATTTTCCACTAAGTAAAAAGGATACTTAAACTATATTACTAGGTTGGTAGGAATTTTCTGCAAAGTTCATTTAGGTAGGTACCACCGCTTTGCCAGTTATTCTGCCGCCAAGCAGTAGTGTGCAAGCACTACTGTGTTCCGGTTTGAAGGGCATTGCAGCTAGTGAAATTACTGGGCAAATGAGACTTATGAACTGATCTCACAGCCTAAAAACCTTTTTTAGATGGTGGGATGTCTCAGGATGACGTGCGCAACTGCACAGTGCGCGGTGTCACGCGAAACTTTAATTTAGAGTTCCGAGTGACACTGCAATCTGTTATAGGCGGCCGTGACGCTTAACACCAGGCGAACGACTAGCTCTAAAAAAATATTTATATCAAAGATTGCAAATGTTTAAGGACTATAATTTTTTTTTTATTGTGTGAAGTAATAATTATTCTACATACTTTGAAGTAATGTAGAATAATTACTACATTGAAAAGATACATTTCGCAAAGGTGCAACATTGTGCAAATTCTGTGCATACAGTACTCAAACTCGGCCATTTATTGGGGAGTAGCTGAATTGCAGACCTTCTAATGCCTGATATTTTTGCAGTACATTACTTTTATATACAACCGAATGCTTACCCACTGTACGCCGATGTAATGTTAAAATGGTAATATCTTTTTGTTTGTCATCCGATTTATATTATTATAACTCAATTTTTTTTAAGTTGATAATAATTATGTTAGATAATAGTCTTACTCCTCATCTTACGACACTTTATTATACTACACTAAACTTGACCTAAAAACTAACTATACCTAAAAACTTTAAAACTAAACATATCAAACTAAATTTTAAAATACCTATCTATGTACACTAAGCCTAAGAAAACAAAATAAGTGAGTAATAAAAAGTTATAAATAGAAAACAGAATTTAGGTCACTATCTGCGGGTATTGCCAGGCTCGTTTAATTCGTTGGCCGAGGTATGTGCCAGCCCTGTGGTCACGCGTCAGCTCGACTAAACGTCTCGACAGCCCTGACTAGAAGTCGCGCCTGTGGGCCCCAGGGACACATTGTCTCAACCCCAAACGAAACAAATATGTAACCCTCACCTAGAGATTCATATTTTCTCCGTTTGAAGTTTTCTGCAGCTTCTGCCGCTGCGCATGCCGCCCGAGCTGAGTTGTTAGTGTGGGAAGGCGCCAGTGTGTCAACGCAGGTAGCATCCCACACTAGCGGCCTTCCACGACACCACGGAGAAAATATGAATCTCTAGGTGAGGGTTACATATTTGTTTCGTTTGGGGTTGAGACAATGGGTCCCTGGGGCCCACAGGTGCGACTTCTAGTCAGGGCTGTCGAGACGTTTAGTCGAGCTGACGCGTGACCACAGGGCTGGCACATACCTCGGCCAACGAATTAAACGAGCCTGGCAATACCCGCAGATAGTGACCTAAATTCTGTTTTCTATTTATAACTTTTTATTACTCACTTATTTTGTTTTCTTAGGCTTAGTGTACATAGATAGGTATTTTAAAATTTAGTTTGTTATGTTTAGTTTTAAAGTTTTTAGGTATAGTTAATTTTTAGGTCAAGTTTATTGTAGTATAATAAAGTGTCGTAAGATGAGGAGTAAGACTATTATCTAACATAATTATTATCAACTTAAAAAAAATTGAGTTATAATAATATAAATCGGATGACAAACAAAAAGATATTACCATTTTAACATTACATCGGCGTACAGTGGGTAAGCATTCGGTTGTATATAAAAGTAATGTACTGCAAAAATATCAGGCATTAGAAGGTCTGCAATTCAGCTACTCCCCAATAAATGGCCGAGTTTGAGTACTGTATGCACAGAATTTGCACAATGTTGCACCTTTGCGAAATGTATCTTTTCAATGTAGTAATTATTCTACATTACTTCAAAGTATGTAGAATAATTATTACTTCACACAATAAAAAAAAATTATAGTCCTTAAACATTTGCAATCTTTGATATAAATATTTTTTTAGAGCTAGTCGTTCGCCTGGTGTTAAGCGTCACGGCCGCCTATAACAGATTGCAGTGTCACTCGGAACTCTAAATTAAAGTTTCGCGTGACACCGCGCACTGTGCAGTTGCGCACGTCATCCTGCTTGCACACTACTGCTTGGCGGCAGAATAACTGGCAAAGCGGTGGTACCTACCTAAATGAACTTTGCAGAAAATTCCTACCAACCTAGTAATATAGTTTAAGTATTCTTTTTACTTAGTGGAAAATATAAATGAGGTTAGATTATAAAAATCTTTATTGATTGGAACCTACATTTTTTTAAAATATTCTATTCTGATTGTACCCTAGTAGTCGTGGTTGGGTGTTTAATATTGTGTAAGGTAAAATTAGTAGTATGTAAAGTTAGTTCCAGCAAAGTAAACTAGATGTCAGTGTTCGACCTTAAAACACGGTATCGTTTGTCGCACGATATGTCATATGAATATTTCGCCGCCAAAATCCAAAAAGAAATCTACCCACTAAAATCGCGGATCGCAACCTAAACGGCGCTATTTTTTTTGGCGGGAACTTGGGCCGCTCCGTTCGGCACTTTGGGAATACTCGTTCCTGTGCCTCTGGTGTTTGTTTTTAAAGCATAGACTCTATGTTTCCGGTTACAGGAAAGAACAACGCATCCGCGTCCGCATCGTTTTATGTCCAATATAATAGTAAAATAATTCTTTTTTTACTACAACCCCAAAGCGGTTCCAAGGCTATTTAGGCTAGGACTTTTTCCATAGGGTCACTTCGCAAAGAGCGAGCCTATACCTACAAGGTGAGTTTGAATTGGTATGTTATCTCGAAAGACAGGACTGGGACCATGATAGCCCACAAGTTGTGAGAGCTTTACTTGAAACTGCGTATTTCCAAACCTCCATCTTAAAAAATAAATCCACTCACAAAATTGCACTTACGATCGCTACGAGATACTAAAATAAATAAACAAATTAATTTCTAAACACAGGTCGTCAAACTTATTTAAGTGCATTCGGTCAACGACGCCACCCAGCCACCCAGCTGCGCTAGGGCTATCTTCGAACGTAAACTTCACATGGCATTTATTCAATGAAAAACTATTAATTTAGAAAAGTCATAGAAAAACATTGTCTACATTGGGGAATTGATTTGCCCCCTTTCGGGATAATATACCAATTCAAACTCAGATAGTATAATACAGTATACGTTATATGTTCGACTGCTATAATAATTGGGTGCTGTCATCGTCTCTGCGGTGAAATATAGGGTAGATCTACGATCGCCGCCTCGAAAACGGCACAGTTTAAACAAGGCATTATATGCTTTGTTTTTGCTCATAGTCGCGTGTGACCGCGCCTTATGAAAGTGATGTAGGTAACTCACATTATTATTGTTTTACAACGCTATTACAGGGTGCTATGATTCATTATTAAAATGAAACAACCGCTTGTGGACTGTTTTTATTAGGTGGAGAGGTATATATATCTGTGTAGTGTGTATTGGCGCGGGGACACTTTTGAGGTTTAGTTTTCATAGAGACTGTGTATAAATTTAAATGGCTCCACTCTCATGTTCGTCGACGTTTCTCGTGCCCAACTTGGCATTGAAGTCTACCATCACAACGGCGAAGTATGTTTCAGGAGTATGCATGGCTTTGGATATATCCACATACATAGCATCTATTTCATCGTCTGAGTGTGCTGAGGTCGGTGCGTATACCTGGATGACTGTTTGGCCACCCCTGGTATATAGATTTTACTAGGTGGTAGGACTTTTCTGCAAAGTTCCACCGCTTTGCCAGTTATTCTGCCGCCAAGCAGTAGTGTGCAAGCACTACTGTGTTCCGGTTCGAAGGGTATTGTAGCTAGTAAAATTACTGGGCAAATGAGACTTAAGAACTGATCTCACAGTCTAGAAATCTCTTTTAGACTGTGTGATGTCTCAGGATGACGTGCGCGGTGCGCAGTGTCACGCGAAACTTTAGTTTAGAGGTCCGAGTGACACTTCAATCTGTAATGGGCGGCCGTGACGCTTTACACCCGGCGATCGACTAGCTCGTAACGTCAACGTCATTCGTTTACATAAAAAAATAGATATAGATAGACGTACCGGAAAAAATTATAATTTTCTTCTTGTTTGTAGTGTTCCTGAACCACGAAAATGCATTTTACCGCCGTATCCGGCAAACGGAATACTACAAATTACTTTATGAGGGGTCGTCTTCTTCTTCTTCTCGTGTAGGCAAGTAGTCAGCCTTGGTGTCAAAATTTTTAGGCCGCCCAAAGGCTTCTGACTTGGCTTAACGACTATTGTCTTAAGACAACAGTCCGCGCACTACGCAGCTCGGTAGCGCTGAGTTTGGTGCGAGAGCCCACTGCAAAAATACCTACGTCATCGGGTACCCCAATAGGCTATCTTTAGATCGTTAATCGTATTATGAAATCCGAAGTCACGACCCATTAAATGTGATTATCACATTGTGATTTGTAGCAGAGTATGTAACAAAAAGTAGCAGGTGTGAATTATGAAAATAAAATCATATGATTTTTCACATGCTCCTCGTGAAATGATCCATGCCTAATAAACACCAGGCAGGCGGCTTGGCAGGCGGCTTGGTGATCGCAGAAGATTGTAATGTACCGAGGAGAATGCTGCTGCCCATTCTCTTGATATTCCCTTAGCTGGTTACGCCACCCACGGGAAGAGACGGGATGGACCTATTCTCACACTGCGCCGAGACCACACGGCCTAATAGGAACGAATAGGATGATGATAATGATAAAAGAACTTGTTTCTATGTTTGAATGGCTTGAGAGCTCAGTTGGTAGTGGCCCGGCCTGTATGTTGTATAGTTAGTAGGTAGTGTAGTGGGTTCGATTCCTACCCAGGACAAACATTTGTGTAATGAACATAGATGCTTGTTCTGTGGGTGTTGTATTTTATATATGCATTGACAAACAAAAAGTATACCAGGATTGTATCAGTTATCTGGTTCCCATAGTACAGTAGCCATGTTTGGAATTATGAGTACATTGACCCCTTAAAATATTGCAGTGTATAACTGCATTAATAATGCAGGTGTATACACCGCTTCATATGTAGCGTTAGGTCCGTAAAAGTTTACCAGATGGCGCTTGAAAAGTTGCTTCTTTTGGCTGCCGACAGAGGTCTCTATTTCCCTATATAACAAAGTACTCTGTGGTACAAGCTAGGTTTATTTTGGGGCTAGATGGCGCTGTGTGAAATGTCCATAATTTTTTTTTACTCACCTCTGTAATTGGCTACGACAACATTTTAATTTTTAAAAGGTACCGAAATTAAAAAAAGATATAGAAAATAAAAAAAAACCCGAAGAAATCGGAGGAAATTATCCTCAGATTTTTATATTCAGTATTTCTCATGTTACTGTTAAAAAAAACAAAGCTAAGCTAAAATGATATTCAACATGTGAAGCTTACTTTGTGTCAATGGCTGCCATAAAAAAAGAATCCTCAACAAAGGCGTTCAAATTTTTTTCTTGCTTTCTGCTAAAATCTCCATTTAGCATCACAACGGCCAAAATTTAAAAAAATCAAAAAATAATCAAATTTAGCAAGAAAAGAAACGTGTCTTTCATTTTTCAAATAACTTTTAATAAAACTAATAAAATTGGGGGGCCAAAGGTTTTACCTTGGTTCCTTAAAATAATCTTTACTACACTACTTGCGAAGTTGCCTTCACGAAGTACTGGTGGAAATTTACCAAAACCGGTTAAATAAAAGTCCGAAGTACGACACCACTGTCCACACACTCGTGTAACTTAGTGAAGTGCTCGTCGGTGCCGTTGCAATGTGCACTCTCTTGTATTATAAATACGTGCGTATTTATCTCGACGCGAACTGAAGTGAAGCTAACCAAGTAGTGTACTTCGAGCACTTCAGGGCACTTCCAGTCCTTTAACTCAGGCGCAAAAACCGACCCCGGTCGGAAGTCAGCTGAGGCGAGGCGAGATTACACGAAGCGAACCGAAGTACCCTTCTACACTCTCGTATTCGCTTAACTTCGATCAACTTCGCGAGTAGTGTAGTGGAGGTTAGAGAGGTTGAATTTTTAGATAGTCCCTTGCGTCATAAAAGGAAGACGCAATCCAAATTATTGTCTTTATAGTACATCTACCGGTTTGATCTGTATGTCGTTTCTCAGGTAAATATATATTTTATTCTGTTTTTTTTTTTATTTATAGCGGCAACAGAAATAAATCATCTGTGAAAATTTCGAATGTCTAACTATAACGGGTCATGAGATACAGCCTGGTGACAGGCGGATAGACAGACAGACAGCGGAGCCTTAGCAATAGGTTCCGTTTTACCCTTTGGGTACGGAACCCTACAAAAACCTACTCAATTACTGCAAGTGGAGTCATGGAGTAGACTAGTATTAAAATACTTATCACTCATTAAAGTAATTTCTTCTTTTATAACAGGGCAGTGTCATCTGATTCCACATGCGTCCGTTGAGTACCGCTGCTTCGACTCCGAAACCACGGAAACCTCTAGAGATTGCAACGAGTACGAACCCAACAATACTGTGGTCAAACCTGAATGCACTTCCAACTACTACGCCGCTACTCCACTTACCAATATGCAGTGCATCGATGGCAACTGGAACTACACTGCAAGATGCTCTCCCGGCTTGACCAAAAACGGAACCAAGATCACCATTGTTCTCAAAGACACTGTTGAAGTTACGATTAACGATATTCAATATGTTGTTTTCAATAGAACTAATAACAACTTATCTGTAGAACGTGAATCTACTAAAATAGAATCTAGCAGTAACGTACCCAGCTATGACCAGACTCCTAAAAATCGTCGACGTCGTACACGGCCATCGTACCGTCGAGGTTAGCGGTGGGGTAGCGGATTTAGACAACTTTTTTGATTATTCCCTTTCTCCCCACTGTCGAATATTATGTTTCATAGTGGGGAGAAAGGGCATTTACTTTTAATTTTACCTTTCTCCCCACTGGTGGGATAGAGCTGGGCCATAATTCTGTATGAAAACACAGATGCCACACGATACAGAAACCACGTCATTATCGTGTCTTGTTCAATTCGTGTCACAGCAAGGAATCACAGATCAGTAATATGTAGCTAGCTACAAGGAATCGTCAATTTTTGTATTCTGTATGATCTAAGACAAATAATGTATGACAGATTTTGGATCCCTCGAGTGCATTCCGAATTAGACTAAAAGATTTCTCATCCCAAAACTGGTAAAAAATTAAAATAAAGTATTGGCTTATATTTATGTTGTGATATAACGAAGCTATGGGCAATTATTAAAAATTGACCTTTTTATTTTGAATAATTAATATCAACATAAGTGGTGGTAACTTTTGACGTGTTGATGTTTCGGAACGCGTCTTAGTCGAAAATTATATTTTTGACTGTTCAAATCGCGCCAATCCCAGTGGAACGTTACACTAGCGCGGGAAATTCAAATTTTCTTGCGTTCTTTTGCCAATAATAGCTTAACTACTAAACGTGATTACATTAAAACTGATTTTGCGCTAATAAATAGAATATATCAATAAATTACAATTAAAAGTCATCATCATCCTCTTTGCCTTTTCCCATTTGTTATTGGGGTCGGCTCCCAATCTAACCTGTAGCGGCGAGCTACCAGAATTACACGAGCGACTGCCATCTGACCTCGCATCCCATAAGGGACCAGTAACAGGGATGGTTAGACCAGGTGTCAGAGTGTCAAGGTGCCACCTTAATTTCGCGCCGTTTCATTCTTATTTCATAGATAATAGATTTTTGCAGATTTGTTATGTAAGACAAGAAATTCGCGTGGTTTCGAAGCAAAGAATCGTAAATTGGTCGTACAGAATTAGGGCCCTGGTGGGGAGAAAAGGAACAACCCGGGGAGAGCGGGTTGGGTTCTAATAATTTTTTTTTTGTTTATATTTTCAAATGCGGCTAGCTCATACAAAAAAAAACACATAATACACTTTAACACTTTTTTTCTACATTGTATTTGATTCTGTCTGGCGATAAGTACCTAGCTACTATAGTTATTCAGGTATATAGGTATAATTATACCTACTTTTAGAATATAAGACGTAATTTCAAAAAAGTCACGGTTACTCTAATCGTCTTTCAAATCATTTGTGAATTAGAATGTTTTAATCAACTTTGTATCAATAAATAAAACGAATTTTCCGTAACAAAATCTAAATGTCTGTCAGTCATCCTCCTCTTTGCCTTTTTCCCATTTGTTATTGAGGTCGGCTTCCAATCTAACCTGTAGCGGCGAGCTACCAGAATTACACGAGCGACTGCCATCTGACCTCGCAACCCATAAGGGACCAGTAACAGGGATGGTTAGATCAGGTGCCAAATTCTATCAGGCGTCTGACTACCCGTATCGATTGCCATAGATGTTCATGACAACCGGGACCGACGGCTTAACGTGCTCTCCGAGGCACGGAGCGATGGCATCGCAAACTGCACATAACTTACTAGATAAGTCATTGGTGCAGGGTCGAGGATCGAACCCGGTGCCGTAAGATTGCGAAGCGCACATGCTGCCATTCGGCTACCATCGCTCTTCACCAGCAGGTAGAGTATTGTGTGTCATTAATGTCCCATACTTGCAAACAAAGAGTTATAATGCATTTACGTAAAACTTAAATTAATTAGACGTGAATCGATTGGTCGAATATGTGGTCGTACATCGAATAACCGTTTGCTTCCTGCTGGGTTAGCATGGACGGTAGACAAAATTGTCTTTCCCCGTTTTACGTCACTTTCTTCATACTTGCTTGGAGTAAAACAGGGGAAAGACAGTTTTGTCTACCGGCCGTGCTAACCCTACTGATGTAGATTGAAATACCTACTAGCTGACCCGCCCCGGCTTTGCAAGGGCTAATTGGTTTTACGCCCTGACCCTATTCATGGGAAGGGGGAAACGAAAGGGAAAAAGATAGGGGAAAAGACAATTGCCTTTTCCCCTATCTTTTTCCCTTTCGTTTCCCTCTTCCCAAACTAAGACTTGCTTTATTAAACACTTCGTATATTTTTCACCTAGAACAATACCTAATTTAAAATGTTTTTTGTTTTTAGTATCGTGATGTGTCTTGTAAAAATGCTGAAAATAGCCATTTGCCTCATATACTTCGCCTTAGGCTCGGCGCAGACGGGCGACCGGTGACGAAATGTTCACATTACACGCTTTTTCATACACTTTGTAGGGAGTTGCTTTCTTTCTTTAGAACTCTAAATTAACAATAGATAGATAGATAGATTTTATTTATGTATTATTTAATATTAAATCATTTATAATAAAAAAAATAAAAGCATACTAAGTTACGATACTTTGTTTATTTTACAAGTTTTTATAAAAATTAGATTCATTCCTGAAATAAATAACAGCTTACTATTATTAAAACTAAATACGTATACCGACTTAAAAAAGGTAAATCTTCATTGAAAAACTACTTTTGTTTGTACTTCAAAATTGTTGCAAACAGATTTTAGTAAAACTTTGTAAGAATCCTACCGATGATGAATGATGTTGACACATTTGAGTTACCACACTGACCTTTGATCATTTTATATAAATAAATAATCAACGATGCTATTACAAGTCTCTCTGACGTTGAAACACTCAAACTACTACATGCAGCCATGAGCTGGACTGCTACTGACGATGATCCACTTAAACTACTATTTTGTGCTGGTGGGCTGGGCTCTTTCTGACCACTTGAACAACTAAATGTCGGCGAATGTTGGGGTCCCACTGACGTTGATATAGTTGAACTACTACGTGCAGCCATGAGCTGGGCTGCCATCGACGATGATACACTTAATTAACTAAGTGCCGGCGAATGTTGGGGTCCCATTGACGTTGATGCACTTGAACTATTATTTGTGCTGCTGGGCTGGGCTCTTACTGACGATATACTCTTGAATAACTAAGTGCCGGAGAACGTTGGAGTGCCACTAACGTTGATACAATTGAACTACTATATGTGCTGCTGAGCTGCAATGGGCTCTTACTGACGATGATACCCTTTAACAAGTTAGTGCCGGCGAACTTTGGGGTCCCACTGACGTTGATACACTTGTACTACTATGTGCTGCTGGGCTGGGCTCCTACTGACGATGACACTGAAGCACTTGAGCTACGTGCTGTGAATGGCTCGGATCCCTCCCAATGACGCTGACGCTAACTCTCTCCGAAAACCAAGACTTTGTTCTGGAATTAATAAATAGGGTATTGTAACAGCCGTATTGGTTTGAATACTCAGTAGGAAGATTTTAAAATCTAGAATGTGCCATGGCTCAATCATGGAAAAGCCAAAGCTATATCGAAACATATTTTTGTGTCAACGCATAGCTGCAGGCAGTGGTGATTGTCCATCACTGAAGATGCTCGACTCGATTTCGTCGATCGAAAGGTTGTCTTGGTGGTTTGCCGTGTGGTCCCGATTTGTGAATAGGACCATCCCATCTCTTCCCGTAGGTGCCGTAAGAGCCGGCTAAGTGATCCAGGGAATGGTCAGCAGCATTTTCTTTGGTACATTAAAATCTTCTGCGATCACCGAGCCGCCTGCCAAGCGTGGTGATTATGGAAAATCGTCCCTATGATAAGCGTCCAAATTGGCGTTTTATGGGGAGGCTTATATTCAGCAGTGGACGTCTTCTGGTTGATCATGTGTGTGGGTGGTGTGTGTGTGTCTTGGTGGTAGAAGAACTCTGCTAGCATTAAGAATAAAACCAATGGAGTCATAGATATAACGGAATAGCCAAAGGTTCAGTTTCATAGTGACACAAGAAATTTTTCGCCCTGGACCCTAATTCTGTATCACCACTTTACGATTCCTTGCTTCGAAACCACGCGAATTCCTTGTCTTACATAAGAAATCTGCAAAAATCTATTCTCTATGAGATGAGAACGAAACCGCGCGAAATGAATGTGGAATTTACTCCGGTTAGCGCGATTTGAACTGTCAAAAATCATATGTTCCACTGAGGCGCGTTCCGAAACATCAAGCCGTCAAAAGTTACCACCACTTATGCCAATACTAATTAATCAAAATAAAATTAATTTTGATGTAAAGTGAAGGTATTTCCAAAGGTTTTTTGTCAATTTTTAATAATTACCCATGGCTTTGTTATATCACAACATAAATATAAGCCATTCCATTTTAATTTTATACCGGTTTTGGGATGAGAAATTCTTTAGTTCTAATTCGGAACGCACTCGAGGGATCCAAAACCAGTCATAGATAATTTGTCTTAGATTATACAGAATACAAAAATTGACGATTCCTTGCTGTGACACGATTTGAACAAGACACGATAGCGACGTGGTTTCTGTATCGTGTGGAATCTGTGTTTTCATACAGAATTATGGCCCTGATGAGCATCGATTATTTTTGGTGCCAACTTGTATGGAAAATCGGGCATCTCCTTATATAACAGTAAAAATTAAAGTATGTTTTGGCTATATACTTACAATTGCATGCCGTGGAGGGATCCCCAGTCAAGCTGGGTGGTCAGGCGCATATCGGTAAATGATTTTCGATAAAACAGAGAGCTTTATCACCGCAAGCGCTATAACAAGGGTCTTCACAAGTTTGGTTTTTACATGCTTTTGATTCATCGCAGTCATTATCCACTAAGCACGGGGGTGTACACCTTGGAGGCATTCCTTTGTGGTCCGGCAAACAGGAACAAGCAAATGATGTAAGGTGTACTTGTGCGCACCGACTGTAAGGGCCACAAGGATTTGGTGAATCGCATGGCCTTGCTGGTCCACCTGTAACATTTTTTGTTAATAAAGCTTAAGCTGCCGATGTGAGAAAACAGTCATAGTGATGAAACCATAACATTCTTAATAATTATACTGGGTGTAATTGAATTTATAAGCGTCCTTTAAAACTAGGTTGCCTACTCGTAACACCGGACATGTGTCGACTAAAATTTATGAAATCTAAAGCAGGTTTGGTATTGATAGTAAAACTCCTTAAAATGGGAAACTTACTTAATGAACTACTAAAATACAAAATTAAATTAATATAATCAAGTACTGTTTTTAATTATTGCATACAAGGTAGCAAAATCTTTCAAAAGTATGAAATTCATTCGTACCCGGCAATCTTCATAATTTGCAAAAAAAACTATATTTTCAGTTGCACTCTTTACTCTTTAATGATCATCAAAATAAAATATTATTTTGTCGATTTATAATGGCGCCAGAGCGCGCGGCGGCAGCCATATTGGCAGAGTGAACGAACACTGACCGAACAATGCAACCTACAAGCACTAGCGCTGCGTGTTGGGATCGTTGATTAGACGATTTAATCTCGTAAAGCGCTGTAGTGGATTTTAGTTTAACTATACCAAAAATGGCAACTATTTCTGCTTCCCATAGCTTCTCTAGTACGTAGTACATATACCTCTTTGGTCTAGCATAACATAAAGAAACAACTCGATGTAACAAATTGGAATATTTTCGTCTAAACAGTTCGATCGTTAGACTATTAGTAGAGCTACATGATAATAAACGAAATTCACTAACTTGCGAGAGCAATTGTCACGATCAATTCACATTTAGGAAGCTCGTCAGGCCACCATCCATTGTTGCAGTGAACCAAGCCGGATCCCTCAACTTTAAACCCCCTAGGGCAAGTTCTGGTGATATATACATGGTCGAATGCATCTCCAGGCTTCCCGTCAAAGTCATTCGTGGTGTAACCTCCTATGAGAGGAAAAGGTGGCAGGATGCACTTTACTTTTTGTGGCCTAGAAATGTTACAAATACATGAAACGTTATACTGGGTGGCGCAAAAGTAAAGACCCTATTTGGTTCAGCTATAACATTTTTTCTAAATTAGAAAACTAGATTTAGGTTTTTTTAAATGTATATTTGTGCCATTAAATTTCGTACCATTAGGATTTAAAGATGATGTCTTTTAAATGGTGACCTCCAGAGTTGATACACATTTGAGCCCTATTTATGACATTTTGCAAGATGATTTTCCTTCAAAATTGGTTATGAGTGACGAAGCGCATTTCCATCTCTCAGGGCATGTCAATAAGCAGAATACTCGGTTCTGGGGCACTGATAATCCGCGCATTATTCAAGAAACACCTCTACACCCACTAAAAGTTACTGTATGGTGTGGCATCTGTGTTGACAGAGTGATCGGACCCTATTTTTTCGAAGACGCTGGAGGCAATGCGATAACTGTCACTGGAGAACGCTACAGAACCATGTTACGTGAGTTTTTGATACCCAGTTTGGACGAATTGGGGCTGGAGCACATCTGGTTTCAACAAGACGGCGCTACGGCACACACAGCGCGCGACACTATGGACTTAGTGAGGGACGCTTTTCCAAGCCGAGTTATCTCTCGTTTTGGCGATTTGCCTTGGCCTGCAAGATCACCCGATCTGACCAGTCCAGACTTCTTTCTTTGGGGTTTTTTGAAATCTCGGGTGTATGTGAACAAGCCACAGACTCTCGCAGCTCTAAAAGAAAACATTCGTCAAGAAATAACGAACATATCGCAGGAAGTGTTACGGCAAGTTATGCAAAATGTCATAAATAGGGCTCAAATGTGTATCAACTCTGGAGGTCACCATTTAAAAGACATCATCTTTAAATCCTAATGGTACGAAATTTAATGGCACAAATATACATTTAAAAAAACCTAAATCTAGTTTTCTAATTTAGAAAAAATGTTATAGCTGAACCAAATAGGGTCTTTACTTTTGCGCCACCCAGTATTACAGTTTTTGTTAAGCTGGCCTCGTAGCATACTATAGGTACCTAGAAGCAAAAGTGCCTCCTACAAATCGATTGGAAACAAATAATAATATTTCACATGTCAGAGTTCAATCATAACCTAACCTAATAGTGATCTGCGTTACATATTTTCGCAACGTGCTACACTCCCCCACCGATGTATGCAGGAGGCAAGCAGCCGCTCAAGGTGACACTCTGTGGAGGAGGCTAATGTTCAGCAATGGACATCTTCATGTTGTGATGATGATGATGGTGATGATGATGATGAGATTAAATACTATGTAAATAGGGCGAATTCTGTGATTAAATATTTATTATCCCAATACTTAAGTGTTGGGTAAGGTCCCATAGCACCAAATTCAATATTAAAAATTAATTTTTAAAAAACCCATGGTCAGATTTACAAAATATTTGACGTGTAGATATAAATGGATGTAAGGAACACAATGTAGGCGCTCTCATCACTGGGCAGTATTATCCTGTCAATGTCCTTTATTGATAAATTCTATTTATTTGCGCAAAATTAGTTTTCATGTAATCACGATGAGTAATTAAGCTATTATTGGCAAAAAAAGCAAGAAATTTGAATTTTCCTTGCTCAGTGAAACGTTTCACCTTAAATGATTTTGGTAACATATGACACACTGCTTTACGTCCACCTCTATGAGAAACGTCATTTTGTCACAGTTGTTAAGTGCGCCTAAAATGGGTAATTTAGGCGCACATGAATCCTTCGCCTCTTTTCAAATAGATAGAATGAAAATTACACCAGCACCACAGATTAGAGAAAAAAAACAAATGACTAAAACCAGCACTCATGAGTGGTGTAACATGATACTATGAAAGGCGTTTACACGGTAAGCGTGCTGTTGGACAATTTTTATGATGAAAGTGCGTAAAATAAACTTAAAATGTTCTTACTCAGTATAATACTGTTTGATGAACTGTTCATGCTTGATGACCTGCGTGAATGTGGTGAACATGACGCAGTTCTGTTTGTCCCCCCGCGCAGCAGAGGCCACCCCGCGCAAGATATATCGCTCCTGTCCATTCCTCTGCGCAGGAAACGCCAGCCCACCGCCCGTGTCACCTTGACACAACTCGCGCGCTGTATCTGTTTTGAGATATTTTTTTATCGAACACATATCTCCAATAGGCTATTTGACTCATATTAAAATATGTAAAAAAATTTTATCATCCTAACTAATTGAGGCCTAATTAAGCTGAAAACAATCATTTTAACACTAAAATATGTTTATTTTCTTTAATTTATGCAATTAAAATTTATAATTTTTTGAAGGATAAATGAATGATGTGAAACGTTTTGTGATTGGTGGCAACTGTGATGACGTCACAAAACTGTAAACACGTATCCGCTACTTGAAAATCGTATAGTATTATCTACCATCTGTGTTAAATGGTGCCTACGTTACATAAAAACCACTACAAACGGATTTCACTTTATTATTACGTTCTTTGAATAGGTGTCTTTAAAGTTATCAAGTGATTTGCGAGCTATTTGTTTACATTCTACATTTAAGCTAACAGTAGTAATCTACCCAAAGTAGATGCCCTAATGATTGTCTTGTTCTTTAAAGATAATGTTGATTGTTATGCTGCGAAACTAAAAAACGTAAAAACAGCACCGTAAGTATTATTCTTTAACTATTTATTCGAAAATCATTTAAGATAGTATCATTGTTTGGAACTCGCGTTTTAGGTTAAGTACCCAGGTACCTAGGTACTGCGAGTATAGGATTTACTCGGCAAAGACCTACCTATGTTAGGAATAGGTACCTACATAATAACATAACATATAAACATACACACCTAAGTAGGTACATTAACAAATGGCAGCAATGTTTTATTGTACCTAATAGTAGGCTGGGTACAAATCAAAGAATTTTAGTATACATACATATAGGCTATTTTAAATTTAAGCACTTTTAGGTAAGTACTTAATATACTTTATATAAGTTGCTTAGACAATGTACAACTTTCTTTGCAGTTTGAACAGATTTTTCAGCTGTTTCTATAAAGTTTGTAGTTGTCTGTTTATCTTGTGTTTTTGCAATACTACAGGCTCCAACTCAATCGCTTTCTGTATTTCAGTATCATTATTGTGTACACAGGTTTCAGTAATATTTTCTTCATTTTCTTTTTCATGGGCTTCCTCACATTCTTTGATGATATCTAATCTTTGTCTCTTAAGAAATGCTGCTCAAGAAGTACAAGCATCTGATAGCTGTGTTCTGCGATCTGGCTGGCAATAGGTAATACTTTAGAAGCATAACTCCATCTACCAAAACTATTTTCTTGCTAAAGCCCATTTTGAACTTAATGTAATTTGCCACATCCACATCCTTCTCCATCTGTAGGTAATTTGACAGTAGAGTTAGAAAGTTTTATTTATGTGGAATCATGGATGTTTAAAAAGTCCATGTGTGATTATAAAGTTTACCTTTTTATACTGGACTAGAATGCATTTGATCTACTTATCTCGGTAGGTACCTACTTATGTTTTTGCTATAGGGTTAGGGTTAAAGTTTATTACAATTTCGTTATAATAGGTACCTACACAAAGATTCATGAGGTTGTAGTGTTATAGTAGTTATGAGTAGGTATAAATCGGTGTTTATCAGAACGCGTAAAGCTCAATTTAATGAGTATATGCCTGATCGAAGGGTAACATAGAAGAATTACGCTGTAAGCAGGTACTTGCATCAAAGTGATCTTCGCACATAAAAACAGTAGAAGTGACTGCTATGCTTTTAGAGTCTCGGCGAACTAATCGTAGCCACTTTTTCCGTGTAGCAGGATTGATGGGAACCTGAATAAAAAGTTTCTCTGTTGTTTTGATTGAAGTACTGGAGCACTGTGGCACTATACACCATTTATACGACATTATTTTCGAATATTCTAAGCTTTTTATCACTCTTTGATTCACATAACAATATTACTCTACTGCTTCGAACACTCGCGCAGGAGATAATGCACAAATGATAAAATATTAAGTGCAAGAATGTTCAGTTAGGTTGATGGCTAACAGAGAGGAAGATTTTTTACTAATTTGTGACGTCACGTAGGTCACGTGACCGCCGCCATGATGAAAATAGTGTTTGCCGAATGAATTTTAAAATTCAAACTTTAATATCGGTGTTCACTATTCGTTCTAATCTTTTAAATTTGAATTCGCGCGTTTATGTTCATGGGTTCAGATCAACCAATAACAAGGCTCTGTGATACCAGAGCATACGCACCTTACTCGTCTCTGATTGGCTCCAGCGATCAGTGCATGAGCAGTACGCGACGTGAAGCATCTCTCACGTATTCGAAACCACGTCAAGTTGTGAAATTCATGTTAATTCGTTGCTAATACGGATACCAGAAATCTATCTTATTAACTATTGTCGAAGTGATAAGTGTTGTGCAGAACTCAATAAAATACGTAGCTATATAGCAGGACTATCAATTCCACGAGCGGAACGCTCGCGTGGACCTACCCTACATCGCCACGAGAAATAAGACTTCGATAAAGCTCTGGAGGCACGTTTGGAGGCTGGATTGTCAAGGTAAGGTTCTGTGTGTACTTGTTATCTGGTGATCTGGACCACTGAACCACGCTCAATCTCTATTTACCGGCGGATTTTCATTTTATACGTCCTCCGACCCAGAGTGACGTCAAGGACCCCCCTTTCGGCAGGGTCGTTTCGTCACATCTTTATGGTGCCGAAACCAGGGAACCGTCTCTTGGCTTTATTTTGAGGTCATATTTCAAAATATATCAATAGTTATAGCTGATATTTTCACCTCAAAAATTTTAAATTGTTATTTTGTGTCTTTAAATACATTTTGGCTGATTAACCTATCTTAAAATCTATTTACATTGTTGTTTCATAGTGGTAAAATCTAACGTAAATTCATCGGTTTATCATTTTATGATTGACAATTTATTTTGTAAAGTAGGTAGACTATAAAACACAAACGGTTTCGGATAACGCCTTCGACCATTTTGTTATTTGAGTTATTTCACGGTTCAATTCGTTAATTCAATTCGTCCAATTACATTCACTCATCGTTCAATTATCTGTTCATTCGTTCAAATAGTTCCGAGAACTTTATTCTTTCAAAGTGGTTATCCAAAGCAAAGCGTTCTTACGAAGCCTTTGTTATAGCGCGTCAGCTTTAATACGATCGCTTCGAGTTGAAGCATTTTATTTACATCGAATTTTCGAATTTGCAACTTTGATTTGGTTTATCCGTAATATTTTCCGGTGAATATAAGAATTATTATAGATCACATATATAAACAAACTTTTCAACTATCGGTGTTTATATATACTCATCGGCTGTAGTAATTCTGTATTCAATTCTATAACATAGTCTAAGTGAACCCAAATAAATATTCGTTTTGCGAACTACTATTATCGGTAACGAATTTATTCGTTAACCACGGTTTTCAGACCAAATAGGTAAGTTTAAAATATTATAATTTTAAATTATCGTAGTGACCGTTTTCAAGTGGTCACGCTATTCGTAAGCGTGCACTTTGTAAACAAAGGTGGACCATTTAGTCGATTTTATGGAATCTTTCTGGTTCCTGCTAGTTAGTTATATTTAATTATATACTTACTACTATCATAGCTTACTCATTGTTGTTGAGATTTAATCATGTCGTTTAATCCTAAACGTACTATTCGGAAACTTAGTTCCACGAGTAGGTCGAAAACGAAACATGCGGCAACAGTTAGTTATTCTGTTCAAGATTTGCCAGCATTACGACGAAAGCGTACTATAGCTTTGAACCGGTTATCGAAAGCGTTGGAAGTAGGTAATTTAGCGAGAAGTGATAACAGTAAATGCGACCTATTCTTTTCGTATTGTGACAAACTCGAGGAGTATGCGGACGAGTTTGAACATGCGCATTTATCGATTTTAGAACTGTTAAGTGTGGGATCTGATGATGATGGCACTGTTGATGATGAGGAGTTGCAAACTCGTTTTGATGATACATATTTTCAGATTATGTCGATACGTCGTAATTCAAACATGATTGATTTAAAATCGTCCGATTCATGCGAAGGTATGACCAGGCTCTCATCATTAGCGCATGTTAAGCTACCGAAAATATCATTGCCTACATTTTCAGGACAAATTAAACAGTGGCCTGAATTTATTGATACGTATAATGCGCTTATACATGACTGTGATTCACTTAAACCTGTGGAGAAATTCCATTATCTTATTTCCTCCTTGAGTGGTGATCCTTTAGTTCTTATTCGAACATTTCCAGTGACGGGTGATCATTATCTGGATGCGTACGCGGCGCTGGTGGCGCGTTATCAGGATAGGCGAGAACTAGCATTTACTTGTTGGAAGGACATTTTAAACGTTACCTTCAAACTGCAGAATGCTAATGAGTTTCGTCGAACATTAGACTGCATTGATGAGAACTTAAGTATTCTAAGGAAACTTAAACTACCGGTCGACCAGTGGGACTTTGTTATGGTTTATCACATCTTGTCTAAACTAGATTCAAAAATGCGTCGTGAGTTCGAGGAAAGGTGTGCCCACATTGAGCTTCCTCGCTATACGGAGTTAAAGGAGTTTTTACATTCGAAATGCGAGGCACTTGTACGTGACAATCATTTTACCGAAACCGCTAAAGTCACCCATCCAGTCAAAGACTCACCCAATAACTACTCAAAACGTTCTAATACGTCACACGCTCTCATCGCAGATAATTCTAATGTTCAAGTAGCAAATCAAAACAGTCAGCCCGTGGCCAAATGTTCATACTGCGCAGATGTGCATCCGATTACGCAATGTAAAGCTTTCCTGTCAAAATCCGTAGATGAACGTATGTCTGTTGCTGGTGAGAAGCGATGGTGTTATAACTGTCTTAAATCGTCTCATCACTTAAAAGACTGCAGTTCTATGTTTAGATGTTTAAAGTGTAAACACAAACACCACACGTTACTTCACAACGATCAGGCTCCTGATAAATCGATCGTTAACACAAACGCTACCGGCTCACAAGCAGTATCACTGTTCGTTAAGGGTTCGAATACAAGTGTGGGTACCAAATCGTTGACGAACACCACGGTATTACTTGCTACTGCTGTAGTACAAGTGCAGGATGCGGATGGTCAGTATCATTCGTTCCGTGCACTCTTCGATTCCGGCAGTCAAAACAATTTTGTTACACATGCAGCGGTGCAATGTCTGAATCTTAAGCTAGCCCCATCCGAAACAAACATCAGCGGCTTAGGAGGCGTTGCAGCTGATGTAACCGGCGTGGTCCATTGTTCTCTTGCATCGAACAATAAAAAATTATTTGACGTAGATATGCACGTTATTTCACACATATGTGGTGATCAACCAATCACGAAATTGAATACTGTAGGTTGCTCTCACATTCAATCGTTACCGTTAGCAGACCCCGGTTTTAATATTCCGGGACCAATTGACATTTTGTTAGGCGCTGATATATTCGCGGAATCTCTTCTTAACGAACGGATTAAGGGAGATGTAAATCAGCCCTTCGCCATTAACTCGGTCTTTGGTTGGCTTTTATTAGGCAGAACGCCGGTCGTCACATCTACCTTGTTACAAGTCTTATCGAAATCAGACGAGCTGGCTTCGATGGTACAACGGTTTTGGGAAATTGATGACGTCCCTAAGGCCTCACCTTTCACACCAGAAGAAGCCTTCTGCGAGCGAGCCTTTGCCACTGAACATTATCGTGATTCGTCGGGAAGATATGTGGTCCGACTACCATTCCAAGATGGTGTGGAGCCAACTTTTGAGGGTTCCCGTGATATTGCACTTCGACGATTCAAGGCTATTGAGCGGCGTTTATCACGTGATCCTGACTTACAGCAGCAATACTCTGAATTTATGGAAGACTACCATAAGTCTGGTCACATGACATTAGTGGATCCTGGAGAGCTGAATTCAGGCCGATACTACATACCGCACCACTGTGTCTTAAAACCGGACAGCGCCACAACAAAATTACGCGTCGTTTTTGACGCCTCTGCGAAGGACGCCAAGAACAAATCCCTGAATAATACGTTGCTAACGGGACCCAAACTTCAATCTAGCATCATTGCAGTTCTTCTTCAATTCCGAATACATGCGGTTGTCTTTATGGCTGACATACGTCAAATGTACAGACAAATCTTAGTCGCTGATAATCACCGAGATTATCAGAGAATCTTTTGGAGAAGCGGACCCAATCAAACGTTGCAGGAATACAGACTGAATACTGTTACCTATGGTGTTTCCTCTGCACCGTTCCTCGCTTGCAGGACTATTAAACAATTAGCAGAGGACGAAGGCAACAGATTTCCACTGGCTCAACGAATACTCTCTACCGACATATACGTCGATGACATCGTCTCAGGTTGCGATATTTTAGAAAACGCTCTAGAAGCTAAGTCACAAATCATTGCACTCTTCAAGTTGGGCCATTTTGAATTGAGAAAATGGGCCAGCAACGATCCTCAGTTACTGTCGGACCTTCCAAGAGAGGAATGTCTTCTTGACCATATACCGTTTTCTGATGGCCAACCTTCTACGTTGAAGGTGCTTGGGCTTAAATGGGATCCAGCATCTGACTCGTTTTTGTTTGACGTGAAACCATCTAACCGCCCGTGCACCAAGCGAATTATTCTCAGTGAGATAGCAAGAACTTTTGATCCACTTGGATTCCTGTCGCCTTTAACCATACAAGCAAAATGTCTAATGCAGAAACTCTGGATCCAAGGGACTTCATGGGACGAGGATCCTCCTGAAGAGATCATTAACGTGTGGAAATCCTTTTGTGATCAACTTCCTGCCCTTAAAGAGTTAAGAATACCTCGTTGCGTTACCATTCCTAACGCGAAATCTTACGAGCTGCACGGCTTTTGTGACAGTTCTGAACGAGCGTATGGAGCTATCATTTATCTGCGAGCCGTAGGTTGTGACGGAACTATTCAAATCCTGCCGTTGTGCGCCAAAGCCAGGGTAACGCCAATCAAGAAAATCTCCTTGCCTCGATTGGAACTGTGTGCAGCTGTGCTTCTCGCGGATCTGGTTAAATTCGTTTGTGACACGTATCAACCAACATTACAAACTAATGAGCTTCATGTTTGGTCTGACTCTACCGTGGTTTTGTCATGGCTTCGTTCTCATTCTTCTCGCTGGACCACATTCGTGGCAAATCGTGTCAGCCACATCCAGGATATCATTCCTGCTGAATCTTGGCATCATGTCTGTTCAGCTGACAACCCCGCCGATGTGTGTTCACGAGGGCAACTACCTCGAGATCTTCTTCACAGCTCGCTATGGTGGTCCGGGCCATCATGGCTGTTACGAACCCCTGATCAGTGGCCAAGCTCAGAGAAGTTCCCGAAAATTACAAATACAGAAGAAGACATTGTCAAAGCTGAAGAAAAGGGTTTAACGGTGCTGGTTACCGAAACTAGCAATCAATCAGTCACACCAATCGATTACCTTCTAAAACGATTTTCGTCACTTGATAAAATAACCCGAATTGTGTCCTACATGCGAAGGTTCGTTCATAATGCAAGAAATCGACACGCACCCCAATATGGTTCAATTTTGACTGAAGGTGAAAATCACCAATCGTTGCTCACTATCGTAAAGTTAGTCCAATCGACATCTTTCGCTAATGAGATTCAGCAGCTTCAGTTAAATAAACCGTTACCGAAGCCTCTTCGTAAACTAAACCCTTTTCTCGACGAAGAAGGACTCCTCAGGGTGGGCGGTCGGATCTCTCGTGCAGGTCTAGAGTTTGAACAAAAACATCCCGCGCTTCTACCTGGCGATCATCCTTTTACGTTCAAACTTATCGAATCGATTCATCGTCAACATTGCCACGCCGGACATAATACTACTCAGTATTTAATTCTACAACGTTTTTGGGTGCTATGCGCGAAGCGAGCTATACGCCATTGTCTCTCGCAATGCATTCGATGCTATCGAACGCAACCAAAACCACTAGAACCGTATATGGGCGAACTCCCATCTTTTCGCGTAAATCAACTTAAACCCTTTTCTGTGGTCGGTGTTGATTTTGGCGGACCATTTCGCATCAAAGTCGGGAGCCATCGCGGCGCCAAAATGGACAAAGCGTATCTTTGTTTATTCGTTTGTCTAGCCACTAAAGCTGTCCATCTTGAAGTCGTGTCGTCTCTATCAACGGAAGGCTTTGTGGCTGCATTGCGTAGGTTCGTAGGTCGTCGGGGGCGTTGTAGCATTATACACGCGGATTGCGGGACAAATTTCGTAGGCGCCAGCAACTACTTTTCATTACTCGAGCAGGCTTCGCAGACTCATCGTATTAAATTCGATTTCAATCCTCCCTCAGCACCCCATTTCGGTGGTGTGTGGGAGATCCAAATCAAAGCTGCGAAGTCGCACTTATATCGTATAGTCGGCAATCAAGTGTTAACCTTTGAAGAACTTACCACACTATTTGTTCAGATTGAAGCGGTGTTAAATTCAAGGCCCATTTGCCCATTGAGCTCTGATCCAAACGATTTGAACGTATTGACTCCAGGTCACTTCCTGACCTTGGAACCGCTAACAACAATTCCAGACGAAGATCATTCCCATACTAAAGTATACCGACTGAATCGTTGGCAGCTTATCCAATCGTTTCTTCAAAACTTTTGGATACGTTGGAAGAATGAGTACCTTCATTCTTTAACACAACGTGCAAAGTGGACGAAAGCATCAAAATCGTTATCTATAAATTCTATAGTCGTCATTAAGGATGATAACCGAACCCCTTTGCAATGGTCTTTAGGAAGAGTAACCGAATTACACCCGGGCCTCGACGGCATCGTTCGTGTGGCGACCGTTAAAACCAAAGAAAACTTAATCAAGCGCCCTCTTGTAAAGTTGTGTCCTCTTCCTACAGAACCTCAGAACTAATTGTATGCGTAACAAATAAGTAAGATAAGTTATTTTTTTTTTTTTTTTGATTAGTTATAAGCGCTTCGTTACTTTATTCAATCTCAAATCTGAAAATATCAGCTATATTTTGGTGGGCGGTATGTTCACTATTCGTTCTAATCTTTTAAATTTGAATTCGCGCGTTTATGTTCATGGGTTCAGATCAACCAATAACAAGGCTCTGTGATACCAGAGCATACGCACCTTACTCGTCTCTGATTGGCTCCAGCGATCAGTGCATGAGCAGTACGCGACGTGAAGCATCTCTCACGTATTCGAAACCACGTCAAGTTGTGAAATTCATGTTAATTCGTTGCTAATACGGATACCAGAAATCTATCTTATTAACTATTGTCGAAGTGATAAGTGTTGTGCAGAACTCAATAAAATACGTAGCTATATAGCAGGACTATCAATTCCACGAGCGGAACGCTCGCGTGGACCTACCCTACATCGCCACGAGAAATAAGACTTCGATAAAGCTCTGGAGGCACGTTTGGAGGCTGGATTGTCAAGGTAAGGTTCTGTGTGTACTTGTTATCTGGTGATCTGGACCACTGAACCACGCTCAATCTCTATTTACCGGCGGATTTTCATTTTATACGTCCTCCGACCCAGAGTGACGTCAAGGACCCCCCTTTCGGCAGGGTCGTTTCGTCACAATCGGTTTTTACCGAAAATACGAAACTAATCCAGGAAATATTGATTGTAGGGTGCATTAGACATCCCGATTAATAAAATAAAACAAAAACTAAAAAGTAGTCAAATAGCCTATTCTATTAGAAATAATATTACTGCTTTTTTTTAACAATCTGTCGTCAATTTTCAATAGATTTAATGTAGCTAATACATCGCAAATAAGTAATAGTCAATCCTGTGGTCTTGAAAGATATGAAGTTAAAGAAATCAGAAAAATGGTTCTCAACCGCCGGAAGACGTCGCCTGTTAAACACAAGCCTCCCCCATAAAACGCCACTTTGGTCGCTTATGATAGGGGTTTGCCTAATCACCACACTTGGCAGGCGGCTTGGTAAATGAAAAATGGTTATTTAATATGTAGGTAATGTATGGATGATTTATGGTGCTAGATTATAATTGTTAGATAGATAGATAGATAGAAAATGCTTTATTGCACAAACAACAAATGTAGGTTAAACATAGGCGAACTTAATGCTCTCTAGCATTATCTTCCAGTTAAACTAGGTGTAAATTGAAATTTTTTTGTGGCTGTACAACGCAGCTTAGATATACAATGTCTAAATTTTTTTTACACTTAAATAAACTAGGAGTTATAAATATATATTACTATACCATAAATATCAATATTGTATTTATATTTAAATATATATTACATTATATACATATTTTTATTGTTCTTCATGTTTATTAGGTAGTTACCTACTTTCATGTATTTGGTAGTATTTGGCCCAGAGAGGAGGATAGAGGACAAAGCGCGGTTATAAATATACCTAGTCAGCTTAAGGCTGCTGTATACGCAGATCCACTATCTCGCTCGCGCATTGCGACATTTTTGAATATATTAAATAACTGAATTTACTTACGCAAAATCTGGCAAAACTATATGATCATGAATAACATTACAACTGTTCAACAAAAATCTCATATTGATCCAAATAAGTTTTCATACACAAAAACGGTTACGATTGAAAAAAAACTTTGTTACCGTTGTATTTATGAAATCTTGTTTGGATTAATATGATATTTTTGTTGAACAGTTGTAATGTTATTCATGAGAACATAGTTTAGCCAGATTTTGCGTAAGTAAATTCAGTTATTTAATATATTCAAAAATGTCGCAATGCGCGAGCGAGATAGTGGATCTGCGTATACAGCAGCCTTAATAAATGTCATCCTCGAACCATTATAGTACGCGCAGAACTTATCAGCAGTGATGTATTCGCGCATGTCCGAGGATTCAATCAGACACTGCTCAATGTCGACGTATGGAAGTTTCACTTCCTGCAGAAACTGCCAATGTTCTTGGATTCCGTCATTCGCCGAGCGACCCCAACTGGCTATCTGGAAACCGAGTATTTAAGTAAAGTGCAACATCAGTACAAGGAACTTCTTTAATACCTATAACACTATTGAAATTCCTTGCATCAATATGATACAGGGGGGGACGGCGCATGGCCCTTGGCGCAGGCAGTCCAGCACCAAGCGCGGTAATTAGCCAATTTACCAGCAAGATATCATCATCAACAGCCTGAAGACGTCCACTGCTGAACATAGGCCTCCCCCAGAGCACGCCACCTTGAGCGGCTGCTCGCCTCCTGCATCCATCGGCTCCCCGCGGCTTTCACCAGGTCGTCGGTCCACCGAGTGGGGGGCCGGCCTACGCTGCGTCTTCCGGTTCGTGGTCGCCACTCGAGAACCTTTCTTCCCCATCGGTTGTCAGTTCTACGAGCGATGTGGCCTGCCCATTGCCACTTCAACTTACTAACTCTAAGAGCTATATCGGTCACTTTAGTTCTCCTGCGGATCTCCTCGTTCCGGAGCTTATCTCGCAGGGAAACACCGAGCATAGCTCGCTCCATAGCTCGCTGCGCGACTTTGAGCTTACTAATGAGGCCAACAGTAAGAGACCATGTCTCAGTTCCATAAGTCATCACTGGCAACACACACTGATTGAAAACTTTCGTTTTCAGGCTCTGCGGTATTTTGGACGAAAAGATAGGACGAAGCTTCCCGAACGCTGCCCAGCCGAGTTGGATTTTTCGCGCCACCTCTTTGTCGAAGTTGGACCTACCTAATTGGACAATCTGTCCTAGGTAGACATACTTGTCGACAACTTCGAGAGTATCGTTCCCAACAATTACCGGTATAGGTGGAACATGAGCATTAGACATGATCTTTGTCTTGTCCATATTCATCTTAAGACCAACCTGCTGGGAGACTCTACTGAGGTCGTTGAGCATGGTGCTAAGGTCCTCGAGCGATTCCGCCATTATGACTATATCATCGGCAAAACGAAGGTTAGTGATGTACTCGCCATTTATGTTGATGCCAGATCTTTTCCACTCCAAGAGCTTGAAAACATCCTCCAATGCGTTTGTGAACAGTTTCGGAGAAATAACGTCTCCCTGTCTCACGCCTCTTTGCAATGGAATTTGTTCCGTACTCTGGTCCTGTAGTCGGACTGACATAGTGGCCTTACTGTACAAACACTTCAAAACTTCGATATAGCAAGATATAGGTGCATGGAATTCATCATTTAAAGAAAAGAGCACAAATTGGTATTTTATCGTATACTCATGTGTTTTACCACTATATCCCCAAATTTAAACGTATGAATAAATAGTTCCCTAGTAGTCACCGGGGAGAAATTGATGCAACACAATTCATATTTTCATCTATCTTTAAGAATAGGTATTATAATATTGTCTTCCAACTTATCTGTGCAGTTGAATATATCACCATTTCTTTCTATCAAGTCATTCCCTCCGTTTTTAGAAAGAGGCGGCTCAAAACAAACTGAACTACGATTAGGTATGCAGATATAGGTACCCACCTTCCCAATTTTACCCAACATGAGCTGCCTGTTGTCAATTCTGTAGTCGAAATCTAAGCAGACGGGGCGAACGTACATCCCGAATTGGAACTGTTTGGTAACCGTCACGACTGCAATGTCGTTTTCGTAGTTAGTCTCCAACCCCCTGAACCTCGTTGGAAGCCTTATTTCCTGCACCTGAAGAAGTTAATAAGTATTTGACATTATCTACGAAGCTATGATATAGGTATACAAATTATTTACATACTCTTATCAAGTAAAGCACGGATCGTGAATGTGTCCTATAAGTAAAAACAAATTTTGAATCTTTTTATTCTTTAACAGTTTTGTGACGCAGAAAAATGTAGACTGGTGCTGGCGCACCTGCCTCCATTCACCGTTTCATCCATTCATCTTTTCCCCCTCCCTTCTCTCTATCCCATAGTACAGAGTGGCTTTGGACCTAATACTGAAGGTTGGATGTATGTAATTTCTGAACCACATAACCGACGACCTTGAAATATTTACGGTACAATATTTAAAGTATCATCTTCCTAACAAAAAAAAGAATAAATTAAATCGGACCATGCGTTAATGAATAAAAATTAAGTACACATTTTAACTTTCATCCCCTCTCCCGCAGGAACCGTGCTGAGTTTCGGGATAAAACGTATCCTATAGCCTACCTTGGAGTATGAAATCAAATCACGCCAAGTTTCATTTGAATTCATTCAGTAGTTTCGGCATGATGCTCAGCCAAGGTACAGACAGACAGACAGACAGACAAAAATGAAAAAAAAAAATAGTTATTTGTTATGTAAGGCTGCAAAGTTGGTTTTTGGCGCGAGTACTTGAATTGAAACCTGAGCAAGCGAAGGTTTTTAGGATTGAACCACGAGCGTAACGAGTGGTTCAAATGAAGAATCCTAAGTGTATCGAAGGTTTCAAAGGTACGAAACGCAGAATAACTTTGCTGCCGAGCGAAACACACAACTTTTCACCTCACTAACTCGGAAAGATTCTCTTTGTCATTCAAAATGTGGGCGCAAAAACGCATTTTAATCGCTAGCATGGAAAGTGTTTTTAAAATTCGAACGTTTCTATTCAATAATTTTCTCGTCAAGAATTGAGGATTTAATCACAGATCTGCCCGAATTTAACCTTCATGGTATTGCCAGTCCACTGAAAACTCATTAATACCACAGACTACCTCCTAAAAGATACCATCTTTTTCTCGTTTACGTGTCGTTCACCAACCTCATTTCTATATTTCTATACATATAAAAAATAAAACTGTAGCGATAAAAAAGTCTGTAATTGCAAGATATCAAGAAAAAAATGACACAGGTTGGCTTAAAATTAGCCGCTGATCACGTTAAGCCACTTTTTAAACACTTTGTCTGTTTGTTTGTTTGTTTGTTTGTTTGTTTGTTTGAAATGACTGAACTCCTAAAATACTGAATGGATTTTCATGCGGTTTTCACTAATATGCTTAGAAATAACCGGCGCTTAAAATAGGATATATTAAAATTGATATATCGTTAAAAAAAATTGATGGCAATTATTGAGATTTCATTACGAAACGAATCGGAGTTTTACACAACATGGCCGATTGAATTTTTTAATTGTTTTCAAACTGGAAGGCACCTGTGAAGCTTATGTAATGTCATCTGTCACATGTCAAAAAACAATTTTAGTGATGTGTAGGCAAATATTCGGTTCGATAATTAACGATTATTTTAGATACATAATACCGATTAACGATTATTTTTAGACACATATCATATAATCATGATATCTATCTTAGGTAGACCTACCTACCTTAGAGTGCGTGGTAAATAATATATTATTCCCATTGTTGAAATTAGAGGAAACACAAGTACACGTGGGTGGGGTATAAAACGTAGGTGTCGATTTAGATGATAAGAATTTATTGAGGAAATCAAACCCTTGACGTATTGTCATCGGAATTGTGTATCAAGTATCGTCAAGATTCGCTGAAAACTATGACCTGTACGCGAGTCGTACATCCAATTCCGGACAGACGAAAGCAAAAGTTGCGAGTTGAAACCAGACTAGCAATGGATGAGTGCTTATTTGTGGAAATTCGATCTCACGGTATCTTTTTTTATTTCAAACTATCGATTTTTCTTTTAAAAACCGATTTTTCAGGTAATTTTTGCCGAATATTTTTATTACGGTTGGCAACACCGTATTTTGTGCCCACGCTATTAAGCAATAAAAGTAATCCAAACGATTTATCATTTTGTTTTCGATTATTCTTCGATTGTAGTTATCGTTGATGTCCCGCCCCTATGGTCAAGTGTCATTATTCAACAGTAGAACGTAATTTTGCAAGCAACGAATTTAATATTTTATTTATATCTTTTTTATTGAAAAGCGAGTTAAAAGCGATTTAATTGCCTTCATTCCATTCCTTGTATATTTTACTGTTCCTTTTAGTAATTTTTCTTAAACATTAGCATTAAATTTTCCCCACAAAATAGAAATGTTTAATGTTTTGTATGACGTCACCTGTTTTGTTTTTTTTTTTTTTTTTTATGTGATTGAATGACGTGACGAGCAAGTCACCAACACACAACAACACAACAACACAACAATACACACAACAAACACATAACAATACAACAACAACAACACAACAACAACATACAACAAAACACAACATATGTTTACATAACAATTTACGTTCTATCAACCTGTCACAAGTTAAATAGATACATATACCAACAAATCACAGAATTCCCACTAGTAGAAATCTATTTCGCGTGGCCGCCTAGTTGTTTCTTGCTCCCACACGAGGTGCAGCCTGAACAAGAACGTCTCCCAAAATTTTGGGTAGATAATGGGCGATTTCGTTAGCTGTATCTATAGAGTAATTTACCTTGATAACTAGAATTTATGTTTTACCAGTGTTTACTGTTTCTTTATTGTAAAAACTAAAATGTAAGGTCAGGTGGGGTAAGTGAAACGAAGGAGTATCTAAGTGAAACCCTATCGTAATCAATAAATCACGCAGTTTAGCTCTATGCTTTGTGGCGAAATGGTTTTAATGCTCTAGCACACGCGTCACACAATCTTTCTGCTAGGTCATAAAATAAAAAGAAATCAGCTATCTTTAAGTTTACAAAACACACGTCGGCTGATGCCATGAAGCAATTTAATAGTGTTTATGTACATTTTTACACGAAAATAATGCATGAAACGGCGCGTAATGTGGGGTTAGTATTTGCAGTCACAGACAACACAGGTAATAAAATCAATCAAATACCTACTACATTACAAATGTCATTGTAAATGTCCCATGGGCGAAAATCACGTATTTCACATCAACAGCTGGAAAACGTCTAGTGC
This sequence comes from Ennomos quercinarius, assembly GCA_910589525.2. NCBI lineage: Eukaryota > Metazoa > Arthropoda > Insecta > Lepidoptera > Geometridae > Ennomos > Ennomos quercinarius. The sequence continues at coordinate 6,870,475 of OU342515.1, forward strand.
TGAACACAGGCATGCCCATAAAACGCCTTTTTTTTGAACGGGCTAATGCTGTTGGTCTCTACCGACCTTTACAGCGTCACCGGGCGGGACCCATAAAACGCCATTTTAGACGCTGATTATAGGGAGGTTTGCCATAATCACCTCGCTTAGCAAGTAGCTTGTCATCGCAGAAGATTATAATGTACCAAGGAGAATGCTACTGCCCATTCTCTGGATAATCCTTTAGTCTGCTCTTATACAGCACCCAAATAAAGAGATGGAGGTTCTGCGCTAAAAAAGTGATACCTGGCAGCTATTATTATATAAGTAGGTACCTAATATAATGACTGCGGGTAACAGATAATAAAAACAAAACTGTCAATATAGTCAACTGCAAAATAGTCAAACGTCAATGTCAACCTACCGTCAGAATATTGAATCGGAACGTTTCTGTCAAAACCGTGAACCATTTTTGAAGTGATGTTTCATTCACGCAAATTGAATTTTCAAAAATTATTTTCTTGAAAAGTATTTATTGCCGTCATTTGCCATTTCAGATTTAGGCTTTCTATGTGTAAAAAAAATTAGCGTCCTAGCAGAATTCACAAGTGGATAGATGTGCAAGTATGTTTCACTTACCCCACCTGACCTTAAATATAAAATGATATATTTTACTAAGTTAAATCCAGCAAATAATTAGCTAATATACCTACAAAAGGATTTTTTCCGACTTATAAACATTTGCAAATCAACATGGTACCTAGCTGGTTTTATGGGAATTTAAAAATCATAAACTGGCAGTACCTTGACAATTAAATTTTTTGGTTAGGTATGGTTATTCAATCCATTAATTAATCATTTAGCTGTTTTTCTGTTTAGCTGAGGACTTGTTATTACATGAAGTGTAACGCTGTATTTATATTTTTCACAATAAACACTTCTAAAAAGGGAAAATATACAAAATAATGGCTACTTACTTGTGAAATGTTATTCCTTCATATTTACGCCTCAGTGCGACTTCTGTTGCTTAAAATGCTGCAACCACCCACTGCACACACATTATTTCTCAAATATTTATTGCCTAGATCACCATTTAAATAAGATTATTTCACAAAAAACAACAATTTCAAAAAACTGTTAACCTGTTTGGCTTAGATCAAACGAAGCCAAATAAAAAATCCTGGTAACGGTGACAAGGACCAAAGATATTACGTTCGTCTTTTTTTTGCTTAGTAACGAATGTATAGCGCTCTCCTTGTTGTCCATGAATGACGTCATACACTACGGTTCTACTCGTAGATATTCAAAGCAACAAATATTAAATAGTGTGAAAGCAGATTTTTTTTTATTTTGGCATTAGACGACATTTGTATTTAGCCAATGATACGAAATATTTTATGAAAAATGTTTTAAAAGGGTACTTAGATGTAGGTAAGTATAACTATACATTAGGATAGGACAATATATAGGTAAGATCCTCGGATTAGCAACATGGCCGTGTAACGTTCAGTTTTGATTTCTTCTTCTTCTTTTACGTAGGTAAATAAAATATAAAAAAATAAAAAAAGGTAAGGTATTTTTAAAGGTTTTAATAGTTAAAATATGTTAGGTCTGTGGGCTTCTCAATGAACAAACTGAGCGGTTATATTCTCTTTAGGACAAACTACAGGTTAGAGCAAAATATTATTGGTTACTCGATTGCTCCAAGAAGGTTAATTATTAAAAGGTCTTTGAAAGTGGGCATCTATAAAAAACTGACCAATGTGTGTTTGTTTTGTATTTTTCTAAACTGCCTAAATAATAGGTATGGTACTTATGTAGGTATACTTACTACCTAAACAAAATTCACTGGAACCTCTTATGAAGACTTGAACGGTTTTTATGGTGAATACACAAGAACATCTGTTGAAGTGAAAATGACAAGGAAAAGATCGACCGTATCACTGGTATGTAGGTATACCATATTATAGAACTTTTATTAGTTAGATGCCTAGACCTATCGTATATTTAAAAAAACTAACGTCTAAGTATAAGGTAGGTCCAAGTGGGTACATAGTTAATTAAATATTGTACCTATGATTTGCAGTTTCTAACCCACTATTTTATCAATGTGTAGGTGATCTGATGACACGTGAAAAGCCATACTTACCTACTACCCAAACAACATTTTTACACGTGTGCTACCTAATCTGCCAATACGTGCTGAGCTCCGAAAAGATTTAGTGGATTTTGTTGTTTGGTACATAGGAAATGCATAAACTAAGCTGTTATTAGACTACCTAAACGTAGAAATAACACAATATACAAGCGTGCGAAGCCGCGGGCAAAAGCTAGTTTAGAATAATCGCACTGTCCAGTACCAAAGAGTATATAACCAATACGCTATCCAGCACGGAGAATGCAAGGAAAAATGGATGATAAACATTTTTCCTTTAATTTTCCATGAATCACGTGACGAGCTAGTCGTTTACCTGATATTAAGCGTTACCGCCGCCCATAGCTAAATTAATAAACTAAAAACTAATCTTTTCTCAGCCTTTTAGCTGTTTTTCTTGCATTTTCCTCGCTGTAGTGAGATGAAAAGTTGTGTGTTGCACTCGGCAGCAAAGTTTTTCTGCGTCTCGTACCTTTGAAACCTTCGCTACACTCAGGATTCTTCATTTGAACCACGAGCGTAGCGATCCTAGGCTCCTTCGCTTGCTCAGGTTTCAATTCAAGTACTCGCGCCAAAAACCAACTTTGCAGCCTTGTATAAATAGCTATTATATTAGATATAATATCACTATATAAATATACATATTTTTTAACATTAAGTTTACTATACCTACTATGTTGTTCCTAAATCTAACTTCATTTACCCTAGATAGTGCTTGCATAGGTTTATTAATATGCTTGCATCTCTAGAGGTTTTTTACATAATGGATTAGGGAAGGTGCACAAATATAATCAATATGTTTGTGTAACCTTTGACGTGCTGTTATCATAACTATTAATTTTCTTTGCAACGCATTGCAATTCCACGAGGCGATGCTGCCAGGGTGGTATGTGTATGCATAGTCGGAGGAGGTTAAAGGATAACGTCTGATGTAGGTATATTCTTCATGTTATATATGGTGTAGAAATCCTTTGTTAAGGAACGATGGTCTTGCATTTTCTACCTAGTTCGTGCATTTTGATTCTTTTGGAGAATGTACTTATAAAAAATCTGACTAATATCGGCTCTCGAGAATAACATAACAAATCTTCAAATAACATACCCAAACAAGTTTTCCTCATAATAAACCGGATCCAAAGCAAAAACTTGGAGTATCATTAACAACGGTTCATCGACGGTACAATATGATTTAGAAGGTGTTAGGAGTTATTCACACGAGACTGTTTCAACACTGTTCGGTTCCTATCCGGCCACCAGTCTTGTATGGGTCGCTATGAAGCCGTTCACATGAAACCGGCTAGAGACGGTGCCTACAACGGCAGCGCCAGATAGAAACCGGGCCCTTTTAAAACCGTCTCGCAAAATGGGCCCAAAGGCGTTTTACTCTAAAGTTAAAGTCTTCTCACATCAGATTTCTGCACAAATCCGTCCAGCGGGCTGTCCCAGTGGCGGTAGAGTTTGCCAGCGGCCACGGCAAACTCGCTCGATGGACGCTGCATAGTTTTTGTTCGCCAGAAACAATGAGCCGCTGAGACAGACAGACACAGAATACAGAACGCAGAACAGAAAACGCACACAGACGCGTACGTATAATGCAGAATGATTGGTTCGTAAACCGTATCTCTTCAGAGTCAGTGTTTATTTTTCACATTTCAGCACAGTATTTCTCTACCGATCTTTACAGCGTCATCGGGCGGGAGGGCAACGTCAAACGTGGGAGGCAATTAGCTCAAGAACACCTGGGGTGCGAGCCTCGGCTTGGGCCGTTGCCGGGATAAGAGGATTGAGAAGGTTACGTCCACTGGAAGAGTGGACCCTATGGAAAGTCGCGACCGTTCTAGCTAACCTACAGGGGGCATCCACCTCGCCGGCGGGGTCGGTGTCTGATTGCGTTACACTGGTATCCTATACCGGTGCCGAAATCGGCACCTGAGCCACAAGGGCGAGACTGATCCGGTGATCCAAGCACAGCCAACACAATGGCTGCTATAGGATAATCCGGGTCGCTCAAGACGTGTCTTGGGTGGCGATGACGGGGTGGCGAGTCTGTCGTGTTTGTAGAGTAGCTTGATGCTTGGACTACGTGAGGGTTCGGATGATGGGGTGCCACGTCTAAATAGCGGCGGGATGTATCCTTCATAAACTGACGGATGGGTGGGAGTTCGAGATCGCAATGGAGTTCGGAGTTTTGCTGGTACCAGCGAGCCCCGACCACCTTGCGGATAAAACGGTTCTGGATCACCTGACGTCGATCCAGGTGGACTGAGGATGCATGAGCAAACACGACAGATGCGTAGGTCGTAATCGGGTGAACACAAGTTTTATTTATTTATTTATTTATTTATTATTGCATTCATGTACATCATTGTTATAGGTAATATACAATAACAAGTATTATACAATACACAAGATCTTAAATAATTAGTTGGTAGGTTGACATGAGCCCTGGAAGGGCGTCTGCAAGTTTAAGTGACTTGTGAGTCAGTCCAAAACAATAATTTATACATGTGTCAATATTACTATTTTACTATTTTACAATTATATGGTAGTTCTTAACATTTATCATTGTTTTCCCTTCAATCTGCGCATTTGGGATTAATTTTACTAGTCAATTTCAATAAATTAATTATGTTTACCTAATAGTTGGTTTTAATATATTCTTCTAATATAAATTTTCATTAGTAAATAATTAATTAAAATAAATAATAAATATAAGTAATTATGTATGTATAGTAAAAAGTTTGTTTAACAAGTTATTTATAATCAAGAGATTGAGTCATTTGTCTAAACTTTTATCAGCCTTAAACTCTTCTATGCTATAATAACATTTGTTAAGAAGATAGCACTTTAAATTTTTATTGAAAAGGGAGGTACTTTGTTCATTTTTCAAATACTCAGGAATACTGTTATAAATGGATATTAATCTATAGTTTGGGCTTTTCCCGAATATGTGTAGTCTTGTTGTGGGTAATACAAGTCTGTTTTTGTTACGTCTGTTATAATTTTCGTGTATTTCACCATATGATTTAAAAAAGGTCCGATATTTCCTAACAAATAGACATATCTGTAAAATGTACATACATGGTAGACTCAGTATTTTTTTCTCAATAAAGTGTGGTCTGCAACTTTCTCGTTGTTTAATATTTACAAGGATGCGGACACATTTCTTTTGCATAATAAAAAGATCAATAAAGTCCGTACTTTCACCCCAAAGAATTATACCGTAATTTAACCAAGCATATGCGTAGGCATAGTAGGCGGACAACGCAGATTCGTAATTAGTGTTGGACTTTATTACACTTAAAGCGTAGGTAAATCTTGATAACTTTGTCTTTGTATTTTCTATATGTTTCTTCCAATTTAAGTTAGTGTCCAATGTAATACCGAGAAGAGTAAATTCATTAGTTTCTTGTAATTTTAAAATTTTGCATAATGACATTAAATCTAAAGGTTTACGCTGGTGCGTTCTAAATTGTAACAATTTGGTCTTTTTTAAGTTTATTTCTAAGTTATTATTTTGTAGCCATTTTTGTGTGTCAGCAAAAGGTTTGAAGGAAGTTGAACTAGGGTCTGACGTGCTTTTAAATAGCAATGACACATCGTCTGCAAACAGGACGCTTGGTACTTGAATATTTTTTGGCAAATCATTAATGTAAATTAAAAATAGGATACACCCGAGTACACTACCCTGGGGGATGGAGTTATTAACTGTTTTAACGTCTGATTCTATTTCGCACACTGAATTACTCTCTTTGCTATAGTAATCTACCTGCACAAATTGCTTACGGTCCTTTAGGTAGGACCTGAACCAGTTATGGGCCGTGCCTCTTATCCCTAGCGCGTAAATTTTATCTAAGAGTATTTTATGTGATACTTTGTCGTAGGCTTTAGTCATATCTAAGAATAAACCTATTGCGTATTTTTTGTCATTTACGTAATTGTATATTTCTTGTACATATTTATAGACTGCAAGTGTTGTTGAACAATTTTGTCTGAAACCATATTGATGAGCGTCTAATATATTATATTTTTCTAAGAATTTATAAATACGAGAGGACATTACCTTTTCAAATATTTTCGAAATTGTAGATAAAAAATATAAAGTGTCACCTTATTTCTAAGGGACATTTTACTACCCTTGCAGAGGAGAGGGTGGAGGCGGCCTAAGACGAAGGCAGCCCTATCGCGTACTTGCTTAATATGGTCCATTCCGTACTATTTATAAATCAGTGATTTAAAGTCCAAAACTGGGAAAATATTCTATTTTCACAAAATTTTAAATAACTCAAAAGTAATTAACAATCGGTGAACAGATGTAATGCTTAAAGATAAGACCTGTTCACGCCCTGAAAGGATACGGTCTAGAAGCCAATCAATTTTTCATGCTACTAAGTTATGTGTGTAAAGTGATTTGGATATAATACTCACGACTCAGTCAAAGAATGCAATAAAGCTTTGAATTTTAATTTGAACTATCTGTGAGTTTTACGTTCAAATTCTGCAATAAGGTATTATACTTACCTTTCGGAAAAGCGAAACGTGATGAAATTATAACATTAGGGTACTTTCTAGTACTCGCCTGGCTATGGAAGAATCTGTAGAAAACTTATTCGTCTGGGTATTCAAGCAGTATAAAGAAGATCAGTTTCTATAACAGGTGTAAGTGTCACCGCAAAACTTTAATCACATTAAAAAAAAAGCAATAGCTGGCCCTTCTTAAAACGTATTTGTGTCTAGGAAATATCATAATGAAACAAAGTTCACGTAGCCTCTCACCTGATATGACGACGTTACTGGAGATGATCGATCCTCCACAGACCTGTTGATAAGGATCCTTCAGTTTATAGAAGATGCCGACGTGCCACGGAGTGCTTCCGTAGTTGGCAGTTCTACTTGCTATTTGGAGCTGATTTTGTGAAACCGCGCCGCATTCTGTAAGTATTATGCATAGGTACTAGGATTTGATCTTTTCGTTCTTCTACATTAGCATTTCAAGTTTTTTGAGCCATGTCAGTAGTAAATAGTGCTTACATCCCGGGAGTCTCGGTCTCGAAAATCCGGAAGGTCTCGACGATTTTTTCGTATTTTCGAGATTCAAGACTGCTACCTCAAGCTCCGGGAATAACGAGACTTTCGAATTATTCAAAAATGTACTAAACCACAAGATTTTTTTATTTCGGTTAATAACCTGAAGTGATTGCAACTAGCCGTTTTGAAAAATAGCATGGGGTCTTGACAATATAGGTTTCTAGCATTGTTTTTAGCCTGAGCTTTGATGCTAATTCAATATTCAAAGTTTTAGGGTAAGTCTGACGGTCTTGATCACAGACATAATAATCTAAGGTCTGATCATCATCATCATCATCATCATCAGCCTGAAGACGTTCACTGCTGTACATATGTATATAGACCTCCCGCATACAACACCATTTTCACCACTTCAGTGAGATCAGCTTCCATTGTGGGATTGGATGGGGCGAACAACGAAAAAAGTGCAAAATAACTACTACAAAAGCTGCATCTAATTTCATCTGCTTGTGACATTAACTATACTAAACTCATAATTCACCTGGTATACATGTAGCCACGTAGTTCCATTTTCCGGCTTCACATAACATATTGGCGAACTCTTCTTTAGAGTAATAGAATGGAGCATTACATTTTGGCCACACTATCGTGCCTTCAGTTACAAGCTCTTCGCATTCTTTATCAGTCTCCCAAAATACTATTTTCGTTAGGCAGAAGTACTTCACGCTTGGATGTTTAATCAGAACACATTGGGCTGAAAAAAATGTGGACATCTAGGATGAGGATACTGAACGGACCAAGTTTACTCCCTTGGGGCATTCCATTCATAATTCTGCTTATTTGTATATAAAAAAATACTTACAGAGGCATTGTGTTGGTTCTGTATGGTCCCAAAGACCATTATGGCAACTGGTAGAGTTCGGTCCTTCAAGTATAAACCCTGATCGGCAGCCATATTCAAGTTGAACATTGTCGAACGCCATACCTTGGTGAACTTTGGTCTCTCCAGGAACTTTGTAATAACCATTTTTTGGAAACCGTGGCAAGATGCAGCTGTCGGATTTAACATAATAAAATATAGCAAAACCAATTATCAGTACTGTTTTGTCGTGGCAAGTTGCAGCTTTTAGATCTAATATAATAATATAAAGCAAAACTCATTAGTTACAATAACTGTTTTGTGTGCACTTCTTCGTTCATTCATAACACAGCAACACATACATCGTCAGCTGGTAGACGTCCACAGCTGAACCTAGGCTTCTCCTATCAGGGAAGGATATCATAAATTGTATACCTAACATACTAACCTAACATAATATAAATACTTACGTTGTATTCATAGGTGCATCTGGTATTACGAAACCAAGCGTCGTGGCTAAAAACAAACATTCGTTATTCGTTTTAATCAAACAATAATAATTCTACCTACCCCAGTCTCAAGAAAAGAAATCGGATGACGTAGTGAAGCAACCACATTTGACAGAGAACAAACAGAGAGATGAAGATAGGCCGTGTGACCCCGGCAGTGTGCTAATAGGACCACCCTATCTCTTGTCGTGTGCCGTAAGAGCCGACTTAATGAGTATCTAGGGAATAGCCAGCAGCATTCTCTGATGATGATGAGTGAAGCAACATTCAACATGTCGGGCCATCATTCAACTTCTTGCATGGTGCTAAGGTTTTCTACCGACTCCGCCATAATGATTGTATCATCGGCAAAGCGGAGATGAATAATTAAGAGCAAAAAACAGTTCACCGTAGCAATAGTGTTTGCAGCTCCGCTGGCTGATGGAGCACTAAGGTTATGGTGGGGTATACGGTAGCTGATAGGGTACCTACTTTTTTTTTATATGTCCACGTTTAGGTGTCATGTATTATGCAACAGTCCCTCTCTCTATGATGTTTGACATCATATTATGATGATTGAGTCAAAGATCATTTATGTAAGTACATTATGTCGAGTTTTAGGACGCATAAATTAATGCCGCAGACTACAATATTCTAAGCTCTACCACTCTACAGTTGCATTACAGATAAAGTATGAAGAATAAAAATTTTACTCAAATATCTCAGAAAGTATAACATATTTATATGCGATTTTTTTATAGAATTTTTTTGTTGCCTATATTTTTTCTTTTCAATTGCATCAGTGGCCGCGAAATCATGATTTTTTCAAAATGGTGGACAGTTAGACAGGCCATACTCTTTCGATTGTAGACTGTGAGATCAGATCGTAACGTAAAGTTTTTATCATCCAAGTATTTTTCAGTATTATTTTACAACGATATAGTCCCGCATTTGACCGCAATCTCATCTGATGGGAAGTGATGATGCGGTCTACGATGGTACATGCTTACCTAGAAGATACATATTCACTCGCGACTTGAAGAGCTCCAGATTGTACTTATCGGGAAACAAAGACGCTGGTAAAGTATTTCATACCTTGGCTGCTCGGATTATAAATGTCGAGTCAAACCGATTTGTGCGAATTCAATTTTTCAGTATGAAATCAAGGTGATCAAAGTCGGTTTAACTTTATTACCCACCATAGTACGAATGACACGCTTTTGCAAAATAAACGTCCTCTTGATATTATAGTCGTAGCTACTACCCCAACTTCGGATGATTTTTTTACGCCCAACAATCACATACATAGATCCTGGACCCTAACTAGGATCCCCTGTATCTAGGGAGCCAGGAACTACGAGGACCATGCCCCCACAATCCCACACACAGAACAACGTATTTGCGCTATTTTTTCCTGTGCACAAATACTTGTCCTGTCGTTATGTTTGTATGCTATGTCTCAACTTGGACTCTACAAGAGCAAAGTAGACTGTTTTAAGGGCTTATGCTAGGCCAAGCCAAAGCCACAGAATGGATATATATAACTAAGCCAAAGCGGGGATGAGTCGGCGGGCCGAGCGGCAAGGGCGGTCTAAGTTAGAATGGTTCCAACGCGCTATAGTTTAGGTAATTATTACACTGAATATAATGGGTATTTTGAAAACCCACTATACATAAACTCTCCATTATATTTAGTTCAAATACTACACAAAGTTTCATGATCTTATTTAAAGTATTCATTGAATAATCGCTGTTTATTTGTACGGTTTGGAGGTAACTTTGTAATTTTTTTCTATCGAGGAAAGTTTATTAATTCGTGTTTTCACTATACAGTTGCAGTAGCATTAGTCCTGAACTTTACTATATATTCATTTCAAAGTTATTGTTGCAATATTGTTGACAGGACACTGCCTCATGGTATGGTGTTGTATAGACATAGACTCTTAACTTGTCGTAGGCTTCTAAGAACGTAACATGCCGAGCTAATAATATATAATTATCAATAGACACCAGTTCACTGTTCCAGTTCAAAAATTGATCAATTTGGTACTCCAAGGAATCAGACACTTTCCGCAGTACTTATATCTTTTTATACATACATACCTACATATGTAGGTACCTATAGGTGGACTACAGACAGTGATCAAATATTATAACCTTGACTTTCCTGCATCAATTATCAACACAAAAAGCAAACATTACTTACCGAAAACAATCAACACACTTTGAAAACTTTTGGTCATTTTTAAACGGCTACAAAACGTACATTTTAAATTAAACAAAAATTATAAAATCAAAACCAATTAAATGTATTCCACGCTTTTGCAGAGTATCAAATATTGTCTACTTCGTATCACGACTTGCATGGAATGACGGAAAACAAGTTATTAGGTACAAGTTATAGATTCAACGTAAGCATCCGTTGAGGAGGAAAAATATCAACTTGAAGCTTGCTTAACCAACATAAATATAAAAAACAGCGTGAAGTGGAAGTCTTGAACCTTAGAGTATATACTGGGTGGCGCAAAAGTAAAGACCCTATTTGGTTCAGCTATAACATTTTTTCTAAATTAGAAAACTAGATTTAGGTTTTTTTAAATGTATATTTGTGCCATTAAATTTCGTACCATTAGGATTTAAAGATGATGTCTTTTAAATGGTGACCTCCAGAGTTGATACACATTTGAGCCCTATTTATGACATTTTGCATAACTTGCCGTAACACTTCCTGCGATATGTTCGTTATTTCTTGACGAATGTTTTCTTTTAGAGCTGCGAGAGTCTGTGGCTTGTTCACATACACCCGAGATTTCAAAAAACCCCAAAGAAAGAAGTCTGGACTGGTCAGATCGGGTGATCTTGCAGGCCAAGGCAAATCGCCAAAACGAGAGATAACTCGGCTTGGAAAAGCGTCCCTCACTAAGTCCATAGTGTCGCGCGCTGTGTGTGCCGTAGCGCCGTCTTGTTGAAACCAGATGTGCTCCAGCCCCAATTCGTCCAAACTGGGTATCAAAAACTCACGTAACATGGTTCTGTAGCGTTCTCCAGTGACAGTTATCGCATTGCCTCCAGCGTCTTCGAAAAAATAGGGTCCGATCACTCTGTCAACACAGATGCCACACCATACAGTAACTTTTAGTGGGTGTAGAGGTGTTTCTTGAATAATGCGCGGATTATCAGTGCCCCAGAACCGAGTATTCTGCTTATTGACATGCCCTGAGAGATGGAAATGCGCTTCGTCACTCATAACCAATTTTGAAGGAAAATCATCTTGCAAAATGTCATAAATAGGGCTCAAATGTGTATCAACTCTGGAGGTCACCATTTAAAAGACATCATCTTTAAATCCTAATGGTACGAAATTTAATGGCACAAATATACATTTAAAAAAACCTAAATCTAGTTTTCTAATTTAGAAAAAATGTTATAGCTGAACCAAATAGGGTCTTTACTTTTGCGCCACCCAGTATAGGTACTAAAAGCATAGAGAGAACTTCATTATGTGTCAAGCGTACCACTTTTTTGGACACTTTTTATATGAAGTGGACACTTTCATGTGAATGAGTCTGACAGTATAGAAAAATCAGTTGACTCGACTCGAAAAAAATGGTACGGTCACCGTATACACAGTCAATACTATGTTTCTTTCCTTCGCCACTGCCGTAGCGATATGTGTGAGCAGTACAAAGATAATATCGTTTTGATGATCTCTCTATAATGCTTTTGGTCTATACCTACTCTAAGTCTTGAATCTATATCTATCTATACATATAATAAAACTGTAGAGATAAAAAAATCTGTAATTGCAAGATATCAAGAAAAAAATGACACAGGTTGGCTTAAAATTAGCCGCTGATCACGTTAAGCCACTTTTTAAACACTTTTTCTGTTTGTTTGTTTGTTTGTTTGTTTGTTTGTTATGACTGAACTCCTAAAATACTGAATGGATTTTCATGCGGTTTTCACTAATATGCTTAGAAATAACCGGCGCTTAACATAGGATATGTGGCGGTTCTGCAATTTGAATTTCCCTACATGACTTTTGGCTTAAGAAATGCAGGTCAAACTTTTCAACGCTTCATTGACGAAGTCGTGCGAGGCCTCAATTTCTGTTTCACGTATGTAGATGACATTTTGGTCTATTCGCCTAATAAGGAAATTCATGCAGAACACCTTAAAATATTGTTCAACAGGTTACGTCAGTTTGGTGTTGTGATTAATCCAGCCAAATGTATTTTTGGTGTTTCTGAGGTTACCTTTCTAGGATATCAAATCAGCGCAGAAGGCACACAGCCTCCGAAAGAGCGAATACAGGCGCTTGCGGAATTTCCTCCACCAAAAACGGTACAGGGAATGCGTCGTTTTTTAGGAATGCTGAATTTTTACCGCAGATTTTTGCCTGGCGCAGCCAAATTTCAAGCACCGCTTATTGACGCGATTGCGTCCACTCAAGGGAAAGGCGCTAAACCATTTCCTTGGACAGCTGAGCTGGAAAAGGATTTTACTGCTTGCAAAGATAGCCTATCAGCCGTTACGTTACTGTCGCATCCTGATATTAGTGCGCAATTAGGTTTATTTACCGACGCTTCAGGAACGCATGTAGGCTCCTGTCTACAGCAACGTCAGAGCGATAGTGAGTGCTGGCGGCCTCTAGCGTTTTTCAGCAAAAAGTTAACAGCTAAGCAGAAGGAGTGGCCTGCTTATTATAGAGAACTTCTGGCAGTTTACGAGAGTGTTCAACATTTCAGACATTTTTTAGAAGCGCAGCATGTAATCATTTTTACTGATCACAAGCCTCTCATTTTTGCTTTCAAACAGCGAAGAGAAAAGTTACCACCAGTTCAACTTAACCAGCTGAACTTTATTAGCCAGTTTACCACTGATTTTGTGCACGTTAAGGGTGCCGATAATGTAGTGGCAGATGCGATGTCACGTGTAGAGGCAATTTCTCTTACAGATGACTACGCTGCATTGGCTGAAGCTCAGCAGGTGGACGAAGAGCTTGTTAAGCTGCGAACGGATTCTTCTCTGAAATTAGAATCAGTTCCTATTCCAGGAACCGATATTTCAGTTACGTGCGACGTGTCAACTGGGAAACCGAGACCGTATTTACCTGCGTCTTTTCGACGGCCTGTTTTTCAGAAATTGCACAATCTCAGCCACCCTAGCGCGCGTACAAGTGCACGTTTGGTTGCTGACCGCTATATTTGGCCGTTGCTTAGGAAGGATTGTATGTCCTGGGCGCGCTCTTGTGTCGCTTGTCAGCGTAGTAAAGTTACCAGGCATGTTTCATCTCCTTTGGGAAATTTTTCTAGCACGAACTCTCGCTTTCAGCACGTTCATTTAGACATTGTTGGCCCTTTACCTTTTTCAAATGGTTTCACATACTGCCTCACTGCAATTGATAGATTTACCAGGTGGGCAGAGGTATGGCCAATGACATGTATGACTGCTGAAGAAGTAGCAGATACTTTTGTCAATGGGTGGATTTCACGTTTTGGTGTACCACTTGTTGTCACTACAGACCAAGGTAGACAATTTGAGTCATCTTTATTCAATGAGTTGTTACAGGTTTGCGCAACAGGACAACTAGTTATCACACGCAAGCAAACGGGATGATAGAACGCTTGCATAGACAGCTTAAGGCTGCTTTAATGTGTCACGTAGAAACGTAAAGTAAAGCTTTGCCTTTAGTCTTGTTAGGCATTAGAACAGCGCTCAAGGAAGACTTGAAATGTTCTTCTGCTGAGTTATTATATGGAGAGCCTCTGAGACTTCCAGGAGATTTCGTAGTACCATCAACGCAAAACAGCAGTAATAGCGCATCTGATTTTTTGGTACAGTTACGAAAGGTTATGACTAATCTTAGGCCAATTCCTGCATCCCGGCACACGACTCCATCATTTTTCATTTTTAAAGATTTGCCAACCGCCACGCATGTATTTTTACGCGATGACACGGTCAGGCGTTCGTTGCAACCACCTTACACAGGACCATACAGGATTCTCAACAGAAGTTCAAAAACTGTTACCTTGGATGTTGGAGGAAAGAAGCAGGAAGTCAGCATTGATCGTGTTAAGCCAGCACATCTGGAAACCGAAGATGAGCAAGAATCAACTTCAGAACCTGCAGTTATCGATCCATTGGATTCTCCACCTACTTGTTCTTCCCCATCGTCTGGAAATCCAATCTCTAAGCCTGCCTTGAAGATGCCTTCGTCATCATCAGCAAGCGATCCTGTGGTCACAACGCGTTCGGGACGTAGGGTTAAATTTAGAGACGTTTTGAATCTTTAATTTCCTTAGTCCTGATGTATAATATTTTACTTAGTTTTGATTTTTTTTTTCAGTGGGTACTGCTTTGGTTGATCATATGTCCCAAATGTTATCTTTTCTACAATCATCACAGTCTCTTTTTGTTCTGGATGATTGTAGCTTTTCTTTAATGTTAGTAGATAATGTGAACATCGTGTTCAGTTTAATTTATTTATTTTTCCATTTTCTCTTATCCCTTAACATTTATCGGGTTTATTTTCTTCGTAGGGGGGTGATGTGGCGGTTCTGCAATAATCAGAACCTTATTTCACCATGTAAATGCAACCTCAATGTTTAGTTTTTTGGAACGATCGATTCAAATGGTTCGGTGACGGGGTGAGGTTTGACCGCCACTGTCAGTAGTAGAGATGACAGAATTTTTCACGGACCCAAATTGTTGGGAATTATAACATTTTCTTACCACGTTGAATTTATGTATTCATAATACCTACTAGCTGCCAGTTGGGTGAAAAATAATTCCTGCCTAGACATATGTAGTTATTATCCAAGTATACCACACGAACAACATGTGAGAGAACCGCACTATTCATCATTAACAGCCTGAAGACGTCCACTGCTGAACATAGGCCTCCCCCAGAGCACGCCACCTTGAGCGGCTGCTCGCCTCCTGCATCCATCGGCTCCCCGCGGCTTTCACCAGGTCGTCGGTCCACCGAGTGGGGGGCCGGCCTACGCTGCGTCTTCCGGTTCGTGGTCGCCACTCGAGAACCTTTCTTCCCCATCGGTTGTCAGTTCTACGAGCGATGTGGCCTGCCCATTGCCACTTCAACTTACTAACTCTAAGAGCTATATCGGTCACTTTAGTTCTCCTGCGGATCTCCTCGTTCCGGAGCTTATCTCGCAGGGAAACACCGAGCATAGCTCGCTCCATAGCTCGCTGCGCGACTTTGAGCTTACTAATGAGGCCAACAGTAAGAGACCATGTCTCAGTTCCATAAGTCATCACTGGCAACACACACTGATTGAAAACTTTCGTTTTCAGGCTCTGCGGTATTTTGGACGAAAAGATAGGACGAAGCTTCCCGAACGCTGCCCAGCCGAGTTGGATTCTTCGCGCCACCTCTTTGTCGAAGTTGGACCTACCTAATTGGACAATCTGTCCTAGGTAGACATACTTGTCGACAACTTCGAGAGTATCGTTCCCAACAATTACCGGTATAGGTGGAACATGAGCATTAGACATGATCTTTGTCTTGTCCATATTCATCTTAAGACCAACCTGCTGGGAGACTCTACTGAGGTCGTTGAGCATGGTGCTAAGGTCCTCGAGCGATTCCGCCATTATGACTATATCATCGGCAAAACGAAGGTTAGTGATGTACTCGCCATTTATGTTGATGCCAGATCTTTTCCACTCCAAGAGCTTGAAAACATCCTCCAATGCGTTTGTGAACAGTTTCGGAGAAATAACGTCTCCCTGTCTCACGCCTCTTTGCAATGGAATTTGTTCCGTACTCTGGTCCTGTAGTCGGACTGACATAGTGGCCTTACTGTACAAACACTTCAAAACTTCGATATACCTATAGTCAATTTGGCATCGCTGCAAGGACTGCAGCACCGCCCAAGTCTCGATTGAATCGAAGGCTTTCTCATAGTCCACAAACGCTAGGCATAACGGCCGATTATACTCTTCGGTCTTCTGTATAATCTGGCGCAGCGTATGAATGTGGTCTATGGTGCTAAAGCCTTTTCGGAAACCGGCTTGTTCGGGAGGCTGGAATTCATCAAACCTGCGTGCGAGACGATTCGTAATGACTCTCGAAAACAGCTTATACACATGACTCAAGAGCGAGATGGGCCTATAGTTCTTCAATAAGGTGTTATCGCCTTTTTTGAAGAAGAGCACCACCACGCTCTTGTGCCATGCCTCTGGCGTTGTACCTTCAATGATGACAGAATTAAATAACTTCTGGAGGACTAAAAGTACCGGTCTACCACCCGCTCTCAGAAGTTCGGTCGTAATTCCATCTTCACCTGGTGCCTTGTTGTTTTTAAGCTGTTTGAGGGCCATTCTAATCTCGTACAGGCTGACGTCCGGGATATCTTCGGTATAGTGTCGGACTAACTTGGCTCTGATGTCCTGAGCTGTGTTAGTAGCGGGCTTACGTGTCGAGGTGTATAACTGTCCATAGAAGTTCTCGATCTCTCTCAGAATCTCAGGCTTGGATGAAATGACGCTACCATTTTCGGTCTTCAGTTTTGTCATTTGGTGTTGCCCAATAGACGAATCCTTTGCGAACACTTTAGAGCCTTGGTTCCGCTCAATTGCGGCCTCAATACGTGAAGTACTAAGAGCACGCAAGTCGTGTCGCAAGGAACTCCAGATTCGTCTATTGAGTTCACCGTAGGCTGACATATCAACTGAAGACTGCAGCTTCATTTCGCTCCGATCGGCCATTAGCTCAAGAGTTTTTTCTGAGAGCTTTTGAGTCTTCTTTCGGCGTTGGGTCTTAAAGAATTTCGATCCAACAGCTTGGACAGTTTCCACCAACCCGTCGTTTAGCTCGTCCACTGTGTTACAGTCGGATAGGCACTGGAAGCGATTTTGGAGTTCCAGCTGAAAGCCTTCGGGGTTTTGGATTTGGACAGGATTTGGACGGAGCGTAGACTTCACCAGACATGACCTTTCGAGCTTAACATTGATATTCAATGTGCCTCTAACAATACGGTGATCGCTACCGGTTTTCACCTTGCTGATCACAGAGACATTATCGAATATGTGCTTCTTGGTCGTCATGATAAAGTCTATCTCATTTTTAGTGGAACCGTCGGGACTTATCCACGTCCACTTCCTGGATGGCCGCTTCTCGTAGAAGGAGTTCATCATAAAGAGTTCCTCCTTCTCCATGAAGTCAGCCAGCCTCTGTCCTCGAGGGTTCCGCTGCCCGTATCCAAATGGCCCCACTCTCAGCTCATCGCTATTCCTTGTGCCCAACTTCGCATTGAAGTCTCCCATCACAACGGTGAAGTATGTTTCGGAAGTATGCATGGCTTCGGATATGTCCTCATACATAGCTTCTACTTCATCGTCTGAGTGTGCCGACCGCACTATTATCGGAAGTACAATCGCTTGTTATAATACTTCTGCGAAGAAATAAAGTAACCCAGTGAGCTAAGTATTCCAACCTTTTTATTTATCGCGCCCCTGCATTCTCCATCGGAATATTAAAGGAAGGTAGTACCTAGTGGGGAGGCGACTGACCCCACTAACCGGAAGTAGTCTGTAGAGAGCCTAAACCGGACTACAACCACCACCACTACACTTCCAAAGATATATTAAAATTGATATATCGTTAAAAAAAATTGATGGCAATTATTGAGATTTCATTACGAAACGAATCGGAGTTTTACACAACATGGCCGATTGAATTTTTTAATTGTTTTCAAACTGGAAGGCACCTGTGAAGCTTATGTAATGTCATCTGTCACATGTCAAAAAACAATTTTAGTGATGTGTAGGCAAATATTCGGTTCGATAATTAACGATTATTTTAGATACATAATACCGATTAACGATTATTTTTAGACACATATCATATAATCATGATATCTATCTTAGGTAGACCTACCTACCTTAGAGTGCGTGGTAAATAATATATTATTCCCATTGTTGAAATTAGAGGAAACACAAGTACACGTGGGTGGGGTATAAAACGTAGGTGTCGATTTAGATGATAAGAATTTATTGAGGAAATCAAACCCTTGACGTATTGTCATCGGAATTGTGTATCAAGTATCGTCAAGATTCGCTGAAAACTATGACCTGTACGCGAGTCGTACATCCAATTCCGGACAGACGAAAGCAAAAGTTGCGAGTTGAAACCAGACTAGCAATGGATGAGTGCTTATTTGTGGAAATTCGATCTCACGGTATCTTTTTTTATTTCAAACTATCGATTTTTCTTTTAAAAACCGATTTTTCAGGTAATTTTTGCCGAATATTTTTATTACGGTTGGCAACACCGTATTTTGTGCCCACGCTATTAAGCAATAAAAGTAATCCAAACGATTTATCATTTTGTTTTCGATTATTCTTCGATTGTAGTTATCGTTGATGTCCCGCCCCTATGGTCAAGTGTCATTATTCAACAGTAGAACGTAATTTTGCAAGCAACGAATTTAATATTTTATTTATATCTTTTTTATTGAAAAGTGAGTTAAAAGCGAATTAATTGCCTTCATTCCATTTCTTGTATATTTTACTGTTCCTTTTAGTAATTTTTCTTAAACATTAGCATTAAATTTTCCCCACAAAATAGAAATGTGTAATGTTTTGTGTGACGTCACCTGTTTTGCTTACATAACAATTTACGTTCTATCAACCTGTCACAAGTTAAATAGATACATATACCAACAAATATTAAATAGTGTGAAGCGGTTTTTGGCGGGAACGCGGAAAAGTTCACGTCGTTGCATTGTATTATTTTTCAAAACTCGTGCTTTTTCCAGTGTTAATGTTTAAAGTCGGTGGCGTTTTACGCATTAAGTGCTGAATTACGAGCATGAGTGTGGGCAAGTGATATAATGTGGTGAAACGTGGTTTTTCGTGTTGCTTCCAAAATTCTATAGAAGCTTCTAGTAAAATTGCCACCACTTTACTAGGGCATGATTTAGACTGGACTGAGACTACCTGACTTAGACTGGACTATGACTACGCAGACTGTGACTAAGACTTGACTTTACGTGAAATATTCTATCATTGTGAAAAATTACAATACTTGACACTGGCTAAATACACTATGTGTGGAGCCAAAATATAAGAGAAAAAAAAAATAGTGTGAAAGCAGATTTTTTTTTATTTTGGCATTAGACGACATTTGTATTTAGCCAATGATACGAAATATTTTATGAAAAATGTTTTAAAAGGGTACTTAGATGTAGCCCGTACAGCAAATGAGTGGAATACCTTGCCGTCGTCCTTGTTTTCAGCTAACTATAACCTGGGACTCATCAAGTCAAGAGTGAACAGGTATCTTCTAGGCAAAAATGCACCACCGTAGGCCACGTCATCACTTACCATCAGATGAGACAGTGGTCAATGCTATGCCTTTAAATTATAAAAAAAGCCTGTGATAGCTCGAGAACATAATTTCTCGTACAAACACGACTCACCTGCGCGGGCAGGGGGCGAGGTAACAAAACGAGAAAAAGTCATACGAAGTTACAAGGAACAGAGCAAGATGGAACAAAAGACATCAACGGGTTCCCGTGATTTAGTAGAAATTCTTAGTGGTTGAAATAAACCACTATTTTTCGTATGAGGGGAAGATGTTTCATTGTCAACTGGATGTATAGTCAATGTTTTCGTTATTCCTGAATCCGAGCTCGACGTTGATGAAAACTAGCACTGCATCATTGGATTTTATCCAGGAATCTAACCCGCTGATTTAGGAAAAAACACTCCTATAATACTACACCATTTAATAGTGTCGCTAATATGGATCGTATTCTGGGAAGTAACGCCCACTTCATGCTGCTAAAGGTAATTCAAAAGTTCAACCTGTTTCGTGCTACGAATAATTGGGTCATCATACCACGGGGCGTGCAATCGATCCAGTGTTGCCAGGTGTCCGGGTTTCACGGGAAGTCGACCTGATTTTTTTCCGCCTTGAAATTTTCCATGACTTGTTCACATATATGTGGCTGTATCTCACCGATGACACGTTGGATCTCGGATTTGAGCTCAGGAATTGTTTTTTTTTTTATGTAAGCTAATGACGTGACGAGCAAGTCGTTCACCTGGTGTTAAGCGACACGGCCGCCCATAACAGATTGCAGTGTCACTCGGAACTCCAAACTAAAGTTTCGCGACACCGCGCCCTGCGCACGCAATTCTGAGACATCACACAGTCTAAAAAAGTTTTCTAGACTGTGAGATCAGTTCGTAAAGTCTCATTTGCCCAGTAATTTCACTAGCTACAATGCCCTTCAAACCGGAACACAGTAGTGCTTGCACACTACTGCTTGACGGCAGAATAACTGGTTTTGGTTTATTCGCATGTTTCTTTGGAGTTTTGTTAAATCTCGGGTTTATGCGAATAAACCAGAATCGATTCCTGAGATCAAATCCGAGTTCCAACGCGTAATCGGTGAGCTACAGCCACACATCTCACACACAACACACACACACACACACATCACACACCACACACACACACACACATCTCTGTGAAAGTCATGCAAAGTTTCATGAAAAGAGTAATGGCCTGGTCTGTCATCAGAGCCGTGGGGGCCATTTAAGGTGGAACATTTCACTAGCGCAGCTTAAATTTCTTGCGTTCTTTTGCCAATAATAGCTTAATTACTAAACGTGATTACATTAAAACTGATTTAACGTTAAGAAATAGAATGTATCAACAAATTACGATTAAAAGTATCTCCTAGATATCATTGGTTTAGCGACAAATGGCAATAAACAAATTTCGTCTTAGTTTTTCAGTCTATTGTCATTTGTCGCTAAACCAATGATATCTAGGATAACTAATGTTAAATACGTTATAGCTAATCTCTTTTTTATATAGATAGTTGTAATAGCACCAACCGCAATTACTTAGATTGTTTATTCCTGTCCATCCAAAGGTAGCCTGGAAGAAATCGCTTTATGCGATAAGGCCGCCCGTTGTTCCACCATCCTTTGTTTTTGTACTTTGGTGTTCAATAAAGTATTTTTGTATTGTATTGTATTGTATCTAGGAGATGCTTTTAATCGTAATTTGTTGATACTTACATTCTATTTATTTCCGCAAAATTAGTTTTGATGTAATCACGTTGAGTAATTAAGCTATTATTGGCAAAAGAACGGAAGAAAATTTGAATTTGCCGCGCGAGTGTAACGTTCCACCTTAACGGATATGTTATTCCAATACTTTTAATCGTAACATGTCTTCTTTACAACTTTTCTAGACAAGCATCCACCACCGTAGGCCGCGTCATCACTTACCATCAGGTGAGACAGTTGTCAAATACTATGTGTATAAAAAATATAAAAAGAACTCAGTAATCTAATAAAAAAAACCACAACTATCTCAAAACAACATGTTTTTATTTTAAAATGAAAAAGTGCTTTCTTATTGATAATAATTGCCGCAGCTAATTCTGCTGAGCAGCTAAAACGGCGCAAATATAGTAATCTCGGTAGCAGTTACATATTTGAGCCGTTTGGTGTTGAGACCCTGGCTCCGTGGGGACCGGGAGCTCATCGCGAGCACCAAAGTCTATCAGAGCGCCTGGTCGATGTGACGCGTGACCAAAATGCTGGCACTTATTTGGCCCAACGCATCAGCATTGCAATTCAACGTGGCAATGCGGCCAGCATGTTGGGTCTATAGGCCAGCGCGGCTGTTATACAGCCCATAAGTGTTCTTTGTAGTAGGTAGTGTAGCTAGTTTAGTTTAGTTTAGTTTTGTTTAGCTTAGTTTAGTTTAGTTTAGTTTTAATTATTGTAGTAGTTAGCTTGAGTAATAAAGGCAATTTGCCCGTAAAAAAATCTTATTGAGACACCCTTTAGTAGAGAAATGCCATCTAAAATCAAAATCAAAATAATAATCGTGACATTTTCTTTTTATTTAAATTTCATGTGAAAGTAGGTACTTACATAACATTTGTGTGATGAACATCGATGTTTGTTCTGTGTCTGGGTGTTATATTGTATTCTATGTATGTATTTACAAACAAAAAGTATCTAAGTATTGTATCAGTTATCTGGTTTCCATAGTACAAGCTGTGCTTAGTTTGGGGCTAGATGGCGCTGTGTGAAATGTCCACACATTTTTTTTTAACGGGCAATGTGCCTTTATTACTCAAGCTAACTACTACAATAATTAAAACTAAACTAAACTAAACTAGCTAAACTACCTACTACAAAGAACACTTATGGATTGTATAATAGCCGCGATGGCCTATAGACAGTCCATTTTTATTATTATTATAAATACAATAAAAAGATAGAAAGAAAGAAAGAAAATACATTTATTCCTACACAACACACACAATATCAAAACGAATTATATATAATTATGTAATAAAAAGACAAACAAATTACAGATAAAAAGAAAGGAAAAGGAAATACCTACATTATCAGTTATCAAATTTTAGTATTCATGAAACCAGTTAGGTAACAACAATAATAATGTTTTTTCCCATTAGATATCCAGTTATCAAACCTGGTATTCTAACAGGAATAAACTATAATGACCCGCCCCCTAATTACCTAACTCGCAACAGGTTTGCGACAGGCGTAAATCTCGCGGTGATTGCTGTCATACATCATTAGTGGTGTCGAGAATGTATGCTGTGCTACTGCTGTCGCATTGCTGTTGCTAATTTTACGTAATTACCCCACCGGTTTACGAATAGGACCACTCCATTTCTTCCCATAGGTGCCTTAAGAGCCGGCAAATGGAATATCCAGGGAAAGCAGCAACACTCTACTCGGTACATTAAAACCTGCGATCACCAAGCCACCTGCCAAGCGTGGTGATTATGGCCCTATGGTAAGCGTCCAAAGTGGCGTTTTATGGGGGAGGCCAAACTGCTGCTGGAGGGAAAATGCTAACACATCTTATTCTATTTTTCGACCCACCCCAGTCTGCCTCTACCTAGTACTACCATCAGCATATCGTCAGATGTTTCTATTTGGGGTGCCACTCGGGGGTGGAACGATCGTGGCTTCGGGGTAGATGGTGAAGCTGGAACAAAAGATTATTTATTATTTAATGGTTGGTTTAATGGTTATGGTTAGTGGCTGTGTTCAGGTTTGAAGGGTATTGTAGCTAGTGAAATTACTGGGCAAATGAGACTTTTTAATCTAATGTAGCATTGGTTATGGTTAGTGGCTGTGTTTGGGTTTGAAGGGTATTGTAGCTAGTGAAATTACTGGGCAAATGAGACTTTTTAATCTAATTTGTAGATTAATCCAACACTTTCCTTAAGTTTGCCGTATGTCATTACTTCCCAAAATTCGATCCTTATTAGCGATACTATCGAATGGTGTAATAATACAGGCTGAGTATTTTTTTTTGTTTTTTTTTTTTTTTTCAAATCAAATCAAATTAAAACGTTTATTTCTTAAAATACATGTATAAATAGATGTTACAGTAAGTTTTGCTCATGTATTTAGTCTGCAAGCAGACGTGCAAATGTTATTTAATAACTAATTAATATTTTTATTATTTATAATTAACTAGCTGCGCCCCGCGGTTTCACCTGCGGATAAAAAGTAGCCTATGTGTTAATCCAGTACATAAGCTATCTATATTCCAAGTTTCATCCAAATCCGTCCAGCCGTTTGAGCGTGAAGGAGTAACAAACATACACACATACACACAAACACACATACACACATACAAACTTTCAGCTTTATAATATTAATATATAATATAATATAATATATAGTGTGAAGTGTGATAACTAAATATTAGCACTCAATTCATTATAATCCTTAACACTATAAAAACAGTTGCATTGAAGCCAGTCAGTCAAACATTTCATGAACTTGTTACCCTCTAATATCTTTATGTCAATCGGAATATTATTGTAAACTAGCTTTTGCCCGCGGCTTCGCACGCTTGTATTGTGATATTTCTACGTTTAGGTAGTCTAATAATAGCTTAGTTCATGCATTTCCTATATACCAAACAACAAAATCCACTAAATCTTTTCGGAGCTCAGCACGTATTATGTTTGGGTAGTAGGTAAGTAAGGCTTTTCACGTGTCATCAGATCACCTACACATTGATAAAATAGTGGGTTAGAAACTGCAAATCATAGGTACAATATTTAATTAAATATGTACCTACTTAGACCTACCTTATACTTTCGGAATATTATTGTAAATGGTTATGCACATATTATATACATTTCTCTTATACAAGTCTTTTCGAGCAGGAGGTTGATACAATAAGTTAGTAAACTTAGTCCTTTTTTGGCGGGTCATAACTTCACCATCCTTCTTAAAAAGCTCAGGGTGTTCTTTCGTAAAAATACAAATTTCTTTAATGTAC
This sequence comes from Ennomos quercinarius, assembly GCA_910589525.2. Classification (NCBI taxonomy): domain Eukaryota; kingdom Metazoa; phylum Arthropoda; class Insecta; order Lepidoptera; family Geometridae; genus Ennomos; species Ennomos quercinarius. The sequence goes on from OU342515.1 coordinate 6,895,320, forward strand.
ATAATACGTCAAAATTAGTGAGTTCGATTCCTGGCTAGGACTATTGATTTTACAAAAATCCAATTATGAGTATTATTTTTCATCAAAATCGACCCCGAGGCTCCTTTAAGTACTTTTCGCTATTCCTCGTAGTCTCGGATTTGGGCTACCACGCTTACTTGAAAAGTTTACCCTGTATACAAGGTCAGTTTGAATTGGGGTATTATCCCGAAAGTGGGTAAATCTACTCCCCAAGGTAGACAATGTTTCTTCTACGACTTTTCTAAATTAATAGTTTTTCATTGAAGAAATGCCATGTAAAATTCACGTTCGAAGATAGCCCTAGCGCAGCTGGGTGGTTGAACTTCGTCCTTGACCGAATGCACTTAAATGAGTTTGACGACCTGTGTTTAGAAATGAATTTATAGTATCTTGTCAACTCTCGTAGCGATCGCACGTGCAATTTTGTGAGTGGATTTTTTTTTATAGAGGTTTGTAAACACGCAATTTCAAGTAAGGCTCTCACAACTTGTGGGCTATCATGGCCTAGTCGGGATAATACCCCAATTCAAACTCTAGTATAATTCGGACACCCTATAATTATAATCGATGGAATGGAAATAAAGTCCTTAGTAATGTACTTACCGCCGCCCCGACGGCGCTCGGATCGCTAGCTGTGCGAGCGAGTCTCACTATGTGAACGCCTCAAGAGGGAGCAGGATGACAGTATTATATGCAGTACCGCCAACAATGCATATATCGCGGTTTGGTAGCGGTCCAACCAGTTTGATATTTTCGGCTGACAGTCCTGAAATTAAAAAAAACTGCATTTGTGTGTACGAATACGAATATTGTTATTCGCTTTATTCACAGACCTATATTGTATACTTTATTATATTTTTTTTTAGTTATTTTTAATATGGACTGCATGTTGATTTTGTTCGCGTCATCAAGACGGTTTTTTTCTCTAATCTGTGATTCATACCTTGCACTGCAGCGCAGTGCCGGCATCAAAGAGTATAAAATTTTTTTTTTTTTTTTTTTGAACGGGCTAATGCTGTTGGTCTCTACCGACCTTTACAGCGTCACCGGGCAGGAGGGCAGGCGCTTAAGGCGCCCAACCGTTAAAAGTGGGAGACAACTAGCACAAGGGCACCCACCCCTGGGGTGCGAGCCTCGGCTTGGGCCGTTGCCGGGATAAGAGGATCGAGAAGGCTACGTCCACTGGAAGAGTGGACCCTATGGAAAGTCGCGACCGTTCTAGCTAACCTACGGGGGGTACGTCGACCTCGCCGGCGGGGTCGGTGTCTGATTGTGTTACGCTGGTAACCTATACCGGTGCCGAAAGCGGTACCTGAGCCAGGAGGGCTAGACTGATCCGGTGATCCTAGCGCAGCCGACACAACGGCTGCTATAGGATCATCCGGATCGCTCAAGACGTGTCTTGGGCGGCGACGACGGGGTGGCCTTCCCAATTAATACGGCGCGTAAAAATAAGAAGCCTGCGCAACGTTTTTCACAAAAGCTAATAACAAGACAAGTCTGTTTTTTCCTCGCAACTGTGATGAAAAACGTTGTATGACACGCGTGTGCATTGATAAATGCATTCTCGGATCCTTTATCGCATAATACCGCCTCGAGTGCAACGATCAACTTCGCACACTAGTATCATAAGTTATTATTTTCGTATGAGTTTTTTTTTTGCCAATTGCGTTAAAAAACGCAAGTTAGGTACACTACCGCGCAAAGTAATAACTTATTTTTCATTTATGCTAAAAAAGCATTTAAATCACGCGTCGTATCGATTTATACGATTTATATCATGTAAAGTATTTAAGCTACTCGTCGTATTCGTTATCCTTAAAAAAAAAACCCTAAATCCTAACCTTTGGGAATGCATCTGGAACAGTACAGTTGTCAGGGTAGAACTCAGTGCCACAACAGGACCAAGGTGGCTTCTCAGAATCCCTGTATCGGGACCTGAAATAGTTTTATGCTGTGGTTAATTTATGCCTATATTTCGAAATTAAGATGGGTATTTTTTTGTTGGCAACACTGACTTACGCATGAGGGGACGGCGCGTGGGTAAGCAGAAAAAAAAACAAAAAAATACAGGAAAGCTATCGATCTCATAACAAAACTATTTTGATTTCTAGGTCTGTGATCAATCTATTATCTAGAGTGGTAGATGTCACTCAGAATTTACAAACCAGAAAAAATAAAAAAAAATGGAAAAGAAAAGCAGAAAAAAAAGAGAAAATAGAAAAGCGTTGGCACTTTTTTATGGGCAAGACGGGGGTATACGTTTCTCTTAGGGCATTACTGTTCTATGCTTATACTGTGATTCCCTTTTGACTTACGTGTTAAAGTCGCAGCATCCAAATGCCAATCGGGTGTAATGCGACCACTGTCCATCTTCAACCTGTAAAACTATCTGAAATCATGGATAAAATGTTAATTATGATTTATAATTTTGTAGCACCAACGCCTGCTTAGGCTGGGTTTACCCCTGAATGGGAGGTGCCAGGGGGGGGGGGGGGGTCCAGAAGGGTTCAACTTTTTCGCATTCGCGGGTCCGAGGACCCACCTCGAGGGTCTATATTAAAACTATGGTTTTTATCGTAAATACTGTAATATTTTTTTCGAAACATTTGCGAAGGTATTTTATTTTAATTTTATTTTGTTTTATTTTCAAAGGAAAACCTACAGCTAGTTATATACACATTAATACTACGCTATAACAGAAGGCTAATTAAAAGTTTTTACAAATATCGTAAACAGAACAGCCGAAACAACAAAAGTACAATAGAAAGACGGACGTGCACAAACTATTAGATATTGAGAAAAATATGGCATAGCAATAATTTTTTTTTTTATGTTATATAATGACGTGACGAGCTAGTCATTCACCTGATGTTAAGCGACACGGCTGCCCATAACAGTTGCAGTGTCACTCGGAATTTTAAAACAATAAAGTTTCGCATGACACTGCACTGCGCACGTCATCCTGAGACATCACCCAGTCTAGTAATCAGATTACTAGACTGAGTGATCAGATCATAAAGTCTCATTTGCCCAGTAATTTCACTAGCTACAATGCCCTTCAAACCGGAACACAGTAGTGCTTGCACACTACTGCTTGGCGGCAGAATAACTGGCAAAGCGGTGGTACCTACCTAGACGAACTTTGCAGAAAAGTCCTACCACCTAGTAGTTAGATACATACAATTTTACAATAAAATGCGTAACAAAATAGATATAAAAAAACAAAATTATACAAAAATTAAAATTATAGGTACTATAAAATAAAAATGAAACTATGAAAAACATCATATCATTTTTATAATAACACATATTTACGACGTATTTGCGCGTAAAAGCGTACGTCTTATATTACAAGCACATACCTACGATATTCCGCGAACCCTCCCCGTGGGCTCACTCTGGCACATCTGTAATGCCTAGGACCCACACTTCACAGGTCTGGTGAAATGTTTGGCGGCATGGGTATGAACTCTATGAACGGGGGGGAGGACGCGAATGCGTTAAGATAACCAATTTCATCCCATAGAACGCCACTTTAGGCGGCTGCTTAAAAATCATAATTTTGAAAGGGTTTTTACTAAAGTCTTCTAACCATGGCTTTCAATAAACAAGAAACCAGCTGCAAGCTAACTTGGTGGCACATAATCTGCCAAGCGGTATATCTGACAAAATAATGATGTAGGAAACATTATTTTCATTTTAAAAGACCTATTTAACGATTTCCCACTAGAGAGGGTCGACACATTCTCCTTGGTACATTAAAATCTTTAGCGATTACCCAGTCACCTGCCAAGCGCGGTGGTTATGGCAAATCCCCTGATAAGCGTCCAAAGTGGTATTTTATGGGGGAGACCTATGTTCAGCAGTGAACGTCTTTTGTGGCTGTTGAAGTGAATACAATTCTTTATAAAAGTGGGAAATCAATCGCTGCGATGTATTCGTTAGAAGATGAATTGAAAGTTATGAATAAGAATGAAAAATATCTCGCGATATAGAACTCGTTGTTAATTTTGCTTCTATTTGAGTTTTTAACAATATGATTAGCTTGTATTTACTGCCTAAACACCCAGTTCAAGGTATGAAACCTACTATTGATATATAGTCTCGAAAGTCTCGTTTTTCCCAGGAATTTCGAGACCGGGCCGAGTCTTGATATTTTTTTCCCGGGACTCGTAAATATAACGAGACTGAAAGCCTTAGTAACCAATGGTTAAAAACTCTAACAAACTTTGAGCATTCGTTAGACTTTGTCAGCATTTTTAACCATTGGTTACCTTAACTACAAGCATTACTGTATTCGTGTTCCGTTGTGAAGGGCATTGCAGATAGTGACATTACTGGGCAAATGAAACTTTATGACCCTGATCCCACAGTCTAGTGATCTTCTTACTAGGCTGTGTGATGTCTCAGGATGACGTGCGCAGCGCAGTGTCACGCGAAACATTAATTTAGAGTTCCGAGCAACTGTTATGGGCAGCCGTGTTGCTTAGCATCAGGCGAATTGACTATCTCATCACGTCAATTAACATAAAAAAATTGTATCGTTTAACGTTTGTAGGTACATTTAAATCGAAATATTAAACTACGAATGATCAATAATAATTGATCATGCGGACCTTAGTCATTGCCTTGATTGTGAATAGGGGCTCTGTGAGCTGTAGACCTAGTCTTTTTGAACATTTTCACACACTTAAAAATCAATTCTACGATATTTTGAAAAATGAGCAAAAATTAAGTCAACCTAAAAAATTCTTTACTAATTATCGAACCTGCTAACAAAAATTTACGAGGATCAGTAATTAAAGAAGAGAATAATTGGTATCTAGTCGGACTCGGACAGCAGATAATCTATTAAGAATCTAGCACAGTAGCGCCCAATCCTCAAGTGAATAGTGTTCAGTTTGAGAACTAATCTCGAAAAGTTTACTTGGAAAGAAACTAGATGGCGTTGTGCATCGTTAAAACACGCAAGCACTTCACGCACGATACAGAATGACGTCTAATCTGAAATAATGTTTTTCGTTCAGCAGTGGAAAGTCTTCCGCTTAGACACTTTTTATATAGCAGTGCTAGTGTTACACTCGCACTGTATATTAAATATATCATAATGTATAATTATAATATTCATGTTTATTGTTATAGACATTGATATTATATCAGTAAATTAATTTATGTAACATGAAAAGTTGTATGTATTGCTTTGTATTTTTTATTTAGTTTTTTTTTTTTTTTAATTGAAATGATTTATTCGTGTTTTTTTTTTTTTAGAAAAAAGGTTTTATAATTTATTTTTATAAATAATCTTACACTCATAAATTATCAAAAAGATCCTTGGCGGAGGGGAATGTTCCCAGAACGCTGGCTGCATTGCCACGCTGTATGGCAATGCTGATTTTTTGTGCAACATAAGACTTTTATTTAGTTATTTATATATAATTATGTATACAGTTACTTAGGTATGTTAATAATAAATAAATTATCCAACAATGACATTAAAAAAAAGATGTGACAAGAAATTGTAAAGTGTTATTAAGACAATTTTTTTTACTAAATATTGTGCCTAGGTCCTAGACCTACTTATTACTATGAAAAAATTAGGCAATCAGCCGCAGTAATTCGTGGAGTCTTGAAAATTGGCACACTTATTCTTTGAGGTGTCCTGATACAAAAAGTCCCCGAGTTTGAACATAACTTTTTTCATATATTTGCTCATTATCTCGAAAATCTTTTAAAATACGATTACGATGGTTTCTACGAAAATAAACTACCTACATTTTTAATTAAGGCCTATTCATTATTAATTTATTACTGTAGGATAAATTGGACGCCGATTTCGATGAAATTTTGAATGTAAAATGTAGACAGCTTATACATTGAAAATATTGGAATTTAATGTAAATATAAGCTGACCGAATTTTCTGTATAGTGTTAATTCTACAGGGAGAACTTTGCGGAGCGGTTCCTTGGAAAGAAACTAGATGGCGTTGTGCATCGTTAAAACACGCAAGCACTTCACGCAAGATACAGAAGAACCTCTGATCTGAACGATTGTAAGATGTTCAGCAGTGGAAAAGTCTTCCGCTTAGACATTTTTTATATAGCAGTGCAAGTGTAACACTTGCAGTCTTGCACTGTATAATATAATATCCTAAAATACCAATTACACTTAAAATTGTATAAAATGTAAATGTACAATTGTAATGTAATAACAAACATTACACTATCGCGGGAAATTAAAATTTTCTTGCATTCTTTTGCCAATAATAGCTTAATTACTCAACGTGATTACATGAAAACTAATTTTGCGCAAATAAATATAATGTATCAATAAATTACAATTAAAAGTATCACCTATATATCATTGGTTTAGTGACAAATGGCAATAGACTGAAAAACCAGTGTTGCCAACGGTTTAACTAGCTCTCCACCAGATTCAACTTCTAAAACCACCAGAAAACCACTAACAAAAACGGCCCTATTTTCGATTTCACTAAATTTTCCACTAAACTAATTTTCATTCGTTTTTTAAAAAATTTTCAATCACACCCTGAGAGAATTTGGCAAAATAAATTTAGGAAGAGCTCAAATGCTTTTGTGTTGAGCTTGACCACAAACCCCCTGAATCTGTCACAGCTCAGAAATATAAGTGTTTGAAACAATTTACTCCTTTCCCGTAATTTTTATCAAAATCTAAACTTTACGCTTACCTACATTAGAGCCTATGAGGACTTTGAGCTTAGATTATCAACCGTATTCACAAAAATAACTTTGCTAGGCCATTTTCACACTATGTTGCGCTAAATGCGGCTCTACGATGGGGTAATTTGAGCTACTCTGTTCAAACTAGACTAAAACTACACTATTTGACAACAACAATGCCATGGAATTCCACCGCCATATTACCAACTAGCTGACCCGCCCCGGCTTCGCACGTGTCAATTAGTTTTACGCTTTATATCAGTCTAAAGAAAGAGAGAAGGAAAAATATAAAGAAAAAGGATGAATGGATGAAACGGCGCCTTCACCTTCATTCCTTCTCTTTCCCATAGTATAGGAAATGGGTAGGAGTGGCTTTGGACCTAATACTGAAGACTGCATGCATTGGCGTATCTAGGAATATTTTCCAGGGGGGGCCGGGCCGAGTATTAACTATATTAATATATGTAAATGTAATGGCTTTAAGGCCTCTAGGTTTGTATAGGTCGTAGCATTTTAATCTGATCTCTTTGATCTGATAATAAACACGTTACCTATTGTAGAAAATAGGTGGTTCAGATACTACCTAAAATGAATGCGCAGCGAGCGCGAAAATTTACCTAATCAGTGCTATAGAACTATAATTATGTAGAAATTAAGGGCACTGTAACACAAGGCATAAAGTAATTTAAAAAGCGCAAGCAGGGCGAGCGCGAAGATTTTCAATCATAGGCAGTTAGCCTGACAGATTTTGGTACAATCATTTTAGGAAGAACTCAGATACTTTTGGTTCAAGCTTGCACCCCTTAGCCCTCTAAATCCAGCACTGCTCAGATTTTTTTTAAACAATTTTACTCGTTAGTTATTCCGTAATTTTTACAAAATTGAAACTACTCTTACATGTTAATCTAATTTTTTCTTTGGTCTGATAATAAACCTCTTACCCATTGTAAACAAATTAACAAGGCAATAAAAATAATGCGCGAACGCAGCGAGCGCGAAAAAACATAATCAGCACTGGCGGACTGATCGGACTGTAATATGTAGATATTAACGCCATTGCAACAGAAGGCATAAAGTAACACACACTTAAAAACCGCGAGCGGAGCGAGCGTGAAAATTTTTCAATAAATACCCTGACAGATTTTTACAAAATAATTTTAAGAAGAACGATTAAAGATTTCAATAATTTGAATCGCGAAAGTTAATACCTAATTTTAAATAAAACAACGTCTAATGAAAAATTTTAGTCTGCAACTTCGTCATCGTTGGTTTCAGATTGATACGATTCTTAGTACCGATTTCTTTGTTTGATTAGAACTACTAAACCACTAGAAAAAACCACCAGCCACTAAACGCAATTTTTCGCCACTAAACGAAGGGTCGAAACCACCAGTTCTAGTGGTAAAACCACTAAGGTGGCAACACTGTGAAAAACTAAGAAGAAAATTGTTTATTGCCATTTGTCGCTTAACCAATGATATGTAGGTGATACTTTTAAACGTAATTTGTTGATACATTCTATTTATTTCCGCAAAATTAGTTTTCATGTGGTCACGTTGAGTAATTAAGCTATGAATGGCAAAAGAACGCAAGAAAATTTGAATTTGGTGCGCTGAGGGAACGTTCCCCCTTAAAGGAAAAGGGTATATATGCCGTCAGAACTAATAATTTCATTTCACATACCTCATTTTTAATGATGCTACAAATTAAGTGCTATTCATTATTACTGTAAGATCAATACTTTAGAAATTAAAGGATGTTGAAAAATTGGGTCAACTTATAACTTACATTGGATTGCCAATGTATAAGCTATTTGCCATTGAGCTACACCTCACTGCTGTCTGCATCCAAAACTTCATTGAAATCGGCTCAGTTACCTGCCGAGATTAATGATAACAAACATTCAGACACACAAACTTTCGCATTGATATTTTTTTTATGTAAACGATTGACGTGACGAGCTAGTCGCTCACCTGGTGTTAAGCTTCACGGCATTACAGATTGCAGTGTCACTCGGAAATCTAAATTAAAGATTCGCATGACACTGCGCACAGCGCACGTCATCCTGAGACATCACACAGTTTAAAAAAGATTTCTAGACTGTGAGATCAGTTCTTAAGTCTCATTTGCCCAGTAATTTCACTAGCTACAATGCCCTTCAAACCGGAACACAGTAGTGCTTGCACACTAATGCTTGGCGGCAGAATAACTGGCAAACCGGTGGTACCTACTTAGACGAACTTTGCATAAAAGTCCTACCACCTAGTAATTAGTAGATTAGTAGGATAATAATAGATATACAGATGTATACTAACCTCAATCAAATTAGACGTAAAGTAGTACATCAAGGCCCATTCTAAGAGCAGTAGTAGAAGTACAAGCGTCGAATACTGAAAAGTTATGTTACTGTTAATATTATAATATGTTAATTAATTTTACAGTTAATATTGTTTTAATTTTACAGCATCATCCTCTTTGCCTTTTTCCCATTTGTTGTTGGGGTCGGTTCACATAATCTAACCTAAAGCGGCAAGCTATCACAGAATTACACGAGCGACTGCCATCTGACCTCGCAACCCATAAGGACTCAGTAACAGGGATGGTTAGATCAGGCGTCAGATTCTATCAGGCGTCTGACTACCCGTAACAATTGCCATAGATGTTCTTATGACAACCGGGACCGACGGCTTAACGTGCTTTCCGAGGCACGGAGCGATAGCATCGAACGCACATAACTTACTAGATAAGTCATTAGTGCAGGACCGAGGATCGAACCCGGTGCCGTAAGATTGCGAAGCGCACATGCTATCGCTCGGCCACCAACGCTTCATTATACAGTTACGATATATATTTAATGTTAATTTTGCAGTTAATAGTTGATATAATTATTTTAAGGCTCATATATTCGTGCATCCTCTATCCCGCTCGTGCATTGCGACATTTTTGATGGTATTAAATGGAATTTGCTTACGAAAAATCTGTCCGTAGTAAAACCTTAAAATAATACCACAAATGTTTAATAAAAGAAAAACAAGTTTTAATACATGAAAATAGAATTAAACATGTAAAATGCCGTTGGAATCAAAAGCCTTTTTCATAGGCTATTAGGTTTTAGGGAAATATACTATGGAACTTTCTTTGTTGTTCTATGCTTGGGTTCTTTAGTTCTGTTTTCACACAAATTAGAGAAAAAACAAGCGTTGTTTTTTTCACACGCAAGTCAGGTAAAAATTAGGGCTTCACGTGATTTGTGTATTTAGCCAGTGTCAAACTTACATCTCTTTTTTTTTGCCCCTCCTCATTCGAGGAATAATGGCGTCGCACGTCTTGTGCATTTGCCAGTGTCTATTTTATTCTTTTTTTTTTTTTCTTATAGTTTGGCTCCACACATAGTATATTTAGCCAGTGTCAAGTATTGTAGTTTTTCGTCGTATTATGAAATATTTCATGTAAAGTCAAGTCTTAGTCACAGTCAGTCAGGGTAATCATAGTCCAGTCTAAGTCAGGTAGTCATAATCCAGTCTAAGTCATGCCCTAGTAAAGTAGTGGCAACTTTACTAGAGGCAGAGGATGGAATTTTGGAAGCAACACGAAAAACCACGTTTCACTACATTATATCACTTGCCAACACTTATACTCGTAATTCAGCACTTAATGCGTAAAATGCCACTAATTTTAAACATTAACACTAGAAAAAGCATAAGTTTTGTGAAATAATACAATGCAACGACGTGAACTTTTTCACGTTCCCGCCAAAACTCATTTTATTCTTCAGTTTCATTTTTCTGACTAATATCACTTCTTGACAACTTCAGCTTCATGTTTAATGGAGGAGGTGCTTTATTGAATTTATGTTTGTGTTTTACTGTTGTTTAAAACGGAGAAACCATAGGAATATTTCTTAAAAACAACGAGGAAAACGGATAAAACTTACATCTTTATAAAGATTTAAGTTAAATTTTATTACCATAAATAGTAAAAACTGGGACCTGCACACCGCTCCATAGAATCCCATAACGGCTATGAAGAATACGAAGATAGCCACAGATGCCGTGCCTACTCCTGAATGGATGGAGAGGCTCTCGGGAGGCAGCAACGCCTGGAAACAAATAACAAATAGTTTTCAACTGTATCTAGATACAGATACGGGGGGTATTTTTTCAATTATTGTATTAATTTTCAACCTACTTTATGAAAATAAT